>JAOEGL010000004.1:144178911-144779911 GCA_034509955.1 Urosaurus nigricauda
CTGAGTAATATGCTATGAGTGACGCCTTGTCTTCATTTTCTTACACCCCCCCCCCCCGCCATATAATTACAGTTGGCCCTCCCTATCAGTGGATTCTTTATCCATGGATTCAATCATCCCTGGCTTGAATATATATATATATATATATATATATATATAATCCCAAAAACAAACCTTGATTTTTACAATTTTCTTTAAGGGACACCATTTTACTATGCCATTGTATTTAATGGGACTTGAGCTTCCACAAATATTCATATCCATGAGGTGTCCTGGAACCAAACCCCAGTGGATACAAAGAGTCCATTGTATCAACTTTACAACCAGTTTATTTGTACTCTAATGCACTTCTTTAAACACAACTGGTTCTGTTATTGTCCATATGTTATCTGCTCCTTTTTCCTTCCCATAATTGAAATTCGAATCTGACACCAGATTCCTCGTGATCATGGAAGCTAAGCAGGGTCAGCCCTGGCTAGTACTTGGGTAGGAGACTGCCAATGAATACCGGGTGCTTCAGAGGAAGGAAATGGCAAAACCAACTAGGCAATATGAAAAATGGAGTATGGTAGAAGGATGCAGGAAATTCCAAAATATGGCCAGATATTGTAGCCATGAGGTCTGTGGTTAAATTGTTTCTTGGAAATTGTGATTTCAGCTTCTTAAGTCACAATATGACAACTAGCAATACATACAAAGATGGAGAGGACATGTTGCATCTCCATTTCTCAAAACACAATTTTGGCTGTAACTGAGAGATCTGCTAACATTTTAAAGTAAATTATACATTTTTATAATTAGACAAATTATACAATTATGAAAATTATACCTTCTTTTATGCCAACTTTTGATCTATTGTTTTACTGTTAATCTGCTTGCAGTGTGCCATGACTCTTTGCTTAACACCCCCCAAACACTTGTTCTTCTGGTACTCATAAACAGTACACAGGACTAACAAAAGAAACTACATTTTTGTGGTGTCATAAATTCACATTTAATATTAAACATGGTAGTAGGAACATTATTGCTGGTAATAAATGGGAGAGGGATCTTGCCTGTCACGTTGATGAATACTCACAATCATGAATTCATTCAAAAGTAAATAAGCAGAAAAGATTAACCAGCCACTTATTATTTTGTCAGGAAATACTGGGAATGCCAATTATCCTGCTGTGAATTACTTTAATTGAAGGCAAAACAAAAATGCTCTGTGTTTACCCAGTCTAGAAACCACTAGATGACAAAAGTGAATAGATGTCAAAGATGGGGGGAGGGATCTTTTTAGGTTGCATTTATACCAGTGATGGTGAACCTTTTACAGGCTGAGTGCCCAAACTAAAAGGTCTTCTGGCACTGGGTGTTACCTTGTGCTGGGGGTGAAACTTCTGCCCTTTGGGGGCAGGACTTATGCTTTCTCAGGCAGGACTTCCAGGGTGGGACATCTTTCCACACCCTCTCAGACCTTCAGCTGTCTCTTCAGAGACAGCTGAAGTCCTAGAGGGTATGGAGGGCAGAAGAGAACATACGTGCGCCTCTTCCTCCTCCTCCCCTAGCACTGTTCCCAAGCTCCAGCTGCCTCCAGAGCAACAACTGGTGGCCGAGAAAGGTGCCCCTGCACCATCCCCAGTCTCCAGCTGCCTCCAGAGAGGCAACTAGAGGCTGGGATGGGACTACAGCACCTGGTGTCAAACTGTGTTAATTCTATAGTATAGATGCTCCCTTAAGCTAGCCTGTCTATCTGAAGTTAGTTAAGAGGACACATATATAACTTTCAATGTGATTTCAAAGGTACCACCACAAATATCAGAATTTTACTACAAAGAAGATGAGCATAGCCCTTGTGGGTAGCATGCCGATTTGTGAAGTGTTCCATATTTTGAGGGAGGACTAATTGCTCAGTAGTAAAGCACATACCGTGTTTCCCCCAAAATAAGACAGTGTCTTATATTAATTTTTGCTCCCAAAGATTTGATAGGTTTTATTTTCGGGGGATGTCTTATTTTTCCATGAAGAAGAATTCACATTTATTGGTGAACAAAAAAATTGAACATTTATTATATACTGTATATATATATATTTATATACAAAAACTTTGCTAGGTCTTACTTTCAGGGGAGGCCTTATATTTAGCAATTCAGCAAAACCTCTACTAGGTCTTATTTTCAGAGGATGTCTTATTTTCGGGGAAAGGGTAACTTCCATATAAGGTAGGTGGCAATATGTGGAAATATTCCCACCTCAGAGTCTAGAGATTTGTTTCCAGCAAAAGAATGCAGCCCAATCCTGTACAGTACAGGTTTACCCCAAAGAAAGTACATTGTGTTCAGTCAGACATCAAGTACCGCCATATGTACGTCTCCCCTCTTTTGCTCCATAGTAGATTTTTTAGTGGGGAAAGAGAGGAATGGTTACAGACAGAAGATGAGAATAGCAGAACCCCTTGTAAATTCAGTAAAGCTTCATTCAAAGCAACCTTTCCCTTCATTATGTAGATATTAAAACTGTTATCAATTGTATACTTTGTTGAAAATATATTATATTGAATATACTGGGGAGGGCCATTGACACCAGGTCCTACCATAATATGATTATTGCTTCTGACGTCGATGACCACCAATGACTGCTCTAGGGTCCCTTTTCTGGTGCTTTTGTAAATGCCAGGGTGGGCTGAAGCCAGTACTTAAAGTTCCTATGATTCCTGGCAGCACTTCTCAATGTAGTGGACGCACAGATTGTCATCTCGTCTATTCTACCAGTAGAAGGGCATGGTCCAGGAAGAGAGAGGAAAATAGCAGATATCAACAACTGGCTCCGCAGATGGTGTCGCCGAGAACAATTTGGATTCTTGGATCATGGGCTGCGGTTCCATGAGGAGGGACTTCTAGCAAGGGATGGGCTACATCTCACGCCAGTTGGAAGAAACGTTTTTGCCAACAGTCTGAAGAATCTGATCAGGAGGGCTTTAAACTAAGTGATCTGGGGAAGGGAGACAGCAGTCTGGAAGGCAAAACGGCTAGAAAAAATAGTCAAACTGACATAGAGGGAAGAAGACAAACAGTGCAAGGACCCAACAATAGGAGCCAAAAAAACATGCACAGGCATCAAGTAAAGGGGACACATGGTCTTAGATGTCTCTACACTAATGCACAGAGCATGGGAAATAAGCAAGATGAACTTGCACTCCTAGCACAACAAGGGAAATATGATATAATAGGCATCACTGAAACCTGGTGGGATGAGTCTCACGACTGGAATATAGAAATAGAGGGGTATAACCTTTTTAAGAGAAACAGGACAAACAAGAAACGAGGAGGAATAGCATTATATGTCAAGGATATTTACACCAGTGAAGAGATCCAGGAAATCAATACTGGAAGCCAGGTGGAGAGCATCTGGATAAAAATTAAAGGAGAGGGAAACAACAGGGATGTTACTGTGGGAGTCTACTACAGACCCCCAAGTCAGACAGAGGAAATGGATGATGCCTTTCTAGAACAGATGACCACACAATCAGGAAGGAGAGATGTAGTAGTGATGGGGGACTTCAACTACCCGGATATTTGCTGGAAGTCAAACTCAGCGCTATCCTCAAGATCTAGAAAATTCCTCACTTGCCTGGAAGACAATTTCATTGTCCAAAAGGTGGAAGAGGCAACAAGGGGATCAACTATTTTGGATCTGATCTTAACCAACAGGGAAGACCTAGTTGATGGGGTGCAAGTGGTGGGATCCTTAGGGAGAAGTGACCATGTTCTCCTGGAGTTTGTTATACAGTGGAAAGGTGAAGCTAGGCATAGTCAGACATGCATTCTAGACTTTAGGAAAGCTGATTTCAATAAACTTAGAGAAATACTGGGGGTGATCCCATGGTCAAGAATACTAAAAGAGAAGGGAGTTCAAGATGGATGGGAGTTCCTCAAAAGGGAGATACTAAAGGGACAATTTCAGACAGTTCCAATGAGGAAGAAAAATGGGAGATGTCTCAAGAAACTGGTATGGATGACTAAGGAACTTACAAATGAGCTAAGTTTTAAACGGAACATGTATAAAAAATGGAAAAATGGGGAAATCACCAAAGAGGAATTCAAACAAATAGCCAGTACATGTAGGGATAAAGTCAGAAAAGCTAAAGCGCAAAATGAACTCAGGCTTGCTAGAGACGTTAAGAACAATAAAAAGGGCTTTTTTGGATATGTCCGCAGCAAAAGGAAGAAGAAGGAAACAGTTGGGCCACTGCGTGGAGAAGATGGCCAAATGCTCACAGGAGACAGAGAAAAGGCAGAATTGCTCAACACCTTCTTTGCTTCAGTCTTCTCAGGAAAGGCAAAGGGTGCCCAACCTAAGGATGATGGGGCAGAGGACAGAATAGGGGAATTTCAGCACAGAATAAATAAAGAGACAGTACAGGAATACCTGGTTAATCTAAATGAATATAAGTCTCCAGGACCAGATGAACTACATCCTAGGGTATTGAAAGAACTGGCAAATGTAATATCAGAACCAATGGCAATCATCTTTGAGAACTCCTGGAGAACAGGAGAAGTCCCTGCAGACTGGAGGAGGGCAAATGTTGTCCCAATCTTCAAAAAGGGGGAAAAAGAGGATCCCAACAATTATCGTCCGGTTAGTCTGACATCAATACCAGGAAAAATTCTGGAGAAGATCATTAAGCAGAGAGTCTGTGAATATCTGGAAGATAATTCCATAATCACAAAAAGCCAACATGGGTTTCAGAGAAACAAGTCATGCCAGACAAATCTGATCTCTTTTTTTGATAAAATTACTAGCTTGGTAGATGAAGGGAATGCTGTGGATATAGTATATCTGGACTTCAGTAAGGCCTTTGACAAGGTTCCCCATGACATTCTTGCAAACAAGCTTGTAAAATGTGGACTAGACAAGGTAACCGTTACATGGATTTGTAACTGGTTGACTGACCGAACCCAAAGGGTGCTCAACAATGGTTCCTTTTCATCCTGGAAAGAAGTGACCAGTGGGGTCCCACAGGGTTCTGTCCTGGGCCCAGTGCTATTCAACATCTTTATTAATGACTTGGATGACAGTATTGAGAGCCTAGTTATCAAATTTGCAGATGACACCAAATTGGGAGGAGTAGCTAATACCCCAAAGGACAGGATCAAATTTCAAAATGACCTGAATAGACTAGAAAGCTGGGCCAAAGCTAACAAAATGAAATTTAACACAGAGAAATGTAAGGTCCTACACGTAGGGTGGAAAAATGAAATGCACAGATATAGGATGGGGGACACCTGGCTGAATGAGACAACATGTGAAAAGGATCTAGGTGTCCAAGTAGACCACAAGTTGAACATGAGTCAACAGTGTGATGAAGCTGCTAAAAAGGCCAATGCAATTTTAGGTTGCATCAATAGAAGTATAGTGTCTAGATCAAGGGAAGTAATAGTGCCACTCTATTCTGCTTTGGTCAGGCCTCACCTGGAATACTGTGTCCAATTCTGGGCACCACAATTCAAAAAGGATGTGGAGAAACTGGAGCATGTCCAAAGGAGGGCGACTAAAATGGTGAAGGGTCTGGAAACCATGCCCTATGAGGAACGCCTTAGGGAGCTGGGGATGTTTAGCCTGGAGAAGAGAAGGTTAAGAGGTGATATGATAGCTCTGTTTAAATATTTGAAAGGATGTCACATTGAGGAGGGAGCAAGCTTGTTTTCTGCTGCTCCAGAGAACAGGACTCGGAACAACGGATGCAAACTGCAGGAAAAAAGATTCCACCTCAACATTAGGAGGAACTTCCTGACAGTAAGAGCTGTTCGACAGTGGAATACACTCCCTCGGAGGGTGGTGGAGTCTCCTTCCTTGGAGGTTTTTAAGCAGAGGCTGGATGGCCATCTGTCAGGTATGCTTTGATTGGGAGTTCCTGCACGGCAGGGGGTTGGACTGGATGGCCCTTGTGGTCTCTTCCAACTCTAAATTTCTATGATTCTATGATTCTAGTGTTGTCCCATAGCATTGTAGAAAACCCACCATATAAGTTTTCCACATTCAGGCCTCATAGTCTTTAGCGTAGGGCTGCTGTCACACTATAGAAATAAAGCTGTTTGATACCACTTTAACTTCCATGGCTCAAGACTAAAGCTAAATGTGGCCAAATATACTTGTATAAAGACTAGAAATAACATCTTAATAATAGCTACATATAATCCTGCAGCTTTTCTTCTTGTTGCTACTGCTGCTGCTGCTGCTGTTGTTAACTTGATTTACATCTCACTTTTTCTTCAAAAGTGGCACTAGAACACAAGGTCACAACTAAAATGAGTACAATATAGCAATTGACACACAAAAGGATCGACATTAAAATAGAATTAAGCTCTTAACAATATTTAAACATGCAGTTAGAAACAATAAAAAAAACCAAGTTCACAGAAACCAAGTAGAAGCTGGGACAAATGTTGTTAAGACTGATACAAGTGTCTTATAATTAACAAAGGATCTGAACTGGACAAGGCTATTCCAGTTTATCAGATTTAAAGGCTAGTAAATCCTTTTTCTGAAAAGTACCACAAAATGCCTAGAAGCTGAGCCATTTTACACTCTGCAGTGTTCCTCTTGACATCCTTCTGTGCAGCCACAAAGAAGCCACACATACCAATTCTAGGAAATGCCAGGGAACATTGTCCAGAGGAGGTTGTATCAATTACCTTCCATTTTAATCCAGCCTTGGCTTGTTGGGGAGGGACAAGGAGTCTTTGTTTATGTTTATAATTTATGTTTGGAAACAGCTTTTTCAGGCTTTGTCTACATCAGTATAGGACATATGCTTGCTTGGTCATATAACATAGAATTTATTTTTCACTTGTATGCATAGTTTCTTCTAGAATGTTACCTGGGGCACATACCAGTCTGTTCAGCCCATCAGTAAGCTTTGGTTGAATATTTTATACGGACCATTTCCCCATGCTCAGCAAAAGATGATATGGTATGACATCCCATAAGTGCATGGAACTCAATGGAAGAGCATGTGATTCGGGGGGGGGGGGGGCACAAAGCACATGGATATTTAATCAGTGAAAAAGTAATTAAAACTTCTCACCAACCCCAAAGCCAGACAGGATGGGCAGGATGACATCTTTATGTGATTAAACAGTTCTTACAATGTTTTCCTTCATGCTAAGTCAACTATGTATGCATGCCCTAGGAATATAACATGCCTCCATATCTGAAAATGTTCACCATGCATTAATCCAGAAAGAGTAAGGCTGCACTGTTTTAGCTTTTATACAAAACATCTTACAGAAGCATCAGTTTGCATAACCAAAGAACATGCTTGCAATAATATACCTACAATAATATAGATGAATCTAGGAAGTGACTTTTTATATGGTTAATTTATGCAGACACTATTTCATATCCTGTTCAGTCCAGTAAATTACACAGTGATAACTGCTTTGCTGAAATAAATGGTTGTGCATGCTAGACCGGCACAGAAGGATATTAAACGAGATGAAATGAGATAGGTGGAAATTCTAGTATAGGTACCTATAACAAAGCCGCCAGTCTCCTATTCCATACTCAGAACTGCTGTTATGGAATTCTGAAACAGCTGCCATTTCTTAATGCCACAGACTGTGTCAAATATCTGAGGTATGGCAAATGCAGGATTAAACTGCAAAACTGCTGTGGATCTGGATCTTAAATCAGCTCCTGCCTTATTCACAGTCCTCCAATCAACATTTTCTACTTAGATACACATATATAATTAAGTAACATCTCTCCTCAGCCATATAAACCCACTGTGTGACCTCAGAGGATGGCAATGGCGAACCACCTCTAAAAACCCTTTCAAGAAAACCTCATGACAGTTTCACCTTAAATTGGAATAGACTTGAAGGCACACATCATCATCATCATCATCATCATCACCACCATCATCAATAACAACAACAACATCCTCTGCCTCCCACTTCACCAGACATCGTCTGCATAGCATGAAGGAGGTCTGTTCTGCTTGTGATCAACATGTGGGTAGATGAAGTTTCCACCCCATCCCATTTGAGAGTGAGGCTGCAACAAGGAATTATATCGGGGGTTCTGCTTCTGATTGTTGCAAACTTCACTCCTTCATAGGAAGTGGGTGGAAAAGTCATCCATCTGCAGCTCAGTCACCAGCAGAACAGATGTCCTTCATACTGTGTGGCTGATGCCTGGTAAAATAGACTTGGGTGGGTATTTGCAATCATGGCAATAGTGCCACAATCATGACTCCATAGGAATGGTGAATACAAAGTGGTTATGGATATATACCTCTAGAGGTTACTTATCCTTAACTGCAATACAGAATGCCAACTTAGGCCCAGTATAGACTGCCACCTGAGGCTACACTCTCCTGGTGCCATTTTGGCATGCATGCGTTCACATGGCACGTATGCCGATGATGTGTCTTGTGAGCCACATCCAAACAGCAGATGCACTAGAGATGTCACCGCCGCCACTCCAGGGCACTAATGGCACCTTGGCAGCGGTGCAGAAAGGAGCTGCATTTTGCAGTTCCTTTTTGGAGTGGATCATTGCCGTGCCTGTGTGGTTGCTGCAGCAAAAATCCAGAGGATTTTTCTTCTCACCTGTACAGCTCCTTAACTCTGATATTTTTTAAAAAAACTATCTTGGTTGCATCACTTCAGGCGGCTAACTGGGGTTCACACAATTGAATGATTCTATAAAATGCAATTCTCTAGCTTGGTTCTGCCATTAGAGGTTCATCTACACTGTAGAAATAATGCAGTTTGACACCACTTTAGGTGCTTTAGCTCCATTCTATGGCCTCCAGGGATTTGTAGGGTTCCATACTCTTCAGTTTTCTTGGCCAAAGAGTGCTGATGACTCACAAATCTACAAATACCAGATTTCTGTAGGATGGAGCCATGGCATTTGAAATGATGTCAAACTGCATTATTTCTACAGTGTAAATGTACCCTAGGATTTTTGAAGTTAGCTTCTTGCATTTCTAAGTGTTAATACTTTAAGATCTGCAACTGAAAGGCTATAAAGTCAACTATATATCCTCCCTATTGATTTATTCACTAATACATCTGAGGAAGTAGGTACTAACCTATGGAAGCTTATTTATAACAAATATCATTTATGTACAGGTATATTTATAGTATTATGGTTATATTTATGTTATATTTATGTTTATAATTTTATGTTTTATTGTCTTTGTGTCTGACCGTATACAGTATCTTTGATGTTGTGTTCTTTGGTGGAAAGAGCATTTTTATATCATCCTCTGTCATCATCACCATTAAATAAAGCAAATCTTGCAAATTATTCTTTGGGGTTTTACCACCACCACCACTTCACCCTGTCTTTATATGCAATTTAGACAAAAAGAAACTATTTCAAACACTTAAAAGAGTTTGTATGACACCAGGTTTGTAACATGAACTTGTTCAGCTATCCAGTCTAAATGAACATGAGACAGACTTCACCCAGATCTCATTTTATTAAAAAAAGAAATGAAGTGGCTTGGAAGTTGACAGCTTCCCCCACACCCTGATACAAAAGCATCCGCAATGCTATTACACTCATCCCTCCATATTTGCGGCTTTGATATTTGCAGATTTGATTAATATGTCCTCTCTAGGAATATCTAGGTCCTCCAGTGCAACTCTATGGTCAGTGTCTGTCAGATGTCGACCACAGAGTTGCACTGGAGGACCTAGAGATACCTAGAGAAGTGTCCTTTCAGGTAAAAACATGGCGTTTTTGTTATTTGTTATATTCATGGGGGTCTTGTGCACCTAACCCTAGCGAATATGGAGAGGCAAATATATTTTGTTAATATGTATTGCTTTGTTATTCTTTTGAATGGAGGATGAATAAAACAGCTGCAGCTGGATGACCAGGAAGTTTAAAATGTTTCTCTATAGACTTTTCTGTGTTACATTTAATAAGTTCAACTTTTTGTCCATTTGTTCTCTTCCACAAGGACCATTCAGTTTATCCTATGTACATGCATGTACACATGCAGATCTTAAACCAACCATCCTGAAAGCAAATGTCAAAGGTGGGATGCCATGGAAGACTGCTGGGATACCTCTGCCTGCACTATTTATTTATTTATTTATTTATTTTTTGTAGCTTTGGCCCGGTCCCTTCTCCCTAAGTATCACCTGGGAGATTTGGAAGTCTGTATCCCATCCATTATCATTATAAAAACAACAGTGTTCTGCACAAAACAGAACATATCTACTATAGCATGAGCTTTCATGGACCTGGTTCATCAGAATCAAGATGTATTATTACAAATTTGAGGTGTATGTAAGGTACACATATTTGAAGGTGGAGTTGCAGGCATTGAGGTCAAAGAGAAATTAAAAGCAGAAACTATTTAAAGTGATTTTTACATCATCATGAAACAACAACAATGATGATGCAGGACTCTTTTGTTGGTTTTTCAGAATTAAATATCCCTCCACAGTAAATAGGAAGAGAGTGAAGAGGTGTGAAGATCAAAACTAAAATCCAGCTGAGCTCTGAAATTGTAGAGAAGTAGATGAATCAGTGGGGGATAAAAGTTAAATATAACGTCAACGCCTGCAACATTTTATCATCCTGGTATATTCTAGAACAAATTACTGTGTGACAGGAACTCTAATTTTAAGTTATTGCACTTTCCTCAATACAGAGAATTTCTAGAATCCATAGTGTGAATGCCATCAAATTATGGGTATTTGCTTCAACTAACATATATTATTACTCAGATTCTATGTGCTGGAAAGAACCTGTTGCTAACATGGACATTTTATTTGCAAAAAATAAAGCCCTCAATTTCTTTTGTTCATAGAACAGCCTGTTGGAAGCAAGAAATAGGTTATGTTTGTCAGTAGTTACGCAATGTGAAAGAAAAGGCTCAGGAGGGCTTGACAAATGCACAAGTAATTACATGTTTTGTTTTTTGACTCATGCTATATAGGTTGAAGATTTATTCTGTCTGAAGGCCCATCATAAGTAGAAAAACAAGTGCTTCAGATGTTTGTTCTGTGAAACAGATAGAAATTAGTGAACCTTACTTGAGAAGGTGTCACCTTCCTCCCATGCATCCTTCATTGTCACCTTCCATCCCACCATGACTGGAAGTAAACATGAACAGAATATTCTTATACCTCCGCACTGCGTTAATTAAAGACAGATTCCCTCCAGTCTAATCCAGAACATTTCATAGATATAAACTGGAATACATGTGGCCAAGCAACATCAGAATGTGATCAAGATGGCAAAAAATGTTAATGAGGAGAAACACACATGTTTCCTTTTGCTTGAAGGAAAGAAAAGATCTCACCCCTTGTTTGCAGCAGCTGACAGAAGCCGAGGGCAAAGGGGGAAAGCGGAAGAAAGAGAGAGAACTGGGCCACATTAGAAGCATCTGAAATAGATAATCCTCTGATTCATCAGGTCTGTCACTGCGAAATTTGGACAGTTGGAGGGTATGGAACCAGCTTTCAATGTGCCTTCATCTTTCTCCAAGTGACCATAACTATTTTAACCAGGATGCAATAAGAATTTTATATTGCAATTTTGATAATAAAGAAAGCAGGCAAAGCTACATACACAGTGTTTTACAGTGGGACCTTGTAATACGCTGGGGTTTGGTTCCAGGTCCCTCCGTGGATAACAAAATCCGTGGGTGCTTAAGTCCTGTTAAATATGATGGCACAACAAAATGGTGTCACATATATAAAAAGGAAAATCAAGGTTTGCTATTTAGAATTTATACTTTTTATTTATACTGTGTGTGTAAACTCCATCCCGAGGCAACCCTAGCACGTGACAGGGCACCCTATTGCACTCATCTGCTTAGGGCCTAAATCTCCTAATATGAGATTGTCCATGTCTTCAGATTTTCTTTTTTTCCCCACCACCATCCCAGGTAAATCTGGTGGCTATTCCCAGGCTCTGGAATTCTCTCTGTAAAGAGGTTAGACTGGTGCCCTCCTTGTTATTCTTTCACAGGAAGACTAAGGAGATTATCACACAGCCAAAAGTGATGGGAGCATAACGAGATGCTCCCATCACTATTGCACAATTGCTTGAAGATTATCAGACAACATTGTGCTGCGGCACCATTATTGCATAATTATTCCGTGAATAAAGAGTAATTCTAGTGCCACTTTTCATTCATGGGATTTTTCCGTGAATGAAAAGTTGTGCTAGAATTACTCTTTATTCATGGGATAATGATGCTATGATGGCAATGTTGTGCGACATTGTCCAATGATCTTCAAGCAACTGAGCAATAGTGATAGAAGTATCCTGCTATGCTCCAATCACTTTGGCTGTGTGATATCTCCAAAGCCTTGGCAGGCTTTTGAGGGCTGGCTGCTGGCAGAGGAAAAAGCTTTTCATATGCAATATTGCATATATTTGTTGTTCTTTGTAGTGGTTATATTTTTAACTGCTTTTTATTTTACAGATAGTTTAATTAAATTTTTAATTTTTAAATTTTCAAGTTCAAGTTCATCTTTATTATGGTCTTGGACCAGCACAGGTTTTTTAAAAAGGGGGGGGATATAGAGTAAAAGAAGGTAAAAGCAAGGTAAAAACACAGGTTAAAAATAGTATTTAAAATATCCTTTTAAAATCCAGTGCGGCAGGTCAAGATTGGTACTAGCCTACTGTGGAGGTAAATGCTTGATGGATTTTAACCGCAGTTGCACAGAATCTGGCAACATTATATGTTATATCAGGGTTGATGTCCAAAAGCAACAAAGAAGTATAAAATTAGCTGGTATGTCCTTGATGTTTATACAATAGAGGTGAAATAAGACTGAGGCAGATGTCGCTGTAGCTTGAGCACTGGAGTAATACAAGCACTGTTGTCTCTATTTGGCCAGAGTCACAGGGACATAATCTGTCTTCTTGTATTGGCCTTCAAGGACAGCTGAGGAAGGGCATGGCATCATTCCAAAGTAAAGGCTCTCCAGTGTTTCAGTACTTCAAGTTTTGTTAAGTACGCCATAGGTGATGCCAAGTATCTGTTGGAATCACTAATAATAAAAATTGTGGTGCTAGCTAGGTCTAGCTCACTCTATATCTATCACCCATTGTTTGATGGTTGCTTTAACCTTGTCATATCCCATGCTAAGTAAAAGATCTGGAGAGAAGCCCAGTGAAGAAATTTTAGTCATCACTATCTGATTCCATGTAGGCTGGAATTCATCAGTCAGAGTAAGTGGAGCAAGGCTTGTAGGAAAAAGGGAATGGACACCCCACTCTCTGGCCTATAAAAATAGAAGGATAACAAGAACATCAAGAATAAGTTGTGCACAGTTTGCTTTTCATGGGTAAATTGGGGACAACTTTTTTGGTGAGATGTGGTGATTGTGCAGAATAGCCTGAGATTGTGCACATTTTCCATTCAACTGTTGTAAATGCTCCTTTGTACACTGAACAGGGATATATAAATGTCATAATGAAATAAAATTAACGTAATAGTTATCAAACCACCTCATTTTATTTTTATAGAATGCATCATATTTTGTGCTTTGTCTTATCTCAAGCAAAAGGTAATTCCAAGGAGGAGCCTTTTCTTATAGAGCCAATTTCTAATGAGTGAATACTGCAGGCCTATGCTGTTTCTGTAAAACATTCCAAGCAAGTTGACACAGAAAAAATGTTGTTCCTAAAACATTGTCAAGTCTTCACAAACAAACAGTATCTCCCTACAGCTTTGTAGTGTCACTTTTGCCACCTAATTCTAATGTCTCACTCTTTTCCTTTCCTCTAAAAACTCAGGGCATGTCTACATGTGCCAAATAAAATGATCTCACTTTGTTTTCACAACAAGCAGGCCAGGTGACATATGGAACAATTTGGGCTGAATCTGAACCTTTTCAGCACCTCAGGGTTTTAATCCAGATAAAAAAGAGTGGGGATTTACTTGGAGTTGAGCAGAAAATCCAGCTATTTGCATGTATATGTGGACAGCATAAGTGTGGGTTTGGTAGCCTCATCTAACCCCGCACTGCTGATCTTATGGCTGGACATTTTCATAAATAAAAGATGAATAAAATACAATTTTATTTTCCTTTCTCAGTTATGTTATGTGTATGTGTGTGTATATTTAAAATTCTCTCACTCACTGCGGTGGCAAAGGGGGAGAGGGGATTGAACAAGGAGGCGTTCAATCAGAGTAGATCCAATAGATTGACAGGCAAACAATATGCGCTTTTAGCTGTTAGGTTGATGCATGGGGAAAAAGCGAGTTAACCAGTGGAAAACGTGTGGCTGGTTATGCTGATGTCTGTGAGTGCTGGCATTAAAAAGGTTGCTTTGGGGATCACTGGAGGTCAGAAGAATGCAAGGTGAGGCCAATTATTTTCATCAGTGTAGACTCACCTTCAGACTGCTTCTCTTGCTGTAGCAGTGTTCAACATACAGCAGTTACTGAAAAGACTTTTGCATATTAATATTCTGCTTGATTACTGCCAATGTTTCAGTGTGAAACTTCCCTTGGGGCATCAGACTACAAACATATAGGCAGCAGGAATTCCTGAAAAGCATATCTTAGGCAGAAATATATTTTAGAAATTATAAAAACCTCACATCTCCTTTAATTTAATGCTTTGCTAGTTATTTTCCAGCTGTTTACGTTACTTCTATTTCCCCACAATCTCTTGCTGTTTAATATTTTTCCACTGTTAAATCCATAAGGTTGCAGTTCTATAAAACATTTACTCTAGTCAAGTTCCATTGAAACCAAGGAGATAACCGCAGAGTAAACAGCTGGAGGTTTTCAGCCATAAAGCTGTCCCTTTCCAAATTACCAGCATCTTAAGTCAGACTCCTTCATTAATGCACGTCATCTAGTACTTAAAAACCATTGGGATATATTTGTCAGTGCAGTTTTAATAAGCTGCATCATGCAAACCCCTGAGAGGAACACATGAACAGCTTGTTACCAAGATAATTCATGGAAATTAGCTTTTTAAAAAGTTCTCTAATTGTATGGTTGAAAATCACAGCCTTTTTGAAAAGTGTACTCCCCCCTCACTAACCAGATTATTTTGGCATCTATTTTTATTTAGAGACACATTTTTTGCCAGTTTTCAGCTCTAACAAAGCCCCCTTCCAAGTCTATTAAACATAACCCATGTTTTTTTTTAAAAATACAACATCAAATAATAAAAATCAAAATGAAAACATTAAAAATGAAAGCGGAATCAAAGCATGGACAGGTGCTGCCTGTCTTATGTTCTCAACCAAATGAACCTCTTCTGATGATACAGCATTTTAGCAGGGCCTTCAGAGATGATCTCAACCTTCAGGCAAGTCCGTGAGAGAGGCAGTTGTCTTCTAGATATCCTGATTCCTGGTAAGAACCAACTAGAATTGTGTCCACATAAAGGAAAAGAAATGTAACCACCTTGTTCCCACAGTGATCTATTTAGATGATGCATGAGGTCAAAATGGGAAAACACAGATCTAATAAGCACTCCTGGGTGGTTCTCTGGAGTAGAAAAGAGTCTTTGACTACTTTGAATCTGGTTGGAAACTCTGGAAAATCCCCTAAGCATGTGGATTGTGCGCTGGTGAGGGAAAGGAGCATTGACAGACAGGCAGAAGAGGTCAGGAGGAGGCACTTGGCTAGGTGAGATGCTTACCTCTTCTTGCCCAGAAATTCCAACTCCCACCACAGCACTGTCACTTTCAAATTTGCGCAGTTCCTTTGACACATTGGGCCAGGAAAGGAGTGTGCCAACAGTGCCCATTGTGGGTGTTGGTTGTATGGGCAGCTTGGCCTCTCCACAGATCTGGAAGCCTTGATGGTAAGCTGGTTTTCCCCATCAGTGTGGACACAGCCTAGCATTGCCAAAGTGAAAACTGGAGGCACATCCCATCTCTTTAATTGCTGTGTAGCAGTGTGGTGTGCTGATCTGAGTGTTGCACTAGGACACTGAGAGACCAGGGTTCAAATCCTGGCTTGAATACCCACTGGGTGACATTGGGCAAGTCACACTCTCTTACCCTAAGAGGATGGCAATGGCACCCCCCCCCCCCCCCGAAGAAGCAAGCCAAACCTTAGGGTCTCCAGAAGTCAGAAATGACTTGAAGGCACGTAACAACAAAAAAGAAAGCATTGCATGTTACCTGATTGCATGATTAATAACACCTGTTGAAATTCTTTCTTCTGCACAGCCATTAAAGGGACGGGAGACGTCTCCAGTTTTTACTCTAGCAAACTTACCAAACCCTGAATCAGAGGGGCTGTTTGTACAGCCCCTAAGGGATGGCATGCAGCCGCCCCATTACTGGCTGGATCGGGGCCACTGCCACCGCACACCATGGCCTTGATCCAGCCTACAGAGGGCGTAAAAAGGAGCTGCAATGTGCAGCTCCTTTTGCACCTTCTAAAGGGCATCACAGCCGTGGCTTTGTGACGCCCTTTTGGCGCTGCATCATCTAGATGCAGCGCCAGGGTCACACCATGATGCTGCACGCCATCTAGAAAGGTGCACAGCGTCATGGCACAGGGGGCCGGAGTCACAGCATCAAGTCTGTGGATGCTCCGTCATAACTCCGCCCACATGTCGACACTTTTGCCCGTCTGTACTGGGCCACAATCATGGGCAGTGAAAGTTTTCACTAGTTTCATTAATATTTTTAATTATCTACATTAAAGACAGGCTGTAGTACAGATAAGTATTATCCCTGGTCTGCTAGTGTTGGTTTGTCATATAGTCAACACATTGTATACACAGATTCTTTATCCACAGATATAAGCATCCATGGCTTGAAAATATTTTTAAAATATATAAATTCTAAAAAGCAAAGCTTGATTTTGCCATTTTATATAAGGGACACAATTTTACTCCCTCATGGTATATAATGGGATTTGAGCATGCACAGATTTTGGTATCCACAGAGGGTCCTTGTACCAAATACCAGTGGATAACAAGGGCCCACTGTAGTGGGAATGTATAGGCATCCCTACTATCATCAGTCTTTAGGAAGGATTCAGATCACTGACAGAAAATAACAGAAGCTGTTGGCCACCAAACAGAGTAAAAATCTATACATGATGTTGGGAAAAGGCCAATATGTGATTAAGAATGTAGTGCACATGGTTTCAACACACTTAATTTGTGAAGCCCTGTCAATGTAACTCAGGGATGGTCCAATGTGTGGTCCTTTGGGTATTTTTTGTGGTCCTTACCTCTTTGGGATTTTTAATTTTTAAAATTATTTTTAATCTCCCCATTTTTGCCTCCAAATATCCTCATGTCCCCCAGGTGTTTTTATTTTTAGTCCCAGGAGGAGAAACTTTCCCCCCTGCAGGAAATGACTTAGAAGTTGATGGGCCTTTCCTGGCCTTGAAAGTGCTCAAAGGAACCACAAGGATTGGAGGGTGGGGATTTGAAAAAAATTGGAGTGGGACAATGAGCCACTATAGCTCTAACCTCCAAGATTTGTCCGTTTGTGATGTTAACAGATCCATAGATCTGAACATATGGGATAGTGAGGAAAGAAATGGTGTCCAATGTTCCCATCCTCTAAGCTCAATGCGACCTATCAGGTGTTCAGTAAACCTGCTTTTTTTGGTTGTCTGGGACTGCAAAACAATTAGTTGGTGATGTAACTGGAATAATGTATATCCTTGCTAGGTTGCATTTCGTTTGGAGATCTCTGCCTTTACATTACATAAACAATCACCTCTCTAGAATCTCGGTATAATTTCAAGCATAAGAGAGACGTTTATGAAGCCTTTGTATGTATTGGGGTTGGAGGAGTTTCCAAGCATTGGGAAACAATAATTTGATGGGTCTAATATTAAACCCCCCCCCACCTCCATGGGGATACTGATTCACATTGGTTTGCAGAGATGGAAATGTTACTGCTGCTTGGCAACAATTCACATCTCATCTCATTACTGCTCTTTGTTACATTGGGAGGCTTGTAGGCAATTTTAGGTTTCAAAATCTTTGTCAGATGCAACACTTGAATGAATGGAATTCTCAGCCTCAGTGTTGTATAGTGCCACAACAACATTTTCCCCCATAATATCCCCTGAGACTTTTTGTGTCAAATGTTCTTGATTCTCTTGAATGTTTGAATATTTTGTGAACATTTGATACCAGTGGCAGTTCTGGATGAGCCCCTCCTGTTTCCACTTGAACCATAGGCTCTCCTTGATGTTTGATAGCACGTGGTCTATGACGTTGTTATTTCAGTAACTGGCAATTGAACTTAGTATTTGATGGTTGATTTTAATATTACAGGGCTGATCCTAAAATTGCCCCCCCAGCCTTTCCCCCCATCCACAGGTGGCAGGTTGTGGCAGCCATTCTCATTGTTTTTAGAGAAGTTACAAGTTGAACAGTTTACCAGCTTTTCCAACATAATCTTATATTTTTAAAACAGTTTTAAAAATAATATACCGATATTGTCTCTCCTTTTGCCTTCTTTGTTTAAAGTCATGGCAATTGTCAGGTTTCTCTTTACATTACCAGCATGCCTAGGGGTTCATGACAGTTCTAGGTTTATCTTGAGAAAGGGTAGGAGGGAGAGAAAGGAACCCTGTTGGCAGCTTTTAAAAAATGTAAGAAAGAGGATGGGAAGAAATCCCATCCCTCTCTGGTGGTGCCCCTTGAAGGGGATGAATTGTTTTGTACTACACATTTACTAAAATGGATGCCTGTGTTTGAGAGCAAGGGAAGGACCTGGACATCACGCTTAACCAGGTGAGGTGTAACATTGCATCTGCACAGTTTGGTGCCCATGCTCCTGTGTATGTCTTCTCTCTCTCTCTCTCTCTCCTCCTTTCCTTTCCTTTCCTTTCCTTTCCTTTCTTTTTGATGGAGCACAAAAAGTACACCTCCTATTTTTACATATGGCACAAATCCTTTGTGTCCCATCCAAAACCTTCCCTTTTAGCTATCAAGGCCCATGAGGGGCTGCTGATTGTTTTTGGTGGGGAGAAGGGAGACAAACTCGATGGTGAAAAATTGGTTCTTCTCCATTCAGAAGGGAAATAAGGTGTGAGTGACCTCAAAGGAAATAAAGCAGACTTAAAATAGTTTGACATCACCTTATCTACTACGACTTTCTTCTACAGAATCCTGGAATGGTAAATTGGTGAAGTACCAGAGCTCTAGGTGGCTTATCTGGCTGAACAGCCACCAAACCACAAATCCAGGATTCCATAAATGGAGTCATGACAAAGTGATGTTAAACTGTTTTATTTCTGCATTGTAGAAGACCAGACAGATGGAGTGCATCCAGCAATCTCTTTGCCTTGAAGATACATCATCTGAATTGCTTCTTCCTTTTTCCTCTTCCTCCCAGGACATCACACTGGAGTTGACATCCAACTTTAATTGGTGTAACATTTCTTCTGCACAGTTGCAGAAGGGAGAGTAGTAAATGGCAGTACTAGTAGGAAATAGAAGCCCCTTCTTGGGTTTCACATCTTTGTAATTTCTGTGAGGGAGGGAGATTTTTTACATTGTGCAAAGGGCAATAGAGTAGCACTTTTCATTTCAGCAAAAACAAATATACTGTATATGCATGTAAGCCACACTTATGTGCACAGCTGTCACTTATAGGATTCTGGCCATTGTTGTGGAGGCAAATCCCAGTACTTAGCACAGTTAAGGATTTGATAGGTTTAACAGGTGTTGTGAAAAGGTGTTTTGTATCTGAACGTATTATGAGTGTTGCTATGCAACCACACTTCATAACAGATTGTGTTTGATATTTGGCTTGTAATGCTATTTGGAATCAGTATTTGATCAATGAAATGCAATGATGTTTAGTATTTGATAGTGTATGGGATTGTATAGTCGATAGCTGTCAAAACAATAAAGCATCTACTTACTCAGAAATCTAAACCACTCAAATTCAAAGTCTGAGGTAAAGTTTTGAAAATGTGAATTCAGACTAAGATTTAGGCGTGGAAATTGAAAACTGAGTCAATCTGTGAATATTCATTAAGCACAAATTAGTGGTTAAGACACTGACTGTTGACTGCAAGATCAGCAGGTTGGCAGTTCAAGGCCTGGGTGCTGTATGATAGGGTTATCTCCCATCACTAGTCCCAACTTCTGCCAACCTAGCAGTTTGAAAGCATGCAAATGCAAGTAGATAAATAGGTACCACTTTGGTGGGAAGATAAACAGTGTTCTGTGTAATCATGCTGGCCACACGATCACAGAGTAATCTGACAATTCTGGCTCTTTGGCTTAGTAACGGAGATGAGCACAGCCCCCTATGGTCAGGCACGACTTGACAACCTCGTCAACAGGGAATACCTTTACTTTTTATATCTATTGTACTACCCCCACCAGTTAAAAACTGGAACTCTGCTTAAATAAGAAGGAATTGTCTGCTGGCAAAAAGAGAGCAGAAAAGAACCCAAACAAGCCTCCCCTTAGGAGAGAGTTCCATAGCCTGAGAGATAAACTGCAGGATGTACCTTTGGTGACAGAGGGGAAAGCCCTCCAACTAAAATCTTAAAATTTAGGTTGGATCATATAGGGAAAGTCTTTCAGATATATAGTCTTTCAAATAACCTGAACCTAAGACATATAGCGCCTTATAGGTCATAACCAGCACTTTGAATTCCTCCCAGAAATGGATCAGCAGCCTCTGAAGCTGTATCAGCATGGAAATTATATGCTTCCAACAACCAGCTCTGTTTAGCAGTCTAGTCACAGTATTTTAGACCCGATGAAGTTTCCAAACAGTTTCCAATGGTAGCCCCATATTACAGTAAATAATACCCTTAGAGTTGTATTTCAAGGATTTGGAGAGCTGCAATCCAAAAGGTATCTGTTACACAGTCTGGTTATGATTTTCATAGGTGAAGCAAGAGAAAAAAAATCTGTCACCACATATGGAACTGCATTTTACTTTAAGTTCAACATTTTGTATAGGGTGGGGTATATTTATTTCTATTTAGGACTAATTCACCTGCACATGTTTATTAATACTAATTGATGATCTTCCTGTGTTGATGAAACATCATAGAACAGACATTGCAAGTAGAACATCTACATTGTTTTTCTTCCCTAATCTGTGAGTAACGTAACAGAAATATATGTTAATAATTTTGCCACCTGCATGTTAGAAATCATGAATTAAAATGCAAATTCAGATGCTAAAAATTACTTGGCTGTGTAAATGACAAGGGTTAAAATGTTATTTGTCAGTTACTGTTTGTAAGCAACAGAACTGAAGCTTATTCTGGGCTTCAGGATAACCAAATATAGATAAGCCATTATATTAGATAATAAAAGGGGGGCGGGAGGAGAATGATACTGATTCTTGACAGAGGGGAAAACTGAGATCATACCAGGATGGTTCAGAAATGAGTAGTTTCCACATATGATAAATGCTGTATTTTGGTGGCTGAAAATTATAGCATTTTGGGTTTCCCATATTTGACTATTTTGAATCCCATTAAACATATTGAATGAATGCTATGCAAGCAATCTGTTTGCAGTCTCTAATAAAAGCAGAGAAAAGGCAGCATTTACTCCTAGGCAACAGAGCCAGAAGTGGCTCACTGCTTGGTTGATGAACTTTCCCGTTGTTATTTACAATGCCATAGAATGCTGGTTTAAGAAACAGTGTTAACAATAGCCTCAGTTGTGTTGAAGAAAACCCTGTGATAGTGTCACCTAGGGTCACCATAAGTCAGAAATGACTTGAAGGCACACAACAACAAAACCGAAGGAATGCAGTGGCCTCAATCCAACATCCCCTCTGTGCAGCATAAATATCTCCATGCAAACCTATGTTATGGTGAGTCATATACCCCCACTCACCCACTTTCCAGCTTACTGTAAAACCCCTGAATCTGCCCCACAAGGTCATTCTCTGCCTCACAGCAACCAGGCAGTATCACAGAAGCATCCGGTGGCATTCCCATAGCCAGACACAAAATGACTACACCAGTGCTGGAGCCCTTGCAGGACCCCAGCAAATCTCAGCACTGATGTCATCATTATGCATCTGGCTATGGGGATGTAGCCAGACCCTTCTCTGATTCTACAAAGCCTGGCTATGTGGGGCTTTATAGTAAGCTGGTGTAGGTGAGTTGGGTACTGTGAAGGGAGGATGAGCACTCAAGAAAGGAAGTCCACAAAAGGACATCTTAACGGAATTCTGTTAATTTACAATGTATGTAAATGTATTACAATGCTGACATAAGTTAAAAAATATCTGAATGTACAGATTACAATGAGTGGGAATTGATGGAATGCTATCTTAAGATTGTTGATATTTCTTCCTTTTATTTATACTTCTCCTTCTTCTGTGCCCAAGCCTGCTTTCCTTACAAAATGATCAGCAAATAAGGAGTTTATCACATAGAGTTTATCCCATGCAGAAATGGGATTTAAATCGGGAAAATCCTGCAAAAGCAGCATCTTTTTCAGACGACGTCGGGGGGGGGGGGAAGTATCTAGCACAGAAAATGGACAAATACTGCAAATTCAGATGACATTGGGGCCACTGAGCACTAATCCGACATTAACCCGAACAGTAAGTAGACAAAATCGACTGCTTTTTACTTTCAGGATTTTCCGGAAAGTAAAAATTGGCGGATTAAAGTCAGATTAATGCTCATTGCCGCCCCCCCCCCCATGTGTCTGAAAACAATCCTGTTTCTGCATGCGATTTGGGCACTTAGCCTCCTGCGTGATAAACTCCTAAGTTAAACAGATAGGATGATAAGATTCAGCCTTGTCTGATCCCTTTGCCTGTTGGGAATCATTCTGTTTCTCTGGACTCTTTCAAACGGGTGGAATTTCTCCCAACTTCGAATGGAGCCAATGCGGATTTATGTAAATTCGCTTGTTTAGCGAATTTACATGAACCCCTGCTCCGTTCGGAAGAACCCCTGCTCTGTTCGGAATTACTTCCCATTACCCGAAAATAACCCCCTCCTGCCCGAATTTGCATACGAAGCTTTAATTCGCAATAACATAAAACCCATGATTGCATTCGAATTGGCTTCCCTCTTGCCCGAATTTGCGTGTGAAGAGTTAATTCACAATAACGTAAAACCCATGATTGCATTCGAATTGACCTTTAATTATACTTCCAATTTAGCCTCGTATGAAAGAGTGCTCTGTCTTATGTTCTGACAGTGGCCTTTTGTCCTAAATACAGATTTCTAATCAGGTCCATCAGATGTGTTGGCACTCCCTTCCAAAAGAAAACCAGCGTGTGCTTTATACAATACAGCAAAGCCTTTGACTACTTAGATCATGAAAGGCTATGGAACATTCTTAAAGACATGTGGAATGAAGTTGAAATGGCGAGTAATTGCACAAATACTTATCACACGCAATTGAACAAATAAAGCGATATGGGAAATGCATTGTTGCTGAAATTCTGCAAGTAAAAAGATGTGCATTAATGCTTCATGATGACTATAATAACAGCTTTTGTGCTATGTCATTATGTGGATTTGCATGATTTTTCTGGGATATTCATGAGATAAACTCCCAGTCTCCTTTGTGTGATAAACTCCAGTGTAGTAAAAGGCTTTGGTGCAGTCTATAAATCACATGCTGATTTTCTTTTGGAATTCCCTGCAGCATTCCATTAGCCCTCGTATGTTTGCAATGTGGTCACTAGGGCTTCTTCCTTTCTTGAACCCCACTTGTACCTCTGGGATTTCTATTTTGCAGAATTTAAACATAATTTTGCTTGTGTGGGAGATTAGTGTTATGGTCCTATAGCTGCTGCTGTCTTTTGTGTCTCCTTTTTTTTTTGGATGGGGATATATATTGATTGCTTCCAATATGTTGGCTATTGTTTTGTTTTCCATATCAGCTGACATATGTTTGTAAGCACTAGAGTTGACTCTGTCCATGTGGATTACAGCAGTTCGATTGGAATATCATCCTTTCCTGATTTGCTTTTTGCTGTTTCTTTTATTGCGGCTTCCACTTCGCTTTTTAGAATTTATGCCTAGATTATGATAAAGTCAATGATAAGAGATAAAACCTAGTCTCTGAAATATCTACTAAAGAATATGTTCAGACTGAGATGTCCCTGTAATATTATGAATCCTCTCCAGAAATAAAACGGCACAAACTAATTGTTTCACTTTCAAAGTGTTGGTCATCTACCAATTTGTTCCTTACAATCTTGGGTGCTCAGTTAACCAAAATGGTACAGAACTTTAGTTAGATACAGATTGGCAGGCATAAGACCCTTCAACTAAGACATAATGATGGGGGAACCAGTCCTATTTCAGACATTCACAGGGCAGCTCCGCTTAGCTTGCTTTTCAGAACAGTGAAGACTGAAGGTGTCTTTTTAATGTGTGGTTTATTAATCTAAATGCAGAGCATTGCAGAGGCAACCAGGCAACTACTGAAAAAAAAGGCAGTAATATTGACAGCCCCCCTACTTGGTTTTATCTCTCCATTTCAAACTCTGTAGTCTTGTGTCAGCATTTGCCAATGTCATAAGGCTCCTGGGCCAAGATCTTATTGGCTAATGTAACTACATTGGTAGAAGAAGGGGTGGTAGCAGAAATAAAATGGGTGTGAGAGCAGTGGTTACAGGAGGAAGGCAGAGAAAACGCTTTTAGTTAGGAGAGAAAGTTGTGCCATTTATTCTGGATTTACTGCTGATACCAGCCATCATTGGCTGCTGTTTACTAAATTTGCCTCTCTAGGTGCTAGGGAAGAAAAGAAATCTCATTGGGTTTAGCACTCTCAACAACATTAACATTTTTTTTGCAGTTCCTGAGACTTGTGGGAAAATGCACACTTACAGGGCATGTATAAGAAATAAAGTAGATACAAGAGAAACGTCCATATAAAATGTGAATAGGTAAAATATGAATAGATACAATGTACCCTTAGTTTTTAATGGAGCTTTCGGGCTATGTGGCCATGTTCTAGAAGAGTTCCTTTCTGACATTTCACCAGCATCTGTAGCTGGCATCTTCAGAATGTACCCTGCCTAAATACCCTAAAGATGCCAGATCCCATCTGATCTTGGAAGTTAAGGGGGAGGGGGGGAAGCAAACATATATCACAATCAACATAAACACAGAAACCAACCAACAAAACTAAAATGCATACTATAATCTATACTATTTCTAATTGCTCATCTTCATAAACACATAACAGACAAGCAAAACTAAAATGCATACTATAATCTATACTACCTCTAATTGTTCATCTTCAGTTAAACTACAACACACCTTACTACATTCATTACGCCTTAACCCTACTATTGCACACGTATTTATGACTTCTATCCTCAATAATAATAATAATAATAATAATTTTTTATTTCTAGCCCGCCCCTCTGAATGAGAAATCAGGGCGGGGTACAGAAAAAGAGTTAAAACAACAGCAGTTAAAATATCCAATCCCATCCCCACCTCCCCCCTAAAAAAGAATTAAATCAAACGACGAGTTAAAATATAGTATAAAATAAACAATATCAACAGTATCAAACTAAAAGTCCCTGAACTATATGGGTGGGCAGAGGCTGGAAAACACTACGACCAAAGTTTGGAACTGGAAGTTTCAAGTTTATCTTGTTGCTTTGAGTGCCCGTTATATAGGTATCCTTTAAAATTCCCATATACTTCATCAAAATTACTCAGTACTTATTCACCTTTTCATTTATATCTGTATAAAATTATTCCTCTCCCTTGCAAATGCAATGCTTCTTCAGCAGATATTTGTAATAATTTATCTTACAAATCATTCCAACTCTGAGTACTCCTTGCATAAGAAGACACTAAGAAAAATTCATGGGGTTGCCATACGAAGACACACACACACACACACACAGAATGTACTTATTTGAAAAATATGATATGGGAAAGCAGAGAATCATAGGATGCTAGCATGACTAAGGTCTCCGATTTCAAATAGACTGGATAGGATTTGCATAGACTGGATAGCATAAGGACAGCTCAGCCAATACTATTGGTTAATGATAGCTCAGTAAATGGGAAATGCAGCAAGAATCCATAACTTTATGAGTATGTCATGCATTACAGAGATCTGGATGGATGAAACTCCCAGCTCCATCTAGGTTCTCTGAATAGCAGCAGGTGAGACCGGGTGCAGGGTAACAGAGTCACAGTAGTCTGTTTTGCTTCTATTTCCTTTACTAGGTACTCCCTATCCCAGTTTATTGGGTATGAGTGTATGCATTTGAAGGGACACAACAGTGGTTCTGTTGGTATACCGCTCACCCTCCTGCTCAGCACACATTAGAGATAGTTTGTACCTCACAAAAGCCATTTATATGCGTAGGTAGTATAAGCTGCGGCATTGATTACAATGATTTCTAGAAAATAATTACTCCAAGATTGATTACAAGCAGGTACAGTGAGGGGTAAGCATACCTAAACTGATCAAATTCTAGTTTTACCTTTGTGGGTTGGCAGCAGATACAGGCCAAATCAGTTAAATGTTTTTCCTGAGAAAAAAAATTGTTGGAATTATAATTACTGTTTTACTGTTTCCTGTTGTAATTCATGCTATAAACCATCCCCATAGAAAGGAAATTCTGTACGAGAGCTTTTGATGAACAAGAGGAAAGGTTCCAGAGACTAGATCTGAAAGTGCTGTTGCCATGGAAATGAGATGCTCTTTACAACATCTTGGAGGTTAAAGAACACAGTGATATGCATTCTTCATAATGTGTATTTTAGAATTAAAAGGGCCAGAGTAAAGGTTAAGTCTGTAGATTCAAAGTGATAGAGTTCTCTTAAGACTGTAGTACTTCACACTGCAAATAGGGGATTGCATGTTTGTAGATTCCACAACAAAACCAAAATAAAAAGGTCCTATTTCTGCACAGAAAAAAAAGAAAGAAAACCAGCTAGTTTTCTTCTTTCAGGATGCAGGGAGCTCTTGGGCTGCATCCGCACTGCAGCAATAATCCAGTTTGACACCACTTTAATTGCTATGGCTCAAAGCTATGGAATTCTGGGAGCTGCAGATAGTTTCTAAAGCACAAGGGGAAAGTCTCTGTTGCAGTCTAGGGCTCTAATTTAATTCTAACCTAAATCTTATCTGCCTTTTTGCACTGATAGTGTTGATCTGTCCTTGGCAACCACGCTACAGCACTCTGATAAACAGGAAAGAAAGAATTATCCGTTAAGGTCTCCAGAATTTATAGATGAGCAAAAACAAGCAGCAGATTATTATTATTGCTTAAATATCATGCACAGTGGGATCAAAGTTGTTTTTAACTGGGTGGATTAAGGAACAATTAAAAGCAAACAAACACACCATCTATCTCTCTCTGACACATGAACGGTATCTCAGCACTTCAAAGATGGAGTTTGATGAAGCAACTACATTCTTGAAGCAATAAAGAAGTCCCTTCATCAGCTAAACCTTTGCATCTGGTTATATTACACTCTTACATTTAAAACTCCTTCTACTAGCAACTTTCCACTTAAGGGATTGGAGCAGTTTTCCCAGATCTAGGAGGGAATAGGGTTTCATCAAGGACTGGCTAGACTTTACACTGCAGAAATAATGCAGTTTGACACTGCTTTAACTGTCAAGGCTCAATACAATGGAATTCTGGAATTTGTAGTTTTGTGACATATTTCGTTTTGTGTCAGAGAGCTTTGATACCACTACACACTACAAATCCCAGGATTCCATAGTCATTACAGTTACAGCAGTGTCAAACTGCATTATTTCCACAGTGCAGATTAGACCAGGGACAAGGGTTATTTTCCCTGCCATTGTTCAAACAGTTTCATTGATCAGGGTGACCAGATGTCCTAACCACAAAGGAAGACAAGGCACTAAAAATGTAGGACATTCAAGAAAAAAAAGTCTGGGACATTACTAAATAAAAGCAAAAAGCACTAATATAAATATAAATTCAAGCTTCCTAGTCATGCTCAAAATGGAGGACATTTTGAAATTCCTCCTGGACAGACAGTTGGGATGTAGGACATGTCCTGGAAAAGGAGGACACCTGGTCACCCTGTCTTTGATTCTACGGAATCTCGGAATATGATGCAAAGTTGTTCTGTAGGGAAATAGAACCAGAGCAGCCTATAAATACAAGAGAATATTAAAAGCTGGCCATTCTGAATTATTAACCAGTTTAATAGCCTTCGGTATGTTAACAGCTTTGTGATGGTACATGTTTGGCAGGGCACTCTATTTTATTATTTATGTACAATGTTATTAATTAATGAGTAAGAGCAGCAGCAGTTTTCTTTTTGCCTGAGTCTACAGGGAAGGGCAAGATTCTGCCCTCTCTTCTCTTCTTCCCCTTGCTGAGTTAAATGAATGAAAACATCTTTTGCATGTTGAAGTCAGTTTTGCAGCAACTGAAATAAGCTGAGAACAAAAGGGGAAAGTGCTAGGAGGAGATAAAAACTGGGACATTTCAAAAGCAGCTGAAAAAGTGGGACTGTAGAGGATTAATCAGGGCCATTCCTGCCAACTGGGACACTTGGACAGTATGGATTTCTGATGGTGACCAAACCAGCTGGTGACATAAATGACTTTCAAATAAGATTAGACAAGAACGAACAAAACTGCCAGTAATTATGTGAGTTGCTACACCCCCACCATCTTCTGCATGGGAAACCAGTTAAAATCCATTCTAACTTTTGATCTTTCAGACAGGGACAAAATAAGCCAAAAGGACATAAAACACTGCGTTGTATTTAGTCACGCTACAGCTCCACACCTGGGGCCTTTTTATAGGCTTTCTATCTGAGATATTTTACTTGTGGATCTCAGAAATTGAACTTAAGGCACCATCTGTATGGTGCCAATTCTCCATTGTCCTAAATCTTTACATCAAAGCAGTAGATAACTCTTCCTATAGCTTATAGTTTTTGTAGTGGATATGACTTCTGCCACCATGCAGAAGGGTTCTAGAATCAGCATATTGGCCAAATGTTTTATAGCTGTCCAGTATCATGAAAAACATGTATACTAGGCCCTGCTAGACAGTTTCACTTTAGCCTGGCTGGTAAAGGAGGAAAATATAATGGCAGTGGGAAATGGACTGGTTTTACAATTGTTTTAACTATTTACAGTTCTTATAACTACAGCTTTTACAGTTCTCATAACTATTAGGATTTGAGATGAGTAATGTCTGAGGAGTTCAATTTCCTCTGTTTGGTTCTGCCCTATATAACCCCAGGGATCCCTTTTGTCTTTCCCTGCAGATGGATCCAGCTGCATGGATTTGTAGCATTGATTCTAGAACACTCTGAGAAAAATCTATTTGGAAACTAGTCCTACCAATTATAACAGAATACAGAGAAACAGTGTGGTTCCCAATTAGCAAAGGAGTCAGGCAAGGATGCATCCTATCACCTTATCTGTTCAATTTGAATGCAGAAAATATAATAGAAAGAGCAAGTTTAGACTTGGAAAAAAGAGGAATAAAGATGAAGGAATATAAACAATCTAAGACACGCAGATGACACCATATTACTAGCAGAAAACATCACAAACTTGAAACAACTACTCTAGAGAAGAAAATGCAAAGGCAGGTCTAGTGTTGAACATAAAGAAAACAAAAATAATGACTACAAAAGACCTGCATACATTCAGTCTAGATGATAATGAAATTGAAAAAGTAAGAGGGTTCCCGTAGCTTGGATCCAATGTCAATCAAAAAGGAGACTGCAGTCAAGAAATCAGAATATTTTTTCCCTTATATCCCACCTTTCTCTCAATATAGTGACTCAAGGCAGCAAACAACTTAAAAACTATATATATATAACAATTTTAAGAGTTAAAACAGTTATAAATTAGAATGCAATGCATTAAAATACCAACCTTATAATTTGATAGAAACATGGAATCATAGAGTTGGAAGAGACCACAAGGGCGACCCAGTCCAACCTCCTGCCATGTAGGAACTCACAGTCAAAGTATCCCCGACAGATGGCCATCTAGCCTCTGTTTTAAAAGGATCAAAAAAGGCGACTCCACCACACTCCGAGGGAGTGTGTTCCACTGTCGAACAGCTCCTTCTGTCAGGAAGTTCCTCTTAATATTTAGGTGGATTCTCTTTTCCTGTAGCTTGCATCCATTGTTCCGGGCCCTATTCTTTGGAGTAGCAGAAAACAAGCTTGCTTCAGTCTCAATATGACATCCCTTCAAATATTTAAACAAAGCTATCACATCACCTTTTAACCTTCTTTTCTCCAGGCTAAACATACCCAGCTCCCCAAATCGCTCCTCAAAGGGCATGGTTTCCAGACATTTCACCATTTTAGTCACCCTCCTTTGGACACACTCAAGCTTGTCAAAATCCTTCTTGAATTGTGGTGCCAGAACTGGGCAAAGTATTCAAGGTGCGGCCTGATCAAAGCAGAACAGTGGCAATATTGTTCCCTTGATCTAGACACTATGGTAATTTTATCAAATGAAAAGATCAGATGACTTGTTTTTGAGAAACCCATGTGGATTTTTTGTGATTATGGCATTCCCTTCTAAATGTGCACTGACTTTTATATCTCATATTATATATTATATTATACAAGATTGAATATTGTAAAAGGGCGGGATATAAATAATAATAATAGTTAATGATCTACTGTAGAATCTTTCTTGGTATTGATGTATTGATGTCAGATTGACTGGACAATTATTGTTGGGATCTTCTTTTTTCCCTTTTGAAGATGGGAACAACATTTGCCCTCCTTGTCTGCTGGGACTTCTCCTGTTGTCCAGGAGTTCTGAAATTGGCTCTGTGATTACATTTCCCAGTTCTTTTAATACCCTTGGATGTTGTTTATCTAGTCCTGGAGTCTTAAATTTATTTAGATTAATCAGGCATTCCTATACTACCTCTTTAATTATTATGTGCTGTTTCTCCTATTGTGTCCTCTGTTCCATCTTCCTCAGGCTGAACACCCTTTTCTTTTTGTAAGAAGACTGGCGCAAAGAAGATTTTGAGTAGTTCTGCCTTTTCTCTGTCCCCTGTTAGCATTTCGCCATCTTTTCCACACAGTGGTCCTACCATTTCCTTCTTCATCTTTTTGCTGTGAACATGCCAACACCCCCCCCCCAAAAAAAAACCTTTTAGTTGCTTTTAACCTTTCTAGCAAGTCTGAGCTCGCTTTTGCTTTTCTGCCTTTACTCCTAAATATGCTCGCTAAAGTCTAGAATGAGTGTCTGACTATGAATAACAAACTCCAGGAGAACTTGATTACTCCCACCTAAGGATCCCACTTGCACCACATTAACCAGGTCATCCCTGTTGGTTAGGATCAGATCTAAAACCGCTGATCCCCTTGTTGCCCCTTTCACCTTTTGAACAATGAAATTGTCTTCCAGGCAAGTGAAGAATTTGTTTGACCCTGAGGTTTTGCCTGAGTTTGACCTCCAGGAAATATCCACATAGTTGAAATCACCCATCACTACTACATCTCTCCTTTCTGAATGTGTGGTCATCTGTATGGATGTAGTGGGACAGTGAAGAGTGGACAAAAAGGAAATCAATTCATCTGAGATGTGGTGTTGGAGAAGAGTGATGAGGATACTATGGACACTTGGACAAAGAAACAAATGGGTCCTTGAACAGATCAAGCCTGAAATCTCCCCGGAAGCCAAGATGATCAGAAGCATTTGTACTCTGGCCATATCAAGAGAAGGCACAAAAGACAATAATGTTGGAAAGATGGAAGGAAGTAGAGGCAAAGACTGCACACAAGATGGTTGGACTCAATCAGGGAGGTCATAGGTATGAATTTGCAGGACTTGAGCAGAGCAGTAGAGGACAGGGAGTCTTGGAGGTGTCTCATCCACAGGGTCGACTTGAGGGCAGTTAACTATGGAAAGCTACCATTTGCTACAAGGAGATGCTGGCATCCATCAGGTAAAGGCTTTTCCTCTAACCTAGACCCCCACCCCCCACCCCTGCTGCACCATTCATTATCAACAAAATCTCTTACAGCAGTGATGTGTGCCAGTTTTTGGTATCAAGCCAAGTCTTCGGGAAGACAAGAAGTGCAATTAGTTCCCCCTCAGAACAGTCTTTTGCACAATTGGGTTAGAATTTTTTTCCAGCTCTCCATCTTTTCTCTTAATTTGAACTTTATATTTAATATTTCACTTCTAGCAAGGAAAGCTGCAGCATTTTCCCTCCGTATGTGGAAATCAGTGAAGTTGTTTCTGCCTAATGAACTGCAAATTACAGATGATATTTTAAAAACTTGGCTATCCCATCACATCCTTTGCCCTGGAGCTCCCACTGTCCTTTATTGGATCTCCTCAGTGCTGAAATTTAGAATGTAATTTTTTAAAGGACCATATCTTTTTCTTGTTGGTAATGCTAGCTCCATTTTTTTTTCTCATTGCAAGTTCATGAAAACAGTTGTTTCACATAAGCACCCTCTGCTGGTAAGAAATATATACAGTACAGCCTGGTGTCAAGAGTTTAAAAAAGCAAGCAATTAGCTCTACCTATTTAAACAAATGTTTAAACATAAGTGTTTAAGAATATGGTTCCGTTTGACACCAGTTATTGAGAAAGTAAATGACAACAGTCTGTGTGTGCCTGTTCTGTTAGTATTAACCAAACTCTTTGTCTCATACAGGTATTAATCAGGTAAAGGTTGCATGAACTCATAGACCCACAATTACAACTCGGACCACACCAAGGAACAAAGGACTAAAGCTACCAGGCACTTTACCCCTAATGCAAAGATGCCAATCCAGATCAAAATACCCAAATATGCCACATATTTTATTTTTAAATTTAATTTTAATGGATGAATGACATCTCATTTACCATGGCTCTTTGCAGTAAAAAGACAGCATGCAACAGAGGTACACATCAATTTTCCTATTATTAAATATTTATATCCCACCTAATCCAACTTCCCCTCTCCTTACAAGTGGTTTATTAAGTACTATATTACAAAGGCCACTGTAAGATGCATACCAGATATTAGATGTCCAGGTTCCACATTCTTCGCTCCATGGCTCTCCCAGGCAAGTATCTATTCCCTTGTATTATTAAAGCCTGAATTCCAGATTAAATTCAACCACTACAAAGCCAACACCTCAAAATGAATATTCAGTATACATTATGATGGGAAAGGAATTTTTGAGAATGAAAAATATGAGAAATCATTTTAATATCTTTTTGATGTATGGGGGTAGCATCAGCTAGCTGGTGAAATATACAGTTAAGAAATACACAAACAGTATTTAAAAGAATATAAATATATATAAATATATGTATATACATATGTGAGTACAAAAATTAAGTTATGTTAAAGTTGTAAACAAAGCAATATCTTTTCTTCTTTACTCTAGTTTTAATATACAGATTGTAAAATTCCGCAAGTGGAACAACATTAAATGTGAAACACATCATATAAATATATCATATACAGACATTCTCACAGAGAAGGCATCTCTATCTTCTATATACTATACATCCAGATAGGAAAGCTTAGGGTTCCTGGGGGCTATTTTTCTATCCCCAGGCTCCTCCAGGGACCACACATACCATAAAAAAGACTAGAAGATCACTTCTGGTTATATTAATGAATGAATTTTATGTTCAAGGAAGGTAGAGGAAGCATGCCACCTGGAAGAACAATTACTGCATTTTTTAAAGCAAAGACTCTGGGAGCTTGAGAGAATACAAAAATGATCTTGGGTGCCCCATGTCTCGCCCCATCAAAATGCAGGTGGTACTCTAACAACAATCAGATCATGCTTCCATTAAACAACTGAAGTTAAAAGGACTTGATTTAAATGATTTTGTATTTTCCACTGTGAAACATGAACAACTTAATAGTGGAGTCAAAACAGTCTTTAAGAAAGCTGAAAGCCTAGCATCACTTCCCCTGTAAACATATATTTCTTTGTCGTCTCTGGTAAAAAGGTTTACAGGAGTCTGAAACAATGTGCACAAACCTATAAGACCTAGTTAGAGAGTCAAAGTGGGATGCAAGGATACTCCCTGAACAGAACTCATTCTACTGCCTTTAGCTCTCCAGAAAAAAAAATAGTAAGCTTCAACTTTCAATGAACAAATAGAAAAAACAAATTTGTTAAAATGCTACATTTCATCTTCATTTCCAGTAAAAACTGTTTTGAGAACTTTTGGCAAAATCAAAGAGAGACTAAACTATTAGGAGCTTGACATTCACATCTTGGAAGACCAGTTTCAAGAGAACACTTCTATTTGCATAGATGAAAACATTTTTTTTTCTGATTTAGGCCTAGTACATCATTAAGACAATGTATTGTCTCTTAAAGAAAAACAGCAGCAACTCAAACGCTGATTGTTTCAGCTGCAACACAAAGAATCCAGACTACACTGAACAAAGCTCATCTCTGTGAGAGCCAATGTTTCCTGCTACCTTCTCAGAAGGGAGGTGCACCACTCCTCTTGTACTACTTCTGTTTTGAACAAGTTTCTTTCAGAAGGCACTGCTCTGCCTTCCTTTCATGTTACTCTATTACAGTGATGAGGAACTTCTGTTCTTCCTGCCCGTGCTTGCAGATTACTGACTTCGGCGATGGCATTTGCCATAGCAGGAGGAAGACTGTTTGTGTTTGCTCCTTCCCATGCTTGGATGGCCTCCAATATTTTAGATGGATTGCTAGGACCCAGGTCACAAAGTGCATATGCCGCTGCCAACTGGACACCCCAACCTACATCTGCAAAGGTTGGAAAGAAAACAGTTACCAAAGCCCTTGATCAAGGCTATTCAGGATATTAACACAGTTGGCTGAATGCCACTATTTATTCTAGCACTCCAGCGCACATGGTTAACAGGTTTACTTCCAGGCCAAACTCATCTCACACAGAAACTGATCACTGGTGGCTGCTTGAGTGCCGCAGAAGAATGTTCAGGAACACTCATGAGTATCCTCTACAGTATAGAATCATGCCTTCCAGACATTTCATCACTGTTACCCCAATACAATAACAAAGGATTGGACTGTTACCTTTTTCTTTCGCATGCTGAAGAAAGACTCCAATAACAGAACTTATATTTTCCACAGCAGAAGAAAATCCTTCTCTCAACCCTATTTGCCCAAGACGACCTGTGAACAAAAAGAGGCAGTGATTATGGCCTGGTTCTCACCAATCTAGGCTGTTTCTGAGATGCACCTTTTCATATTGCTGTTCTCATGGTGCTGGTTCATGCTACTGAATGTTTTTCTACATAAAAACTAAAATTTTTCTTCACCAAAGAAACTAGTTGTCAGAAGCGAACTAGGATAGAATTCTTCCCCAGCATCTACTCGTTAAAAGGCATACACATTTATGCATAGAAGAGAATTAGATAAGAAAATAAGAATGACTATGTTTGGTCAGACCAAAGACCTATCTAGTGTATATCTCTGTCTCAGAAATATGAATTGTGTCCTCACTAGATCACAGTGCTTTCCCACAATGATGTGGACATGACATACTCACCAATCAGCCTGAGCACTGTGGCTACAATTAAGTCAGAAGGAGAGGAAACACTTCCACTGCCCTTTCTGTTCTTCATCCACTTGTCCATGATAGGCCAGAGTTCTTTGCTGTGGAAGAAAGTGGACAATGACTGCACATATACAGATACCCTTCCTTATTTAAAGCTATCATGATCTGCTGACCCATATCATACTCTTATTGAAAACAGAAATTTGTGGGCAAGAAAATGAATAAATTATAGCTAGAACAGCATAGTTTGCATTAATATTTTCCCACTCATCAGATGGAAACAGCATTTCTTTGATAAAGGAGGAATTTTTTAGCAAGATTCTTCTAATCCTCTAACTCAATAATTCCCAAACTTTGGATGCCCTGATATTTTGAACTTCAGCTCCCAGAATTCCTGACAGTTGGCCAAGCTGGCTGGAGCATCTGTGAGTTGAAGTCCAAAACATCTGGAGGACCAAAGTTTTGGAACCACTGCTCTAACTCCATGTGTTTTGTTATCAATCTGTGACATTTATTTCTTTATGATTTATTCCACTTCCAAGGCTGATCCCCTAGCCTTCAATGGATGTCCACCTCTGATATAAAAGGATTAGCATGCTGCCAGATTCCAAGCAAGTTTTGGCCCTGCTATATGGAGTGCCTTTTAGAAAGAAGGCATTTTAGTACCACATTCTGCATAATGTGAATCCTTTACAACCTCTATCCATCTTTCCTTCTCAATGTTATTTATCTGGAATGATTTATACACAACGGTTGCTGTGCATTCTCTCCTTCTTCTGTCCATTCCCAACAACTAGCCCTTGTTCTCTTCCAATATTGGCACCATTTTTCTAGGCAGATTTCTACTGTACCTTTACAGGGCTTGAATATTTGTGATGGGCACAGCATGAAACTACAGCATGACATTTTCAAACATCCAGCATATATACAGTGACCATGCTTGCAAGAGTGTAGGAATGATAAGATATACTGATACAGTGGGCCCTTGGTATCTGTTGTGATTTGGTTCCAGGACCTTTTAAAATCCATGGATGCTCAAGTCCCATTAAATATAATGATAAAATAAAATGGTCTTCCTTATATAAAATGGCAAAACCAAGGCTTGCTATTTGGAATTTATATTTTTAAAAATATGTTCAAGCCATGGATGCTTGAATCTGTGGATAATCTGTGGATAAGAAGGGGCGACTATATTAAAAAACAAATAATACCTGATGATATTATCATGGGTCCAACACCACTTTTGATGTGAACACAGCAGATCAATAGCAAACACATATTCCCATGTACTCTCTTTCAGGTCCTCTCCATATTCTTCAGTAAACTGAAATTCCATTTGTGGACACAACTTTATTGCCAAAAGCAAACTGGAGACCATCACGCCAATCTTCACTGGTGCACTCTAGATAAATAAAAAATGACAATAAAGGGCAGTGGTATTAAACCATAACTAGTGTTCTGCAAGTGAATTACAGTGGCGTAAGTCAGACTTAGAACAATTCACCACACTTTTTATGGTTGTTTTGTTTTTACCATGCAACAACAAAAATATCTTGCAAACTCACCTTGTGCAGCACCCCCACCCCACCCCAGCTATTTCCACTTGTCAGAGAGAGGAAGGATGAGTGGAGACATGTTCAGCTATTTTCCTGTGGCTGGACATGCTGCTAGGACATCATCTGTAGAGCTTGCAGAACCCCTGGAACTCTCTGCAGATGCCTGTCACAGTACATCCAACTACGCAAAAATAGCTACAGGAAAAAATAACATATCCCTACCCATTCTTTCTATTTTCTGACAATGCAGAAATCACTGTATTTGTGTGTGATTAAAAGGTGAGTTTTTTGGGGGCAGCATCAGATGCAGCTACGGAGATATAGCTACAGGATACATGTAGCACTCCAAATGTAGGATCCTTTCCCTTATTTATATGTCACAAGCAGTGCTTTTGGAGTTTTGGGATCCATAAACACCAAAACCAATTATGTTCACTTTGGAAGAAATAAAAAAACTGGAGAAAATAAAAACTAAGAAATTTACTGAACATCTCTCACTGAAGATGTTAACCAAATCATCCATCACATTTACCCTGAAGTCCACACAGTACTGCTGGTGGAAACACACATCCTTTTGTCTTTCTGTGTTCTCCATCTATTCAGATATTGCCAGAGCAGACTGGGTCAAAGCACCAGTATGTGGAACCTGAGCTGTTGTGGTGGCAGCATGTGCTACACACAAGAAGCACAATATAAAAAGAAGCAGGTTCCCCGGATACTGATTTTGTACAGTCCACCCTCACCACCATACTTACATTTTGAAACTCAGCTGGAATATTTTCCATAAGTAGGACAAAGTATAAGCAGACAGAACATTCGAAATACCTTAACCAAAGTCAAAGAATTGAAAGCAAGCTCAGACCCCTCCCCCCAAATTTCTTCTTTCCTCTCTCAGAAATGGCCTTGAATAGTGTGAGCTTTGTTAAGTGTGATCTTAATCTTGGCTAATACTACCTAGGATATTAGGAAACAACTTGCTGCTGGTGTTATCATCATAGTTAAAGTCTATATACTACATACTTCCAAGCCATGGCTTTATTTTTGAAATTTTTATCAGACCTCATGGTTTTCAAAACCTTTAGTGCAGCTTATAACACACATGTACATTTTATTAATATATATTTTTATATTACGAACAAAAATAAAGTAGCAGCAATAATTTCAACTAACATGAAATGTCCCCAAAAATAACTGGTGAAAACGTGTAATCCCAGGGTCCATCTATGTGTGAGTGTGTATGTGGTGATATGGCCTGCTCTGGTTCATTTCAGGTCAAGTAGCAGCTATGTCATTGTTCCTGAAATGTCAAATCTATTGGTCAGATTTAAAGGAGAAAATCTCTTTCTTCACAACCGATGCCAAGAAAGCAACATTTATTAATAAATACTCCTGTAAATATGTCCAATGGCTCTTTCTTATGCTTTAGCTAATTGAAAACAAAAGTGAATGCTGCTCTTCTAAAATAACCATCTAATCCAAAATGGACTTTTTGTGCTTTGTACAAAATTGATTCATCATACCTCTTCCCAATTCAGATAGGTTTTCAGGCATTTCAACACATTTCCTCTTGCACGCTGTCTGGCTACTAACTCAATAGCTTTGCTGACCACTCCTTCAGAAGAAAATATCTCAGCCCACACACTTCCAATGAACAAAGTTAGCCTATCAGATTGGGGAAAGTCTGGTAAAGAAAAACAGAGATTAAAATAATGAAGAATATGCAAAAATTATTTACAATGAGATAGTTTTACAAAGTACAAGTACGACTTCGAACTGCTGCAGCGTGTCCTCATCCCAAGTGCTTCTGGTTCAGGGTTTAGATCTGCCATGCCCTTCTCTAGGGATATTGTAATGAATTTTCTGACTAATTTTTAATATTACATTTATATGAAAGCCCGTATCTCCCCATACGGGCCTATCCAAGTATCATCTTTGAAGGACAGGTTTCTCTGCATCTCACCACCTGACCAGGCTTGGTTGGTGGGAACACAGGAGAGAGCTTTCTTAGTGGCTGTTCCTAGGCTTTGGACTTCTTTCCAGAAGGAGGTTTGATCTGCCCTCTTTCTTTGTCTTTTCACTGGCAGGCGAAGACCTTTTTGTTTAAACAGGCCTGCAGACTTGGGTGACCGGGGTGGGGTGATGTGTAAGTGGATGTGCTGTTTTTAATAAGAATTGTGTGTTTTAAGTTTTTTTAGTTTTTATAAATTTTAATGCTTTGAAAATTGTGTTTTAATTGAATGTACTGTTCAATGCTTTTAAAATGTTTCTACTCCATGTTTTAACTGCTCTGTTTTAATGTATGTTGTTAAGTTGCTTTGAATATCATTTGGGAGAAAAGTGGAATATAAAATAAATAAATAAATATTCCATAAGCAATGGCAAACCTCCTCTGAAGAAAATCCCATTACTATTTAGTATTTAGGGGACAGAGGACAAGTGATGAAAACTACTTTACTTAAGCAACACTAAGGCATTTAATTCCAACCCTTTTCTGGCTAGTATGATGTACAAATACCAGCTGAAGCTAAAACAGTACTCTCATAAAGTATTATACCAGGGTGAAGTAGGGTATAACATGCACACCACAGGACTATCTGGAAATGCACATTAAACATTAAAACTATTTTAGCATTGTGAAATGTCTTATTAGTATAACAACTGAGGAAAGACAAATAGGAAAGCGCTTTTGTAACATGTAACAGTTACACATAGTTACACTCCTTCACTATAACAGAAAAGGAATATCTGGCTTGTTTCTATTTGCAGTAGAGTGTGTTATGCATATCTCAGTGTACAGGTTTTCTGTGAGGAAGGAACTATCAAAATCACCTTTGAATATTCCTTGCCAAGTTGCGTCAGATAGGGGGAGGTGCTCATCTCCGTTACTAAGCCAAAGAGCCAGCATTATCAGAGACTATTCTGTGATCATGTGGCCAGAATGATTGCACAGAACACTGTTTACCTTCCCTCCAGACTGGTACCTATTTATCTACTTGCATTTCCATGCTTTTGAACTGCTAGGGTGGCAGAAGCTGAGACTAGTGATGGGAGTTCACCCCATCATGCAGCACCCAGGCCTCAAACTGCCAACCTGCCAATCTTGCAACCAACAGAATAAGCATCTTAACCACTTGATCCACCTTGTCAATGGGGAATACCTTTACCTTTTAGGAAAATCTTATCAAATTAATGGGGTTGCCATAAGTCTACAGGAATTTGAAGGTGCATGTGCGCACACACATATATAGAAGGTAGTGTTTACAACTTTCCACAGGGTCATTTCTGTCTGTTTTACTGATTTTTTGCATCCAAATCTTTTCCAGTCTTAGGCACTGAAGATAATTAGTAGGATGTACATACTTGGAATACTTAAAATATGACATGGAACCCGAGTACGTCAAATGTTACATAATTAAATAAGCACAAAAAGATTGTTTGAAATTAGAAAGCCTATAGTGTTTAAAGACCACAAAGTTTCATAACAAACGTCAGGGAAAATGGTAAATAATAACCTCAATTATCAGAAATGAAATTAAGAATTGTTCAGTTAAATGCTGGAAATGTCAGAATGAAACAGGACATTTCTTTATGTACTGAGAATGACCACTGGCAAAGACATACTGGAAAATGACAGAAAAAATAATGAGTTAAAAGGCTGCAAAATTTCACTGAGTTCTGTATTTTATTTCCTGAATTATATGGCCGGACTTGTTAATCGAATCAAATAGATTTATTACAGCACCTGGCCAGCACATTAATCAAGAATATACAGTCGGCCCTCCTTACCCACGGATTTTTTATCCATGGATTAAAGCATCTACGGCTTGTCAATATTTTTTTAAAAAGTATAAATTCCAAATAGCAAACCTTGATTTTCCATTTTATATAAGGGACATCATTTTGCTATGCCATTATATTTAATGGGACTTTCCCATGAGCATCCATGGATTTTGGTATCTACAGAGGGTCCTGGAACGAAATCCCAGCAGATAACAAGGACCAAATGTAAACAGATAAATCACACGTAGTAATTATAGCAAAAACATTCACTATGGCAGGGGTTTCTAACCTTTTTGGAAGGAGCCCTTATTTCTATGGCAGAGCCCCTAAGAGGCCTACCCTATGTCTTACAAGTTAATGGTGTTTAGAATATATATAAGAATATATTCTTATTCTATAATTACATTCAATTTTTATTTCTTTCATTTTTCTGGAGCAGCCATGGAGCACCTAGAAAGTGCATACGGAGCCCTAGGGGGAACCCCTGCTCTATGGAAAATAATAACTGCTACCTTCTATTTATGTGTTTGTGCATGTGCCTTCAAGCCACCTGTTGACTTGTAGCAACCCCATTAATTTCATAGGTTTTTTTAAGGAAAGGAATACTCTGGGGTGCTTTTGCCAGTTCCTTTCTCTGAAATATAGCCTACACTATTAACCATTCCTACGAATGGTACAATTTGTTGTGTCAAAATAGGTAGGCACCTGTGTCACTCCTTGACAGGACTGACACAAAAATAGGTACAAAATAGGTAGGCATTTGTGCCACTCCTTGACAGGATTATAATACTGCAGGGCTGCTTTGGCCTGAAATGCATAAACCAAGGTTGGGGAATCTTCATTTATCTGACAGCTCTAGTCAATATACTTTTGCCTGCATCAGTGCATATTCATAAAGGGCTCAGACAGTACATCAATCATAAGATGGTTTCAACAATACTAAATTAAGTCATACTATACCTTCCTTAAGGAGGCTGTAGCAAAACAGGCGCGCTCTTTCAAGATCTCCTAGCTGTCGACATATACCAACATACACCCTGCAGAAGGACTGGATACAATTGTGGCTCAAAGACATCTTTTCCTTCTTTAGCTTATTCAAAATAGCCCGTAATGCTGGCTCTGCTAAGTGCTGTAACATGCAGAACAGTATTTGTTGTAGACGTATGTTTCAACATATGAAATATATCTTAATGCAATAAAATAGTATACTACTTCCTTTGGGAGAGGTCATTTTGGTCTTAAAAAGCTAATAATTTATAAAAATGCAGGCAAGAGAAGAAGAACAGATCTATGAAGACAAGTGTTATGACTAATATTTTGAAATGTGTTGGGGTAGCTGTATTGGCCATTTAAAAAAATATAAACAAAAATCCATCAGTGATACCTTATTGGCCAACCAAAATGCACAACATACTTGTAGCAAGCTGTATGGGTGTCTTCATCAGGCAAGATGTTACAAACCAAACAGGACATAAAAACAAAACAAAACACAATTGGAAATGTTAGTCAGATGCCTGCATGTTGTTTCAGTTCTTAGTAAAGTTGTTACGATGGGGAAGATATATTTTGCAGGCAGGCTCCTCCTCCTTCTGGCCATGCGGCAATAGGGAGATTTTCAGAGACCAGGAAATTTAAAGTCCATTTGCATCTCAGCAGGGACCTCTCTTTTGCAATCCAATAAATCTCAATTCCAGTGAGGCCACAGGCCTCTTTGTAGGCAGAGAACAATGGATTCCTCAAGAAGTCGCCATGTTTTTGCATCAGGAACATTTTAGTGGTACAGAGGTAAAACATGTGAATTCAATCCAAATTTAAGAAGAAGAAAACATGTTTTATCTTGGCTGAAATCCCAATCCACAGGCTATTCTTCATGGCTACCCTGTTGTAGCTACAATGCAGTATCTCACAATACAGAAAACATGCAGTGGTGGCCATTTAACAAACAAAAATCCATCAGTGATACCTTTAGTATATTGTGCATTTTGGTTGGCCAATAAAGATATCACTTTATAAATAGACTTTATATTTCCTGGACTTCGAAAATCTCCCTATTGCCGCATGGCCAGGAGGAGAAGAAGTCTGCCTGCAAAAGATATCCTCCCCATTATAACATCTTTACTAAGGACTGAAACAACATGCAGGCATCTGACTAACATCTCCCATTGTCCCCCCCCCCCCCCCCCCGGTTTGGTTTGTAACATCTTGCCTGATGAAGAAGCCCATGGAGATTTAAAAGCTTGCAACAAGTATATTGTTCATTTCAGTTGGCCAATAAAGGTATCACTGATGGATTTTTATTTTGAAATGTCTATGTAATGTTTCTTAAAAGTGCACTCAGGGCTGTTTGCAGGTGAACAGAGCATGTTACAAGGCTGAATACAATAGAAGGAGAAACTAAACTCCATAATAAATACAGAAAAGGAAACATTATTCACAATGAAAGGATAAATATGTGTTAGTGAATAAAACCAGCCATCCAAAACTATTGCAGGAAGGAGTCCAAAGAACCTCCATGTGGCACTCCACAAGTCAGTGACCCCTGGCAAGTTATTTGCTAGTCGTTCAAAATGTGGTGTAATCTCTACTGAATATGTATGGCTGTGAAGGAGATTTTGAGTATGGCAAAAGCACAATGGAAGAACATGGGCATTACAGGCAGAAGATTCAAGATTCAGTTCCCACTGTCTGTGATTAGAATGGATCTCTGCTTGGCACCTTGAAGAGACACTGCTGACCAGAACACAAAAATCTGAATGGTGAAAGTTTACGAGAACTGCAGCCCAAAAACATTTGGAAAGCCACAGCTGCCCAACCCCTGTCCTATATGCACAATTGCAAGGAAGTCACTTAAAAAGGCTTCTGGTGGTGGTTAGCCTGAACGGAGTTTTAAAGCAGTTGATTTTGAACTGCAGGAGAGACCTCCCTTTTATTATGTGGGGCATGTGGAAGAGGCCAGAAAGTTCCAATGAAGGAAATGGATCTACAAGCATATGGCAGTGAAAACCTGCATGGATCCAAAGTCCCATGCAAAGGAGAGTGAGGCACACTGAACTGATGGAATTTGGCATCCCTATCATTTTAGAAAAAGCTGCTTATTTTTATGTATTTAACAGGAGATTGGGAGTGGAGGGGTGAACTCTGATCTCTTCTCATTTTAATGCTAACATTGAAACCAGTACCTCAAGTCATAACTCTTTCATGGAGCAGCAAGATGCAGACACATGACTATAAACACATTTCCTTCTATACCTACTCATAAAAATGATCTGGTATTCACTTATTTATTTAATTTATACTCTGCCTTTCTCTCGGAATGGGATCCAAGAGATCCAGTTGTAATGGTGGTGCAAGAAAAATGTAGTAGTTTTAGAAGACAGGACAGACCTTAAGAACACCAGATTAAACACATCACTGAAACGCCCCTGATTAAAAAAGACATCAAGATGGATCTCTTTTGGCAGGCCTTCCCGGAATAGATCACTCGGCCAAAAATCTCCCTCCACATAGGCACATAGGTACAATGACTCTGCCACTGTTACTGTTGGAACTGTTGTTTTTATTTTTATTATTTTTTAATCGTTTTATGTATTTTTAATTGTAATTGTTTAATTCCTTTTTAAGGGGAGTTTTTAATATGTATTGTTGTATAGTTTTAAATATTGTAAACTGCTTGATTGCTAAAGCAAAAAGCGGGATTAAATAACATTTTTATATTATATTACTAGTACTACTACTACTACTACATGCCATTAATTGGAAATGAACTAAAAATTGTCAGCTCCAGCTAATCTGTCCTAAAAATAATTGCATGCCAGTGCTAGAATTGCATGTTGCCACCCGACAGATTTATAAAGAGAGGGGTAAGGGCATGAAAAAGTCTTGTCTACTCTCAATATAATCCTAAATATTGTTCCAGAAAGTTCTATGCTTTACATATCTATGCATAGTTCTATACAAACGATAAATGTTTTAAAAATTATCCAACTGACCTTCTTTGCAACACCAAGCTCATGGACCACTTCTTTCTCTTCATCTCTCATAACTGGTACCCTTGAGGTATTTCCCACAAAAACATGGCTAAGAATAACAGGTAACAAATCAAAACAGGCTTCAGAAATTTTCTCCAATGCTACAGTCACAGCTCTATTATCAGGATCAATAATATCATCCACTGCCAAAAGTAATTCTGAATCACAATCACCAGTGGACTGCATAGCATCCCCATTGCTGAGAAGGTCAGTTTCATCAGGAGGATACCAAGTATCAGCTTCTGAAACGATGTCTGAAAGCTGTTCCTTGCCGAGGTCCCAATCTGGTGACTTACTTTCAAGCTTTGGCTTTTTGGCACTCTTTGGTACAACCACAGGTGACAGTATCCTTTTCCCAACCACTCCCTCATTGCAGAATGTCTGCTCTGGGTCAGATTTGAATTTAGTCCCTGCTTTAACAAAAGCAGTAGATGTGGAAGCAATTGATTTAAACCCACTGATTTGATGGACAGGCTGTGGGATATTCTTGCCATTTACAAAAGATGACCTACTGAGCTGAATGTTACCTTTCAGGATGTTGAGAGTTCTTGCTCGAGCAGAAAGCTTTGGATATCTACTGTCCAAAATTTTCAATGAGTTTTCCTGAGGAACAGGTGGAGCAACAAAAGCAGCTGCAGATGGAGGAAGTCTACCTGGTACAGGAAGGGCATGCTTGGGAGTAGTGGCACAAAACTGAAGAGGGGAAGACAGAATCCTCTGACCTACTGGCATTTCACAGGGAGATGGAGTAGTCAGTGTGGCAGGAGAGTTGCACTTCAGGGTATCTGACATTGGTGTTATTAGAACTGGAGGAACTGGAGTTTTATGTACAGGAGATATCAATTCTTCCAATGAAGATGGCAAGGAAGACTGGCAAGTCAATGAAGTTCCTGGGGAAAGAGGCCGAACAGTTCTTGGAGGTGTAGCCATCAGAGGGGGGAGCAGGGGAGGTAATGGTGGGCCCATCTCTTCCCTAATTTTTATTAATGTTTGTGGATACTGCTTTGTTGGTGCTGCAGTAGCTGAAGCACTTATAGAGTCTGATGGCATATGTAACTTGTCTGCACTATTCTCTGTGCAAGACGCAATAGTAACTAAAGATTCCAGTTTTTCCAATACTAATTTCTGTGGTTTAGAATTGCAGTTTGAAGATTCCAGGTTATGTGGTGTAGCTTTAACAGCACAAGTGTCTCCATTATTCTTTATGTAGCATTCCTTTTTATGAGATATATTACTATCATCATCAACATGGTGGGATGTTAAATGGTTTTGCTCCAAGTTTGTGCTGCATGTTGAAGCAGTAATATTCATGTCTTGCTCAGAATTCAGTTTATTTTTACAAAAGTGTGGTTGATTTCTGGAGGTTTCTATACTTGCACCACTGCACTTTGTGTCTGGTATAATATCGCTGTCAATCTCTAAAGTACTCACAGATGACTTCCTGGGGACAGATTTCTTGTTACATATTACCTCCTGGTTCAGCAATGAAGCAACTGCTGAAATACTTTCTTTTGCTACCTTTCCTTCTGATTTTTCTTTTGCAACAGATATCCTTCCTATTGCTTCATCAGCACAGGCATCAGTGTCATGTCCTGGAGCCGGATTATCTTTTTGAGATGCAACTTCATGTCTATCACCACCTAAAAGAGTCATATTAGATGCTGTATCTGTATGGATGTTCCTAATAGTCTCCATTTTGCTTTTGGCCATCAGAGACACTGGGGATGTTCTTATGAAACTCACCTTTCTCAATGGGCACTCTTCTCCTTCTGATGATGAAAGAGAGACAGATGAATCCATAACCTTAACTGTGTCCACTCCTTCAGAACTTTTATCACTACTTAATATTTCATCTGTTTCTTTAGCTGCAGCTTCATCTAGAGCATGTTCTAAAGCACTGTTTTTTGAAGGTCTCCCCAACTTCTCAGGAACAGTAATATGTGCCTCATCACTTAGAACTGATTTGTTTGTTAGAAGAATGTCTTCTGTTTTAACACTGTTTAAATTAGAAGTTTCAGGAATTAGTGCTTTGTAGCTTTCTCCACTGCAAGAGCCTTTAAAAGTAAACAGTGCTTGCAGTTTGCTGTCAGACTCTTTATTTTTATTGTTAGATGGGCTGAAGCAGTCAAGAGGCTTATGCTTCTTTTCCTGAGAATAAGCAGAAGTTTCCTCTTTATTCTTCCAGTCTTCAGCAGTATTATGATTAAAATGAGTAATATCTTCTCTTACTGAGTAGGAAGGGGTAATGCAGACTGGGACAGAATACAGTGTGTTTGCCTCAGCATCAGAGCTTTGACCACCCTTGCTGAAAACCTCCAAATTAGAAGCACTGATATCCATGGGCTCTGTAGTGGACTGAGAAGCAGGTATTACTGCAACAGGCAAAACTATTTCAACACCTTCCGTGTTACTTTGTGGCACATCTTGGGTAGACTGTGTTGGATCTTCATTCTTCTTCTGTTTTGCCAACATCTCTTCTGTTACAGAACACTCATCATTCGTTTTGTCTTTTTCCACAGGATATTTACATTCACCCTCCATCAAAGTTTTCATAGTGTAAAAGTTATTGGAAATACTATGTGTTTTGGTCTTGCATTGTGACTGTGTGTCTGCATCTTCAATCTGACCCAGTTTTGAAGTAGTTTCAGTGACACTCTCAACTGCAGAGACCAAAGTATTAGTTTCAACAGGTTTCTCAGACTGCAACAAACAGTCTTTGATAACAGATGCTTGAGCTGGTAAAATACAATGTCTTTCACAATCTGGATGCTCCTCTGGTGATTTAAAATTATTTTTTTGGTCAATTAACTGTTGCAATTGTAAGCATTCCTCCTCTTTTATGTCTACTATTTTGAATTCCTCAGTCATGCTATCAGCTATTTCCACCTTGTTATCATCTACTTTTTTAGTAGGCGTAGAAAAGGAAGTCCTGCATTCTTTCTCAGTCTGGACTGCTTCATCTACATGACATAATGATTTCTTGCATCCACCAGCTACCATTGTAGTATTTAACTGTGACTCTGAAATACCTGCATTCATCACTTCATCTTTCTTGTTTTCCTCGCTTTCATTTTGTTTGTCATATCTTTCTTCACTGATGTAGTTTTCTTCTCTACATTGTGATCCTTTTTCAATGGAATATGTAAATGGTACCTTGGCAACCTGTTGCTCGACCTGCTCAATAAGGTGCTCTTTTTCGGAAAGGAACTTACAGTTGCTGATATTCAGTTTTTGTTCCAATAAGGGTTCACCATTTCTGCCTGTATCAAGTCTTTCAGTTGCTTTATTTTGCTCATCCATTATTACATGTTTGGTGGCCTCTTCACCAAGAGATCTAGTTTCTAGTGAACTAGATACTGACTGGATATCATTAAAGTGTTCTTCTGTCATGCCCTCTGCTCTACTCACATTTCTAGAGCCATGCTTACATTTTTCAAGAAGTCCTGCCACACTATCAACAACAAAAATTGGGTCTTCAATGTGCTGCTGATTTTCTGTTTTGGGAGACTGAGACAAATCATCTTCCTTTGTTCCAATTAGCAACTCTTTCTCTACATTTTTAATGAAATCAGTAGACTCTTCAAATGCTTGCACAGAGCTACTAGTAGCCATTTTTTGAACAGGCATTAGCTCAGCTGTATTTTCTTGGCCTTGTACATTAATGAACATTAACTGAGGGATCAAAATTGCATCTTTTGTTTCTGTCATGTTAACCATCTTTTCTCCAAAGTTCTCCATACTGGTCACTGCTATTTCAGTGGCTGTTTCTATTTCCATCAAGTCAGGATTCTTTTTGAGATACTTCTCTTCATCCTTTGATTTGGCATTTTCTAAACTAAGGCATTTTGATTTTGCTGACACAGGGTCAGAACACAACACTAACTCTTCATTTCTCAAGTTTCTCAATCTTTCAGGTGCTTCCTGAGGACCATCATTTGCATTATTGACACTAGAAGAACTGCATCTGTTCCAAGACTGTGCTGAATGTTTTTCATGCCTGCTTTCAGCTGCTTGTTCATTCTGACCATAGTTTTCTATGATATTTTCAAGTGGCTGCGCACTGTCATCCATTTCTTCATCACTGGAATCTGTTATGTCTCCAAATAAGATATCCTTAAAGAGATAAGTGAAGATAGGTGGTTATGATGATGCAACAGCTATATAAGTAACTGTACTAATTATCTTGCTTATTAATTTAGCAAAATGTGCACAGAAACCACAACTTTGGTCTAGTTTCTAGTAAGGTGGTAAAATCATCTATGGGCTACAGCCTCTTCAAATTCACGTAATACTATGTTCTGCCCAACCAAAATACAATCCAGAGAAAGCTGCCAATTCAGTGAAGAAGTTCTCTATGGTGGTTCTTATGTTCAACAACTTATTTCTGTAAGGTAACTTTATTACCTCAATGAGAATTAATATTTAAATTAGAACACATCTGTTAGTAAGAGATAATCCCCTTTACAGAGTTTAACTTGGCCTGAAGTTTATTATATACCCCCAAAGACTTTTATTTACAACAACAAACTTTTGAAATTTTTATTTAAAGAAAATACTTTAATAACATGCAATCAAAAGAACTGTAAAAAACAAAAACAAAAAACAAATTAGCAACAGCTAAAGTCCAAGAGATCAAATGACTATTCAATATATTCTGAAAGACCTTCCTAATGAAAGAATTAATAATGCTAATTAGTGGAATATATAGAAGAGCCATAGCTCAACAGCAGACCACCTAAGAGGTTCAATCCCTGACATCTTCTGATAGGGCTAAAAGAATCTGGCCTGCAACCCTGGACAGCCACTGCCAGTTAGTGCAGACTATAACTTTGTTTGACCTTTCATCCTCTAGATGTTCTGCACATCTAACATGGCCAATGGAGAAGAATAATGGAAACAGAAGTCCAAAACAACTTCACTGTGCTTAGGCTATCTTTGAGGGCAATATTTCCACAGGTAAACTCTAGATCTGCGTTGCTCTTGCTTTATATATGTAGTTTTGCTATTCTTAATTCAATAAGTGGAAGAAGGAAAACCCAGCGTCTTTGGGTAAAAAAGCCTCTCTTTTCCAACATAACAGAAGTTGCTAAAACTTATTTGCTCATTCTATATTCCACCATATGGTGTAAAAAAATTACTGCAGGGCAACTAACAACAACAACAACAACAACAACAACAACAAAACAACTATTAGAAATAAAGATCAGCATAAATTACAAATCCTTAATTACAGCAGATTCCAATAAACCACTTGATATTTATTCCATTTCCCCAATGTTCCTATGAACAATCATGTTATGGTTTGGCAAATCTCTCTAAAAGAGGATTCGGTGCTTTCACAACTGTACCAACCACTCTTTAACATCACAAACTGATATTACTTGGTGCAGAACCCTCTCTGAGGATTTAGGTGCACAGAAAAAATTCATACAGAAAGCTAATAAAATTAAGATCAACAGTAAAATTCTAAATCATGTCCCCAAGCTGGGAATGCAAATAGTTTAACACGTTTGTTGTCTCTCAACATCAGGTATGCTATTACTTTTTGAATCAACTAAAGTTTCCCGACAATTCACAAGGACAGGGCATCTAATTAGCTCAAAAGAGACAGACAAGGAATGTTTTAAAGCAATGGTCCCCAAACTGTGCCCTTTAAGAGATTTTGGACTTCAGCTCCCAAAAGCTTCAGCTATGTTGGCCAATAGTCTGGAATTCTGGGAGCTGAAGTCAAAATCCCTTAAAGAGCACAGTTTGGGGACCACTGTTTTAGAAGTATCTTCTGATAAGGCAGGAGAGAGCTGAAGTGAAAACAAGCTAAAATCTCTTGTGAGTGTTTAGATATGCTTGGACATATCTAAAAGCATTCTAATAGAATAATTATGCACACATACTATTTTAGAAATAACTGAAAAAAGTCACTGCCTCTGGGCTTAATATAGCCTAGTGGCAGAAACAGATTTTATGGACTGCCAGAGAAAGTGTAATAGGTACCATTGCCTTGCGATATGTATCCTCATTGATTTTGTCCACTAAGGATAACTCTTTGTTTCAATTTATCAAATGCTCTAAAACCCTGCAAAGCTTGTTTACCAGCAACAACAGTAGATCAAATGATCTCCATGGATAACAAGATATCTTTCATGTCACTTTCAACTACCATCTATTTTCAAGCTACAGAAGTCTTGCTGAAATTTATTACACAATCTAATTTTTATTATTACTATTTTTGGAACTTACTGGGGTAGTGGCTGGTGAAAACTGTATGGGAGACAGTAGAGGGGGTAGAGGCCTCACCCACTTCAAAACATCTTGCAGACTTTCATCGTGTTCTTTGTCCTTGTTGAAAAGATTCATGTTAGTTGCTGATAAATCTGTCTGAGAAATGTCTTCCAGAGAACTGCCTTCACAAAAAGAGCTGTTGTCAGTTTCCGTAGTTTCCATGGCCTTGCTTTCAACTGGGTCATTGTAATTAGTAGACTTCTTATCCAATTTTATATGCACTGATGGAGCAGTGGTTTCTGCTGCACAGGTTTCAGATAAAGAACCAATGGCATTCCTCCCTCCTTGAGATTTCTTGATTTTTTTAGGATTCTGCATCATTTCTATGAAAGGGAAGATTAACTGTGTTTGAAATAATAATACTATATTCTTTTTACCTCTCAAAGGTTGCACTGTGCAACAAAGTTACGACCAGCATCTGCCACATACTGTAATACTCTCTTTCCTCTAACACCTTGAGTAGTGAATCCATACTTAAATCTTGTAATTCCTCAGTTTTCCGAAACCAAAATACTGCAGCTCTTGAAAACTGATGGCCCTCCAATGCTCTTATAGCTGAAGTTTTGTGTGCCTTTATTAATGCTGTAGCAGTCCACCTCTCATCCACATATTTTAACATTGTATCACCTTTGCGTGGAACAATCACACTAGAAATCAAAGCTGCTATTAGCTCATTAGTGAGTGGGACCTTCAAGAGCTCAATTTCACTTATTTCAAAAGCATATAGCTTTTGACAATAGCCTAAATATTTTTATTATTTAAAGATGTTCTCTAGTCTGTTATCAATTAATTCTTTAAACATTTCAGGCATCAGAATTTCCTCACCTTGAGAAACTTGTTTCCTAATGACTGATGCTGCCTTGCCATCTTTTTCACCTGCTCATTGATCTTGGCTATCTCCTACCTTTCTCTTCAATCCTAGTGTTTGTAATACTCTCAACAAATTTTATAAGCCTCACCCAGAAACAATCTGCATTAATTTCCTTACCAGATGAATCATAATCTTCCTCTGATTCCTGTTCTTCTATCACACAATTCTGCGACTCTTCATTCACCAAGTCTACGTCTAACACATCTGTACCTTTCCTTTCTTCTGCTCATTTCTTTTAACTTCCTCATCTAGCTTATTACTGTTGTTTTTCTCTTTATATATCTTCCTCCTGTAATTACAATGTATTTCCTTCTGGTAAACTCCACCATCTCTCTCACTATGCTTAATCTGTATCCCTTTAAAATGATCTTTAATATTTAAATATTTAATAAATTAAATATTTAAACAGGGTTATCGTATCACTACTTAACCTTCCCTTCTCCAAGCTACCAGCTCCCTAAGGTGCTCTTCACAGGGCATGGTTTCCAGACCTTTTACTGTTTTGGATCCAAAACACACTGCAGAATTAATCCAGTTTGAGACCACTTTAACTGCCCTGGCTCAGTGCTAGGGAATCCTGGGAACTGTAGTTTACTGGGGCACCAGAGCTCTCTGACAGAGAAGGCTAAATGTCTCACAGAACTACAGTTCTGCAGTGTGTTTTGGACCAATGTTAGCATTTCCAGTAGCTTGGAGGCAAAATTTAATTGCTCACCACAGAACTGATATGCTGTTCCTAATTGGCTTTTATACATAAGCTGTTACTTTTGTACTTTAACAATACACAATCTGAAATGCCTTCTTCAATGTCATCCAAAAAGGTACTTACTTGTTCTTCCAAGTGTTCTTGAATGACTGTCTAAATCACCTATTGTAGGGAGGAAAAATAGGCTTTTTATTTATTCTTATTAAAAACAGCAGCAGATATTTTAAAAATGGTCATTTATAATGTGATCTAGAACCACAGTAACTGGTCTCACCTAAAATGTAATCATTTGCATTGATATGATCACCTCCTGTGGAGCCAATGACACACATCCAGAGTTCCTCCAACAGCAACTTGACCTTTTCTGTAAAATAATTAAGAGGATGTACAAGTGGCATTTCCTCATGTCTTAATATGATGAGGTATGGGACATATGTAACCAAAGACACTGATGAACATAAAATGAATATGGTTGGACATTTGTACCTCTCTCTCATTTGAGCAGGTAATATGATGTATAATCTCAAAAATATTAAGGTACTTCTCTATCAGCCAGAAAGCAGACAGCTGACACATACAGTGTTCAAGAAACCTTACTTGTCTAGAAGTCAGAACCTAGGATGCTCGCACATTTAAGGTTTAAAACCAGGACCTGAAAGACACCATCCTAACAAAGATGATACAAAGCCACACATAGAATGGATTTTGGGTTCCCTTAGTTATTTCTTGTAAGCTTCTTCAATCATATCACTTAAGACCCTATCATAAATTTTAAAAAAATCCCTTTTACACAACTGAAATAACCCAGAAGGTACAACTGAAATAACCCAGAATGGGACCAGTGTGCCTCATTTTGAAATAGAGAAAAATGGTTCTATACTTCCAGAATTCATACACACAAAAGCAGCTAGTTTTGAATTCATACATCACAATAAAACAGCATGGTTTCAGGGAGCTTACAAAAAAAAAAAAATCAGGATTGGCATTAAAACAAAATTTTCCATTATATTGTTATCAGTGTGCAGTGTTGAATTTCTTTAAATATTCCTCAGAAATTTTGACTTCATGCAAAGCGTTAAGTCACAAGTGAACCAATATGCTCCTTTCCCTTCTCTGGAACTCTCCTGAGTTTTGAGCCTCCTCAGAGGGCTCAGCCTGGTTTGCATGATAAACAATAGCAAAAAATCCAAGCACATCAATTTAAATTGCATCATTTCCTTCTTGTCTCTGCTTGCCACTTAGTTAATTAAGCTGCAGGCTTAAAAATGAAAGAAAGAGCTCAAATTTTCTTTGTTGGCATTTTAAACACTTTCTGACAATGACTTAGTGTTTGGTACTTGCACATATAAGAAAATGCACTGATTCAGGTCTGATCATTTGTGGTGGGAAATAAATAATGTCAAAGTGATCAGATAGGAAAGGTTCTTTACAAACAAATTGTCTCCTTCACCTGCCTCTTAGAGCTCACCATGCTGTTATTCCCAACATGACAATAACAGGGATACAGGGGCCTAGCAAAATTTTGATAGGGTAGCTCTTTTTGTGGCCTTGTTTCAAGGTTGTGTTGACTTAAAAATGACCATTCAACATCATATGAAACCTTCCTTCAGATATGGCCACCTAAACCAACCAACAAACCAGTTTTAATGGCTTACATACAGCAGACTTTCTCACTATCCAGTTCCAATGAACCAGCTTACCACATCTTTCCTTCAAAAATTCTTTCACCAGAATCAAAACTGCACTAGACTGTACCCACTTATCTCTGATCATCCTTGTATATCCTAGCTTTCCATTATTTAAACTCCTAGCATAACAATTTGCTATCCAAAATTATTCAAACTCCATATTGGATGCTACTCTAATGCACTGCATTCTGCAGTCACATGCTCTCTCCATTCTTTGATTCATGTGCTGTTGATTGCAAAGGAACAATGAGACAAACAAATAGGGTCAAAGACATGGCATATCAGCCTTTGGCATGCCAGTCCCTTTACCCAGTTTGCACACTCCCAGTGATTCAAATAATTTGCACCATATGTTGGGGGCATGCTGCAGGTTGCAGTGGAGATTCCCAGAAGCCTAATAACTAACCTTGAGGCTTTATGTTTGACAGGTCATAATAGGCAACAACTACCTTGTAACGCTCTGCCGATAGACAAAGAATAGAATTCAGCAAAGAAAAAGCCTCCACAAAAACTTTTGGTCTGCTGCATGGTTATCAATACATTAAAATACAAGACCTTCTATATTAGGGATAGGTAGGAGTTTCTGGACTGCAGCTTCCACAATCTTTTACAACTGGTTAGAGAGAGGCACAGCTGCCTACCACTAAACTAGAGCTTTCTGGTAGAATACATTGTTCGTTCGTACATTTTGGAGACTTGCATATACTCCAAGGGGCCAGGTAATCTTCGTGCAGTTCCTTTATGTAACATTGAAATGTGATACTCTACAGACCCATTAAAGAAAGAGCAGCTAGATGCATCTGTAACACCACTTGTTAAAGGATGCATACATACCAACCTTTGTCTAGGTTTTCAACTGGATTCTCTTTTTCACTTTGGGTCTCTGCATTCTTTAGCACTGAAAGGAAATAGGTAGACAGGGATATGAGATGAGAAATTAAAAATTAAAACCAAAATTGAAAAGCTAAAAATGTCAATAAAAAGGAGGGTCACCTTTCTTATGTTTTACAGCAGGAAAGCCATCGATCTTTTCCTATGAATGTGAATTAAGAGGGGGAAACAATTAAAATTTACAGTACTGAAAAAAGGAGTGTTACATTGCTTCTAAAATTACCTCATAAAAATGTATGTAAAAATGAATAAGTACATTTTAAGATATCTTCATCCCCAACCCCCCCCCCCCCCCCGCCAAATGTTAAGTTGTGTTTGTAATTTGTTCCACCCTGGGTCCTGTACTGGGCTACTTTAGTTTCCATGTTAGTTACCCTTGCTACTGCCCACCGTATAAAACAGGTTTCCAAATTATGGGGGCCCATGAGACACATATATATGTGCTGGGCATCAACCCAAAATGTCTGCTCTGGAGTGCTTGGGTATTCAGAATGTACAGAAAATCTGCCCAAAACACTGAGTACAAGACAAAGGCAGGGTCAATACTCCAAACACAAGAATCTTATTTGAATTTACACTTACAGAATCCTATTTCACAGAAGGCAAACTCCTTTTCTCTTTGGCCACAGTCACCTCTGCCAGCCAACCGTATTCCCACCCATCTCTCTTGTTCTCATCCAGGATCACCTCACATACATGTACTTTCTCATCCCAGATCTCCATTCATGTACTCTCACACACATTTATGCCTTATATTTCCTTCCACATACACACAAAAAGGAACAAACACCCACTTACATGTACACATAAAATTATCCCTTCTTTCTTTTCACAACAAGTACACAAAATACCACAATGTCTCTCAAATCACCCTTTTCTGGATCATCCCAAATCCTATCTCTCTCTCCCTGCCCTCTCATGAAGACATACAAACACACAACCTCCCCCACCCATGGGCCATTGTTAGCTAGTTCACCCAGACTCTGCTGCACTCCCTAGTTGCACTCTTTGCTAACTTCCACAACCACTCCCCCTCTGCTAGCTTACTGCTATCTTTCCTAGCCCTTCCAAGTTTAGGGTGACTTGGCAGGCACAAATATACCCATGGTGCTTGGCACCAAGCAAGCTGCATTACCTATTCCTGCTTTAAAATCACATAGACAGTGGTATAGTTTAAATGCCACTATTATCCTCAACATCATTATTTTGTCTTTTAATCAAAGTCACTATTTTCTGCAAATACTGATCCTGGTGTCATACTACTGGACCACAATGCCAACAACAAACCAAGTCAACATGATAGCAAAACAATTTCTACAACCAGTCCCCCTATTATAACAAGTAATGTGGCAATAAAAACCTCAGAATAATACATCACAAGGTGGGTGGAGGAGGGAAAGGAGTTTAACCCACCAATGATTCACCAGGGAGGAAGACATGGGGATGCTGTGAAAGGAAACAAGAAGAGGTGGGCAGCTAGGAAGAACATACCTGACTTAAAATTCACCACACACACTACATATTGGGGGGGGGGGTTAGATATATTTAGGGGGACATGTCAGGTTACCGGCACTTACTTTCCCATTTACAGTACTAACAGATGAAGCATGCAGAACCAGGGCATTCAAGGAAGTGCCCCCCTTTAGCCATAATGAACCTTTGATTAAGGAAGTTACCTGTGCTTTCTTCAGTTCTTTCTCAAGAACTTTCTTTTCTCCTTTCAACTGCTTGAACTCCTGGATGTGTTTTGCTGCAGCCTCTTCATTTAAGGGAGAAAATAACCAAAACTTGTTAAACTCATTTAGCTTGCCTTCAAAATCTACATAAAACCTGGCAAACAAGGATAGACTGCACTTGCATAGTAACACCTTCCCTTTCTGGTTTCTCCAACTCTCCGAGTTTTTTTCAAGGTTCACAGCACTCAGCTCTGTACTATCCTTTCATTATTTCATTAGGATTTCATCACACTGGAAGTGTGCAGCTTAGCTCTGTCACTGTTACATTCAAATTGCACTCACCAGTTCCACAGCTTAGTGATTCCAAGAAAATCACTAAGAAACCAGAATAAGAATCTAACTATAAGCTATTAAAAACAAGATGTTTTTAAGTAAGAGTGACATTCCTCAAATGTTGCTATCAAACCATAACATAAAAACACTATTCTTTAAAATATCCTTGTAGAAATATAAAAATATTTTAGGAATGTAATAATTAAAACAAATATTAATAAAGCAATCGAATCAAGATATCACAAGCAGGTCAAGCTCACTAAAAACAGATGAACAATCTTTTTCAGTTCACTGACTTTGTTGGCCCCTGCAGAATACTTAAAGGAACACACAAGCTGGATGGCACCAGAGCTGCCACACTCATATCAACATCCATTCAATGTTGGTTCTCTTTCTCATACATACTACACTACTCTACAACCTTGCTAAATGGGTTCTTACTTGAGAATAGGGGATCTAGATTAAAACCATCTCCCTAAGACTGAAATGTACAGCTTGGATGTGTCAGTGTTATTAAAATAGCACATAACTCCCTGACAGTGATCCTGATCAAGGATGCCATGTAGCAATGTAGAAACAGACATCTTGCTTTCTTAGGGATCACAAGAGTGAGGTTAAAACCTCTTTTCCCATGAGCTCACTCAGCATCCTTTGGAGGAGAAAACTTAATTTTGCCCCTGCTACTTACATTTGAAAGATCTACTGACTTCTTGCAAAAAGGAGTTACAGATTTGCCAGTGAACACAACACAATCCTTTCTACTCAGATGCCAATCTCACTGCATTCAGTAGGACTTACTTTGAGGTTACTGCTACTTGACTATAACTGAAGAGCATAGCTTTATTTCTTGCTTGCTGGTTTGTACTTTAAGTTTTTTAACCATTTTAAAACTTTCTATTTAAAATTTTAAAATACCATAATCAGTTTGTTGTTGTGTGCCTTGAAGTAATTTCCAACTTATGGGGACCATAAGATGAACCTATAACAGGGTTTTCTTGGCAAGTTTCTTCAGATGAGTTTTGCTTTTGTACGCTGATGACACTCAGATATATTTCTCCATGACCAGATCATTTGCTCAGACCTCAGATGGCGTCTCCTCTCTCAATGACTGCCTGGCAGCGGTAATGGATTGGATGAGGGAAAACAGATTGAGACTGAATCCAGACAAAACGGAGGTACTGACAGTCATCGTCCCGAAACCAGGTCTGGGAATACAACTCCCGGTCCTAGATGGAATCACACTATCCTCGAAGGACCCTGTTCACAGTCTGGGGGTACTCCTAGACTCGTCACTTCACATGACTAGTCAGGTGAATGCGACGGTCAGGAGTGCCTGTTATCAGCTTCGGCTGATACGCCAGCTGCGCCCTTTCCTGGAGATGAGGGATTTGGCTGGAGATGAGGCTGGATGGCCATCTGTCAGGGGTGCTTTGATTTGGATTTCCTGCATAGCAGGGGGTTGGACTGGATGGCCCTAGTGGTCTCTTCCAACTCTACGATTCTATGATTCTATGATTCTATGATTTGGAAACTGTGGTACACGCTTTGGTCACCTCACGACTAGACTACTGCAACGCTCTCTACATGGGGCTGCCCTTGTACCTAACCCGGAAACTTCAATTGGTTCAAAACATGGCAGCCAGATTAGTTACTGGGACATCTAGGAGAGAACATATAACTCCAGTGCTTAAATCTCTCCACTGGCTGCCAATTAGTTTCCGGGCACAGTACAAGGTGCTGGTTTTAACCTTTAAAGCCCTACATGGCTCGGGCCCATCTTATCTCAGGGACCGCCTCTCCCCGTACGATCCTCCCCGCACACTTCGATCCTCTGGCAGGAACCTACTACAGCCTATCAAGACCAGGCTAGCACAGACCTCCCAGAGGGCCTTTTCTGCGACCGCTCCCAAGCTCTGGAATGGCCTGCCGGATGAGATGCGTCTCATGACATCTTTAGATTGCTTCAAAAAAGCCCTAAAGACGCATCTCTTCCGGCAGGCGTTCCCCTGAAATTCCCTATCCCCGGCTTCGGTCCCAGACTTTGATTTCCTGCATATTCCCATGTTTCTGATCCCCACTTATGACGTGGCCGCATAAGGAAGGGTTAGGATGTTGTTATATGTTTTTAAATAATTACTGTTTTAATCACTGCTGGTTTAATCTATTTTTAAGGGGTGGGAGGTTTGGAAATGGGTCATGGGATTGTTTTAATCTATGTTTTTTTTACTTGTACCCCGCTCCGAGTGTATGTACAGAGGAGCGGGCTATAAATAAACTATTATTATTATTATTATTATTCTCCTGAGGCTGAGAGAGTGTGACTTGCCCAAGGTCATCCTGTGGCTTTCATGGCTGAACTGGGTATTGTATCTTGGTCTCCAGAGTCATAGCCCAACACTCAAACCACTTTACTTACTACAAATATACCTGAAAGCCAGGAAGAACTTAAAGAGTGTATTCTCAACCACTATGAAGCCTAATGGTAGTGTCATGATTCCTACAAAGCTGAGAAATAAGCAGTTCTCACTCCTGTCTTTGCTCATTGATCTTTACAATACCACTGAAGAGAAGAAATAGCATTTCATGATGTCTCTAAGTCAGAGGTGGGCAAAATGCAGCCCGCAGGCCACAGGTAGCCCCAAGAGGTTTTAAAAAAAAGATTGCTGTCTAGAGGGTGTGGAAAGTATTTCCACCATACCTTGAAGCCACCTGGCACCCCAGGGATCAAAAATAATATAGTTTTGGCTCAAAATGTCCACTGGGGGCAAGGGGTACATTGCCACCACATTTTGCAGCCTCTCAGGGCAGATTTAGGCAGGATAGGTCCTTTTTGCAAAAGCATGTAAACAGGACATGACTTCTGCTCACTTTCTGTTATTCAAAAGACCTCTCCTGGGCCCAAAATGGAAGCCCTCAAAACATTGTGAAAATGCCTCCAGACCCCCGAGAGGGCATTTAGGAGCAAAATTGCATGGGAGCACTAATGTGGCATGCTAGCCTTCCAAATTTGCCACCCCGGACCTATGTGATTGTTGTTCCTTTCTCTCTTACATTTTCTCTCACATAACTCCTAAGGGAAAAATCTGCACTAGGGAACAATGTTGCAATAAGGGGCAAACCTACTTTGTAGCTCTGAAAGAGGAAGGCCCAGTCAGCACTTACAGTATTTCAAGGGGGGAAACGATAGCCTTGTTGTTTCACTTTAAGGCAACTTGTAATGGTCATTTCTGGTGATTCCCTTCCATAGAGACAAATCAAGATGAAAGTTTGTGGGGGGAATATCAAAGTAGCCTTTTGCAGTTTTTTTTTTAAATATTATTTCCTCATCTGTACTGGAGGTTCTGTTTTGTTAAACAACCAAGGAAGCAGGATTTAAGTACACCAATCTTACTGAAAACCAGAAAGGAAAAAGAATAGGAAAAGCAGGAATCACCAAAGATCTAGCAATATTCTCTAATATTCTATCGCTTTTTAAGAGATAAAGAAACAAAATCATTTGAGGAGGGAAGAACACAAAAATAAGGAGACTTGAATTTTGATGGCAGGGATCATCAAGAGCAGGTTTACCCTTCACAAATGTGTGTGCATACATACCATTCTTTTTAAACTCATAGGGCTGATCTTGACTGGCAAAAAGGGATGTGTTCATGCTTGCATGAAAGTGTAGCTTTTAGATGACCCACACTGAAAGTTTGGCATGAACACACTTCTTTTGCATTTTAGTGGGGAAAAAGCAGCTTTAAAAAGGACCTGCTTTTCCCAGCTTCTTTTTAAAAAGGGTGTAACAGCGCAGCTGTGTCTAAATGCTGCAGTGCAAGCTCACAAACCCTAGCTCCAGCCCTAATCTGAACCCTAGACATGCACAGTAGGGACTCTGGGATGCTGTAACTGTTATGCAACTGCGCATAAAATGTCAATTCATTCATAAAATAAAGAAGTTTATTTATAAACTTAAATTGTAATGGATTTAATATCTTTTTAAGGGGGGGAGGGATGCAGTTTGTTTTATTGATGTAGTAGTATTTTAATGTGTAAGCCGCCTAGATCTCAAAGAGGTGGGGTATAAATAATAATAATAATAATAATAATAATAATAAAATAAAGGGGTTCATTCATGGTGCACCAATGCAATTGTGCACTTTAAAAAGGGAAGCAAAACCACAATGGTAATTTGACAGATCTTCATAACTGCCCAGTTCATGTGTGATGTACCTGCGCAACTGTGCAGTTCGCAGCTGGCAATACAATTGCCTGTATGATGTACTGGTGCAACTGTGCAGTTCGCAGCCGGCAACAACAACAACAAAAATATTAAAGGTTCAGTGCGGCCAAAAGCCCCATTTATTGTCACCTGTGCAGCTGCTCCGCCTGTGTTTCTAGCATCCTGACAGCTTCCAATGTAGTTGCTGAGCAACAGAAAAGACTCCAGATAAGTTGTCCCCACACCTCCTCAGTGTAGCTGCCCTATGCCTTTTTATTACACACCTGAGACTTGCAGTGCAGCTGCTAAGTATTAAGGAAAAGGCAACTTCATGTCGCCCTTTCCTGCCAATCTAGAAAGCCCCATAGATTCCCAAAGTAGCTAGAAAGCAGAAGATGAATGCTGTGATTCTGCTAAAATGATAACCTTCCAAAAGCTTTCTGAAAGGTGAATAATTACATTTATTCCTATGGGATTTAGGAGTGTGGGTAGGATACCAAACACATAAGGGTAATAAAGGGAGGTTTTTCTTACATGCTTTTTAGTCACAGAAGCCGTGGTAATTTTAAGGTAAGGGTGGAAAACATAGAATCATAGAATCATAGAATCATAGAGTTGGAAGAGACCACAAGGGCCATCTAGTCCAACCCCCTGCCATGCAGGACGTCCAAATCAAAGCATCCCTGACAGATGACCATCCAGCCTCTGTTTAAAGGCCTCCAAGGAAGGAGACTCCACTACGCTCCGAGGGAGTGTGTTCCACTGTCGAACAGCCCTTACTGTCAGGAAGTTCCTCCTAATGTTGAGGTGGAATCTCTTTTCCTGCAATTTATATCCATTATTCCGCGTCCTAGTCTCTGCAGCAGCAGAAAACAAGCTTGCTCCCTCCTCAATATGACATCCCTTCAAATATTTAAACAGGGCTATCATATCACCTCTTAACCTTCTCTTCTCCAGGCTGAACATCCCCAGTTCCCTAAGGCGTTCTTCATAGGGCATGGTTTCCAGTCCCTTCACCATCTTAGTTGCCCTCCTTTGGACCTGCTCCAGTTTCTCAACATCCTTCTTGAATTGTGGTGCCCAGAACTGGACACAGTATTCCAGGTGGGGCCTGACCAAAGCAGAATAGAGTGGCACTATTACTTCCCTTGATCTAGACACTATACTTCTATTGATGCAGCCTAAAATTGCATTGGCCTTTTTAGCTGCCGCATCGCACTGTTGACTCATGTTCAGCTTATGGTCTACTTGGACTCCTAGATCCCTTTCACATGTGGTCTCATTCAGCCAGGTGTCCCCCATTTTATATCTGTGCATTTCATTTTTCCTCCCTAAGTGCAGAACCTTACATTTCTCTGTGTTGAATTTCATCTTGTTAGCATTGGCCCACCTTACTAGTCTATTCAGGTCATTTTGAATTTTGATCCTGTCCTCTGGGGCATTAGCTACTCCTCCTAGTTTAGTGTCATCTGCAAATTTGATAAGTATGCTCCCAATTTTGTCATCCAAATCATGCAACACTCCAGATGTTGTTGGACTGCAGCTCCCATCATTCCTCAAACTAGGCTGAACTGGCTAGAGCTGATGGAAGGTACAATCCAACATCATCTGGAAGGCCAGATATAACTTCATTCTTGATGTTGGGGCAACAGAGAGGAGTAGCAAGAAGAGGTTAGGAAGAAGAGGTTAGGAAGAACAGGTTTTTCCTCATTCACAGCTCTGGCTTCAACATTGGCCTGAAGGACCAAGGGATGTGTGACTGCTTCACTCTCTTCATTCATGCTTCAGTTGGTACAGATTGTTGTTGCTGTAGCAAGAAGAGCAGATAGGGTGTAGTGGATGTGCAGGCTAAAAATGAAATTGACTAAAGGACTAGAAACTTGCCTCTCTCATGCTCCTCTTTCAATTGAACATGATATGCTTTTAGCAAGTTGCCAAGAAACTGCAATTTGAAATGCAGTGGTTAAGTACCATTACTGCAGCCACTCACTCACAAACCACAAGATTGTGAGTTCAATCCCAGCCAGGGGCTCAGAGTCGACTCAGCCTTGTATCCTTCTGAGGTTGCTAAAATGAGTACTCAGCTTGTTGGGACAATTTGCTTACAGTTGTAAGTCGCTTAGAGTCTGCTCAATGTGGTATGAAGTGTTATATAAATGAAGCTGCTATTGCTATTGCTTCAATAATTACAATCACATTTAAATCTATACAAAAAACTACCAACTTTCCTTTCTTATAATAATACATTATGTTCCATCTATAGCTCTTTTAAATATTTTCACTATTACAATTTATCTGTGTTCTACCTGTCTAGGGGATTCTTCCTTCAGTACAAAAAAGTTAGACCACATGCTTCAAAGAGTTCTAGAAGCCCTATAATTTGACAAGAATTTTCATAAGCAATGCTAAGGCTAGCCTTTAGCTTGGAATGCATTGCTTTTGAATATTGTTTCTATGATATATGATTCACTGGCAGGCACCACTTTTAAAATTTAATGTAGGCTTTTGATTTACAGATGCCCAAAAGACAATATATAACTGCTTGACTTAGGAAGCTGGGCCCTGTTTTCTCCCCACATAACTCACTGATAACCAGTTACATGCAAAGAAAACTATGGGACATGCAACATCACTTTATAGCTGGGGATATAAAGCAAGTAATTCTCACTCCAGGCTCCTGTGGCAGGCTTGCAAATAACTGTCAAGTTATTGGCAATAGAGGTGTCTTATTTCAAACTGTGAATTGTCACTAGCACATGAAATTGCATGAAACACATTTTCCAACATTATAGTTTCATGGGGAAGAGATAAGAGAGTGGAAAGTTAGGTGACACGAAGGCTGCTAAATATTTCTTAGTAAATAGCTTTTTTAGGCTCAGACAGTGAGATATAAATATTGTCATAAATAAAGGTTTTCTTTCAGAAAAATAACAGTTATCTAGTTGAGTTATAAACCAGCACAGGAAATAATATACTTGGTGGATACAATTACCTTCAAGTTTCTTCACTTTAGTTTCCAGTTTCTTCTTCCTGAACATGAAAACAGACATGCACATATGAGAAATGTGGAACATATTCTTCCATTAGTGTCTAATTTGACAACACAGCGCACAGTCTTGCGTCTGACTTAATGTTACAGTTTAAACTCACATTTGTGGTTGTGTATTGAATCAGAACCTGAAACCATGGTGGGTTTTATGAAATGCTGGATAGTCGCATCATTATCATGTGTTATAATGAAGTATATGACATACATGGCAAGGGGTAAGCACAGATAGTAAAGTTGTGACATTCCATATTACACTACACTGCACATAGTTCTAGCTGCAAGGGGGTCTGAATGAATGGTAGTGAAGATTCAGATCTATAAGAGAATACGTAAATATACAATAGCATAATCAACCAGAAACAGAATCAGTCAAAACACATTCGCAAAGACAATACTTCACACATACAACAGTGCATGGTCAGAACTCTAAAACCACCAACCTGAGGATAAGCTTCTACAATCAAATATATGCTAGCTCTTAATACCACTAACAAGACTTTGGCCATAGATGACAATACTCATGATTTTTTTATCTGACTGTCAAAATGTGGTGTAAACTGAGTTGGTAAAATGAGCAGTAAAGGAGCAAACACTGACTGCCAAGCTCCAGGATAAACATTACAAAACAAAAAGGCAGATTTCAGATTTCCAAAGGCAATTTTGCAACAAAGGGAAAAAATACAGACAACTTATTTTTAGTACTCTTTGTACATTTCATATGGAGATCAAAATCAGCCTATTATTTTTGTCCAGAAAACTGATAATACCCCAGGCAACAATGAATGTGTGCTCATCTCCCTTGCTACTTCTCAACCAGTAAAATTATCCCCAAGTCAGGTAGCTTCCATTCAAACATTTAGTAATACCCCTAATTCTGCCCCTCTTGCCTACCTCTTATATACTTTATGGAATGTGGTTGCAGATATCTCACCCAACAGTTGTGAAAAGGACAGGTTGTCAGCACATTAGGTTGTCAGAAGGAAGCTAGAATAAAGTATTTGCTTCTACAGATATACAATGGAAACATACAGAAAAATACACAAGGGCTGCAGCCGCACCGCAGAAATAATCCAGTTTGACACCACTTTAACTGCCATGGTTCTATGCTATGGAATTCTGAGATTTGTAGTGTGTTGTGGAACCAGAGTGCAGCAATTCCCAGAATTCCATACCATGGAGCCATGGCAGTTAAAGGGGTGTCAAACTGGATTATTTCTGCAAGAATGGATGCAACCAAGGACCTTTTTTTCCAGTGGAAAAACTGCAAACTTTGGGGATTACAGAGAAAAAACACAAATTTTTCTCTTTTGAAACAAGTAAATTGCTTGTTAGGAAAGGCTTTATTCACTCAAAATTGCAAAAGCTGCATAGTATGAAAATATGTATGCAAGATAATTTAGAAAAAGATACTTCCTGTGCATGTTTTAAGATACAGACCACACTCAAATCAAAGGAAAACACAGAGAGGTCTTAATTGTAGTTACAATACACCACTGAATAATTCAGTAATTTTAATGTTGAGTTAAATTCATTATCCTAATGTGCTGACAGCCTGGTCGTCAAAAGCATGACTGTATGAGACTGTATCTGCTCAAATAATATACTTTATTTTGTCTATGTAAGTTTTCTGTTTTCCTACTTCACAGATGGAAAATAATAAGATATATGCTTTTAGGTAGCACAAGGTCAGTGGTTTGCGTTTCTCCCTTTACAGTTTGTCCGTAGATTCATAAGCTTGCTTGCATAAAACTAAAGCTTTTATAGTTTTGCATTCTGTAAGGGTGCCAAACAGTAAACTTTAAACATGAATTAAATTATTAATGCAGGATTTTACCTTTCCAATGTATAAGTTTTAAAATAATTGTAGGTTTGATATGAAAAAACAAAATGCACACATTTCAATTTCAATTTAAAAAAACCTCTGAAAAAACAAAACGAAAACTTTCCCTCAGCATGGGTTCAAAACTTCCCAAAAATGTACAGTTCTACTTGCTTCTTCTTTTGAAATGTTAGGGCACATTACCTGAAAGTGATTTAATATTGCTTTTTGTCTTTGTAAGTAGCACTACTGATTTACTTGGTTTATTCCATATAGTGTACAGTTTGTTTTCCACCCTAGATTATTAGGATTGTGAAAGTTCACTAAAAATGGATCAATTTCACTAGCTGACTCATTTAGATTGGAATGACTCACACAGTGTCACTTTTGTCCATTTCCTCTTTCACCCGAACATACTCTAGATGAGTCTCCTGGTATATCTTGAGTGAACTCTAGTTAAAGAAATGAACAGTAATTAGAAACCAACAAAACAGAAACTTTTATATCATCATCATCATCATCCCACTCTTCCATTGAAGCTCAGAACACACTCATAAGATGACAGATTGATACTTTCTGTGCAAATTCATGAAGGAGGAGGAAGTCACGGTGACTCCTTGAATGCCAGCTGTTGATGCAGGAGTTCAAATCCTAAGGTTCTTGTTTTGTTTTGACCACTGACTCCACTCTCTTCACTGACAGTTTTATTGAAAAGGCTTGTCTGCTGTATAATCTAATCCTCTAATTGTTGTTGCTATTGTTGTTAATATTATTACTTTATAGACGCATATAGGAAGGGGTGGATTGTTTCTCTTTCTATTCAAGAATGAACCTTCACAGTAAGTGAATTTCTCAATCCCTGGATTCTTCTTGCCATGAATACTACTTTATCATGCCCAGCATCCCTATATAATATAATACCTCCTGAATCTTAAGGTTTTGTGCAAATTAGGTATATTTAAATCTTGGGTTTCAAATACATTCTGCACTTAAAGAACTGCACACCTGGCAGGTATAGAATTTGCTGTGAATGCTCTGCTTCATGCATTTTTAAAGCACTGCATCCACCCTGCCTGTGTTCATCTACTTCTTTTAAAACCATGCCGTCCTACTTAAGAACAAATGCACTCCTATCCAGAGATGTAATAGCATTATCCACTTGAGGAATTTTGAAGTAATCCATCACTCCCTTTTTGTATAGGTATAACTTTTGATTATAACCTAATAATCCTTTTGAACTGAATGGTGCTTCCCAACTCTAAATCCTTCAATTCCTTAAAATATCTCATAATGGAATTTCTATCCTTTTTAGAGAAGGCTTCTTTAAAACTGAAGCCACCTTGAGTTCCTTATTTCCTTATTGTCCAATGTCTCTGCATTTTGATCCAAGGCTAAATACCGTAACACCCTTTTCAGAATAATATTCTTACTAATCTTAAATAGTCTGTTGGAAACATTTTCTTTCTCCGTCTCATTCCCAGGAGAAACATCATAATCAGAGTGACTTGCTGCACTTTGTTTTAATTTCTTCTCTCTTATGTCTTCTCCCAACTTTGTTTCTGAATCTGAACAGCTTTTTCCAAATGTCTACATTTTTGATGCATATTTTTTCCTTAAGTTTGTTCCTTACCACTGTCTGCTCTTCTCCCATCACTATTCCTCTTCTAGTCTTTTAAGTGCTCCCGTTGTGCTGAAAATTCTTCATTATCTTCTTTAATGACATTTCTCATTAAATTCATTAGTATAATTCACCTATTAAATTTGATTATTCATTGACTGGCCACTCCATTTTTAACAATTAATTCCTCTGGAATCAATTCATTAAAATCATCTGATTAGACCATTTCACTGAATTTGTGTCAACTGAACTCTTTATGTTACTGCCTGAAGTACAACTGTAGTTTATGCAATTCATAGAACAGATAGCCTCAAGACATAGTTCTATTTCACAAAGAGAAGTTACCTTTTTCTCTTCCAGTTCTGCTTTCACAGAGCCCAGCTCCTCTTCACACATCTTAAGAGGTGATATTTTCTGGAACATTTGTTCCACTTGGTGATGAAGAGTATTGTTTTCTCTGAAATGGACATTACAGACTAACGTAACAGAAACTGAGGCACAATGTATGTTTAAATACAAGTCTTAACCTGAATTAAGGGAGCTTGCAATATGTCAGAATGGCCTGCACATTTCTTCATGCAACTGACTATGCAGCACAAACAAAAATCTTAGCATAGTAACATAGCATCCCACATTCAAATGTCCCTAAAAACTGATCTAACATCTCATTTAGCTACTTTGCCTTGGAAAGGATACAAAACACACTAGAACCCATAATTACCTATCATTGATTACTATAGTTAATATTATAAACTGGTAATACCCACACCCAAAGGAGGGAACAAGTACAAATAAACTTTAAATAAAATAATAAACTTTATTCTTATACCCCACCTTTCTGCTGCAGCAATCAAGGCAGCTTACGTGACTAAAATATATACTAAAATTACAACAATGCAATGAGTTGTTTACCTTTTAGCAGCTTCCAGCTGTGAAATGTGGTTAACGAAATCTCGATATGAAAGGATTATAGCTATACTTTACCAAACATACTACAGAAATAAGAAAAATGCAACTCATATTACTGAAGAATTTAAGAAATCTTTGTACTAGTAAGGTGCTTGCAAGAAGAGTAAATCCACAATGAGGGCAAAAACATGAAAACATGGAACTGCCATCTTGCATAACAAGGAGAGTAACTTTTCCCATAGCATGAAATTATGTAGCTGTGAAATTCTCTGATTTTGCAAGGATCAGTTGGCTATGTGAAGTAGCAGCAGTCTTCTAGTAAAAGATTGTTTTACTACACATTACTAAAGAGGAACAGCCTGACATGGCACCATTTTCAAGAGGGAGCCCCCATGGTCCTCATAAAATGGCCAGTTCCACATTTAACTGTGCACTGGCAACTATTCACAGTCATAAATCAACAGAACCCTTCTGCTTTTTCTTATGAAAGAATTTGTATTCTGAAAATGGATGCATTTTACATCTATTCTGAAGGATGCATATGAGGTACAAGACATATTCGTCATGCATAAAAGAAACTTGTAACTGTACAAAACAACACATATGAATTTCTAGACTTTACTACTGCTAACCAATTAAGTTGCTCCTGCACTGTTCTTTGGATATATTTTAAAGGGTAATCTCATGTAAACATATGTCAATATGTCTCCCCAATAATCATATACAGTACTTTGCATCTCAATACGAGCGTACTACTTTAGATTAGATATATATACTGCACTGTATTCAAAATTCTTGAAATGCATCTTAGTGATCATTACAATAACTTTGTAATGTAAGGAAATGACATTGTTGATGGGAAATGGAAAGAGAGATACTAAGACACTACAGACAGTGTCTTCTGGAACATAATAACTGGTGAGTAAATGGAACATATTTAAACAGATGTAAGAAATCTTCTTATCCACCTTCTTTTGATGTTTTATATTATTTGTCCATGATTTTATATTTTACTATTAGCTTCTATGAGCAAACTGGGTGGAAATGAAACTAGAATCATAGAGCTGAAAGAGACCACAAGGGCCATCCAGTCCTACCCTCTGCTATGCAGGAACTCCAAATCAAAGCATCTCTGACAGATGGCCATCCAGCCTCTGCTTAAAGACCTCTAAGGAAGGAGACTCCACCACACTCTGAGGGAGTGTGTTCCACTGTCGAACAGCCCTTACTGTCAGGAGGTTCCTCCTAATGTTGAGGTGGAATCTCTTTTCTAATTTGCATCCATTGTTCCGCGTCCTAGTCTCTGGAGCAGCAGAAAACAAGCTTGCTCCCTCCTCAATATGACATCCCTTCAAATATTTAAAGAAAGCTATCATATCACCTCTTAACCTTCTCTTCTAAAGACTAAACAGATCAAATGGTGTCAATCATAACAGATGTACATGTACACTTGATCTTGCATTTCAAATACATGAAGATACAAGGCTGACCTTCCTGTGCACATGTATTTTCCAGCATGCATGTACAAAAGGACCTTCTCTATATAATCACATGGAATATCAACCCTAAAAGCTTTAGTAGGGTGACGGAAGATAGGATTATAGTGTTTCAGCATCCTTTTACAAAAAGAAGCTCCACTGCTACAATAGTCCTTTAGTACTGGACACAAAAGCCATTTTCATTGCCAGAGAAATGGGAGTGCCTGTTTTCTGCCAAAGTTGCCTTGGCTGCCACTTCTTATGTATCCTGCCACTGTCTGATGCAACTCAGAGGGGTTGTTGGGGGCTTTGGATATTGAGTGGTTCTCAAAAAGTGAGGTGAACGTGAGAGTTGCTGGGGGGGGGGGACGAGACTTGGTGGCCCTGATCCCTCCTCCTCCTCCTCCCAAACCGTTTTACATGTAAAAATATATTGAATTTACTTAAATAATACTGTTTTAATTTAAACAATATTATTTCGTTAACATTAAAATATGACTATATATGAATGTGTGAATGAAAATATGCACACTAAATAAACAAAGTATTTTTACTGATACACTACAGTGAGTGCAGGGGGCACAATGTCCACAAGAAGATGTAAAAGGGGTTCCTAATGGTAAAAACTTTGAGGTTTTTTTTACCATCACAATTTCAGAAGTCACAAAGCTGTTACCGTATATTTCCAAACATCTATAATGCCTGCCATATATTATAAACCTCTAACACTTAAAAAAGCCACGTTTAGATAGTTTAAAGCGCTATACAGATCATACACATGACAATTACTTTCCTGTGGAAATATGCAGAAAAGGATATCATTGCACTTTTGTTGATATTCAGTCAGCAAGTGGCTGTAAGAGAGTGAGAGGGAAAGGGATTAGTGCAGGTCCACACTTCAAAAAGCAAAAAAATAAAAAATTAAATTAAATTAAAAATAAAAAAAAATAAAAATAAAAAAATACATGATGGAACTCTGGCAAAATTAAGGATCTAAAGAGGAAAGCCAAAGCGGAGGCTTTACACACTGAATGATCCTGCATCTCATTTCATGCTGAAAATTATTATGTGTTGAAGACTGGCTAATAAAGCCAGTTGTGTTCTCCCTCTTGTTGTTCTGTGCTGTTACATACTTTCTGACTTATGGCAACCCTAAGGAGTTTCTTGGTGAGATTTGTTCAGAGGGGGCTTTCCCATACCCTTCCTCTGAGGCTGAGAGAATGTGCCTTGCCCAAGATCACTTCCATGGCCAAGTGGGGATTCAAACCTCTGTCTCCCAGAGTCCTAGTCCAACACCGACATCACTGTACCATGCCAGCCATCTCAAAAATCAGGTTCTTTGCATACACTACTGTGCCAGTTCTCACACCAGACTTGTGGCTATGCCACAAAAAAGGAACATTCTGCTGCTACTGTATGTAGAGAGATCTTGTAGCACCTTTGAGACTAACTGAAAGAAAGAAGTGGCAGCATGAGTTTTCGTAGACTTTAGTCTACTTCCTCAGATGCATAAGTAGACTGACGTCTATGAAAGTTCATGCTGCCAACTTCTTTATTTCAGTTAATCTCAAAGGTGCTACAAGATCTCTCTACATCCTGATTCTACAGAGTCAAACACGGCTATATCTTTGAATTCTGCTGCTACTATACTCCTTTTTCTTAATATTTGGTCATTCCTTGCTCCTTCTATATACAGAGTTCTATTGGATGGCCAGAACATACGTAGTTCTACACTGAAGAGTTTACCTGCAGTGCTGGACTACAGCAGGATGGCTATGTGTGCAGCAGATGCTTCAAATTCCAATATGCCTGAAAGGGTTTAAAATAACTGAAGTGCTTACAGGAGTGTAACCTTTAATACATGTACATGTCACTAAAATTACATTTGTGCAACCAAAAGAATGAAGCTGTACTTACTCAGTATCAATAATCTTTTGCTTTAAGGCAATTAAGGCAGCTACATATTCATTCAAATTCTGCAGGAAAGAAGGTACAGTGATGTTAAATTTTGGAAAGCGACACAGACAAGACAAAACAGGTATCAAGAGATTACACTGAAAAAGCTAGAAAACTACACTCAGAAAAGGATTAATAAAAATTAGAAAAAAAAACCCTGTGAATAATTGAGGCTGGAGGAGTACAATTCTGAGCTGCACTTTAAAAATATATATAGTCTGCTGAGGAACAACAGACCATATGGCTCATGACTATCTAACCTAGTGATGGCTAAATCCAAAAACCAGAATCAATAAAGCTCCATGCACCAAGCATCAAATCCCCCAAATCCAGGAACTGGCTATTTAGAAACATCCTAAGCATACAGATAAACAAAGCTCAAAGTTTACTTTAAATGGGTCCATAACAGCTAACTAGACTGGGTTGTATAACCAGCACATATCCTCTCTCTGTTTCAGTGCTAACTTTGTTCAAGCTTTAAATCAAGTTTGTAAGCAGTTATGCATATTTAGATGTTTGAAACTGATTGTATTTTATATTTCTATTGTGTTATTTTATTGATGTAATCCTGCCTCAATCCGGAGGGAAAGGCCAGAAAACAATAATAATAAGCCTGCACAGTTATTTGAGATTGTTATCAATTGGCCCAGCTATTTTTTAAACAGTAAAAATAACCAATCCAAATGTGTGTTTGCATGAAACACCAGAGACAAAGCTTTTGTATCATCCAGTTAAAGACCAATGGCACAAACTTACATGTTTCGCTGCTATTCGTGAAGTATGCGTCGGCTGCAACAAGTTTTGTCCTTCCAGATGTTCTTGGAATACAATTCCTATCAGACCTAAATGGCATAGCCACTGGGCAGAATCTATGGGAAATGAAGTCCCACAACATCTGGATGGGCACAACTTGCTGCTCTCTGAGTTATAATTATCTCACATCACCTGAATGGCACTGTGATATCCAAAGAAAACTCCTGTGCACAGAGCTTTAAAACACTCTTTATTATACACTGTCCAGAATGCCTGTCACCCTTTTTTAAAAATCTAAGACATCAATAAAGAATAATGTGGCCAGATGTAAAGGAGGAGAGGGATCTTACACACTGAACTGTGTATTTGTATTGATGTGGGGATTCCAACAGGTGTAACTAGTTAAGTAGCACCAGCTTGCTGAGATTCTCAGAGCTATCACTTCCAATGGGCTACCCACAGCATTTTCTGTGGAGGATTGAAGCACTGACATCATCTTTTAGAGAAGATGGCCAAATAATATGTTGCCCACACTTGAAAGATGTGACAGCAATTAAATAAACCTAAGCTGATATTATTATTATTATTATTATTATTATTATGCTTTATTTATATAGAACTGTAAATTTACACAGCACTGTACATACAATCAATTAAAATAGACAATTCCCTACCCTTAGGCTTACAATCTAAAAAAAGACATGACACAGAAGGAGAAGGGAAAGGTGGTGGGGAAAGGGATTAAATCCAGTGGATCTTCTTTCCCTCTGAGGGTTGGACCATGGCAGATGGACTGGAGGGAGATTAAAGAAAAGAGTGGACATAACAGGGGTGCCCTCCCATAGAACCATATTTTGAGGACAACTACAGACGACAGCTTTCCTCGTAGGTGTTGTTTTTGTGTTTCCTAAAGTCAGTACTGACTTATGGCAATCCTAAGGTGAACCTATAACAGGGTGTTTGGGGGCTGGGTGTGTATGACTGGCTCAAAGTCATCCAGTGATTTCCATGGCCTAAGGGGGAATCAAACCCGGGCCTCCAGAGTTGTAGTCTAGTGCTCAAGCCATTCAGGCATGCAGGCAATCTTAAATCTTTAACAGGTTTTTCTATGTCTGAGAGTATGCAACTTGCCCTAGATCATCCAGTGAATTTCCATGGTTGAGTGGGGAATTGAACCAGACCTCCACAATTGTAGTCCAATGCTCAAAACACTGTACCATGTTGGCTCTCTAGGAATCAACAACAATACCTATGCTTTTCATTAAGTAAAATCCTCTGGGTTGATACATTCTGCTTGTAAAAGCTGAACTACACTTTCAACTTTAGATAATATGAAGAGAGCATTTTATGAAGGGCAGAAAGACGAAAACAACCATTTAAGCCAGCATCTTCCCAAACTGTCATGGACAGTTTGTTGAGAACAACAGCAAAAGCTTTCATCTCAAAAATGCACAAGTCAAGAGACATTATTAAATGGACATTTTTTTTTCATGGGGATGGAAACCTGGTCAAGAAAATCAGCAAACAATTTGCATGACAGCCTGGAAGAAATATTACATTATGATAGTAGAGGAAAGAGATAAGTACGTGACTTATCAGAAGTTTATCCTTCACAAGAAGGTTGATGTGCCAAATAAAAATGTGAAGCTCCCTCAAAAAGACCTGCCCATCCCAAGGTGTGAAATGGAAAAAATGTAGAGGAAATTTAAGTACCACTTGTGAAATATTTCTCTTTCAGAATGAATTAAAAGAATGGGTTTGGTTTTTATTGAAAATAATATTGATACACTCTATTCATAAACTGGTAAACCTCCTTTGTTTTCCAAAGGCTTTTTAGTGATGATCAAAATATGATACAACTTTGATTGTAATGAGCTGATGATACTATGGTTTCTTAAACAAGATTCTTGGGACTTTGGGAAGGAAAAGGACTTTTAAATGATGTAGAATAAAGAGCATTTTCTGAAACAAATGCAACTCAGACATTCATAGTCAAAAGCTATGGACCTTTCAAACACTGATGTGATTATAAAAATAAACATGAAGTATGTTGGTATTTGAGGACTTTATTAGTGTTTACTTGCTTAAAGCAGAATTATAAAATAAATGCACAGGGCTTAGAATAATTAATTTTTTGTTTCTATTGTACAATTGACAGGACAGGGGTTATAAGGGAGAAGCAAGCCTCACTTAGTTCTAGAGATTACAGACTTACATTATAATAATCTACTATTGAAAAGTTCATGTTTATGCTACCCCATCATTATACAGTTGGCCCTCCTTATCCATGGATTTTTTAATCCATGGGTTCAAGCTTGAAAAAAAAAATCAAAAACAGTATAAATTGCGAATAGCAAATCTTGATTTTGCCATTTTATATACAGGACGCAATTTTACTATGCCATTGTATTTAATGGGACTTGAGCATCTGTGGATTTTGGTATCCATGGGGGTCCTGGAACCAAACCCCAGCAGATAACAAGGGCCCAGTGTATACGCATACCCTGTACATGTGAAAATTACAGTAAATTGTATATTCCAGATCTACCCATAATTCAGCATGAGAAAATATTCAGTCCAACCCCCTTGCGTTAAGATCAAACATAAACACATATTTAAGCAATGCAAGATATATATAGATCAATTATACCAAAACATGCAAATGTGTACTTCAAAATACTTGGTGGATGTACACAAGGCACCATTTGGAACATAACGGCCCGAACAGACAGGACAATATAAAGCTGCTTCGGGTCACTTTGGAGGTTTGCTGTTTAAATGAGGCCAGAAGCCACGCCAAAGCCACGTTCCAGTCCTAAGGATTGTAGCATAGCTTTGGTGCAGCTTCTGGCCTCTTAAGATGCATGTGTCATTTAAACAGCACACCTCCAAAGTGACCTGAAAGCAGCTTTATTTTGGGCCCATAAGTCTATTTCAAAAGGGAGCCAACATGGTGCAATGGTTTGAGCATGGTACTAGGTCTCTGGAGGTGACCTTGGACAAGTCACACACTCTCAGCCCCAAAACCCTTAGGATCTCCATCAGTCAGTTACAACTTGAGGGAACACAAAGACAACAACAGTTGTTACTGGGGACGTCAATATGTTCCAATAGAAATCAAACCATTAAAAATCCACACCACTTAAATAATTCCATTCACAGGCATGTTCTTTTACTAAACTGGAAACACATCGATATGAAATTTCATGACGTGAATTGAAGTGATCCTTATTATGGCCACATCCACAGTGCATAAATAAATGAAACCGCTTTAACTGCCATGGCTTATGCTGCAGAACTCTGGGAACTGTAGTTCTGCGAGACATTCAGCCTTCGCTAGAAAGAGCTGTGCCAAGCCGGGTTATTTCTCCAGTGTGGAAACTGTAGTTTTGTGAGACATTGAGCCTTTGCTGTCAGAGAGCTCTGAAGCCACAATGAACTACAGTTCCCAGGAATCCATAGTATAGAGCCAGAGCAGTTAAAGCAGAGTCAATCTAGATTATTATATAGATATATTATATTACATTATAATAATAATAATAATAATAATGTATTATAATATTATTATATCATATTAAAATATAATATGATATAATATAATTATAATAATATAATATTGTATTATAATATATCATAATACTATAATATATTATATAATAATATAATATTATTATATCATATCATATTGTAAAAGTATATATGTAATTATAATAATTTAATATTATATTAGAATATAATATTATTATATCATATCATATTATAATATTATATTATATATCTAATTATAATATATTATATTAGAATATATTAGAGCAATATTATAATATCATATAATATAATTATAATAATATAATAATAATTTATTATATATTTATAAAATATTCAATCTAGGTTCTATTCTAACATATTCTAAAATAATATTATATTATTATAATTAGATATATAATATAACATTATAATATTATAATATCATATCATATTATAAGCTTATATTATATACCTAATTATAATCTAATAATATTACAATAGAATATATTATAATATATTAGAATAATATTATAACATCATATTATAATATATTAGAATAATAACATAATATAATTATATAATAATAATTATATATAGTATATTTTATATATATATATATATATATATATAAAATATTCAAGCTAGGTTATTATATAGGAGGCAGCCTAGGGGACCCTGGAGGCGTTGTTCCCTGGAAGCTCTGTATAGACAACGCACAGCAAAGGAGGCCTTAAAGCAGCGGTCCCCAAACAGCGGTGCCCTTTAAGAAGAGACTCTTGGACTACAACTCCCAGAAGCCTCAGCCACGTTGCCCAATGGCGTGGGATGCTGGGAAATGTAGTCCAAGAAAGCCTCTTAAAGGGCACCGCCGCTGCCCTGAAGGAACTCCCACCGGAGGCTCCTTCCTGACCTGCTGGAGGGCTCCGCAGTTGGCGCAGGCCGTGGCCGCCGCTTCCCCCGCAGGAGTGGCCGCCGGGGGGGCTTCTCCGGGCATCATGACCCCCTTCGGATTCGGAAGAACCACCTCCGCCCGAGAATATCAATAACGGCACGCGAGAGGGAGGGGCGACGCGGAGAGAGAAAGGCCCCCGCGGATGTGCGACGCGCGGAGAGGAAGGCCTCTCGGAGGGTGTCTAACTCAGTGCCTGTTTGAAAACGCCCTTTTAGAGGAATTTTGAGCAGAGACACTGCCTCCCTATTCGTCCCCCAACCAAGAATAAAAGGCGTTACCTCACATATAACGCCTCCCATTCCTCCCCACAGGCGTCAAGGCATTCCAATAGACAGCCCTATTGATAGTGGTTTATTGTCTCTCTTCTTCTTTAGCACTCTTCTTCTTCTTCTTCTTCTCCAGCTCCACATCTCAAAAGATTATCACACTACACTAGGGTTAATTCAGTAGTAATCATGGAAGTGAAAGCTAACGGAACGTCTCGCTGTTTTTCGCACAGTTGCACAATAACTGCGACGTAAATTTCTCGCTCTGGCCGAACTGATGCTCATTATTGATCGTCAATGGCACAGATTATTGATTATTTACCCTAACGTTACCCAATAATATTGTGATTGCGTTCGGCGTGAGTCCACGGACGGACCATTAGGACGCTGGAATGTCTCGTTTAATGCACAGTCTGTTTTGGGCTACGGCGCATGTCTGCAAATCGTGTTTCCATCCCACACAGAATAAAATAAAGCAAAATAAAAATGTATTACGTCGTCATGTTATTTTAATTGAGCGTAAACAAAATGTCCAAAGACTGAAATCCATGGCACACACAACCGATCCTGGTATAATAATAATAATAATAATAATAATAATAATAATATCCTGCCCCTCTAAAAGATGCAATCGGGGCGGCTTACGAAGATTTCAAAACAAAACAAAACATACAATTCAAATCCTTCAACCCCCTCCTCAAAATAAAATTAAACATAATATAAAGTATGCAACATACTTAAAAAAAAATTGTGGCTGTGGTGAGGTCGGAATTCAGCCATTATATCCACTGCAATCAACAGCAAAACCAAACCTGGCAATCCAGCAATAAGACCACTGAAATGCAGGAGTTTGTCACACAACGGGAATTGGAAGTATAATCCAATGGCAATCTGAATGCAATCATGGGGTTTCATGTTATTGCGTGAAATCTGATCGCACACATTTTTGGGCAATGGGAAGTCCTTCCGAATGCAATTGCGAGGTTTCATGTTATTGCGTGAGAAACTATCGCACGCAATTTCGGGCACTGGGAGGCAATTTCGGACAGTTCTGAACGCAACGCGGCCTCAATACACAATCACGTAAATTCACTGAACTAGCGAATTCATTCAATTCCGAACTGGCCCCACTTTCATTCCTTTCGAAATTGAGAGAAATTCCTCCCGTGTGATAACATTCCCAGTCTGGGTAAACGTCCCTGCTTGGTTGCACAATAGGGCAGATGAAGCGCGATTAACTTTCGCACCCTCACAATTGTGCTTCATACGCATTATTGAGAAGCCACTCACAAGCCTTCCTGATACATGATTGGGTTGCAGGAGCATTCCGGGTTCTTCACAGGAGAAGTCTTGGATGAGCGCAACGTTGGCTGAAAATCTTCAGCACGATCGTAGTATTATGCCATGATTGTGCCTTTTACTCCTGTTTTTGCCCCCCCCATCTGAAAATCTTCTTAATTTATTTTCTTCCTATCCATTTTCTTCATTATCTATCACACCCATACATAGTAATAGGGAATACAATGGTTTGGATGACCCTAACTTTCATGCTTAGTTGTACAGTATATCTTTGCTCTTTAAGATCTTATCTAGTTCTTTCATAGCCTTTCCTGTTTTAGTCGTCTTCTGATTTCTTGACTGCATTACATATATTCTCCCTGACCGTTATTTTTTCTTTACGATCAGCTGTAAGCCTGCCTTTGCACTTTCTTCTTTTACCTCCCTTAGTAATTGTTCCAGGTCTGTGATGTTTTCTGCTACAGTATTAGTATGGTGTCATTCACATATCTTAAAATTCAAAACAAACGGTCCAAAGTGGGCATGGCATGCAGATGATGCATGCCCCAGGAGCATTTGGAAGCCACTCTGAGGCCATCTAAGGCAGCCTGAAGCCACCGGCAAAAAGAGTGGTAAAAATCCGCTCCTTGCCAGTAGCCTGTTCAGCACTGCAGCGGCGGTCCCTGGGGTCCTTGGCTAATTGTTGCTTGATGATGTTTTTAGAGGTAGTGATGGCCACAGCATTGATAAATGTTGGACAAGCCTCAGAATAATACAGGCATACCTCAGGGTGTATCCACACTGTAAGCACCGCTTTGGCACCACTTTAAGTAGTGTAGCACCATCCTGTGGAATCCTATAATTTTTATTTTTCCAAGGTCTTTAGCCTTCTCTGCCCAAGAGTGCTGGTGCTCACAAAACTACAAATCCCAGGATTCTGTCGGATGGAGCCATAACAGTTAAATGTGTCAAACTGCATTATTTCTACAATGTAGATTCACTCTCAATTAACCGAGCCTATGCTAGGGATGTTTCTTGTTATAAAATCTTTTTACATCAGCCTCCTCCTCCCCCCTTATCTAATTGAATATATTTTAGAAGGTTTGGCATTGGAGGGATAGTGAAGAAGGGCTTGAGAAATCCAGAATAATAATAATAATAATAATAATAATAATAAATAATATTTATAGCCCGCTCCTCTGGCAACCATCGGAGCGGGTTAGAGCAATAAAAAGTCATACAGTAAAACAATTCCAATAACCCGTCCCCCAACCTCCCACCCCTTAAAATTAAATTACACTAATAACAAGTTAAAATCAAGAAAGCAATTAAAAATATAAACATTATCAAAGGCAACTAACCATTCCATAAAGAGTGTAAACTGTGGCTTCAAAGGTAAGGTGTTAAAAGCTGGTAGAGGGAAGCATGACCCATTCCAGAGCCGTGGAATTATGAGGTTTCTAGGAAGGCCTGCTGGAAGAGATGCGTCTTTATAGCTTTTTTAAAGCAATCAAGAGATGTAATAAGGCGCATCTCATCCGGCAGGCCATTCCATAACCTGGGAGCGGCAGCAGAGAAAGTCCTCTGGGAGGTCTGCGACAGCATAGTTTTCATGGGCTGTAGCAGATTCCTCCCAGAAGACCGGAGTGTGTGTGTGCGGGGGGGGGGGGGGGAGGGATCATATTGGGAGAGGCAGTCCCTGAGATAAGATAGACCCAAGCCATGTAGGGCTTTAAAAGTTAAAACCAACACCTTGTACTGGGCCAGGAAACTAATCGGCAGCCAGTGGAGAGATTTAAGCACAGGTGTTATATGCTCTCTCCTCGATGTTCCAGTAACAAGCCTGGTTGCCATGTTTTGAACTAATTGAAGTAGGCAGGGTAGCACCATGTAGAGCACATTACAGAAATCTAAGCATGAGGTTACCAAAGCATGTATCACAGTTTCCAGGTCCCTCATATCCAGAAAGGGCACAGCTGGCATATCAGCCGGAGCTGATAACAGACACTCTTGACCGTTGCATTCACCTGACTAGTGAAGCGACAAGTCTAGAAGTACCCCCAGACTGTGAACATGGTCCTTTGAGGAGAGTGTGACTCCATCTAGGACTGGAAGTTGTATTCCCAAACCTGGCTTTGGTCCTGTAACTGTTAGTAGCTCTGTTTTGTCTGGATTTAGCTTCAATCTGTTTCCCCTGAGATTCCAATACTTAAGAATGCTTCAGTAGAGTATTCATGTTAACTCTGTGTCTCTGTCTTAACCACCAGAACTGGACACTCAAGTGCCCAAAGTGGAACCCCAGACAGAATCCAGATGGATGCCTGCTTTATGAACTCTCCTTGGAAGTGTGGCTATAAGAAATATGAGAATGAGTGCTTGCACTTCAAAATTTATCATGACACTTTTGGGTTACAATCTTTTTAGGATGCTTGCACTAGTTTTCTGGAAGAGGTTCTTTTGAACCATGCTGGAAGGTTGTTCATTGCTTGCACAACACACTTGGAAGGAAGGGCAAAATATATTTTTAAAAAATTTATACAATTTCACCAGCCTTTCCCCTAATACAATGAGTCAACCATAGCCATCTGACCTTTAGGGTCCAGTCCCAATTACTCACACTGCTCATGCTGAATAAACTAGTGTGTGTAGAAATTGTGAAATAATGTACAATAAAAATGACTAATCTTGTTAAACAGAAAGTATCAAAACTTTTCTGTATTCAGTAGATTTCAGAGGAGGGCAGGAATGTGGTAGGCCTTTTATTCAGAAAAAATGTTTTCACACTGTCTATGAATTACTCACAGAAGCAGCTATAGAAAACACAGGCAGTTTCTATACTGTAGAATTAATCGTTCGAAACTACTTTAATTTCCATGGCTCAATGCTATGGAATTCTGGGGTTTTGTAATTTTGTGAACGCTCTAGTGCCATTATGTCACTGGACAAGGTAGGCCTTTGTTCTGATTCAGCAAGGCTCTTATTACATACAAACAAGCAGCAGCAGCAGCAGAAGAAGCAACATTTTAAAGTCTTTATCACGTAGCAATTCAGTTTTCAGCAAATGAGCAATATTAGCACAACTGATATGTCCCATTTCAATAATCCCTATGTATGCATATGTGCTAACTTAATAGTACTAAAGAATTTAACAAGCCAAACAGCATACTCCTGAGAGAGTTATGTAGATAGAGTCTCTCTCTCTCTCTCTTTATATGTGTGCAAAATCTGACATAATGTCATGAAGTTCCTAAATTACCAACTTGCCAGAGCTGAGATATCACCTATATATCCTCAGCAACCACAACTTCAGCTGCAACCACCATTGTTCCTGTTGTTTTCTTCTTCAAATGTAATTGAAGTCTTCCACTTGAGTGTACTAGACAGGAGTTATTGATTGGGCAGGTATGCCTTGCTCCTCAAAGCTGTCCTGAATGATGATATGGTGATATTGGTCTTTAGGGGAGGAATAGTGCTTTGCACTTGATCAGTGGCACTCCAGCTGTTTCAGGGAAAAGGAGTCTTCACTCGCTTTGAAGCAATCAACCAATCATACCAGAAATTTTTGTATTGTAAAATACGACAATCTGATATTAAAAATAAAAAGCATAGAAAAACGTAAATATGAGCAAAATCAATAGGGTTTTCTTTAATGTTGTTTAATTAAGACTTGTAATGCCAGCTAATGTACTTGTGGTGGCACCAAAGATTATTTTGTATTCCAGTAACAAATACTGAAATAGCAAAGGATAGAAAATGACTGTAGAGACAAACATATACATAAACCAAATACAGGAAATTTAAACCAGAGATGCCTTGGCTATGTTTTCTTTAATTGTTTATGTCAAAAGAATGTCTACATAATGTCAAAATGAATTAAATCTAACATTTGACGTAGTGTGACTTCATCCACTTTGACCCCTAAATACTTATTTCAAGAGAGATGCAGTTTACATCTCTTCTATTGCAATGTACTTGTGATTGTCAACACAAATATTTGAGGCAAGGCATCTTGGGAGAATTAAAATTAATAACAAATTCATCTTCTTATAATAAAGTCAGAAAATAAAGGATGAAATCAAGATGATGTGAGAGAGCCTACTATATAAAGGACATCCTCCCCTCGCAGAAGAGAAAGAGGAGGAAGAAGAAGTTGCTTGTATAAAAAGGAATGTGAAAGATGTTATCAACATGAGCAGGTGAACAAATTTGATTATTCTAATTTATTTTCTTTGTTAGATTTATGTCTTGCCTTCTTTCCCAAAAAGGGAACTCAATGCAGCTAACAATGAAATAAATCAAACAAGTGCAAGTAAAAGTGCCTGTTAATTATGCAAACTTTATAAATGATAATAAATGGTAACTTGTATAAAAGGTCGTCATTGAATATTAGTTATTATCACTTTTAAGGGCAACCCCCCACCCAAAACAAAGACTATAGGACTGGTGATATACAAGCATCCCCAGACTAAAGGTCAAATCATATTGAGATGGAGGGCAACATCATGAAGCAGCCAAAATATTAAACATGATGGTTCATTTATCCTCACAGCTGACCGGATAAATGTACATTCAGATCACAATACAGAGAAAAAGTATTCTAACTATGAAAACTGGTCACAGCGTTATCAAATTCAACATATATGTGAATAGAAAATTGCCTAGAAAGTCCAACACAATCAGTTTTCCTTTCAGAAGATGGAATTTCTCAGAAACTCCCCCTCCCCCTGAGAATTACTCAAATGCAAACGGGAAGGAAGAGAAAAAATGATCAGACCTTAGATACAGTGTTGCCGCCTTGATTGTCTTTTTGACAGAGTGGCGGGTTATAAATAAAGCTTTTATTATTTATTTATTTATTTATGACACAGATAAAACAAATGATAAATCATACATTAATGAAAAATAAATATTTTGATAAATGAATTTCTAAAGACATGAAAACAGTCAACACAAAATAATTTCAGTACACTAGGAACTGGAAACCTGTCTAAAAGGTTACACATGAATGATGCTAACTGTTGGTAGACCTAATGGCACACCAGCTAGAGACAGTATAACTCTGAATGCTACATGAGAGTAAGTTGTTGCTTTTATACTGGGTTTTGGGGTTTTTCTCAATGGTTTGTCAGCTCTTGGCAAGGGGATGCTGGAAGAGATGGGTTTTTCTAATGCAATGATACATAATTATATCTGAACTGCATCTCTTCTGCAAGTGATGCATCTCATATTATTAAACTACAAGTGCCCATCTTGAAGCCATCAAACTTGTAATTTAGTAATTCCCCATGCACGATACAAGAAAGCCTCCTCTAGCCTCCAAATGGTGAGCCATGATGGCCAGTGTAAATTGCTCTTACTCCATCAGGATAGTCCTTCCATGCAAGATATCTGGGAATTACATTATAACTTTTAAGAGACCCCATGAATGTGTAACACCATATCTACTACAAGGAGTTAATCAGCTGTCTGCTCAGAAATATCTTTTAGGCAAGCGGGGAGTCATCCCCCTCTACCTCTATGTCTTCCTGTCCAACCCACTTGGCTTCTACACACTTGGCTTCTACACACTACACACGATTGTTTCAAATACATAATTTATGGTAGAATTCAAAGACATAGCCATGTTAGTCTGGAAAACCAGTATGCAAAGGGATCTTGCAGCAATATATGATAGGCATGCATGTCAGCGCCACAAATTAAAAAAGGATGGTAGCTGATTACGTTGCTACATCAGTTTATAGTGTGCTATAAACTGATAATTAGACCCACACCAAATAATCTGCAACAGCATTCACAAACATGCTATTGTTTTAAAAAAATGCCATTATTTCTCCCCTCCTCCTCCTTGTCATGTATAGTCAGCCCTCCTTATCCACAGATCTTTTTTATCCATGGATTCAAGTATCCATGGCTTGAAAATATTCCAAAAAGATATAAATTCCAAAAAGCAAACCTTGATTTTGCTATTTTATATAAGGGAAACCATTTTAGTATGCCACGGGGCTTGAGCATCCGTGGATTTTGGTGTCCATCGGGGGGGGGGGGGCTTGGAACCAAACCCCAGCAGATACCAAGGGACCACTGTACATGGTAGCTTCCAAAAAGTTAAAAACATAAGGCTTCATGGGAAGAAATTGACACAAGTTTAGAACAAATGAAGGAGAGTGAAATGGAGGCAGGGCAAACAGTACAAGAATATGAACTTACTGCAGTTATAGATAAAGAATGCTCACATTAAGCCACTATGGACTGAAAAACATGCAAGAATGGCAGGTTTGTCAGACTCACTTTATGCTCTGCTACTTATATGTTCCACAGCTGCTGTACCTTACCACTGATGACCACAGCGGAAATACTTCTCTGGCTGCCCCTTTCCTACCAGTGTGGGAAAGGGTTATGCACAATGATGAACAAACATAAAACTGCTCCATTTGAGAAAGGACCCTGATTGAAATAGATCACCCCATATACAGAACTGGCTCATCCATATAGGTGAACTAGGCAGTCGCCTAGGGCAGCAAAATTTAGGAGCGGCGCAGTGTGGCAGCATTTTTGTATAATTTTTTGCATAATTAAACAAAATTAAAGTGAAAACTCATTACAGCAAGTTATGTAAAAGCAAGCTATAGATTTCTTTGTACAATGGCCAAAACATAAATGTGAGGTTCCCCCCCCCCCGGGTGTCTGTGGTATGGTCACATGGCACATCATCCGCCTTCTGCATGCACTTTGAATGTAACCTCCAGGTCAACAGCCCCCTCTCCTCTCACTGCCCACCTGTCTTACCCTTGGTGCCACAACACGGAATGCCAGTCTCCAGTTGTCTTGAGTTTAAAACAAACTAGTCTGTTTTCATGTTTTGCATTTTTGGTAGTGATCATGCAATAGTGTCTCAGTGTTTGTGTTTGATTTTGAATGTTTGCCTAGCACATTTAATACTGTGTTGCATTTTTACGACAAGTTTTACACTAAGTAAATCGAACATTTTAGTTGTTTAGGTGAGTACTCTATTTATTATAGAGTATTTATTTATTATAGGGGCAACAAGGGGTGCCAAAATATTTCTCGCGTAAGGTGGCCAAATACCTAGAGCCAGCCCTATCCATATATGAAGGAGCCTTGTTACAGCCCTTTACTATGTTAGGCGAACATGTAGACAAAAATCTTGATCATGGGGAATGTGGTCAAGGAGTATATCAGCTACATGGCTCTTGCCTCCTGCATTCTTTCAGTGGTGAGGAGGGATTCTGTGAATCCCCTAAACTTATGCTTAGAATATAATATTGGGAATAGGAAGATGGAAGACATCACAGATAAATTCAACTTTTTTTTTTTTTTTTGGTTGAAGGAAAGAAGAGAGGCGCCGAAGGTGTTTTGAGGGGAAGGAGCTACTTTATACTAAGGCATTCTATTGACCCATATACCTCAGTACTGTTAACTCTGGCTAGCAGTGTCTCTATAGGGGTTCAGACATAATTCTAGCCTTACCTGGAAATAGTGTTATACAGTGGCCTGCCATCCAAGTATCAACTATACCCATATTTGCATAGCTTCCTAAATCAGACAAAGGAGATTATTGTACACACTGTATCTTGTCTTTCTCCCAACAGGATACATATGCATTTAAGTGTCAAAGACTGGTCTTGCTGCTTTCATCTGTGGCCACCTATCTGCAGCCCATCTGCAACCTGGGCTTCTCTGGAGGATTTTCATACATGGAATTTTCCCATCTTTGAAAAGCTGCAGGATAAGCCCCGTTTGCACATGATACAGGCTGCAGATGGGTAGCCATGGGTGAATGTAGTAAGACCAGTCTTTGACACTTAAATGAACATATATCCTGTTAGGAGAAAGACAGGATACAGCGTGTGCGATAATCTCCGATATTGGTCTTGAAGGTGTTATTGTGAGAGCAGTATGGTTGTTGCCCAAGTCACAGTGGCCTTGTTCAGGTCAGAAGGTCTAAATTCTAAAGAGGACTTACCAGAAGCAAAACTCATTCAGAGTCTTTTAAAGGACTGAAAAGCAAACACATGCTCTCTGAGGTGTTGCTACCAAAATTCCTGAGGTAGGAGAGTGGAAAAATGCAAAAGAACTGATGGAGGCTAAGGCACTTCTGCTACAATTCTTGGAAGTTAGAAAGGAATGTGAAAGTGAGAGAAGGATATCTGAGGTCCTACTGGTAAAAAATGGAGGCCCCATAGTCCTCTTTGGGACTATAAAGTACAGACATTAGTATTGCCAAGTACACTTTGCCAGTTTAAAATTGAAGGGAATGGCATTTGTGGCTAGGGCTTAAATTATGTTGGAAAAGATAGAATCTGTGAGGCTCAACCTCTGGCTCTGCAATTTTAGTAAAATTATGCTGCCCCATAAGATTATAGAATTCAGAGACATAACCCTATTAGTCTGGAAACTCAATTAGTCTGAAAATCAGTAAGTGAAGGGATCTTGCAGCACCTTTGAGACTAACTGAAAGATAGAAGTTGGTAGCATGACCTTTCCTAGACTTGAGCTACCAATTTATATCCTCCAGTTAGGAGTTTATCATACGACGGAATTTGGGGGTATAATGCAATGGCAATCCGAATGCAATCATGGGATTTCATGTTATTGCGAATGAGTGTATCTCACGCAGTTTCGGGCAATGGAAAGTCATTCCGAATGCAATCACAGGGTTTCACCTAATTGTGTATTAGAGTATCTCACACAATTTTGGGCAATGGGGGGTCATTTTCGGGAAATGGGAAGTCATTTTGAACGCATTCTGAATGCAATCAGATTTCACGTAAATTCGCTAAACTAGCAAATTAACGTAATTGCAAATTGGCTCCATTCGCAATTGAGAGAAATTCCTCCCATGTGATAAACTCCTTAGTTTCAAAGGTGCTGCAAGATCCTTTTGCATAAAAGATTCTAGAAACAGTAGCTAAGTGGGGTATCACAATCAGAGGGCCCTGAAGTTCAAGCACAATTTTTGACTGTAGAGACACAAAAGTTTAGGTGCTCTCCACAAATGGGTTTTCCCTTTTCAAGCCCTTTGAGATGCAGAACTTGCAGGACTGTTTTTCTAAAAAGCTTGCTGCCGAAGACTATACAGAAGCAAAATGTACTGTCACTTTCATAACTGAACATCTGTATGCATCCAGTGTTTCATATATTCTAGAAAGTATCTTGTTAAACATTAACTAAAGACATTTCAACATTCTCTTTAATTATTATATTATATTATATTATATTATAATGACTGAAGATGTTGCTTCTACCTTCAAATCATTCAGATCAGAAGCCATCCAGAATGAAAAACTAGCTGTAATAAAAGGGATCTACACTACACTAGAAGTTCAGCATGAGCCCATTCATTATTTATCAGAATATTCCCTTTGGCAAGTTTTCTGCTAATGATATCACCAGTGGAGAGATGGTGCTGAGCAAATGCTGGCACTCATAACAACTTTTCTTAAAATTGAGATTAATGGCAACTCTGGATCTGCTCATGTTTCTAGGTACCTGAAAGTATAGTCTTTGTTATGGACATTTGTAATTTAGTTATGGCATAGATTGTGTTTTTCTTGGGCTCTGTAGCATCCTATGAGGTTGCCCCTGACTATAACAAAATACCATCCATAATCAAAGCTAAACAAACAAAAAGAAAGGAACAAATGACAACCACGGTAAGAATTCTGCACTTGGGAGGAATTAACTCTACATCTGGATCAACACTTGTGAAGCTATAGACAGAAAAGTTGTTAATACTTGGCATGTATATAGCTCTTTTTGAGTGTTCAGAGAGTTTCACATACAATACCTCAGACATTATTCCAAACAATTCTGTAAGGTAAATCTGTCTTGTTATCCCCATGTTGCAGGGGCAGAGACGAAGAACTGGTGAGCCTATGGTCATTTAGTAGATTCATGGCTACAATAAGATTTTAATTGGACATTTTCTGGGTTACAGATCATGCTGTTAGAGATGATCTATACATTTGGCAGGAAATAGAATGCCAGCTGCTCTGTGGTGGCAGAACCTGTGGGCATGGAAGTGGCTGTAGGCTGCAGAAGAGCAATGATGGCTTCAGAGACATGCGATTAAACATTCTACTTCCCTTTTTCTTCAGTTACTTTTCCCCCATCCAAGGTTGTTTCCAGACATTTGGTTTCAGATGACCCACTAATGTTTTCTTTCAGTACAACTGAGGGTGCTTCTATTCTAACAGGAAAATCCAGCTTACCTTTGGGCTACCCAATCTGCAGCCGCCACATGCTTGTCCTCACGATTGCCACACACACAGAAGCAAGTTTTGGAGTACTGGCCACACACAGTTATCCCTTTTGAACTCATCCTGTTCTGATAAATTACAGCATGTGCTGCCACATGGCCATGGCTGCTCTAGTTTCCCCCCTCCTCCATGCATGTGAACGTATGTATTTCTAGACTTTTCTCCCTGGCCTCACACTGACCTCGCTAAGGAGTGCAGTCCACTTGCCCATGTGAACATCATGCTTTTGAGATCAAAACTAGAACAAATCCTCACCTTTTCCTCTCTAGATTAAAGCCCTGAGATGATGACAAAGTCCAGATTTGGCCCCAGTAATCCTGTTCATTGTTTGGACAGCTTGCTGTAAAAAGTGAGACCCTTTTATTTGACCCACGTAGACACACCCTGCGTTGTCTCAACTTCATACCTTAAGTACAGAAATGTGACTGGAGAGAAGATGTGCAGAGAAAAAAGCTGCAGGAAAATGAAGGCTTAGGCAGAGATGTAATGCCCTAGCTTCCAGCACCCATATGCCTCTGAATCCATAGAACTAATGTCTCTTTGCCACTAGTTTTGTGCCATAAAAAGGAATGATAGGCCCTGAACTGCATTCTGATATCAAAATCATACTGACCTGAGTGACCCCTTCATGGCCCGAGCATGGAATCTAGTGAGCAAAGCCTCCCACTGATGTGAACAGGGGAAGCCATGGATTTGAAATGTAAATGTATTTCCTTTCTCAGCTTTGAACAGGAGTGAGATCATGCAAGGAGCTGCTGTAAGTTTACAACACTCAGTCGCCAACAGGCACATGCCTTGGAAATGTCTCCCTTTTGTGATGGACAGAAACCATATTGATCAAAGCAGTGTCCATTTGCATAGCCATTTGGCTCCTGCTACAGCAGAGGTAGTCAGAGACCTACTGAAGGATAAAACAAAACAAAACATGAACCTAGGATGTGAGATACACTTCAAACAGTTTCCTTAGAAGACTGATTGTCCCTTTGTCTAGAGACCCTGTTGAAAACCTTATAAAAGGTCTCCTAAATTTACACACCAGGCCCTTCTTGGTCATTTGCAGCCAGAATCTCTGTCAGTCTGCTACAGCCTTAAGCAGTAGAGCAGGCCTATTTCACAGTCAAACCCCATACAAAGATTGAACATTCTTGGGAACAGACCTCACCGTTGGTATGTATTTCCGTTAGTGATGCCTGTTGACTATTCCACTCTAACACGTTATTTCTTGAGCCTTGTATGAATGTCTGCGTGCGTGCATTGTGTGTTTAAACTCCTGTATCAATAAAAGAGACATTGAGTGCAGTTAAAGCCTCTGTCCTATTTCTGGATTCCTAGTTCCTGGTATACACACCGAAGGGCGGTCCAGTAGGGTCTTGTAAGCAGACCCCTCTTGCAATCTGGTATTTTGAATTCCCCTAAGAGAACACTTGTGCTTACATTTTTGGTGGAGAACGGTGGGCATTGGCCCTTCCCGATATCTAAGCAGGACAGCCTGACCACCTGGCTTGCTTGGATATCGGAACGTAGGGAAAACGGGAGTCCAGAAAAAAAACAGAGGCAGAACTAAATAGGAAGCTGGAGTGAGTGTGTTTCTTGTGTGTGTGGCCTGAAGGGCAGTGAACTGTCGACGTGGGCTCTCCCCCTCTTTCTGGCTTTGGCTTCATGTTTGTCTCTGGTGTCACGCGAGTGGCATAGCGATGAGTGTGGAGTCACCCTTGGGCCTGGAGTCGGAGTAGGTCTGCCCGACGCCCTATTTTTTGTTTTGCCCAACTTGTGGGTGGGAAAAAGGCAGGGATAGGTTGGTGAAGGGAGAGGTTGGTGAAGGGAGAGGTTCCCCCAGATGGCCCCATTGCAAACAAAAACTAAACAATAGAGTCAAGTTCAGAACCACAAACCCATTTGATAGCCGTAGAAACCCTTTGGGGAGACGAGGTAGGGGGAACAAGGAGATGTCCTTGATCCTAGCACCGTAAATCCGAGTGCCCAAAGGAGAAATTGCATTGATAGACCTCGGTGGAGGTGAATTAGAAAGTTTTTGGCTGGAATCTAGTTGGAGGAAGGCGCTGGGAAATTGCTACTGCAGGAGCCCCCAGCGAGAGATTTCTCTTGTGAAGGGGAAAATAGGCTTCCCCAATTCCTGGCTGGGTCTAGCAGGAACTTTCCCTGACCCATTGAGTTTTTGTGTTTGGAAGACACAACAGAGAAAGAAATGCACAATAGCACAAACAGAATTAGGAGAGGGGGGAATCCCAACAGTGACAGCCAGATTGGTGAAGGAAGAGGTTCCCCCAGATGGCCTCACAAAATGGGTTCTTGGAAAAGGGCCCAACCCATGGAAAGCAGGAGGATTCCTAGATGAGAAGGATCCCTTCGCAACACTGTTGCTGGTGTACAATGTGAAGACTAAGAGCAAGGGATTTAAAAAGGTGTCAGCAGCAGAAAAGGATAGATGGGCTGCCTGGGGAATTTTTATGGTAGCCACGGAGGCAGTAGAGGAGAATAGGAAGCTTAGGTCAGAGAAGCAAGCTCTGCAGAAAAGTATAGAGGAGCTAGCGGTCCAGGTGAGGGAGAAAAGAACTGAAAGCTCCTGGCTGTCTCGAGAACTGGACCAAGTCACCATTAGAGCCAAGACAGCAGAAAAAGAGAGCAGTCTCTTTCGAGAATCCATAACTGAGCTGGAGGAGAAGTTGAGGCAGGCAAAACAAGCAGCGGACTATGTGTTAGCTCAGAAGATATCTGAAAGATCTGCAGCAGATCATACAGATTGTGTCCGCAGGATTCAGGAGTTAGAGGCATCCCTGGATCTGAAACAGTCAGTGGTGGCCACAGTAAGTCCCCAATACTTGAGGGCAGTGGACTGGAAAGAAACAATGCAAGACTCCCTACCAGAGGAAGCAAGGAGTCAACCACCATACAACCCTCAGTGGCAGAACAGGCAGGAAGGGCATGGGGGAGAGTGTGAGCCAGTAGCTAGTTGCGCTGCAGGACCACACGCTCCACACGTCACCACTCGTCAGATGGTAGAGATCAGGCAAGCGGAAGATGAGGAAAGGACGGTCACTAGAACTGTAGAAGAGACAACTAATTGGTCTGTAACTGAGACCAAAGCAGTGGCAGAGCACTTAGGAAAGCTCAATGGCCAAACTGGAGTGAGGTGGATGACCACAATGCTCCTATCCTATCCAAAAGCAAAAGGACAGGTTTTGGTGCAAGTGGCAAGGAGATGCATAGACCCTGAATATTACGGAGCTTTTGAAGCTGCGGCAATAACTCAGGATCTAACCACCATGGACTTACAACCAGGCATGGCCATAATTGCAAAAATCCTCTGGCCAGGTTCCATCCTCAGATCCAAATACCAGAGCGAGTATCAGAAGGCAGACGAACCCCCTGACGCTTATGTGGCTAGGAAAAAAATTCTGGGAATTCTAGCAGAACAGATCACCTTAGGTGAAGATGGGAACCCTGTGGTGCTCAACGGGTCCTCAATCTTAGAGATCTATGAAGGGCTAGGAGAGTCTGCCAAGACATACATAGGATCACAGTCACTGACAATGGAGACCATGTCATGGAGTGATTTCATGAGGCACATTCGTGCTGCTTCTGGGATTTTCTGGTCCAGTAGAGCAAGAGAGGGAGATGCTAGTAAGAGCCAGAGGGTTAGGAAAGGGAGCCGACAAGGAGACCCAGTATATCCAGTAACTTACCGGAATATGGGCCCCCACTCTCAGCCCCTAAACAAGGACCAGGAACCCGAAAAAGGAGAGGAGAAGGAGTCAATCAAGGTCCTCAAAAGGGACTGCAGGCAGCCATTTCAGAGACGTGACACCTCCAGATACAGTTCCACATTAGAGCTAACTCCGCGCATGGTTGCGTGGATGTGGTTAATGAAGAATGGATACAACCGAAAGGATCTGCATGGCAAGCCCACTGCAGAAATTTTGGAACTGTATGCTCAGGGTTTGATCAAAGAAGCAACTAAAGGTAGTAACCAGGGCAACAGCACCAGTTACAGAAGTATGGCAGAAGAGACACGTAGGTGTGAGCAGCAGTTCAAGAATTCAGATTAGGACAGCCCGGGATCTCTCCCCCCCCCCCCCCACCATGGAAGGGAAACAAGGCAGGAAAAAGGATCCCTGGGGCTAACAGTCTTCCTGCCAACCCAAAACAAAAAAGACTGATTAAAGCCATAAGCTCAGCATCCTCAAAAACCTCCAAATGCCCAGTGCCAGTCCACTCAGTGACATCTGTAGTCAACAGTGTTGAAATGGGCCTGGTGCTCCCTGGAGCATCTGAGGCTCAGACTACTCAGATTGCCCAGTCAAACCTGAACACAGAAGTATCCAAGTTTCCTCCTTGTCCACAAATTGTAGCCAGAATAACTCCTGATCTCTGGGGACGCCCCATGGTAAAGGCACAAATAGGCATTGAGTCTCCAGCTGAGGCTCAGCGTTTGATAGACTCAGGAGCAGCAGTCAATACTCTGCATCCTAAGCTGCCACAATTTGGGGAAGAGTTGAAGGAAAGCATTGTGCTAAAAGGGTATGGAAAAGGACAGCAGATAGCCAGGATTTGGAATAACATTCCAATAAGGTTAGGCCCAATTACAGATCGCATTAGGGCATGTGCAAACCAAAAGGAAGATGATGGCATTCTGGGAATATGCTACCTCAGGCACCACAAGCTGACATTAGATCTGGCTAATGGCTTCCTATGGAAGTTGGAGAATGATCCAGAGTTCATCTCTGCCATTCACAGATGTGCGGCTCTCAAGGCCCCCCAGCCTCTTTTCCCAGTAACTACAGACCCTTGGGTACATGATTTCCCTGAGGTATGGCACTGAAAGTGGCACTGTTAAAGGAGCTTGAGTTCTGATAAAATGCCCAGATCCCCCACCTCAGAAGCAGTACCCTTACCCACGTGAGGCAGAAGAAGGCATAGCCAAAACTATTGAAGGCTTGCTCAAATGGGATGTCATCATGCCTATGCAATCAATTAATAATGCCTCGATTTGGCCCGTGCTGAAATCTGATGGAGTAACGTGGCGAATGACCATGGACTTTAGAGCCCTCAATGCGGTCACCCCTCCTGTCGCCCCCGTAGTAGCCAAATACAATGAGATCTTGGCAGCTATTGCAGCTGGAGCGTGATTTTACAGTGTCATAGATTTGGCCAATGCCTTCCATTCAATCCCACTCCTTGACAAATGTTATTACAAATTCTCCTTCAAGTTCAGGGGTACACAAATGGGATACAAAAGATGTCGTCAGGGGTTTCATTCCAGTCCCAGTATATGTCACGCTCGTGTGGTCAAGATGTGGACAAAGCTGCACCCCACGTCACGCCCCCATGTCTTGTCCTATGTGGATGACATTCTGGTGCATTCTGATTCCCAGGAAAAGACTGCAGATATCACCTGTGAGGTGTTGGGACTGATCAGAGAGACAGGATTCAAGGCTAATAGAGAGAAGGCAACAGTTGGTCCAGACTCAAGTCAAGTACCTCGGTTTGAACCTCCAACCAGATTGCCGGATCCCAGATTTGGAAAAGGTAGAGACAATCAGTAAAATTCCGGCCCCTACAGACGTAGCAACTCTGAGAGCGGTGCTAGGCACCTTCAACATCTCTAGAGAATTCATAGAAAGCTTTGCAGACAAAGCTAGACTTTTGTATGCCCTATTGAAGAAAGATGCAGTATGGGAATGGGGACACAGACAAGAGGAAGCGTTTGCAACTTTAAAGAGAGATTTGGCAAAAGCCCCGGCGCTGGTGCATCCTGATGTCACCAAGCCTTTTTACATTCAGCTTGCAGTTGCTGACAGGTCAGTGGGAGCAATCCTGCTACAACCCCGAAATGACATCCAGCGGGCAGTGGCTTACGCTTCTCGAAATCTGTCTCCCACTGAAACAAAATTCAGTCCTTGTGAGAAAAACTGCTTGGCTTTGATTTGGGCTCTGACTAAATGGGAGTTCATCATTGGTGGAGCCAGAGTCATTGTACAAACCACTCACACTCCTCTGAAATTCATAATGTCCATTAAGATTCAGAACGGACAAGTACACAATTCCCGAATAGCTAAATGGACCATCCAGTTAGTCAAGCGTGGTGTTGATTATCAGGGACAAGCTAATGAGTCACCGGCTCCCTATGGATTGGTGGTAGCAGGTGCAACACATGAATGTCCCTTACCACCCATAGAGGAGACCAAATTGCCAGTAAAACCAGGAGAGACATTGGAACAGGCCCTCAAGGTAGAGTTCAGGTGTTGGTTTTGTGATGGATCATCATATTGCATAGATGGTACACGCTTAACGGGCTATGGAGCCATCCGAGTCAATGACTCCCACACCTTGCAGGGCAAGGTAAGCCCCCACTCTAGCCAGGCAGCTGAGATAGAAGCATTCCTAGCGATCCTCCATTATGAGCCCCTAGATGTTGCCTTGGCTGTGTACACTGACTCACAATGCACGGTGCATGCTGCCACGGATTGGCTCCCAGTCTGGATTGGCAGGGACTGGAAAACCCATGATAACAAACCGGTGGCTCACATAGACAAGTGGAAAGAGGTGGCTGCACTGCTGCTACAAAGAACAGCCCCCACACAGGTTTCCTTTGTAAAAGGCCGGGAGTGAGGAAGCACTGTGGAACAACAGAGCCGATGCTCTAGCTAAGGAAGCAGCAGCAATGCCTGAGGATTCTAAACCAGTTAATCCCATCAATGTGAATCCAAAGGAGATGTTGATTCCACCTACCTTAGACTTAGCAGAGCTGCAGAAAGGGGACAGGGAGATCAAGGAACTCATGAACATAGGCAAGGACCCTACAGGGAAATACAAGATTGAGCAAAAGGAGAGAGCTTGGTGGGCAGTAGATTCTGAAGGTGGCTACCACTGGATCATCCCTAAGGAGATCTGTGGGGATCTGATCCAGTTTGTACATGAAAATGGTCACAGGGGAAAACAGAGCACCTATGAGAGAATTCGGGAGACAGGATGGTGGCCCAAAATGCGTGAGGACATTGACCAATGGGTAGACAATTGCTTAGCCTGCGCAATGGTCAATGCTGACACAGGTGGACCCAAGGCACCGATGGGACACCAGAGAATAGAAGGACCATAGGCACGTCTCCAGATAGATTTCATAGGCCCTCTACCAACCACCTCGAGTCAAAACAGATTTTGCCTTACCATTATAGATCCCTTCAGCAAGTGGGTGGAGGTATTCCCTACTAGGGACTGTACAGCCACCACTACCGCTAAAATCTTGTTCACGCAAGTGTTCAGTAGATTCGGAATGGTGTGAGAAATTGACCATGATAACGGCCCCCACTTCACTGGTGAAATCATGAAGGAGCTGTGCAAAGCCCTAGGGGTGCGCCAGCACTTTCACATAGGAAGACATCCGCAAAGTTCTGGCCTCATAGAGAGATCCAACTGAACCATTAAGGAGGCACTGCGCAAAGTGGTTAAAGCCTCTCGAAAGGATTGGGATGCAAAGCTTCCCTTAATCTTAATGGCTATCAGGGGAACCGTAGTCTCCCATGGCTTCACGCCACACCAGGTCATGACCGGGCAAAAGATGATGATGCCCAAGGCTTTTTGGCTAAACATGGAAATTCCATCTGAACTAGAACCCGTTCTGGTCAATCATGAGTGGATCCGCACCCTCTTGCAGGAGTTGAGCCAGTTACATAGGCAGGTAGCCCAGAATCTAGGAAAGAACATGCAAGAGATGGACCGTAAGTTTGGTTGGGTGAGAAACCCCCAGCAGTGGGATCCTGGACAGCTTATGCTGTACAGGAACTTCTCACAAAAGAAGCACGCTCTCTCGGCCCGATGGGTTGGCCCTGTGAAAATCACTGTGAGAGTTTCACCCAGTGTATATCAGGTTTGCATCCCACACAGGAAAGGAGACAGGCTCAAATACTTTCACGCTTCTCAATTGAAAGAATGGAAAGGAGAAGCACCCCCTGAAAATCAATCCAAGACTGGCTAGAATTACCAGTTGTAAATTTGTCTAATTCCATTTTGTTCAGTGGTGGGTAGTTTAAAGATCCACTAAAAGGCTCAGTGGGCTGTCTAACCCTTTTTGACATGTGCCTGAAACCTTTTGTAATGTAGGATTTTAGAGGACAGGGAGTTTTCCTTTTCCCTCCTTTGAAACCTTATGAGAGATTGTCTGCTGAAACCCCAGTAGGCCAAGTCATGGGCAAAAGGGTCACAAAGCCCAGCATCAGCTTGTGAGTCTCTTGCACATGATATAGAGTTGTGGAATTTCTGTGTATCTGTTTTTTCTTGGAATTTCTAGTCTTTCTCTTGGTTAAATGAGTTTTGTCGTCATACCTCATAGTTATTTTGTCTTGTGTGGTTGAGAGAGTGTGACTTAACTGCACTTTCTGGCTTCTCTTGCCTCCCAGAGAGTGTAACCAGTCACTCTTTCTGGCCTCTAAATTGCTTCTTATGAATGACTGTGCTTCAGAATGATAGCTCTCTGTTGAAATGCTAATTACCCTCTTCAAGTCAAATTCAAAAGGTCTCTTTTACAAGCTCTTCCTGGTTCAGGTTTCAGAGGAAATAATGATTTTCTTTTGCTTTGTCTCCATGCATCCTTCCCCTCCTAGAGGTGGAAGTGCCTTTGCTTTTGTCTTTCCTGGGTTGTGAATATGTTACTCAAGTCACACCTTCTGTCCTCTCACTATCTCAGGTGGTGGCTCAAAGACAGAGAGTCTCCCTCTCTGGCATGCAGAAAATTGGTCTCTTTTTGAGTTTCTGTTATAGATAGAAATAGATGTCATTTTGGTGTATTTCAAAGGCTTATTCAGGTTCCTTTTGTCTTTTTGTTAGCATCGGTTTTAATTCCAGGTTTGTTGGCTCTCTATTCTTTTGTCATGTCTTTGTTCACCTGGATCTTATGCTGCATTTTCCTTCTGATCCAGAGAGTGTGACTCAACAGAGAATAACACTGTCTCACCCCAAATACCAAGGTTTTGTTCCCTTCCCTATCTTGGTTTTCAGAATACTCTGGAGTCTGGAAACCCTGTTGTCTACAATGGCATAAAGTAAACAGGATTTGTTCCCTTTTTCATGAGATGGCTAGTTTATATAGAGGATAAAATTGTTGTGTGTTTATTTGCTGGCCATTTCCTGATTTACTGTTTGTGAGTAGAGAGGTTGAAGGCAGCTCCCTGAAGATCTTTGCTATACTGTCTTTCTTTGATAAGCCCCATGTGATCAGCACAGTCTACCTGAGAAAATGTCTTGGCTGCTGACTCTCAACCCAATAGAATTCTTTTGTTGCCTGATTGTTGTTTAGCATATTCTGTTCTTGTTTGAGATTGGGAGTGTAAAGACAACTTGCACCCTAAAGTTTTAAGCAGTTTTCGTTGTTCTCATTGCTAGATACGAGACTGCTTTGCCATCCAGTCTCACCAGCGCCCCCTATTGGATTCATACTATTGCTTCTCTTGATTACACTCTTTACATGCTCAAAGGTCCTCCTCCTTAGAATTTGAGATAGTTTAAGATAGCTTTTGTTCCTTGGTCATCTTGTGCTGTAAATGCTGCTGATGGTGTCACACATTGCCTCCTACAAGATCAACTCTGACACAGGTCACATGGTCACAGCCCAAAGTCCATTACAAGTTTGTCCTGCTTCTACTAAAAGCTCATTCAGATGCTAGCCCTAGTAAGTGCTTCTCTCTCTGTTTCCCTACAGGGACGAGAGATGACTCCAAACAACAGATGGATCTTATGGATGATGGCATGTGCAATACCTGGGGTACTCCCCAAGATATATCAAACCCAGTTCATCACTAATTGGCAATACAACAGAGAAGCCACTTGCCATGGGTCCCGCTTGAGGCTGGTTTGATAAGGGACTACCAGTCATGATAAAAACTAGAGTCTATGTAACAAAGGCAAATACTATAGCTTCCCGAGTTTTCATGTTTGGTCCCAAGGAATCCACCTGAGTGGAAGCTGATGCTGGTAGTCTACCTCTCAAGGTAGGAATCTGGGAGAGACACCGCTTTGATCCTCCCCTTTCACCAACCCCAGCATCCTTCCAGACAACCCTTACCTTAGATCACCAATGCCGCCCTACATGGGCTTGGAAAACTAGACTTTTCACTTGTCAGCACTTCATCCAGACCCCCACCAACTGTAGTATAAGTTGCAATTGAATGTTTTCCTGAGATCCCTGAGAATACCCCAGCCATGATACAGGAGCCCTCCATGTTCATTGGGAACCTGGCAGTCCGAAGAGACATACCTCTCTTTGTGTATTCTGAAGTGCAACCCATAGTCACCACCCTTGTGTTAAACTTGACTGCTGTAAATCTAGCCAGGACTCTCCCTGCTTGCCGCCCTTACTTAAAAGCTGCATGGGCACAGTGGGAGCAGTTGGAAGAAAAGTGGCAACCTTTGTCACATCCATTGTTTAGAGGCAAATGAGATGCCATAGACACAATCCTAAGCAGTGTAGGAGTAGGGGCGGGGATTCTGAATTCCGTTGACACAGAAATTGTAGCCAGCAAGCTCGGTTTAGTCAGACCTCGCACCAAAGAGGCAGGAATTTCCATTGTCTCAGGTCTAACAAATGTTGCCCAAGGCATAGGCATCATTGGACACGTCCTACCCCAATGGGTGGACATAGAGAGGGAAATCATCATAGACATAAGAAATTATTTGAAATTAAGCATTTATAATTTATCCATAGCGATTCAGTGCACGCAAGTACAAAGCACTTTAGCCGCATTCGCATCCCAGCTCATACAAGCCTCCTTCATGAGACTCATTCATCCAGAAGTTATGGGTCTGTTTAAGAAACGGTACCCAGATGCCACTCAACATCCCATAGACATGGTCAAGATCACTGGAGCACAGTGGAGTGATATGATACTTAAGATTGGCATATATCATGAGAAGATATGGGATCCACAAGTAATTTATCCAGCTTCTCATATTGGTCTGCCCCTGGCAGAGAGTAATGCAACCATACTCCAAGAGAAAACATTGCATTGGACAAATGGCACACACCTGTACGACTTGTCTGGTTGTGTGCGAAACCAACACTGGACACATTGCTATAGTGAACTGTCTGGAACCCCCATAGAAGAGGTACAGGACCACATAATTGTCCCAGTCCATACCACAAACTTTGTACAGCTAAATCATGATTGTTTTTGCTTATGCACCCCATGCAACTACATATACTTACTGCCATTTGAATGCCTTATAGATATTGATAGGTCCCTAGGCAACCCTTGCTTTTGTCAAGTACACATTAGAGATTGCTTTGGCAGAGAATTCTATTTACATGAAACTGTTAGAGAATACACCAGTGAGGACCCATACACTGTAAATCCCAAATCGATAGAGGGTCTTCACCTGGAAGATGAGATACCCACTTCAAGGTGGTTGTGTCTTTTGGCGAACTTAAGCCAAACAGCCAGACGCATTGAGAGAACTGAAGACCAGATTAAATTGAAAGTTAATTTGCAGGCGCAACAGATACTACAGATCACTGAACAGATTGAGGTAGTTTCAAAGAACACTTGGTTGGGAGACTGGAGTTGGTCTGCGACGGGGAAAGCAATAATGAATCTTTTAACTAATCCCTTGGCAATAATTATGGGAATCCAAATAATCACTGTTGCAGGATCTATAGCAGTAATCTGCTGGATCAAAAGACAAATCACAGAGATACAAGCCCTTAGGTACATGCTAGACCTCCCAAAGCCCATAAGGCATTCACCTTTCCTTTAGTTGGGAATTACAGACATTAAGATGCTCCTTCTGTTATAACCTTGTCAGGAGGAAAAGAGGAATTGACAGTTTAACTTGAGGGTGTTGTGTTAGATAGATAAAGGAATAGATAGGACTGGATATGTAGTGATATAGATAAAAGATGTTATTGTCCTTTTGATATTATTGTATATATTCAGCTTTGACTAATGGCTTCAAGCCACCCCTGCCCAATGTCCTTGCATCATAAGGGCACCTGTGCTGACATGGTTCGAGGACTAGCCTTTGAACCAGCTGCATGGCTCTCTGGGCCGCAAAGAGGGGGAGGAAAGCCAAAGGTCTGCTTGCCTTGTGTGTGTGTCACTGCTCTCCAATGTTTTAAGGCCTTTCTCCCCATCTGGAGAAAGAAGAGGAAGAGTTTAGAGACAAAATTTGGTGCCTCCTCCTCCTCTTGTTTTTCAGGTTGTTTCTATGCCCACAGCACATTCCAAAATAAGCAGAATTGGCTATTTTGATGATTTTTACCAAACAAGTTTTCACAATCTGAATATTTCCCATCATTTTTGACTACACAGTCCAATTGGATTGTCCAATCACTAGGTCTTGACTTCCTAATTGCTTCTGCATGAATGAGAATGCAAACTGTATTGTGTCTTGCATGACCCTCCATGTTTAATCTAATGGATGTAGAAAAGGGGGGGGGGGTTGGCTTCAAACAAAATCTTTTTCTTTTCCTTCTCTTCTATCCTTCTGACTGGTATTTCAATCCCCTTTCAATTGTACCACTTTACATAATTGTCAGCATGCTTAGCCTAATCTAAAGCCCCATGTCTACTGACCAATGGGCAGTGGTCTTCCATCCTATCTGAGCTATTGTTCTGCCTACATGATCCTTTAACAGGGAAGGTAAGCCCTCAACAAAAAGCTCGAGCCACTTCCTCAGATGGAGCGGAGCAATCCTGGAAAACCAGTCGCAGATGTTACATCCCCGATAACAGATGCCATACCATGTGTTGTTCCAGTACCAGTTCAACTGTCTGCCTAGCTGTGTCCCCAATGAAGCATCCAGAGGTCCACATCACATAGCCCTTCACAGACATTGTTGCTATATGCTACCAATTTTGTTTGGACTATGGATATTGTCGAACAATGACTCTTTATGTTGTGCCCGCATGGAATAAGTCCTCCATGGACGTCAATGAATCATCACATCCGTTAGCAGTTGGGACTCTCATCAACCTGGTGCACATTGATGCATTAACCTTCATCTTCAAATCCTTAGCACAGTCATTGGACTCAATGTTACATACAGTGCTCATGGTTTATGCTCGCTCATTTCTCCAGTCATGTTATATTCTGTACTGATGCCACATTTCTGCTATTGCCTTCACCATTTTCTGTTGTATTCTGTTTTGTTCCTACCCACCTGGATGTATATTGTATACATCCCCATGACAGCTATTGCTTCATGTACATATATTTGGTATGATTGTGTATGAATGGGTTCCAGAGAGCTCACAACTAGCCTCCTACAGAGATACCCACTGGCGTATGGTCATCCCTCCAAATATTGTCATCCTAAATTGTACAGACAAAGGTTTAATTGAAATAGCTCCGTTCTCACAGAAACTGTTCGAACTTCGTATTTCAAAAGGGGGGGGGAATGATAGGCCCTGAACTGCATTCTGATATCAAAATCATACTGACCTGAGTGACCCCTTCATGGCCCGAGCATGGAATCTAGTGAGCAAAGCCTCCCACTGATGTGAACAGGGGAAGCCATGGGTTTGAAATGTAAATGTATTTCCTTTCTCAGCTTTGAACAGGAGTGAGATCATGCAAGGAGCTGCTGTAAGTTTACAACACTCAGTCGCCAACAGGCACATGCCTTGGAAATGTCTCCCTTTTGTGATGGACAGAAACCATATTGATCAAAGCAGTATCCATTTGCATAGCCATTTGGCTCCTGCTACAGCAGAGGTAGTCAGAGACCTACTGAAGGATAAAAAAAAAAATGAACCTAGGATGTGAGATACGCTTCAAACAGTTTCCTTAGAAGACTGATTGTCCCTTTGTCTAGAGACCCTGTTGAAAACCTTATAAAAGATCTCCTAAATTTACTCACCAGGCCCTTCTTGGTCATTTGCAGCCAGAATCTCTGTCAGTCTGCTACAGCCTTAAGCAGTAGAGCAGGCCTATTTCACAGTCCAACCCCATACAAAGATTGAACATCCTTGGGAACAGACTTCAACGCTGGTATGTATTTCTGTTAGTGATGCCTGTTGACTATTCCACTCTAACACGTTATTTCTTGAGCCTTGTATGAATGTGTGCGTGGGTGCATTGTGTGTTTAAACTCCTGTATCAATAAAAGCGACAATATTGAGTGCAGTTAAAGCCTCTGTCCTATTTCTGGATTCCTAGTTCCTGGTATACACACTGAAGGGCGGTCCAGTAGGGTCTTGTAAGCAGACCCCTCTTGCAATCTGGTATTTTGAATTCTCCTAAGAGAACACTTGTGCTTACAGGAAAAAGGGAGAAGGATTTCTTTTAAAAAAATCTAGAGTACCTTTCAGACTAAATTATTTTTTACTTAGCATCAGCTTTGGTGTATAAGCCAACTTCTTCAGATGCAATATAGAGTGATATTAAAGTCTCAGTTATTAAGTATATTTATATAGTTGTGGGAGTGGGGGAAAGAATATAACAGGATCCAGAATGATGTAAACTGTAACTCTCACCCTAAATCTTCAAAGGATTGTGTGAAGTGATACAAGGTATCAGATCTTTACAGTAGTCAATATCAAAGTGTGAAAGCAATAAATATGTTTGCAAAAAGTCAGTTTCCTTGGAGGTCAAAATCACACCAGGCTTCTCGCTGACATATAGGCAGGGATTCAGGTGATTTAATGCTCTTTCATTAACCTCCCTCCAAACACTTCCCTTGCAGAGAACAAACATTCCAGGATGAAGGGTTCTAGTCAAACATCCCAAACACAAAACACAAAACATTTCATGGATGAGGGATGTTTTAATGGAAGAATATTTATCCCATGAGTCCTTTTTTATTGTAGTCTGAGGACATTATCACACTAGCCTTGGTCTGCATTAGTAAAAGGAAACAGAAACGTACCAGTTTAGGAGTATCCAATATTGTACATCTCTGCAATAGCTCAACTGGGCTGTTTGTGTGATTGATGTTCTCACACCACATTTCTCCTTAACCCCACTTTCCTGCCCTGTGCCCTACCCAGTGTGCCTTTTGGATTTTTAAATTTTTTTTATTTGTAATGAAATTGTAGAGTTATGCTAATGTGATTATAGCCCAGTACAAAGTACCACAAAGTGGCGGCCTGGGGCCAATTTTAAGGCTCGGGAGAGCATGGCATCCACATGCTCCCAAGCCCTAGTATGGACTGCAGGCACCATTATGGCACAGTCCCATCCGCATGGGGGGCATCATGATGACACATGCACGGTGCAGTGTCTAAACATTGATGTGCTGTGTGTGCATCATTGCTGTGCGTCGGTGTGCCATCGGCTCACTTATGGCGCCTGCCACATGGACTAAAAAGAACCAATTTTCACGGACCAATTTTCTTTTTAGTCCTGATGGAGGCCACACCATTTGGTTGCTGCAGCCTCTGTCAGGAGTAAAAACGGTCAGCTCCAGCCTGCCCTTTCAGGGAAGTTTGTTGAGCCCCTTAGTTAAAAAAAGGGAGGAGGGGGAAATAAAGTTTTTAAAAAGCAGCCTGCTTGGGAATAGTGAGGAGAGTGGAGGAGAGGAGGAGAATCACATCCCCTGATGCCATATGACTGTCCAATATTGGAACTACAGTGGGAAAAACATATCACCCCTGTGGAGTAATGAGAAAGCAGTGCAATTGGGAGCTTATTGATAAGTTTTCCTATCAGTGAAAACAGATGCTGTATCAACAGGCTGAATGTGAAGCAGCAATGAGACAGAGGCGGCGTAGTGTGATCAGTATGGCCAAAGACGTACTCCGACCTTAATTGAGATTTAAAAGCCTTAAGTGATGATCTCCTGAGATGGCATTGCTAAAACATAGGCTGTTCTACTGCACTGAGAATTAGACTTACCTCTCTTTAAAAACAGCCTTCTCAGTTATATATTTTGCACATGGCATTTTCTAGAGCTATCTAGTAGTTACTTAGGCAACTCCTGCAGTAGAGCAAAAGTAGCTTTTCAATGCTTCATCAGATAAGTCAATATCCATCCATCACATTTGCTTTCCGTTAGCAGAGTGACCGAGTGTCAACTATTTCCAGTTTAGTAGTAACAGTGTCCACCTTGAGTGCACTGGGACTGAAGCTGCTGCTTCTGTTGTTTTAAATTTAAAGAGATTATCACATCACCTCCGGTGCCTGATTTACCTCTTCTGAGAAGTTAGGCTGATTTTATCACATGGACTTTTCTCTCAAAATGGCTTTCCATTACCTACAGTAGCTTCCGATTTGGAAAATACAGTATGGCTGCCAAAGCGATTTATGAGCCTGAATTCAGCACTGGAGGCAACAGGAAGCGATTTTGAGAGAAAAGTCCATGCGATAAAATCAGCCTGACTTCTGAATTTGAGCCAAATTCGGAAAAGGTAAATCGGGCACCAGAGGTGGTGTGATAATCTCCTAAAGGTATTGCATGCAAGAGAAGTTCCAGGAAACACTGGAACTACCGGTAAACAGTGCTGCATTTTCCCATAAAATGGGAATTAATCTGTAGGATGGAAATGTTCCGAAAATAATGTTTGTGTTTGTAGAGAAACAAAACCGCAAGAAACACTAAAAAGATGTGCTTGAATTTAAATTCAAGGGCTGATACTTATGAACCCAGATGCCCTTGATAATGTAATAGCAGCCTTATCTTCTTTAACACTGCTTTTTAACTCCTGTATATGGTGCACACACCTAAAAGCAAGATTAATCAAGGCAATAAGGCTTTTAAAAGGCTGCTTTCCCCAGCAACAAAGAACAATGTCTAGGATGATTTTCTGCCTCTGACAGATTAACATTAAGAAAGATGGGGAGAGGAAGAGGGAAGTAGCTGCTGTGTTTACCAAATACTCTTGGTTTCCATAGTGAGGGTGTCTCTGTCCTGATGAAAAGCTAGAAGAACCATAGGGTGGGGAAGAAGGGGTGAGGAGAAGGCCATATTCAGGTCAATAGGTGGGAATGTTGAGGAGTAATAGGAAGGGGCCTCCATTTGTCCTTGCTGATTCAGATTTTAAAATTCTTAAAACGTTGCAAACACTCATTCTTTTGCTGGATTTCAATAAAATGACATGCCCAGTCTCTGCACTATTAAAATGGAGATTATTTGGTTGAACAGTATGGTATTTCATATTTTACTGAAGGAAACCAGATTTTACTTTAGTTAGAACCTTCATTTGTCTCTGGAATATCCTTCTGTCCCTTCTTCCCTCCTTCTTTCCTGTTTGCAATTCCTTATTGGCAGCTCAATGTCAGTTCGCACATGAATGGACATCATTCCAGTGATGTCTTGGGGTGCTTCCACACTAGTCATTTTCTCTGCTAGACACCATTTGTTCAGGCAGATAAGGATATTCAAAACTATTGTATTCTTGTGGTTTGCTTTGTTTTGCTATTGTGCTATTTATTTGAAGTGCTGGTTTAGGTATGGATGTGCCTGTTTGTACTGCTACATTTATGCTCAAAGTAGCTCAGTGTGACTTTTGTGATTCTCCTCACTCTCATTTTTTCTCCAGTGGAGTGGGTCAAGCTGAGAGCAGCGACTGGCCCAAAGTAACTGAATGAGTGCAAAAATACTTGGATGGGAGACTGCCAATGAATACCAGGTGCTACAGGCTATATTTCAGAGGAAGGAACAGCTTCCTCCGAGTATTCCTTGTCTAAGAAAATCCTATGAAAAATCATGAGGTTTCCCTAGGTTGACACACACACACACAGAGACAAACTTGTCCTAGTTAAGCAATGAATGTACATGTGTGAACCAGGACTTTGATTATTTCCCTCTCCCTTTGACTGTATTAATGAAGAGTCTCTATGCCTGTTCAAGTACTGTAATACACATGTAGAAAGAAATGAAACAAATTCCATAGGTGCAGCCTCAGAGGTGGTCTGATTAATTTTGCTGACTGTGCCTTCCATTCTATTCAAAATTTCTCCTCTAGAAAATAAAAAAATCTGGTAATATTTGTACTGGATACCTGCCAGGCCTCTAGAAAACATTTTATGCAAGTTAGGCCATGGTGGACCATAAGGATGATCAGGTGGACTGTAGATGGATGCTTGCAGATCATTCCTGATGGTGCAAACAACTGAGCCGAGACACATCTTGCAGGAGATAAGAAACATTACTTTCCCCCTACACTAATGAGAACTCTATGTTACTGTTCTTTTCCCTTTCTGAAATGTGCTTTTCCCTTATAAATGAATTAAGAAGCACAGTAGTGTTGTGGGGGAAAATGAAATCCATGGAATCTTATCAGGTGTGTACAAACCCTGGGCGCGGAGACAATAGGGGAAAAAAACAGGGCCAACAAAGAATAGAAGTAGGCTTCTTCATGTAGTCTTTTGACCACACACCATGTAAAAGAACAGAGAAGTTACATAATATATAATCCTAACATAATAATATATGCCATAGCAGCTGTAGGGATCAGATTTATACTGACAAACAGTAATATGTTCCACTGTTTCAGATGCTTTTGAGGGAGGATATGAAGCCCATGGGACTCATGCAGCCACAAGGCTGTTTTTAGGTTTCCATAGGCTCACATGTTCTGACAAAAGGAGCATTTTAAAAGTAAAAATTATTTCCTCAGACACATAGAGGTTCTGGAAGATAAATTTACCATTTTTCTGGATGCCCTTGGGCTGTTGTAGATTGAAGAGAGATGTTTATTTAAGGAAGAAAATCAGAAATTGACACAGGCAAAATTGAGGGATGGAAAACTAACTGAGCACATTGTATTCAAATATGACAATATATGGCACAAGTAAAGATACCCATAAATTAACCAAAATGTGCTGTAAAGCACATTAGCTGAGATTTAAAAGAAAGTCAGGAGGAAAATGACACAGAATTTGCAAGGGGAAATAGCAAGAAAGAACTAGAAATGACATTTCTACTGATGACATTTGTACTGGCTCATCCTCTGCTATTTAATCCCTTAAAATGACCCCAACTGGAAGATTCCATTATTAGGAATTCTTGCGGTCAGGCTGGAATCTGACTGAGATGCCCAAGATGGTGTATGTTTAGGGCTACAGATCCTCTGAAGCCATAGAAAAGAATAGGGGTGTGTGATTTTGGTCCCTGTACTGGCAAGGAAAATGGGGATAAAAATTCTCATTTTGTCTCATGTCCAAGTTTCAAGATCATGAGAATGATTTTTGATTTTTGTGCAAGCTATTGTAAATTGCACAAACTCCATCACAAAGATGTAATGGCTACTGTCCTGTTGTGAGTTTTATTAAAAAAAAAAGCAACAAGAAACATTTGGTGGGCTGCTTGTATCATTTGGATCATGTATCATTTGGATCTGTTAGCTAGTTCTTTTGTTCTTCCCATGTGCAGGGATTTTTCCTCACCAGGAGAAAAGACATGTGATCTGTGCAAAGACATTTGAATTGTGGAAACCTTGGGGTGAAACAGATGGGCGGAAAGGGTGGCTTGAAGCCACCCATTCCAAAGACAGATTAGGGCCGTGGCAAACACACAGTACAGCCTCAATCTGACTTTGCCAGTCTGAAAAATAAGCAGAAAAAATCTTCTCCCTTTTCAGCTGGGGAACGGGCAGCTTTTCCATCCCTGCCTCAGCCCAAAGTCAACTTTCAGATGCTGCAGCAGCATATAAATATCACACTGCCACTGTGTCTTGAAGCCAACCATGTCTGGGTGGCTGCCCAACTTCCGGAGGGCTTCAGGCCAGTGTGAGAACATGCTGCGTATAAATGCTGTTCTCCCAAGCCACCTGGATGACAGCTGGTCTGTTCTGGCTCCTTGTTAGGGAAAAATAGCACCCAGTGGTCAGAATCCTGTTGAAATTTTAAATTCTTGTGGTTGTTAATTGCCCTTAAGTCAACCTTGACTCACGGGGACCGTATGGATGGGATATCTCCATGTCCCCCTGTCCTCTGCTGCTCTGTTCAGGTCCTGCAAACTCATGCCAATAACCTGCCTGGTTGCATCTATTAATATGACATCCTGTCTTTCTCTTTCTACTGCCTTCTACCTTTCCTTGTGTTATTGTCTTTCCCAATTATTATGCCTTCTCGTAATGTGGCCAAAGTACAGCAGCCTCAGTTTAGTCATCTTGGCTTCTAGGGAGAGTTCAGGGTTGATCTGATGTACGACACATTTGTTTGCCTTTTTGGCTGTCTATAGTATTCTCAGCACTCTTCTCCAGAACCACATCTGAAATGTATTGATTTTCCTTTTATCCACTTTCTTCACTGTCCAGCTCTCCCTTCCATACATGGTGGTGGGGAATACAATGGCTTGGATGATTTTAAATTTAGTGCTCATTTGTATATCTTTACTCTTAGGATATTCTCTAGTTCTTTCATGGTTGCCCTTTCAATTCCTAGTCTTATTTCTTGACTGCAGTTTCCATTCTGATCAACGTTTGATCTTTAACTATTTTGATTTCTTCATCAGCAAGGTAGAATTTATGTATTCACCATAGTCATTAGTTTTGTTTTCTTTATATTCAGCATCAAATCTGCCTTTGCACTCTCTTCCTTGACTTGCCTTAGTAATTGTTCCAAGTATGTGATGTCTTCTGCTAGTAGTATGGTATCATTTACATATCTTCAATTATTTATGTTTCTTACTACTGTCTTCATTCCCCATTCTGTGTCTTAATCTGCTCTTTGTATGATGCTTTCTGAGTACAAGTTGAATGAGTAGAGTGATAAAATGCAGCAATGCCTGACCCCCTTGCCAGCTGGGAATCATTCTGTTTCTCTATACTCTCTTTTAACAGTGGCCTCTTGTCCTAAGTACAGATTTATCATCAGGACTATCAAATGTAGTGGCACTCCCATGTCTTTAAGAGTTTTCCATAGCTTTTCGTGATCTATGCAGTCAAAGGCTTTGCTATAGTCTATAAAGCACATGCTGATTTTCTTTTGAAATTCCTTGGTACACTCCATTAGCTATCATATGTTTGTGCCGTGGTCCCTAGTGCCTCTGTCTTTCCTGAACCCTGCTTGCACCTCTGGGATTTCTCTCTCCATATATGATTGTAGTCTATGTTGCAGGATTGTATGTTTACATATAGTTGGACATTTTTGTGAAATGTTAAACATCAATATGCAATTTAAGGTTGCAGAAGTGAAGTTATGCATACAATGCTAATGTGCATACATATGTGTGCAAAATGTGCATGCCATTAAGTTGAACATTTGGGTTCAGCTAAACAACACTTGTGAATGCATTCAGCAGTTCAGTGTTCCAATTTAATAAACTGGCTACCTAGTCCAATGAATGCATAACTCCACATTCACAGGTGTTCCCTATGCAACCCTATCTTCTGGTGAAAAATATCAACAGCCTTTCTCATCCTTCCCTCTCTCCCTTCTTTTCCTTTTCCTTATTTTATGGAGATTTTATTGAGATATTTCTGTCCTGACATGTATTATTGGATCTCAGGGTGGTAGGGAAATAAAATAAAATAATATTAAATTACAAGAAATATAATTTAAACAGATTAAAACATATCAAATAATTAAACAGCTCAAACCAAGTACATATAATTTAGTAAGATTTCTTTACAGCCCTAGTATAAAGCCATATCTGATATAAATAAGACCTTGCTTCATCTATGGCTCATGCAACAACCATGCTTATTCATGAATCTGTTCCATTCAAGTATAATGTGGGGAAAAATGTGAACACTGGAAGAGGAAACTGAACTCTCCTCCTCACACGTCTTCCCCTACCATACTGGCGCTTTGGCTGCTTCCACTCTGCAGAAATAAAGCAGTTTGGCACCACTTTAACTTCCATGGCTCAATCCTATGGAATCTTGGGATTTGTAGTCTGATGGGGTACCAGAGCTCTCTTATAGTTAAAGTCGCCACTGATTTATTTAACTGCTTTATTTCTGCACTGTGGCAGCAGCCTCTGAATACTTTTCTCCTCACCCCTGCTCACTACTAATACCAGGACCATGCTGGAAGTATTTTGAGCAACAAAGTAAAGAGTAGTAAGATGGACAAAGAGGAAGAGTATTTTGTTTTGCTCACATTTAATTGTACAAATTAGATGCAAACACAGCCCTTTATAAATGGATGGAACATGCTGGCTTCATTCTCAAAGGGAACAATGAGTAATATTATATATTTTCTTAGTGCTGGAATAAAGTTTTAGAAAACTCTACAGTTTTTCAAGACTATTCACAGTTCAATATTTAAACTGTGCAATGTTTGGCCATGGCAAATATCTATACCTCAAAAAGTGAGGCGAGCTTCCCTGACCCATGACTTTATCGTGAATTTACAAGGGTATCCATGTTACTCTATCAGAGAAAAGGGAACAATGAGTTTCTTGTCACCCTGAAGATTTCTCCCTCTCTACACACACACACACACACACACACACACACAAAGACAGAGTTGAATTCTATCACTTCATCTATTTAATATTCTTTCCTTCCCTCCCTCCCTCTCTAGTAGAAACACTGATAGATATCTGATAATATAGGCTATAATGTGTTGCTATGCCCACTCCAGTGCCGTGAGCAGCAAGTATAGCACTTTTCTGTGTTTGTTTTCCTTTTGAAGGGAGTTCCTGAAGGCTTGTTGCCATTTTATAGAATGTATGCTTATGGGATATTTATATTTATATTGATGGGATATTTATATTTACATTTATATGTCACCTAATCATTAATTAAATTTCATATTCTTGTTCTCTACTGTGTTAAAACCTGTCAGTCTGTCCTTGTAGCACAAGGTGAATGGTGTACATTCTGGTCTCCTGTATGCTGTTAGTGCACTGGTGTTTTTTAAAAAAGAAAAAAAAAGTGATATTATGTCACTGTCAGGACTGTTGTGTCACTGCATTGGATGGGAACTCAATAGACACATTTGATGGTTCTAAAATGCAATAACATGTGCCTTGTACTAATGCTCCATGCAAAATGTCTGTCTATAAAATTTTTGTGCAGTGTTTCAGCAAAAATATATATTTTTTAATGAAAAATATTCCTGCAGTTAGTTATCATCACAAAAAAACATTTCTGGTAAGCCTAGTTTGTACTGCATCAATATGCCTACAAGGTTAAACTCTATGCTGTTTTACTTTTAAACCCTTCTAATGCACATGTGCTCCATTCAGAGATGTCATTATTACCCAATAATGTGGTTTTGTCTTCTAGTACAACAAGCACACAATGTTGTTTTCATTGTGGCCTATGTTTTTATATTTTCTGATTTTGTCAAATTACTAAAGATTGTGTATCATCTGATACAGGAGGACGATGACAGGGGATGACACCATGAGTTACTGAACTGGGTGACAGCAGCCCTAGTGATGCCACTGGTTACATGCGAGTGAAGCTCCACCAAAGCTAGCTTACCTCTGGCTACATAGTTAAATGTATAAAGCACATTGCATTTGAAATAAAGATCCTCATTCCGCTGAACTACAACCTTTACTTTTTCATAGAAATATAAACAACCTTGTGAAGAAATGTTTAGTCTGTTAGCATGAAGATGAAATCTCATCAAAGAAAAGGAAAGAGGTATGCAGCTACTGTTTGAGTATTTTATCATATTCTCTGACTTCCTATATGCTAACTACAAATAATAGCAAAACTTGAAAGCTTCATTGTCACCCCATTCGCCAAAACTGAGTATAGTGAATTAGTTACCATAACATCCTAGCAGTTTATATCACTGCTCCTACTTTGAAAAATATCCTGGAGTTTCACTCAACCCTGTTTACCCTCCATGACACAGTGCCAGAATGCTGCTGTCTCAAGTAGCAATTGGCAGTGCATCTACACTGTAGAAATAATGCTGTTTAATGCCACTTTAACTGCCATTGTTCCATCCTACAGGATCCTTAGATTTGTAGTTTTGTGAGGCACCAGCACTCTTTGACAGACAATGGTAAAAATCTTGTAAAACTACAAACCCCAGGATACCATAAGACGGAGCTACGTCATTTTCAGTGGTGTCAAACTGCATTATATCTACAGTGTAGATGCACCCCTAGTTCCCACAGTAATGTATTACTGTTAGGTAGTTTACCTTACAACAAGTGTGCCAAGCCATATTTGGCTTGCACCATTAATGAGTTCTTTTCTTATCCCCTAAACTTACAAAATCATAGAAATGTATGCCACTTAGTATTTAAGAAAAAAGCCCCAGGATACTGTTTTATGTTCATGTTCTTTCTGCTTTCACTACTCTCTTTCTTCTTCACAGTGCACTACACTGCGTAAAAAGATTAATGGTATTTGTAGAAGCAACATCACAGACGTGATTATTAAGAATTCTTGAAAAGGTAATGGATTGGCTTTTAATAACCTGCTGTATTTTACTCCCACTGAGTAGAGGAATGTCTACAGTTGGATTTATGAGTCTGACTGTCTAATAAAAAGCCTTGATTGAAATAAATAAATTACAGCACGCTTCATTTATTGCTAGGAAAAGAATAACATCTGAGCTCCTGGTCTCAAAGTTTATTCTTCATGACCAAAACTCTGAAGTTAAGAGGTGACAGCTGCAATTCACAAACTTCTGCTGAAGTAAGAGTTTTTTTTTTCCAGCATGTAAGAGGATATTTTTCTACAAGCAAAACCATATTATATCCAAGACAAACAGAAAGCTGCAGTAATTTGATTTTTGTATATACATTACAAAACACAATACCCTAACTAATACACGGTTGCCTTATTTTATGTATAGACGTACGAATGAATTTCAGCCAGCCATCAAATTATCAAGTTAAATTCCAGTCATTTGTGCAGAAACCTGATGAAAGGGGGCAAAAAAGCCGCCATGGATTTTCTTTCCTGCTTCTTCTGTGGCTCTTTCACATGTCCTGCCTGGGCCACTGCCTAGCAGCACAGATCATAGGTGAGAGAGCTACAACTACCTCACCTCTTGTTGCAATGAACATTTTTCTAAAGTTCAGCTCTCTGGGTCACAACCTGACATCATAAGCCAAATAACATAAAATAAAATGCTGGATTTAGGAATTCCCAAATCAGCAAAGTATCTTTTGTATCTTCATAGATTATAGCAAAGCCTTTGATTGTAGATCATGAGAAAATATGGTTCTAAATGGGTGTGCCACAACATCGGATTGTCCTAATACGTAGCCAGTGCTTTGGACAAGAGGCCACTGCCAGGCCATAAAATGGAGAAACAGGATGGTTTCCAAGTAATCAGACAAAGTTGCCTTCTATCAACCCGTTTAATTTATATGCAGAGCATATCAACAGGAAAGTAGCATTAGATTTGGACGAAGGAGGTGTGAAAACTGGGGGAGGAACATCAACAAATTAAGCTGTGCAGATGGTACCACTAGGGAACCATAACCAGGAAGGTCCTCCCCACATCGTCCCACTTTACTTTGGCCCCACTGGTAGGATATGAAGCAGGGCCTCTCCTTTAGATCTCATTTCTAAGGCAGACATATATAGGGATATATAGGCAGCAGTACTCCATATAGTCATCCATATCACGAGGAAAAAATAACAACTAAAATTGCTTGAAGTGGGAATGTATGGAGGAATAAGCTTTTCCAGCTCCATGCTGGGTTTTAATTTATTTCTGTATCAGCATCTTTATATGGCAGACAAACAGCATTGACTTTTTTGGTTAGGAAAGGCTCACTGCTGAAGTTTCTTCCTCTAAGCCTGTATTTATATACCAAATGCAATGGCTACTGCTACATTTCAGAATTAATATTGTTTAACGCCACTTTAACTGTCATGGCTCCATTCTATGGAATACTGGGATTCGTAGTTTGTTGTGGCACCAGAGCTCTGACAGTGAAGGCTAAATTTCTCAGAAAAGTACAAATCCCAGAATTCCATAGCATTGAGCCAAACTGCCTTAATTCTGCAGTGTACATGCAACCTCTAAGAACTAGATTGCTTTTCTGTATCTGTCTCCTTGGACCTTCTCCTGCTGTAGTAGAAGCTATTCTTCCAGAAGGAGTCTAATCACAGCAATTAAGGAAAATCCCTGGTGCCTCTGGGTTTTCTTCTCTTTTTGAAATTTTTCTTTTCTTTCCTCTTCATTCTCCAAATTCTGCTGCAGATTTTTTAAATATACAGTCACCACTCCTAACCTGTGGATCTGGGATCTGTGCCCTTGAATATCCATGGCAGGGTGATGTTCACTTTCTCCAATAGTGCATGCGCATGGCGGCACACCCCATTCAGGACTATGAGGCTTGAATATGTGTGAGCCTCCGTTTATGCGGCTGGGTTCCGGAATGGATCCCCCACAAAAATGGAAGGCCAACCCTATATATTTCCCATAAAAACCTATCAAATTATGCTTCACGGCAAATGTAGGGATTTGCACTTGGTCAATGATAAGCAGATAAAATGATGGCAGCCAACTACTAGATGATGTACCAAACTTTGCTCCACTTCTCTACTCTGTATTTTTCTCTGGGGCTACATTCATATACATAATGCAGTTTTGCATTACTTAAAAGCAAATGGATTCCCTCTGTATGATTCATGTACTTCATGAAGTAGTAGAAGCATCTGTTCTTGCTGTTATAAGGAAGATTATGATGTTATCCCAGAATCCATAATTAGGATATAATCTTTCTCTCTATGGTAGACAAAGGAAGCACTAATTCTTCTCTTCTCTTGCTTTAATTATGTCCTGTGGGTCTGTCTTCACTGATTTAGGATTTTGGAAACTGAGATGGATTTTAAAACAATATATTAATAACCAGTGGCCATGAAATTAAATAAATAATCTATTTTTCTCAGCAATACATACTTCCTTCCATTGCCACGAATGAGAAATAAGTATTTTCTCTCTAGCTTCTAATGTAATTACATTTCTGAGTGTGTTATTTTCCTATTATTTTGTTTTAAGTTGTTGCTGTTAACTACCTTAGCTACAGTTCACAGAAAGGCAGGCTTTAAGTATTTATGATATATTCACAACATTTAACCTCTCTGATGTCATTTTTTGCAATAACTGGCAGCTGCTGCTGCTGAATGTCTCTGTGAGGATACACTCCAAATGATCTGGAGCTCATAGGACAGACTTTTGTCAAGTGGATCATTTTTCATCTCCAGGTAAGGAAGGCCCTTCCTTGTGGAGTCTTGAGGGATCATCACTTTAATTGGGTTTACTTTTCGGGGAAGGGAGGGGAGATCTGATGCATCAGGAGGCACCTGCAGATCTGAAACCTGATCACTGGCCAACCCCACATGGGACCTTCGAAGCAAAACAGAAACACAAAGTTAATTAAATAGAAGTTGCCAAAGGAAGAACCAGGTAAGTATTTTAGCATCTGTTTGTTTCCATCTATGGCTTGATTTCTTCTCTCTGTTATGTGACTGAACAGCATGTGGCTGTGATCACACTCACTATCATTCCTTTTAGACCTTGCTAATCTCATATGTTTGGGAGGTGGTGTAGTTATGCGGTGGTAAGAGAAATTAATTTTCATATCTCACAGGCATGGTCAGTCTTTTTTTAATGTATGATTAGGGCAACATAGAGTTAAGAGGGCTCATTGAATCAGCTCTGCTTAGTAACATTATTTGCATTAAGGCAACTGTACATAACACTATTTTCAATCAATATATCACAATCTGAGGACATGAACATTTGGGATCTTCTAGAAATGGAATGGACCCAATTTCCTTTCAAGGATCCTTATTGTACAAGAAAACAAAGCTGAAATGGAGCTGGAGAGTAGTGGATTTCTCTTTGCCTTACCACATGACATCATAGGACTTCAGTTCTATTCCTGTAGGACTGAAAAATCAATTCAACCAAAGATGTGCTTTGATGACCATCTCCTGTGAGAAGAGAACTTAACCGTTATGATGTCATGTTGTAAGGTACTGTTACTCTTCAAATCCATTTTGGCTTTGTTTTCTTGCAAGATAAGGCTCTAAATGTCATCTACAAAAATCAGTACAAAAAAGTGACTATCATTTTGTGGTCAGTTGATCACTTTATCACCAGGGAAGGGATGCTCCCCATTTCCTAACTACAATGTATTCAGTTGACCATCTATGGATCTATTTCTCTGCAAACAAAAGTTGAGGCATGAAATATCCATATACCAGAAAGCTGCTGCTTGAGTGAGGCACGTAAATAATCTGGAATATAAATTAAAAATTGAGTAGCCTGCTCCGGAGAGACTTAAACTGTTGTGTCACTTCCACCTTGGGCAAGTATTTATTTATTTGTTTGTTTGTTTGTTTGTTTGTTTCTAATATGTTCATATCTACATTTTTAATAAACATAACCAAGTGGACCTCTTTAATGTCTATTTCTTTTGAGTTTTTTCTTCAAAATCTGACTGATTGAACCAGATATTACTTTTAGTCAGAAGAGTCATTATCAAATCCCTCAAATTTGGATTGATAGCATGTGATGCAACATGTCAGACATTCAAAATTAGGACCAAATTTGTGATGGTGATGTTTTTTCAGAGATGAGAGTTAGATAGTACCTGCCTTCACTTGAACCTTTTTAAAGTTTGGGGCCATTGATTAACACAATAGAGTAGAAAGAAGTTCTGACATGCAGTAAAAATCAAGCTGACGGTAAAGCAAGTCCTTATTTAATGATTCTAGTATCTGCCCATTATTTGTCCTGGGTTTTTAAGGAATCCTGCAGTTTGCCGAATTCCATGACTCCCTCCCTTCCCCCCAATCTCTTTGAAATGAACAACACAATTTCATACAACATGTCTATGTCAACTAACAAGGACCCTCTGTTAATGTAAAGAATAACTTTAAGGACAAAAAATAATAATGGATTAAAAACAATTTTAATGGTAAACCTGTTTGTGAAATAAAACACAGTTTGTTATTGTTCAAAATCTGGTGTTTAAGCCATCTGATTGTTGGAGGCTGAAAAAAAAAAAAAGGCTCTTCCTGTTGAGAATAGAAGCTGACCTGTTCTGCATCATGCATCAGCTTTTGCCACCTGGAATGATCTAAAGCAATAGCTATTCTCAATGCGAAGAAACAGGTGTGGGCTTAGAAACATTGCTCAAATGATCTAATGACAAGTGACCAGCAATAATACCAATAATTGGGGTCACACATCAGTTATTACATTGGCTCCATTGTTTCTATTCTCTAGAAAAAAGAATCCTATATTCAAATTATGCCAGGATCATAGCTATGCTGGATGGCTATGCTGGCAGAACTGCCACCCTATTCATTGTGAGTATGTGTGTGTGTGTGTGGGGGGGGGGGGGGAATTCACAACAATAAATTCTTTTTTAAAATTGGTAGAAATAGGTACATATTAAATCGAAAACCCATGCCTGAATAAAAATGTCTTCACATAAGCGAGTCGAGAAGGTCCAACTGGACTTCTGGCAGAAAGGTGTTGTACAGCATGTCTGTGGTGAGGAGCAAGCCCTCTGTCCCATTCATTTCATCCATGCCAGTGAGCCAGGGGGGTTCACTTGACTCCACTTCATGGGAAGGGATGCTTGCTCCACATGTCCATTATCTTGGCCAATTCCATATTACAGTGGGCTGTGAGTAGAAAAGGTCTGTGGCAGATCCTGGAATGACTAGGATGTCCCTGCAAATTCCTCAAAATGATTATTTTGTTACATGAGGGCCAGCAAGGACAAGTCAGATATGCTGATGCTCTCTCAGAGCAGTTTCTAATAACTAATGGTGTGAAACAAGGTTGTGTTCTCACTCCAACTCTGTTTACCATCTTCTTCAGCATGATGCTCCAAAGGGCTACAGCAGATCTCAAAGAAGAAGATGGCACCTATATGCGTTACCGTACTGACGGTAGCTTGTTTAACTTAAGCCATCTGAGGGCTCGCACAAAGACTCTAAACTATCTAGTCCGTGAGCTGCTTTTCGCTGCTGCTGCTGCCTTTGTTGCCCATACAGAAGCAGCTCTGCAGCACCTAACCTGCTGCTTTGCAATGGCTTTAGAGCTGTCTGGGCTGGAAGTCAGCCTGAAGAAAACGGAAGTTCTCTAGCAGCCTGCACCACAGGAAGAGCACTATCACCCCCACGTCACTATAGGCAAATCTGTGCTTAAGTCCATTCAGCAGTTCACCTACCTGGGAAGTATCATTTCCTATGACACCAAGATTGATAAAGAGATTGATCAAAGATTAGCAAAGGCATATAGTACATTTGGAAGGCTTCACAAAAGAGTCTGGAGTAACAAACACCTGGGGCAAAGCACAAAAATCAGTGTGTACAGAGCCATTTTACTGTCCATTCTCCTCTATGGGTCTGAAACATGGGTCATCTATCACCAAGATCTACGACTCCTCGAATGCTTTCATCAGCGTTGTCTACGCACGATCATAAATATACACTGGACTGACTATGTGACGAATGTTCCTGTCCTGGAGCAAGCGGGGATCACCAGCATTGAGGCCATGGTATTGAAAACGCAGCTGCACTGGGCAGAGCACATTTCTAGGATGGAGGACCACCGCCTCCCAAAATAGTACTCTACAGTGAATTTGCCACGGTTCAGTGTAAGAGGGGCACACCCGAAAGAAGAGATACAAGGACTCCCTGAAACAACATCTCAAGCTCGGCCAAATTGATCACCAACAATAGTCTACCCTGGCCTCACATCGGGAGGCATGGAAACGCACTATTCACAATGCTGCAGCCTCTTTCGAGAACTCATGCCAAACGAGTCTCGAAGAGAAACAACAATGCAGAAAGAACCACAACTTGCAAACACCACCCAAGGAGACTTTCTGCTGTGCTTTCTGTAACTGGACTTGTTTATCTCGGATTGGCCTTTTTAGTCATCAACGCGCTTGTAGAAAGTGTGGGATGAGTCCTTCCTGAATCTTTGTTAGTGAAGAAAAGCCAGAGAGAAAGTTTTGTGAGACAATCAGCTTTCTCTTGTCACAGAGCTCAGGTGCGATAATGTACTACAGGATTCCATAGCATTGAGCCATATAGTTAAAGCAATGTCAAACAGGATTATTTCTGCAGTGCAGATATAGCCTTAGGGATCTTTCTACTCCTCTTCTCACCCCCACTCGTCCCCAAGACCATATCAGAGTGGAAACTAGATTAGAACAGCTCTCTCAGTAACTTTCCTATCTTAGAGTGGAGTTCCTATACTAAAGACTTTAGTTTGTTCTCAAGCCATTGGTTTCTTTGCTTCTTAGTCAAAGTCTTTAACCACTGCACTGCACTAATTCTAATATAACTGAGGTATACCTGTATTCTTATATTTTATCAAAATAAATAAATAATGGTAGAAGCAAAGAAGGCCTGCAGGGGATGGAAAAATCAGTTGGAATTCATTTTTGGTGGGTTGTGTGAGTATTCTTTAAGGCACAGCTGTCTCTCTATTCCTATATGTAATACGAAAATAACATGCAACAGGATCTTGTAGCACCTTTGAAACTAACTGAGAGAAAGAAGTTGATAGCATAAGCTTTCAGTTTTTTTGTGGAGCTTTCAGGCTATGTGGCCATGTTCTAGAAGAGTTCCTTTCTGACGTTTCCCCAGCATCTGTGGCTGTCATCTTCAGAGAATGATGGCCTGGAAAAGGATTGGAGATATATATCCTGTGTGACCCTAGGAAGGAAGGAGTAATTTGCAAATGTATTGTTCTGTTGCTAATGGCAGTCCTCAGGGTGGGAGGATATGCAAACAAGGATTAATGTCTGCTAACTGGAATTTGCTTTAATCCAAATGGACAAATGGTTCAGGGCTGACGTTCACATTTAATATTTGTTTCTGCACTAAAAATAATACTGAACAGACTGTGAACAAAACGACAGGGCATAATTCTTGTCTGACTGTGACCAGAAGTTAAATTCTAGCTGAAGAAATTGTGCATTATGAGTGGGGGTCAGGGTCTCCTATGACAGAGCTGTCTGCCCTGCCTAGGAGTGAAATAGTCTCCTGATTGCCTGTCACATATTTACAACTGGAGTCAGCATCACTGTTGGATGCTTCAAAGGCAGAAAGAATCATGCACCTCCTGGCTTTCCAAGTATTTTCCCCGGCACCTCCTGCCTGTATATATGTAATGCTATATAATTTGGATGGTGTGAAAGATGACCAGCAGGAAGATCAGCCTGAATGTCTTCCAGGGTGAAAGGAGATCTTCTGTGAGCTCAAGTCTGACAGAAATCGTGTGGTATGTCTCATGTAACTGTCTGGGAGAGAAAAAAGAAGCACATACTGTAGGGCTAGGGTTGCTACCACACCTAAGCCCAGGCCTACAATAAAAAAGTCTGCTCTAGGGAGGCACTGGCCAGAAAGACTGCTATAACCTCACTGACATCACTCCTGAATATGGAATCTACCTCAGATTATTATAGACCAGACAGACAGAGAGGATACTCCTGCTAAATATAATATTAGGAAAGCAAGTCATTCTTGTGTCTTTTTTTGGGAACTTGGAGGAATCACTAGTCTCCTTTCAAAACAACCTTTAAGGTTTAGTTGAAATACAAGCATGTCATATGGCTTTAAAATAAAAACAGACAGACTGTCAATCCTGTATCAGCCTTTTCCCAAGAAGGAACAGATATCAGGTCATGTTTTGATATTGGAACAATCTCCTCATGACAAGAGCCTCGAAATTCCCATAGTAGCATCCTCACCAGGTTAGAACTCAGAGCATGAGATGGATCCATTGAATTGTGAGATTCTTGTCTTCACCTCTAAGAACAAATGGATGGGCAGTACGTAATAATGTGATGGCTTCAATTTATGTGCATGAAAATAGTGTTCACTATTGCTACAACCCCTGTGTGTATGTTTTAGTGAAAGTGCCACTGAAACATGATAAGCCATGGCAAATATAACTGTAATATGAGCTCCTGTGATAAATTCTACTGAATAAGTGATTCAAGGGGAGAGATTTTCCTCAAAACCTGAAGGAGGGGGTAAATAAACCCATTGAAAAGTGAAAGGCTTTAAAATGTGTGTGTGTGTTTTTTCCTCCATGTGATCAAATATTTCTTCATCTAGGTGCATTTTCTGGCATTAGCTGCCCTTCACAAATTGAACACATAAAAACCTACATGTTTTTATCTTTTTCTTTTTTGCTTTTAATGAGTCCTGCGTCTATGGGTTCCTTTCAAACCTTGTCAGACTCAAACATTGTACTGTGTGGAGCACCATCAAAATGATGTCTACGCTGGGCCAAAACTTAAGAATATGTTGCACCACTCAAATACCAATCACTGTCTTCATCTGTCTTCCTGCCCCCCCACCTCAATGGGGCTGCTTAACAGGCCTATACGACAGGACTAGCTCTGCTTTGAGATATTCCTTCACAGACTGCTAAAATTTGCCTCTGTAAAATAGTTTCTATGCACATCCTGACTACAGCAAAATATTTTGACTCTTTGATTGCAAAGACTTTAGATTCATGGGAATGGGTATGGGGAGAAGTGGAAATATTTGTTCAGTACAGACAATGGGACAGACAATGGGATAAATAAGTATATGCTTTCCACTCCCCAGACCCAGCCATCAGCATAGCTATTATGCAATGCCAAAGTTAATAACCAGGGACAGGACCTGAAGCAACCAGAAAATGATGAGAACAGCAAAATTCCTCAGCTGGAGAAAAAGTTTGCACTGCCAAGCCCTGATGCTGTGGTGGATGAGTCAGAGATTTACATAGGAACAAATTAAGAATCGTGAAAGCTCCTGCCTTCAATAAAGGTTTTGAACTAGCTGAGAATAAAGGTGAATCTTTGAGGTCAATTTGGATCTGACAAATATTCTCCAAGCCACTAATGTTGCTGCTACTGTTGCTATACCAAAATACTTTCCCAGAGATTTCCAAAAGGTAATGTTCTTTTTGAACTCATCCAAAACCACATTAGGAAAGTGCAAATTATACTAAGCTTGGTTTGCAGATCAGCAGACAGAAACTTTTACTGTGTTGAAAGAATGATGTGTTAAGTAATACAGAAGACTGGAAAAGCAGAAATATTTTTTTCTTAAAGATGTGTATTCCCTATCAGTTGTTTGGCTGGCTTCACTCTAGCCAAATCCTCTCTCATTATGGGGATGTTTCCTTTTTACAAGTATCACCACCACTTTGGAAGTTCTGTATAAACAAACAAACAAAAACAGATATTGCATGTAATCTCCTCTTAGCATCAATCTATGTCTCAAAACAGATCTTACATGGGAGATCTGTGACTGCTTTGTTGATTTTTAAAAAACTTTTACCATGTCTCCCCGAAAATAAGACAGTGTCTTACATTAATTTTTGCTCCCAAAGATGCACTTATTTTTGGAGGATGTCTAATTTTTCCATGAAGAAGAATTCACATTTATTGTTGAACAAAAAAATAATAATAATGAACATTTATTATATACTGTATATATATTTATATACAAAAACTTTGCTGGGTCTTACTTTTGGGGGAGGCCTTACATTTAGCAATTCAGCAAAACCTTTACTAGGTCTTATTTTTGGGGGGAAACAGGGTAGCTGGAGACGCAAGCAGTATTTTTGATCAGAGAAACATTTGGGAGGTAATGGTTAGGTCTTGTTCCAAATCAAAATGCCCCTTCACAAAGATGCAGTTTGTGCCATTGTAGGGTTTCTCATCATTGGTGTATAGGTGTCTCATTGTGTCTGTATTTTGATGTCAAGCTAGTAGCTCCAGTATGTGATTATAACTCAGTTTTGGAAAAAGTTGTGGAGGAAAAGGACTGGGCACTCTTTCACCTTGTATTACTTCTTTGAGAGCCAGCATGGTGTAGTTGTTTGACCATTAGACTACAACGCTGAAGACTAGGGTTTGATTCCTTACTGAGGAAATTGGGCAAGTCACACACTCAACCCCAGAAAAAGACAGGCTTGCTTTAGGGTCGCTATAAGTTGGGGACAACTTGAAAGCATGTAACAACACTTCTTGTGTAATAAAAATGTTGCTCTTCCTATGGCATCTTTAATTTTTTTTTTTGAAAAAAATAAGCAAACCAGATGTTCCAGCTATTGTGGTATTTTCCGTTGATGTGCTATATTTATCTGGAGCAAAATGGAGAGAGTCTGTCTATATACTTAAAGCACAGATACAAGCAGTCAGTCTCAAAGCCAAAGTTTTGATTGACTACTGTACTTATATGGACCTCTGTTGGTAGGCCTTGGCACCCATACCTGTATTTGCATATCCAGAGATATCTTGGAGATAGGACCCAAGTCTAAACACAAAATTCATTTACGTTTCATATACATTTTATACACGTAACTTGAAGGTACTTTTATATAATATTTTAAATAATTTTGTGCATGAAACAAAGGTTGTGTACACTGAACCATCAGAAAACAAAGGTGTCGGTACCTCAGCAACCCATAAAAAAAGTTTTGGATTTCTGAGTATTTCAGATTTGGAATTCTGTATAAGGGAGACTCAACCTGTAGCTCTAATTAGCCATTGGTACACATAAGGCTCTTCTTGAGCTCTGGGAGGACCATGAACCATGCTGCAAAACAAAACCCACCCTGCATAGATATTAACTTTTTGTGCTCAAAAAAAAAAAAAAAAAAATCCAGATTCTGGTATTCTGGGAGTCCTACAGCCAGAGGCCTTTGCCAAGGTTTCCTCTGAGCATAAGTTACCAAATGTTTCCTTGTATTAGTTGAAAACGAACAGAAAACATGCTGGTCTACTTTAAAAAGAAAACACTAAGCTAATTAGGGCAGCTGGGATAATTTACAGATGGCTATAAATTATCGCAGCCAAGGCCATTTTGTTGCTACAAGCTATCAGCTGTAACACTCCCTTTTGACTTTATCTGTTGTGTCTTGCTTTGTGGATCTCTGGACTTTAGCATATACCTTGAATTACTGTTGACTCCATTATCAGCTTTGGATCCTGGTCAGGACTGCTTTGCATGTTTGGACCTTGAACGATTCTGCTTTGACTGAACCCTGTGTATGACCTGGAACTGGACTGTTTTCCCCATCTGGTGCACTTACCTGGGTACTTATTTGCCATTGCTAAGCAGAACACTTCAATGATGTACCTGGACATGGTCTGGCTGTCTAGCACACCTAGCAGCTGCCTTCTTTCCTAGGTCCTCAAGAACAGCCACAATCTGTAGCCCATCAACAAGCAGGGGAGGGAGAGAGAGCTACACTGAGGAGCTCCTGAAAGATGCTGTGCACTTCAGCTATGGGCATTGTTCAGAATATACACCAGCATAATTAGCCATTAGAACATAAACTGATTAGAATTTTGCAGCTATACAGAAACAAAACCACAACCCAAAATGTGTGCACACCTGTGCATACTGGGTGCCTTCAAGATTTTTCCAACCTATGGTAACCTTAAGGTGAATCTATCATGACTTTTCTTGGCAAGATTTGTTCAAAGGGGGTTTGCCTTTGCCTTCCTCTGAGGGTGAGAGGAGAGGACATGGCTTACCCAAGATCACCTGTGGCTGAGTGGGGATTTGAACCCTGGTCTTGAGTCATAGTCAAGTGGTCAAACCACTATACCACGATGGCTTTCTTAATTATCTAACAGCTAGACCTTCCTATTTAACAGGCATGTGTCTAAATAGATAACAAGAGAAAAGTCCAGCCAGCCAAAAACAAAACTATTCAGATGTTCTCCAAATGATCTTGAGGTTTCATGCAGTGAAGCTTGAGAATGTATGGAGTTTAATACAGGAAATTTCCATATTTCTTATTAAATTCCCAGAAACTTGCTTTCTATATAATGATTCTTACAATGTTTGCTTTACTAGTGGGACATAGCAAAAGAATCTGTAAAATGTTTCCACCAACCTATCGTCTTAATGAATACTCCTCAAAACATGAATTAAAACACGTTTGTAGTATATGGGATAAGGAATAAATAAAATAAAAACTGACAACCAGGTATTAACATCAGAAACAATATTATGAGATATACACTTCCAAGTTATCTCTGAACATTATCAACTAAATAAATAACAAATTACAGAAACAAATACAAATTTATTACGTTTCAGATAATATAAATAGTCAAGATTCCCATTTGAATTGGCAGCACCAAATATCTTAAGGAAGCACCAATGCTGTTAACTGCAATACACATTTTAGTCAGGGTGATTCACACTGAGATAAAATAAAATTCTGCACTATCCCACCCATCCCAGATGTTATGATCCATATAAATTTTGCAAAAATACAAATTTGCAAAATGCATTTGTTTTTGTTAATTGTGTGGAGGAAGGATCATGAAAAGAACCAAAGCCTGATTAATACCTTACATCTATTGCTCTGGTATTTGAGACTGTGGGAAGAAAAGCCCATATATATTTAAGGGTATTTTACAGACATAAGGGCTAGAAACTGAGGGGCAAAACAGACCAGCAAGAAGACGGGTTAGAGTCGTGGCAACAGGGTGGCCCTAATCTGCCTTGAAGGCAGCCCCAAAAGGAGCAGTAAAGATCTGCTCCTTTTTTGGGCCATGGAAAAACTTCCTTTAGCAACTGTGCTACACCCCCATGGTGGTTTCTAAATGCCATGCCACCAGAGTGTCTTGAAGCTGCCCATGTCTGGGCAGCCCCCCAGCTTCCGGGCAACTTCAGGGTGTCACCAGATCATGTGGCATATAAAGGCCGCATGCTGATGATGCCCTGAAGGGTATTTTAAGGGCCTTCTGTTCTGGCCCTTACTTTGTTGAATGAAACCTGAAATTCTCAGCAATCAGTGTGTTCAGTGCTATATAAAAAATATTTCTAAGCTTTTGTACAATTGCAGAACATACACATTGTCTAATGGCCAAAATCCTGTTATTAGTTACAGTGGGTTTCCCCTAAAGGTTGATTCCCCATTTAAGAATGGATTCAGTGGTTCTACTCTTATTGAAACCAATTGGGCTAGGATTCCAGCAAATGAAAACATTCAATGCTGCAATGAAATTTGTCCTGAATAACAATTATAATGCAAAAACATTGGAAAAAGAAAAACATTTCATAGGCTTATTATGCTACTATAGTGCTGGAATCTAACATGGTAGTACCATATGTTTAAATGCAAACAACATAGTTTTGGTATAATCAGCCACTTGAGTAACACTGATGGCAGAACAACTTTTAAATGTAACAGTAAAGCATAAAAAAGGACATTTAAATAAGATCGCTCATATGAAAACAACAGATATAAAGAGATCTTATTATCTTCCAGATGTTGAAGAAGAGAAAGGGTACCCAGAGGTTTTTGTCTCCCTTCCTCTTGAATATTTGTTAAAAGCTACAGCTCTATCTAAAGCAGTTTAGGTTTATTTGGGCCCATTCCCACTACATGTTGATGCAAAGCGTGTTGTGGGCTATATGACCCTCGTTCACATTTGAACCCACTTCCGATCCTCATTTGATCAATTAGTGAAGGAAAGGTCCGGGTCAAAAACAAATAGCCCGGGCTTTCCTGACAATAGTTTGGGAGAGGTCTTTTTTGTAAAATGCGATTCTGGAGCATGCCCAATAATTGGGAACACTAGTCAGAATCATGTTTTTTTTTGGGGGGGGGGTGGTGGTGGTAAAATTGATGGCAAAATCAATCTTTTGCACGAAGGTCAGCGGTAAGGAAGGAAGGGGGAAAGGAAGGAAGGAAGCTTCGCCAGCACCGGGAAGTGGCAGCGGTGGCTGTCCCCAGCGATGGAGGACCAGGAGGAGGAGGAGGGCACAAGAAATGTCTCTCTGTGTGAATACAATTGATTGCAAATGCACTCTATTGCAAAAGCAAGTAGTAAAAGCAAGTAGTAGCTTTTGGAAAAGATAGATTTTGCGATTAATTTTACTGCCCCCCCCCCCAAAAGATTCCCCTGTGGGAAGGGGTTGGGGGGTGAAAGGCTGTCACCTTCCCTGGCTCCTCCAGTGGGAACAACTAGCGTTCCCATCTAAAAAAGCGGTTCCAAACAAGGTCCCTTTTCATAGTGTGAGCAAGGGGCCTTTTGGAACTGCTTTCCTAAACGGAGCAGAGCCAGGTTCTAACGCAGATTTTTCCGCAAGTGGGAATGGGCCCTTTATTGGCAAAAGTGCCTCAAGTACATTTCAATTGCTGTAATCAGTTACAGTATTCATTTCCACAGGGTGTTCACAGATTATGTCACTGGCACGTAGCTGCAGAAGAGCAGCAATAAGCCATGGAGAACTTCAGCTCCTCCATGAAACGACTGGGAAATGAACAAGAACATCAGTAAAATGCAATAAATATTCTGGGTACAATCCATAGTGTGCCTGTGCCCTACAGAAATGCTCCCATGCACTAGTCCTCTTTTTCTGATCCCAGTGATTTCAAGGGCGTTCACACTAGAAATCTTCCTTGTAGAAAATGCCAGAATTGTTATTTAACCATGACAACTGAGGTAAAAAGAGAAGGAAGAAAAAAACCTCTCTCATGCTCAGCTAATAAGTCTGTTGCTTTTTGCAGATGTTCTTCTTCCAGGCAGCTCTTCATTGGCATCCCTCAGGATCAACTTTCCCTCTTGGAATATTCACAGTTTTGTGGTAAAAGCATGTTCCTCAAGATCCATTTCTGTCCACACATCAGAAGAACAGGACATCCACCTGAAAACAGCTAAGTGGGTCACATCAGAATACTGAAAAGGACATTTGAGCACTGCATCTATCTGAGTAGTTTTTGACTACACTTTTGTATCTGGGCTCATTATTTAATGAAGAATTAAGTTTCAGAGCAAACTGTAGTAGCAAACTCTTGAGACTTCTTTGTTTACTGGGCACAGCCCCAAGTTAGGAGACACAGCTCATTTTGCACTCTTTATGTTTTAGATCAGTCCTCACAAATTTGAATTTATGCAAGACCTGCAGCATTGTTTTCCATAGAAACTATGATTGCAAACGCCATGCTGGGGAACCAAGTGGCACCAATAAAAGTAATCCTTACAGAAGGCATCTGGGGAAAAATAAAAAATAGTTTAGAGACTATCATACTACTAACATTAATTGAAAGTCATAAAAATAATTTTCTTAATGAGCACACACACTCTGTGTTGGTCAAACATGCAGTCTTCTCATATATTTTTCATAGAAATTGCTCTATACAGCACTAATTGCTGTGGAACCAGTAGGTCGCTAACCCACTCCTTCTCTCTTTTTTTCCTAACTTTTTAAAATTGATTTTCCATATTTATTTTTAAAGGTGTAAATGTACATTTAATTTAATAAATGTTCATACAAGACTTTAAAAAATAGGAGGAAAAACCCAAAGCATGGGGGACAAGACAAGGCAAACTACTAAATCACTGTTCATTACATTGGTTCACTGATTCACTGCTAAGTACATCGGTTCATTGTCCATGGGTAGGATTGAAATGCTGGACACAGAACTAAAGGGGATTCTGATTTGTATGTGTACTTCTCCACACTCAAAATACACTTTCTTTGAACTCCCAATCATGCTGCTGCAGAAAACATTAAGGAAGCCAAAACTCAGAATATTTTCATTTTGACAGGGAATTCCACAAGATAGTTTGATTTGGTCTACACATTTCATGCAGTATACATGCATGTGTGCATTCAGAATGTATATATTTCCAGTGCTCATGACCCTTCATCTCCTTTCGTACTGGGAACAGCAGAGGATTTGATCACATCCCTCTCTCCTCTCTCTGACCACCAATCACATGTGATGTTCTGTGTGTGGTCCTGGTTCTCCACTGTATGTAAATCCTCACCCATCAGGCAAACTCTGAAAGGACTTTTTGGGGTTTTGAAAGATGTTCTTGAAAGACAAAGCACTCAACTCATTTTTCTTGCTTTAGGCAGTCATTTTATGAATCATCTTGACACTTTTCAAATCATTGTTGGAAAGTTTTCCCCACTTCATCACTTGGACTGAGCTGAAGGTCCTCAACACAATATAGCTCCTGAGTTGTGCAATTCTTGCTTGTGAACATCTCCTTCACAGCTGGCAGTCCTATGTCATTCCGCCTCACAAGGCATGACTGTAGGAGTCTTCAGGGATCCATGAATTCATCTGACAGTGGATTCAGGCCTTCTAAAAATCTCCTTCCCAGGCAGGCAGGCTGATCCTCCAAGGATGGCCACCACATCTTAGCAGAGTTCAGTTCTGGGGGCCTCCATGTTGAGTAGTAGAGAAAAAGCCACACTATCTAGGGGGAGAGAGGCAGCCTTCAGCCATCCAGAGCCTGGGCAAATTTTCTTCTGCTGCACAGCAGGAAGGAGTGGTACTATCTGCTCTATGCATAGCACAACATGTGTGAGCGAATGTAAATGAAATCAACATGTGTATGTATGTTGTGCCTGCCTTGGCTGGATTTAAGTTTTAAGATCCAAAGTGGTGCTGCCTCAGTTACATGCCTTTAGCTGAATACACGCAATATCCTTAGCATCAGCTAGTCTGTTCAGATAGCATTCTTGGATTAAAAACTTTAAAGGCAAAGGTAGAATTCTAGAAGAAAGAAAGAAGAATATATACCTTTTTTTTCAGGGACGGGACAGAAATTGGTATTACAAGCTTGTGAGGCAATAGGCTTCTGATGTAAGAGACATCCAGTGGCTGACTGTCCATTTGCTAGGCACTGAACAGACCGCACTTGCATGCCACCTCCACAGGTTGCTGAGCACTGCAGGGCAAAGCAGATTTAAGAGATGAATCTAAGCATGCACTTTTTAAAATGTAAGCCATCTCGAAGTATCAACTTGTAAGTGGAGTAGTTAATGGCAAGACCACAGTTCCTGCTAATTTCAGCAATACTTCTGTAATAAAGAGATCTGTGTAGTAGTCAAGGCAACTGCTTACTCTTTTTGGATCATGTCAAATACTCACTAAATTTCTTTTGTAGGCAGCCCAATCCTATGTATGTTAACATTGAGGCACTGGATTAGATGCAATTTATGGCCACGTAAAGTGTGGCTGAGTGCAGGCTTTGGTGTCTAATCTCTTTCTTCATGAGCACCTCTGTGATCCCAGAGCTGGTATCTTAGTGTAAGAAAACCAAAGTTTAAGAGCTTAAAGTTGCAAGCTCATCTTAAGTTCATAACCCAATTAAAGATATCTCAAGTCAATTAAGCAGAAGTAAGCAACTTGGTGCTTTCCTCATCTTTTGGGCTATTGCTTCTATAATCCCTGGTCATGCTGGCTGAGGTATGAAGGTTTATACAGTGCAATGCAATAAAGAAACAAGTCCCACTGACTTCAGTGGGATTTAACCCTAACTAGATACATAAAAGGATAGAAAATTTCAGAGTTTATCTGCACTGCAGAATTACAGCAGCTTGACACCACTTCTGCTATGGAATCCTGGAATTTTTAGTTTTGTGGAGTATTTAGCCTTCTTTGACACAAAGTTCTTATTCTTATTATTTGTATTTCCCGCTTCTCCCGGTATGCTAGAAGTCTGGGAATATAGCTGACTGGGGCCAAGTCAGAGGCCAGCTATTCAAGAAGAAGCTATTTCTTCATTCTCCACATAGGTTTATTAGGAAGCCACGAAACTGACTAAATCCTGGTGGATGAGGAGGAAAAAGAGGAGGGGGAAAAAGGAAAGAAAAAGAGGTGTTTTACTTAAATACATATGAGCCCTGCAAACCTTAATAGCACTTTGTCGGCACTGGACAGATTAAGTATCAGGTTTGTAAAAAACAAAACATGAGGGGCAAATGCAGCATACACTTGAAGTCAGTGATATGGAAATAGTGCCATCTGGATGCTGTGTTTAAAAAATAATAAAGGATGGCAATTCCAGCATGCTACATTTGCCCCTTGCAGTTACATATATGTTGCTGGGAACTAACTGTCCATTGCTATCTGGAAAATCCATTGGCTGGAAGGGAGTGAGCAGGACGAAGACAGCCTCTCAATGGCCCAAGTAATTATTTAGTGATACAATCATGGGCTTGCCCTCCATGTGGATCCTGGCCCTATTAGCCACTCTTTCTGGTTGCCACAGAAGTGTTCCATGTGTGTTTTGTACTGGTTATTTGCATCTCTGGGCTTATCTACTATATTATGTTCCCTGGAGTGGGTTTTGTGTTTGTTTGTGTGTATGTTCTCTTACCCACTCACAATAATCTGTGATACACCCACATATGCTCTGATATAAACACTCATTTTCTTTCTCTTACTCATATAGTCATATTCTCCTATTCATTTGAAAGCTTCAGAACAATTTTGCACATATAATATAATAATATATTTAAGGAGCCTGCTCAAAATCAGATTGACAAATAGTGCAGCCAACCCAAGAATAAATCTCTGTGGGCATCAAGCCATTGTATCTTTACAGTCCTCTCAAGTAACATGGCTGACAGTGTGAAAATGCTTACAAGCAACTAAGCACTAACAACATATTCATATGTAATCTAAAACCGTGCTAAGTGCCAGGAACTTGTTGGTTCCTATCTCATGAATACATAGAATCTCCCAGAGATAACTGTTGGTAACAGACCAATGTATAACAGTGTTTTTGCAGTACACAGACTTGCTCCATATTAATTTAAACTAAAGATCTTCTCCCTTCAAAGTTATTTCCTGGAAACATCATTAGATTCATTAGGCATATTAATATGCAAAAAGACAGCAAAAGTGCTTTGTAAAGTCAACTATACCGTCTTTCATTAACTCCTGATTATTTTTCTTTCCTTCAAAACCATGGCCTTGATGCTATTCGCATATAAGACAAATACCATAGTCACACATGTTAGATACCATCTTTGGATGGGGTTTACGTACATAAAGTCTTTGATCTAAATCTACTAGTCCCAACTAGAGCAGATTGATAGCTTTGATTGATATCACTGAATGATAAATCAACACATGTAAAATTCTACTATAGTAGAGGCTAGTAATCAGAATCCTTACACATAATTTTATTAATCCTTATAGCTACTATGTAGATTTCCATATTTCCCCCCATACTGTCAAAACCAAAAGGACAATTTATAGCCCAACTCAGATGTGGTTGGATTGTATTTCCCATGCATCATTTGGAAAGTAACTTGTTTTTACACTAAATTCCCAGAAGCTCTCAGCCAGCATGTTTGGAGATCATAGTGTATGGGAGATTCTAGTAGTTCAATAAAGTATATTCTCCAGGTTCTGCTCTCATGATCCCTATCATTGCCTATACAGGTAGGGCTGATACAATTTACAAACCAACAGAATCTGGAAGGCCACAAACTAACTGTAAGCAGAACTGTGTGGAGATTAATAGACAGAGGACTGCCTAAGGTCTCCTAGTAAGTCTACACCAGAGAAAGCAATTTTATAAAAGAGCTTCCCAGATCTGATTAAGAATCTATTAAGTTCTGCTGACTGTTTCTAAAAGTAGTCAACCACATGCCTCCTAATGCAAGAGGGGCATGAGTACAGCAGCAACTCTCCGATTCTCTTTGTCTCCCACATCAGGTATGGCACTTTGTCTCTGAATATAAACGTTAAGTCTAGTCACTATAGCTAATAGCTGTTGATAATATCCATCATGAATTTTCCTGCTCCTTTTAAAAGCTATCTAAGCTGATGGTAGCAATTTCAGTAAGTTACTTATCTACTGTACAAAGGAGTATTATCTTTTGTCTCACCTAACTCTCCACTTAATCATTTTCTCTAAGTAACCTGAAATTCTACAGTTACAGGAGAGGATATAAAAATCCCAGTTCATAACGCATACATCAGCCAACTCTCTACATCAACATTCTGTGAGTAAAGGACCAAAGCAGCAATGTAAAGCCAGGGCAGGAGGGACACTACAGTATTTGAAAGAAGCATGATGGATGGGGTCTGACAGGAAACTTAAAACCATTTCAAAGCCTGTTCCTTACCTGAGACCAAGAAGATGAAAACCAGCTGCCCTGATTTACTGATGAATATGCAGTGTGCCCAGGACATGGGCTTAAGAGGCACACTTTTTCCAGCTCAGCATTTGGTTTTTGTAGGTGGAAACACTTCCGAGGAGCAAGTTCTCTATACTTCCCAGAAACATACTTTTCTGCACAATTCAGCGTTCTCCTTTGTATTCCCTTTCCACATGTCACAGAACACTAGAATAGAAAAGACAGTGGAATGACAATACATTAACAGCTCTGCAGAGTTGGGTTCAGTGTCTAAGGCATTTTGCTTCTTTCAAGCGTTTGCCACCCAGTAAAGCAGCAGCAGTGGTATTTATAACCAACAGAAGAGAAAACTGAAACAGATGGTTCAATTATTCACACCCTCTCTCAAGGTGTACTGGTGTTTATCTTTACCCCTTGTGCTTATCTTTTCCCCTTATGCCCCAGGATGCATTTGCCAGGAAGTATCCAACATATGTGGTTCCCAAGAAGAAGATGCAGTTTAAGAATGCTGCAACAGGGCCCACTGTAGCAAAAGTGGTGTGTTGTTGCAATATCCCCTGCCTCCTTCTATTTTATCCTTAACAATCTCCCCAGGACTATATATTTGGCCTACTTCAGAGCTTGGTCTGCTCAACATCTCTGTAAACCATTGCATACCCATGGGCAGGATTAAGAGTGGTTTCACACTGAATGGCTGATGTGAAATGAGAGATGGAAAACAAAAAGTCAGGCAGCAAAATCTCTTGGGCCCAACTCCGTGGGTATAACAAGAGCTGTCAGGAGACAACTACTGATGCTGCGAAAAGCATTATGGGAATACCAAAGGCATTTCATCTTTTCCTTTTTGATGAATTTTTGCAGTAATGAAAGAGACAGAAGAAACACTGGGAAAATGAAAAGCATTAGCAGTCTATATTGTTTGACCCCTTCCAAAATTTCATGTTTAAGGTCACTGCAAGATAAAAAAAATCCTCATTTGGAAGCACCTAAACATTTAGCAGTGGACTATATTTTAAAATAAAATCTGTGCTTGATTGTAATTGTCTTTCAAGCATTAGACATTATAGAAATGGACAGATTGACAGCATTAATAAAAGATAAGACAGTAACTGAATGGGAAGTGGTATGGGAACCAATGTTAAGATATTGTGTAAAGAGATGGACAAAAGTTTATGGAGAAAAATCAACATAAATAAAAGAAATAAAATGTAATTTAGATAAATATTTTGAAGGAAGATTACAAAATAAAGTCTTTCCAATAAAAAGCAGTAACAATCAGAATGTAAATGCATATAACCCAAGAATTTAGAGAGAAAATAACAAAGTAAGGGTGGGGTGAAAAGGTTATAGAAATTAGCCAAGGGGAAGAAGAGAATTAAAAGGTTGATAAATGTGAACAAGCCAACAGTTGGTTTTAGCAAAGATGAAGTTGGGGGTAAGGGGAATATATTTATAGATAAATAATAGTGAGATATGTTTGTTATATGTTTTATTTTAGTTTTTGTCTGTTTTGGTGAACTATAAAGAGTTTTTTTCTTATGTAATTTGTTTGTAAATAAATATTTTTTTAAAAAGTAATTGTCTTTTAAGATGTGGCTTCAAGTAAAAATGCACCAGAACTATCTGTTTCTCACCTCAGTCCATGTAGATAAAAACCACTGTAGCTTTTTATGTTTATGGCACCGTTTCAGGAGGCAGGTTTCTTGTATCTTTGGTTTCAGTTCTGCTACACAGGCACCATCAGATAAAAATGGAGCCCAGGGAGAGGGACTGGAGCTTTTGCATACCACCACTCTCTTTCTCCAGCCTTTTCCACAAGTTCGTGAGCACTGAAAAAGTGGGATGGAAATCAAACATTTAGAGAATTAATGTTTACACAGAAGGGGGAAATAAAGCAATAAGACATCAGTCAATTCTGCTAATACAGTATAGTCACGATTATCCAATATAAACTGAACCGGCTGATAGTTGGATAGCCAAAAATGTTGGATAATCTGGAGGGTCCAAGAAAAGCCTTGAAATCAGTACAAATTGCAAATGTACTGAGGTTTTATTGCAGTAACAGTAAAAGTAAATGTAAAGAAATCACTGGTCAACATTGTGGTGTACAGTATAAACAGTTCAGTCAACTCTTAAAATTTAAAGAAATCACAGAACATTTTTAAAAATCACAGAAAATTTAAAGAAATCACAGCAGCTGCGATGTTGGATAATCCGGAACGTTGGATAACCGAAGGATGGATAATTGAGACTGTACTGTACATATATTTAGGGCTTTAATCAGTAATACCAATTATAATTTAAGGTATCCTGAAAAGATTCCAAATTAAAAAAACCTGCCAAAACTTTTGCTAGAAGATTGTCCTCATGAGCACCTCAGGTTAAACAACATAAAAACACCCTTATCTGCATGAGATGGGAGGATCACCCAATCCAGCTCCCAGCACATTCTTCTGGGAAAGGCCACAAAAGCAGCATGGGAGCAAACAGCCCTTCCATAAGTTTCCATCCATCCTTGGCTGTTAATGAGAGTTGGTTAGAACTTGGAAAAGTTAGGCATTTTTAGGTCCAAAACACACTGCAGCAATAATCCAGTTTAAGACCATTTAAACTGCCTTGGCTCAGAGCTAGGGAATTCTGGGAACCCCTTTGGCCATAGGAGTTGCTGTAGACCAAATTTGATCAGAACAGCTGAGAATCCTCCTCCCATTTTAAAAAAAAATCAAATTTAAGCAAGCCAACAAGCAACACATAACCTTCTCCAGAGTGACTGATTGAGAAGGAACTCCTAACTATGACTGTTAAGGAAGCAGTATTACATCATGTTAGTTTCACTTTCCTAAGAAAAACATTAATGCAATCAAGTTTCAACATGGATCTACTACCCTAAATAGGCAAAACAGAGTGTGACTGCAGAGTATTGAATACATACTACCTATGTTTAGGTTGTTTCTATTTCAATCCCCCCTCCCCAAATGTTTGTAAATGTATAGCTTAAAAGATTTACGTAACTTTAAGATGGATGATGAAGACCTCAAATCTATTAATGATTTTTTAAAATCCTTTGGTTCAGTTATCAATCAAAATTGAGGCTATGGTCAAGAAATCAGAAGACAAAGAATGTGAAGGGCAACTATGAAGGAACTAGATACAATCCCCAAATGCATTGTTGTGCCATTGAATACCAAAGTCAGGATCATCCATGGCACTGTATTTCTGATTTCTATGTACATATGTGAAAACTGGAAAGTGAAGAAAGCTGACAGAAGAAAATCAACAGAGTTGAAATGTGGTACTGGAGGACAGTTGTGTGGATACCATAGGCCTCCAAAAAGATAAATAAGCAGGTCCCAGAGCAAAGAAGCCTAAACTCCCAAGGTAAAATAACTGTACTGACATGTCATGAGACACCATGACTTATGGAAAAAGAAGATGATGGTCAGTAGAGTGGAAGACAGAAGGAAAAGAGAAAGACAACAACAGGAAGATGGTTTGACTCAATCAAGGAAGCCATAGCCATCCAACATTTGCAAGACCCAATCAGGGCTGTTAACAATTGGGTCCTGTAGGGATCTTTCATGCATAGGGTTGCCAACTTGATAGTACATAAGAATAAAAAGGTGAATTTGAATTTAAAGTTTATAATGTCTTCAGTTCAGTTAGAAATTAAGGGTATCACTGATATTCAGACATCAAACAAATGGTTACAGGTATGTTACTGCAGTTCCTGTAACATCAACATAGGTTTTTAATCCTGTGAATTATGTGCATGTGTGAACTGGCCAGAAATAAACTACACCATTCTTTCTCAAGATGGCATCCTCAGTTCTCAAAATATGTTGGGCTATAACTCCCTTTATCCCAGCCAGCACAGCACAACCATTGGCCATACCAGCTAGGAATACTGGAAGATGTAGTCCAATACATCTGTAAGATAGCAGGATGTGATGCAACTTTTCCTGACCATGAAGGTAGAAGAAAAACAATGACGCACTAAGGTTACAGTATGTTACCATGATTCTAATGCTCTATTGACTTTACCACACTAGAGGCCAATTTCGAAATTAAAATGACATTGAAGTGGTGTTAAAGCAAATTTGAGCCTTTGCAAATTTAAAGCGAATTTAAAGTGGAAATAACATTATTTCACAATTAACGTTCATGCGTGATTTTGCAATTAAAGCAATTTCAAATTTACACTTTCTGTAGAGATCTGAACTTGAACAGATGTGGATTAATCCTCCTTTAAATCTAGTTTAACTGCGGGTTTTTCGCAATGTCGTGTGAAATAGAGTCGCTTAATCCTCCTTTAAATCTAGTTTAACTGTGGGTTTTTCATGACGTCGTGTGAAATGGTGTTGCGTAATTTCGCGATTTCTCCGATATCTTTGGATTAACCCCTTGATCTCCCTCGTGTGATAAAGCTCTACGTCTAAGGAGTTTAACTGTTCTATCATGCAGGTCCTTTGGTACAATTACAAGAAATCTGTAATATTAGTGTGAATTTTTGCCCTAATTTTGCAGGACATCACTGTCCATCCAGTGAACCAGCAATGTCTTAGAATATACATAGATTTTTCTGTATGGTTGAACAGAGATCTGACAAGAGATGGGCAGATGCTGGGATAAATTGATAGCTGATAACTGATTGACACTCAGGAGTTTATCATACAATGGAATTTGGGGGTATAATGCAATGGCAATCCAAACGCAATCATGGGGTTTCACGTTATTACGAATGAGTGTATCTCACGCAATTTCGGGCAATGGGAAGTCATTCCGAACACAATCATGGCGTTTCACGTAATTGCATATTACAGTATCTCATGCAATTTCGGGCAATGCGGGGTCATTTTTGGGAAATGGGAAGTCATTCCAAATGCATTCCGAACGCAATCAGATTTCACGTAAATTCACTAAACTAGCAAATTCACATAATTGTGAATTGGCTCCATTCACAATTGAAAGAAATTGCTCCCATGTGATAAACTCCTTCGTCTCAAAACCTTGGAAGAAATCTCTACTATTTGAAGAAAACACCTGTGAATTTAATTTACCTCAGACCAGGGTCCTGTGCTCCAAACAGGTGGACAGCTTTGGGTGTTGCAAAGCTCCCTCTTGATTGGGACAGGGAGTCGACAAAGAGAATCTGATACCCATTCTGGCTTATACTGAATTTTCTGCATGCAGCGAACATATCGATACCTCTCTCCTGCTCCACAAGTCAAGCTGCACTCACTCCAGTTACCAACAGACCAGCTAGAAAAAGAACCAGAGACACATTGTACATTTGAAAATGTTATTGCTTTGCCTAGGCTGACATGAACATAATTTGATATTTGTATTAATCACATTTGTGTCCTGGCTTTTCTCTGAAGAATTCAACACTATGACATTTTGTTCTTGTAACAAGAGGATAAACAAAAGTCAGACAAATATCCCTGAGGAAATACAGAGGGCATGGGGAAATTTTGAAACACCATCCTGAGATTCTCTTTGAAAATTTCAAATATAATACCTAGCCGATATAATGAGAAAGATGGGGAAAGAAGAAGAAGAAGAAAAAAGGAAAAACATTAATGGCTGAAAGATACTGTTTTTCATACCTGCCAAACTAACAACTGTTAAATTCTAAAGTGTGTTTTGTAAATGAAGGTATGATGGATTCAATTCAATTCAATGTAATAATATTTAACACATTCAGAACAATAGGACATGTTAATCATGACTAACTTTAAGTCTCAGTGGGTCTTTTCAGTGGGTCTTTTCTAAGCATGACCAAGTTTGGATCCAAAAGAATAATTCCTTGCAGTTCTTGACATGATAAACATGTGGGAAAATTGGGAAATAGCTATTTTAAAACAGTAATATAAATATTAGGAACCAGTGTGACACAGTGGTTTGAGTGTAGGAGTATGACCTGGAGACCATGGTTTGAATCCCCACTCAGCCATTAAAACCCAGTGGATGACTTTGCACAAGTCACATACTGTCAGTCCTCAGAAAACACTGTGATAGCTTTGCCTTATGGTTGCCATAAGTCAGAAAACAACTTGGTGGCACACAACAACAAAAAATAAATGTTAAAAATAGTGGCATTATTTATAATATACAAGTATGCTTGGTCTTTTACAGAGATCCTACCTTCAAACAAGTCACACCAGTCAAGAAAAAGCCAAATGAGAGAGATGGAGAATGTGTTAAGGCCATGAGCTTCCTTCATTTAATCTTATCATCACAGTCATTAACAAGTGGCTTCATTCAAGCCAATAGCTGAAAGAATAGCACAGCCCCTATCCCGTTTGTGATATAATTTCCAAAAATAGTTGTTTTTTTGTTACAGATTTCAACATTCTAGATGAAAAGTGCTGATTACATCATGCACTCCCCCCTCTAGTACTGCTGCAAGGGAAATAATTCAGTGTGACTGGGACTCCCTATCAATCCTTCATCACAGCTTGGTAAGTACACCTTGTTTAGACTCTATTTGTCTGTCCTGCTGCATTTAATAGCCACATACATATTCTGCTTCTGACCTTGTATTTCGGAACTAGTCATGAAATGCAGACTAAATTGCAGGACATGTTGCGGTCATATTTTCCCTTGTTCTTCTGTTTGAACAGATGTTCTAGCTACTGACCTTAGGAACAGGTTTCAGGCTGCCCCAGGAATTTGCTCATGCTCCTTTCTCTTCTCCCAGACTTACTGTCCAATATCAGACTTTGGCATGGAATAGACCAGGAGATGATGACAGCTGATTGGCAAAGAGTACGGAAAGAGAGAAACCTGGAGTAGTAACCCAAGTCCTCAGCAAGTGACTTAAAACATTCCTGTCAACACTTCTGGATGTTCTGCTTCACATAATTTTTTTTTTTTAAAAAGCTTGCTTTTGCCAAAAAGCATTAATGTACAGCACTCCACTTTATTTGTAAACTCTAATGTGAAGATATGTGCTCACTGGGTAAATCGATGTTTTGTTAATCTCTATCGAAAGATTGTATTCCATGGAGCATGCTACCCAACTGCTACTGGATACAACACCTGGTGTAAGACTGATGAAGCTGTTAATCTTACTAATCTTACTAACTAACTGTTAATCTTACTAATACATGTTTGCCTGGAAGTAAGGCCCATTAAATTCAAGGTGACCAACTTCCAAGGAGATCCGCATAGGAGAAATTTGCACTGTTAATCCCAGTGTAACATAATTTTCTTCTCTTTCTCTCTATGTCTTGCTAATGCTGTCTTAAATCCTGTCTTGAATGTCAATGGTTCCACTGAGGCTATATTTATGAAAACAGGAGAAAGAAAGAAACTGAGAAAAGAAATTGCTTTCACAGCTGTGTCAAGGAGCAGATCTGACTATGACATACCAGTTTTCTGTGTGCAGGAAACTTTCTATATGGGGGGAGCAATAAAATGTTTGACCCTTTCTCTACCTGCAATCTGATTCCTATAGATCCATCACATGATTTTCCTCCTCATAATATATCCTGGCACTCAGGCCCCCTTTTGTGTTATGGGAGCCACTGCAACTTTGCTGTTTCCTATACAATCCAGGGAACCTGGGAGTGGAGAGAAGAGACTATTCTGCAGTTTCCAGGAGAGATGGAAAACTTTAGCACAAGTAACAGCTGCAGTGTGAGTTCTTTTTCTGCATGGTGCAGGGTTTTGACATTACCTTTACAGCATGGGAAGAAGACATACCAAAGAGGTTCCTATGGCTACATGAGAAGAGCCAGTTGTTGTTCTGGGTAAGCTGCTCACAGCAGCTAAAATTCCAGTTACGGAGCTTCCTGTTTTATTACTTTAGTTTGACAGTGATTATCCTGCCTTCCCTTAAAAAAAGTGATTCAAGGTTTTCAGTAAGACCCATGGAATAACAAGGATGAAAGCCATATAATATGCGCAACGTAATAAAATAGGATAAATCAGAATGCTGGCATTAAGAATCCTTCTTGTTAAACTATATACAGTATATTAAAATTCAGTTATGTGTGCATTACTCCTTTGGCTACAAGCTGAGTATATGTGATTTAAAAATGATACAGTGCTGATTGACTTTAAAGCACAATTAAGCAATACTTCATTTTTAGTAAGTAGTGGAAACATTTATTCATAAAAGTTCTAACTCTTCAGTTTATGTATCATATATAAAGTTAATGCTTAAATCCTATGCAGTTACATGAAAAAATCATGTAAATCAATAGGACTTGTATTCACACACACACATGATAAAATCCTCAGAGGATCCAACTTGGGGATGGAACAACATTTTTTGGAACTACATGAGGAGGTGGGGGGTGGGATTGGCCACCAAAATAACCACTAGTTATCACTTTCTATAACAGGTAGTAAAATGTACCCTTTCTTTCCCTGTCCACCTAATTATCTAAAGCTAGGTGGAAAAACCTCCACATAATGATGCCAGGATATGGGTCAAATTGTTTTATTATATTTATTTTGGCTGAGATCCAAACATTCACATGCCCCACAGGATCTTCCTTTCCCTTCCAACTATATCTCCTCATGATACCATGGGGAGGGGAGTTCTCAGTTAAAGCCAAGGCCAAGCATGAAGGAAAGGCATTTGGCTGCAGTCTCCTCTCCCTCTGAGGGTCTTGTTGAGGAAAGTTGCCAACTGGGTGGGAAAGAGATTCTCAGTAGAGCTAGGTTCAGGCAAGATGACATTTTATTACAGCCACAAGTTTTTGTGGAGGGGGATGTTGACACATATATTTCATCAAACATAAGTAGGATCAGGTTGCAAAAATGCTCAATTGTTTATGTAAAGCAAACATGCATCAAGAACATCCTATGGCTTGCCATGAAGAAACATTAAAGAGGAGTGAAATAAGTAACATCTCCTTGAACTTGTCAATAATAATAATAATAATAATAGTAATAATAATAATAATAATAAATAATGTTTTTTCTATCATCAATTTATATTAACCATGGGAATAAGAGAGCACTACATGTTTTATGCTGGACAAATTTTGAATGTGCTGAGCAACTTAATCACCAGCTTAAGCTTTGCTCTCGTGTAAAGCTAACATTTATAGACTTCATGTGCTAGCTCAGCTAAGTTAAGTGCTCAAAACTGGGACTGCAGCCAAGCCCTTCAGGGCTTGCAGCCACGAATTCTAAAATACATCATGTAGAACACAAAAAATGTCTGGAGGGTTCAGACAGTCCTGCAATGACTCTTAACTTGAGAGAGGACACACAAATGATGTAAGTCACTATATGTGCATAAGAAGCTGTGAAATAATTGCTTGTGCATTTTTAGCGTGTGCTGTGACTAAACAACTATTTCACTATGATGATTCAGGATCAATGAAATCTGAAGTGTCCTCGAGGCTAGACTGTGCATTTGAGTGCCCCCAAATGAAACAGAACTTTCTCTGCTCAAAAGACAGCTCTAATAGAAGTAGAAATTGCTACTTAGCAAGATATTTTACTCTTTTACTTGATAGAGTTAAAATTATATATTGTTATTTCTTATAAGAACACTACAAATCAGAATAAATTTATTATTTATGATTATATAATGTATTTCTCAATATCCAGTATCACGTATGCCCACATTCCTTCCCATTATAGCATGAATCACATCCCATCTGCAAGTTATAATCATCATTTGGAAAAGCAATAGATCATGTTAAATCTGACTGTCAAGAAAGCAAAGGGTGAGGAAGCCACTGGCCACTTTTCTTGCTCTATTGATTGTTGATGTTATCTTAGCCCTCTCATCTATTTCCATGGATAATACTCTGTAATAGGACATTCCAGTCACTCCAGAGATTGCCACTTGTACAAAATACAAGTACAAAGCTGCTGAGTAGTTCAGCTTCATGGAACTAGACAACACTCAGCCTAACAGAGCTGCGAAGTGCTGGCTATCTAAGTGCTTGCCAAAGTCTTAAATGGCTTAGGACCTGGCTAATTCTAAGTGCTTAGGCTTAGGACCTGGCTATCTAAGTGCTTGCTAAAGTCTTAAATGGCTTAGGACCTGGCTAATTCTGCTTGTCAACTCGGATATGCCATCATCATATTAATTTATTTGATTTATTGTATTTCTACCCCACTCTTCAGCCAGAAAGACTCTCAGAGCAGCTTAGAGATAGTTAATTAGACATTTCCCTGCCCTCAGGCTTACAATCTAAAAAAGACATAACACAAAAGGAGAAGGGAATGGCAATGGGAAGGGAAATAAGTCCAGCGGTTCTTCTTGCCCTCCAGGGCCTGGCAAATGGACTGCAGGAAGGGCTCTTTTTCTTACTTTAGGCCAGACCTGATGGAGCTGCCCAGCCTTTCTTGCCCTCTGAGGCCAGAAGATGTCAGATGGCAAAGAGGAAGGGCTTGTCTTCTTACTTCATGGAGCTGGCCAGCCTTTCTCTCCCTCTAAGGCTGGATAATGTCTGATGGAAAAGAGGAAGGGCCTGTCTTCTTTCTTTAGACTAGGCCTGATGGAGCTGGTCAGCCTTTCTCTCTCTCTAAGGCCAGATAATGGCAGATGGCAAGGAGGGCTCATCGTCTTACATTAGGTGAGGCCTGATGAAGCTGGCGGGTCTTTCTCTCCCTCTGAGGTTGCATGATGGCAGATGGCAAAGAGGAAATGCTCATCTTCTTACTTTAGGTTAGGCTTGATGGAGCTGGCCAGCCTTTCTCTCCCTCTAAGGCCGGATGATGTCAGATGGCAAAGAGGAAGGGCTCGTGTTCTTACTTTAGGCCAGGCCTTATGGAGCTGGCTGGCCTTTCTCTCCCTCTGAGTCTGAATGATGTGAGATGGCAAAGAGGAAGGGCTCATCTTCTTACTTTAGACTAGGCCTGATGGAGCTGACCGGCCTTTCTCTCCCTCTGAGGTCAGATGATGTCAGATAGCAAACAGGAAGGGCTCGTCTTCTTATTTCTTACTAGGCCTGATGGAGCTGGATGGCCTTTCTCTCTTACTGAAGTCAGACGGCAAAGAGGAAGGGCTCCTCTTCTTATTTTATGCTAAGCCTGATGGAGCTGGTTGACCTTTCTCTTCCTCTGAGGCCGGATGATTTCAGATGGCAAAGAGGGAGGGCTTGTCTTCTTACTTTAGACTATGCCTGATGGAGCTGGCTGGCCTTTCTCTCCCTCTCAGGCCTGATGATGTCATATGGCAAAGGAGGAGGGCTCATCTTCTTACTTTAGGCTAGGCCTGATGGAGCTGGCCAGCCTTTCTCTCCCACTGAGGCCGAATGATGTCAGAGAGCAAACAAGGAGGGCTTGTCTTCTTACTTTAGGCTAGGCCTGATGGAGCTGGATGGCCTTTCTCTCTTACTGAAGTCAGACGGCAAAGAGGAAGGGCTCCTCTTCTTATTTTATGCTAAGCCTGATGGAGCTGGTTGGCCTTTCTCTTCCTCTGTGGCCAGATGATGTCAGATGGCAAAGAGGGAGGGCTCGTCTTCTTACTTCAGGCTAGACCTGATGGAGCTGGCTGGCCTTTCTCCCACCCTGAGGTCAGCTGATGTCAGATGGCAAAGTAGGAGGGCTCCTCTTCTAACTTCAGGCTAGGCCAATGGAGCTGGCCAGCCTTTCTCTCCCACTGAGGCCGAATGATGTCAGAGGGCAAACAAGGAGGGCTTGTCTTCTTACTTTAGGCTAGGCCTGATGGAGCTGGACAGTCTTTTTCTCTTACTGAGGTCAGACGGCAAAGAGGAAGGGCTCCACTTCTTATTTTATGCTAAGCCTGATGGAGCTGGTTGGCCTTTCTCTTCCTCTGTGGCCAGATGATGTCAGATGGCAAAGAGGGAGGGCTCGTCTTCTTACTTCAGGCTAGACCTGATGGAGCTGGCTGGCCTTTCTCCCACCCTGAGGTCAGCTGATGTCAGATGGCAAAGTAGGAGGGCTCCTCTTCTAACTTCAGGCTAGGCCAATGGAGCTGGCCAGCCTTTCTCTTTCTCTGAGACTGGATGATGTCTGATGACAAAGGAGGAGGGCTCGTCTTCTTACTTTAGGCTATGCCTGAGGGAGCAGGTCAGCCTTTCTATCTCTCTAAGGCTGAATGATGTCAGATGGCAAAGGAGGAGGGCTCGTCTTCTTTCTTTAGGCTAGGCCTGATGGAGTTGGCCAGCGTTTCTCTCCCTCTGAAGACGGATGATGTCAGATGCCAAAGAGGAAGGACTCTTGTTCTTACTTTAGGCTAGCCTTTATGGAGCTGGACGGCCTTTCTCTCCATCTGAGGCCAGATGATGTCAGATGGCAAAGAAGAAGGGATCCTCTTCTTACTTTAGACTAGGCCTGATGGAGCTGGCCAGCCTTTCTTTCCCTCTGAGGCCAAATAATGTCACATGGCAAAGAGGAATAGCTTGTCTTCTTAGTTTAGGCTAGGCATGATGGAGCTGGACGGCCTTGCTGTCCCACTGAGGTCAGAAGGCAAAAAGGAAGGGCTCCTCTTCTTACTTTAAGCTAAGCCTGATGGAGCTGGTTGGCCTTTCTCCCCCCTCCCCCCTCCAAGGTCAGCTGATGTCAGATGGAAAAGAGGAAGGGCTTGTCTTCTTACTTTAGATTAGGCCTGATGGAGCTGGACGGCCTTTCTCTCCCTCTCAGGCCTAATGATGTCAGATGGCAAAGAGGAAGGGTTCCTCTTCTTACTTTAGACTAGGCCTGATGGAGATGGCCAGCCTTTCTCTCTGAGACTGAATGATGTCAGACGGCAAAGAAGGAGGGCTTGTCTTCTTACTTTAGGCAAGGCCTGATGCAGCTGGCTGGCCTTTCTCTACCACTAAGATCAGACAGCAAAGAGGAAGGGCTCATCTTCTTACTTTAAGCTAGGCCTGATGGAGCTGCTTGGCCTTTCTTTTCCTCTGATGCCGGATGATTTCAGATGGCAAAGAGAAAGGGTTTGTCTTAGTTTAAGCTCAGCCTAATGGAGCTGGCTGGCCTTTCTCTTCCTTTGAGGCAGGATGATGTCAGATGGCAAAGAGGAAGGGCTCGTCTTCTTACTTTAGGCTAGGCCTGATGGAGCTGGCCAGCCTTTCTCTTCCTCTAAGGCTGGATGATGTCTGATGGCAAAGGAGGATGTATTGTCTTCTTACTTTAGGCTAGGCCTGATGTAGCTGGCTGGCCTTTCTCTCCCTTTGAAGCTGGATGATGTCAGATGGGAAAGGGGAAGTGCTCGTCTTCTTACTTTAGGCCTGGCCTGATGGAGGTGGCCAGCCTTTTTCTTCCTCTGAGGGCGAATGATGTCAGATGGCAAAGATGGAGGGATATAGCAATATTTGGACTTCAGGAACCCATAATAAAGCCTTTCACAAGGTGGCAACCACCCAAAAGATAAGAGGGTAGTAAGATTTCTGTGTCAGGTGAAAATAATTCTTTTTCAAGGTGCCTTTGAATTGAAAGCTGGACCTTTGTGTCAGTGGCATCATTTGGTTTGCTGTCACCCAGTTCAGTAACTCACTGTGTCACTCTCTATTGACTTCTGCCTATACAGAATCTTTAGTAATATTTGTGTCCTAATGTTACTAATAAGTCACAATCCCATATGTTACTGAATGTAATGGCAATAGTTGTGACATAAATCAACTAGCAAAAATAAAATTACACATTTCATTTACACTATCATAACACATAGCCATAATGCATTTGCATGTACATACTTTCATATGATTAAAGTGAAATTTTGGTAAGCTGAGATGTTTTTTAAAGATTTTTTTTTTAAAAAAATCATTTTTTAAAAAAACAGCAACATTTTTTTAAAAAAAAAATTCGGGCCTTTCCATTCTCTCCCCACCCCCCCTCCACTAAGCCTCACCAGATCATCCCAACTCTTGAGTGTTTTAAAGAGATGACCCAGCCTGTTTCTGCCCAAAGGCAGATGTTGGGGATCTGTGGCATGACCCTCCCTCAGGGTGTCACCTGGTGTGACCTGCACACCCCCTCCGCACCCGCTCAATGAAGTTAGACTAGGATTTCTATGCACATATTATCAGTGGGACAGAATGAGAGTCGAGGATGAGAGAGAGTGTCTTGTCCCAATCCACCTGGTAAATTCAAGCCAAGAGGTGAGATTTCAGCCTGAAATTTCTTGATCTATAACAAAAACATCGTCCACGCCAAATGTGATGAATTGGCAAGAACTGTTCTCATTAATCTCATTAATTCTGTTTTTCCCCCAAATGCTTTTAAAATGTGCCAGTTCCTCTCTTCTCCTCCCCTTAATCCTCATTATTCTGGTTTATGTTATGTGCTGCAAACTGAATTCAAAGTATCAGAGTAGTTTGCACTCAGTTAATTCAGGAAGGTGGAATCTTGTCTTTCCTGGTAAATTCAAGCAAAACTACACTGCTACAGCTTCTCCTAGCTTATCTGTTCTTCCTCTAATAACTTTTGCCATCTTGGACAACATGCCTTGCTTGGCCATACATATGCTGGTTTTCATCTGTGAAATGCTGGATGATATGAGAGATGTACATGTACAGATGTTAAATGGCTCCTTCTGTAAACCTTGTGCTATCCAGGCCTCTCTTTACACACAAAAACACACACTTGCCCATAAGGGTGGAATATTTCAGCAGTCATTATGGTAAACCTGGACAAACTATGAACCATCATATAACACATTGTATGTATTTGTAATAACTGGTTCAAAAATAGTCAGGGTAAATTCCTATCTTTAGTCAAAACGAATTTTACAAGGATACGAGACAAGGTACACAAGGAAACAAACAAATGGCAATGTATTGTATTTTATTACCTGGGAGGGCAAGCTGGCATTTTGCAAGGAATAATTCCAGTAGCTGGTTGACTCTTGGAGTTACAAAAAGAAGCATCTACTTCTGCTTGCAGATCTTTGTAGCAGCTTCCTCTTGTGACCATTTGACCTGCATACAAAACAACACAGGTGGCAAGGAGGAAGTAATGAGCAGCTGTATAGATTTGGAAACTCAATCTGTTGATTATCTTCGAAACCCACTGTGTATTTCTTACATAACCCTGTGTAAATACTGCTCTCAATCATCTGATTACCTCCCAGGGTTTGAATTCTCAAGTCAAATAAACATGACTGCTTTTCCTTAGATATCCACTAATCACAAAACTGATTATCTTAGAATTTTAAACAACTCTGGGAACTATACATACCATTTGCTCCTAATTGTTACTTCACAGTCTGTCTGTTCCTCTTTTCCCCCCTCTTTTAATCTTACCCACAACTCTTTCCCAATTAGTGTAAACCTAGATCTAAACCCAAATTATGGTTATTTTTGCAAACGTGCCAAGAGATTTTAAGGGGGAAGGAAGCATGGAATTTTCACCAAATGGAGGTTTCATTTGCTTCACAGGAATTATGTCGCCTAATTTCAAAGATTATTTCAGGGGAAAGTCTCATCCAAATAAGAGAATGAGGGCAGAATAGTCTGTTTAGGGATGTTTACAAATATCTCCCAATTCTGGTTTTTTTTTAAATCCCTGATTTTATTTGTGGAGTAAATTAGTGTTCACAAGCCATCATTTTTCTATCAAAAAACATTGCACTGTATGCGGAGTTTGCAGCAATTTTCTATTTATGTTCTTCCCCACTGCACAAGTGCACTGACCACCAAAATGTTTGCTGTTATACAGTACTGTTCAAACAAACCCATAAGTGTATAATATCAAGTGTGATGGCAGACTGGGGTGCCCCTATCCCATGCACCATGTACATCCATTCCATGCATCACAGGTTTTGCATGTCTTGGAAATCATCTTTGGATATGACTTATGCTCATAATGTCTGGTGCATACTCCTTGCTGCCTACCACTCTTACTCCCTAGGGAATGCAGCTGAATATATGCAGGCAGCCATTTACTTACCTATAATTGGCAAAAGAAAAGTACCATTGGGGTCCTATGCCAGTCTCTTGGCTTAGCACTCATATGTCACATAGAATTTACATCATACAAACAGCCAGGAAGTGAAAAGGGTGGGCAGGACATGTATTATTGCCTTTTCCTACCACATATAGACTCTACAAACCTGCAGCCTCAATGAAACCCAACTTTAGGATTTCAAGATGCCCCACATTAGACTTAATCTATAATTTCAGAATTCATCTTATTTGAAACTTACTCTTACTTCCCTGACTCTTAATTGGGCCTATTCACAATGAGGCTATTTTTCATAAGAAAGCTTTGTTCTGGGTCAAGGGAAGGATTTCAGTACACTATAGAAGATGATAGTAAAGAACTGGCTGCCTGTGAAGTGTGAGCCATCTATATTTATTTATTGAATGCACATCCTGCCTTTGTCACAAGATGGGATTCAAGGTGTTTTACAGAAATTTGAAAAGATCAAGTGAAAATACTTATTTAAAGGCAAAGGCAAATGTTTCCCCTTTGACAAGGTTGTCAAGTTGTATCCAACTGCAGGGGGCAGTGCTTATCTCCGTTACTAAGCCATAGAGCCAGCATTGCCAAAGGTGACTTTGTAATCATATGGCCAGTATGACTGCACAGAACATGTTACCTTCCCACCTGTTTATCTATTATTTTTACGTGCTTTCAAATTGCTAGGTTGGCAGAAGCTAGGACTAGGGATAGGGGCTCACTCCGTCACATGGCGCTTGGGTCTCAAGCTGCTGACCTGCCTTTCTTGCAGTCATCAGAGTCAGCACCTTAACCACAGAGCCACCACATCCTCATAAAACATGTATTTACAAAAGTTAAAAAGAATTAAACAATATTATTAAAAACACAAATTTAAAAATTAAAACTGCCTAAAACATATTATATTTTCCAGTAAAGATTTAAGAAAATACAACACACCATTTAACACACATAATTAAAATTCAAAAGACTTGACTGACTAGAAATGTCTTCACCTGCCAGTAGAAAGCAAGCAAAGGATGGTCCAACCAGACTTTCCATGGAAGAGAATTCCACAGCCCAGAAGGAGCCACAGAAAAGGGTCTCTCCTGGATCCTCACCAGCCATGCCTGCAAAGGTGGTGGGGCTGAGGGAAAATGCTTCCTGGAAGATCTTAAATCTGGCACTGTATCTACATGGGGACATGTTGGCTACTTTCCCAGTAACTCTTCTGGGCCCTCTTCTGTCTCCCTTCTTCCCCACTCTCATGGACGGTTATATATCTGGGTGCCATAGACCTACATAATGTCAACATGCATTCAATAAATCAAGAATAGTCCTTCCTTTAGACATGACAAAGGTATGAGAATACAGGAAAAGCCATTTTAAATAAAACCATTTTAGGACCTGCTTATACAAACTCCTTTTCTACCATAATCTTCTCTCTTTGCTCCAGATCTATTTTCCTGGGTATTTCACACATTTTGCAGGAATTTGTTTTCTCCTGATGCAACAAAAAACAAGACATAATTTCCTTCTAAACTAGCTGTGGGAGTTGCACCACTGGTGACTTAACATTTCACCCAGAGATGGAAGTATTCTCTTCCACAATTTACTCCTGTTCTATTATCAGCCTAACTGCCTGTGCAGCCTGCTTTGCTATTTTATGTAAGAAGCTTTGCTATTTTTGTTAGTTACACAATGTATGGCTTGCTGGGCCTCCAGACAAGCTGCTCATGCATTTTATAGACCTGCTCATCACATGCTGTCTGCAATATGACTAGCAAAAAGTTCAGATGCTTAAATGATAATTGGCAACACTCAATAGTCCCCACAGAGAAAAATGGCTCTTTAAATTGCCTTGGGGAGAAAGTATGTGAGGGGAGGCAACAATTGCCTTTTTATTCATACTGATAAGGCAAGCCTCCAAGTTCACACTGGGTTTCTCAATTAAGTCTTTTGATGAAGGAATGTAAATTACAATATTTAACATCTATTATATCAAGTTGCAGGTGGGGCTCATATGACAGACTGTTCCTTAGCACAATGATGAAAACAATGATAGCAACAACTATCTTGTCATGTCAAAACCAAACATGTTAGAAGCTGGACTTATTTTTCAGGAAATGTAGGGGGAAACCTGACAACTGTTATAGTTGTTGTTGCTATTGCAGTGTTATCTGCGTTTTACTGGCAACGGTTTCAACTTCTTCCCATTTCTTTCCACAACTGCAGTTCAAATAGTGGACAGCTACCAATGTATACCTGCATGATTCCCACTGCCTGATTCCCTGCCTTTTCCACAAAGAGAACTTTGCCTTCTTCTCACTCTTTCTGCCAGCCTGCTGTATGCACCTAGCTTGATACAAGAATTCCCTCTGCCTTGTCTCCATCCTTCTCCTTCTTGCTAAGGGATGTTCATGGAAGAAAGAAAGGAGAAGTTGACAGTCAGTGGAAGTGGATGGGGAGTAAATATGGCTGAGTGCCTTGATAAGATGGCAGTCACAATCGCCCTCAATTGTTTTTATACTTCTCAGAGTGTGGGTGGAAAAGTATTTTTAAAACTCACGCTGAACAACCATGCTACTAAGGTAGCACAGGGCCAGTCCCTTAGCCACTTAAACCTATCCCTTTCCATCCCAGCCCCCATACTGGATTGTGGATCATACAGATGATCATAATGATGAGCAGCCTGGTAGAGGGAGAAAATTGTAGACCACACTGCTATAGTGCTAAGTAAGCATAGCACTATTCTCTTACCCACCCAGACTTTTCCCATTCCACTCCACACACACCCCAGACACTGGAAACACTGGTATTATTATCTGCCAAGACTGAGAAGGCAGAAAGTGTACTGAGTTGGAAACAAATGTCCATTTCTTTGGAACTGGAAGCATGTAGATTCCATGGCTGAAGCACAATGTTCCTTTTGGGTCTCTGAAAGTCATAGTAGTGAATATAATGGAAAAGAGAGAACTGGGGTCATACAGATTCTGGAATCATAATGGTGAAGTGAAGCTGACAAAGGAGGGAGATACCCATAACCACCTTGCAAATGTGCACATTATCACACAGCTGAAGAAAACAGAGGGAACAAATGACATCAAAATGAATTGTTTTATTTTTAGTTTGCGGCTTTCCCTCAGCATGATAAAATGTGTTTAATGTCAGCAAATAGGGCTGAAGAAAGAAAGAAAGAAAGAAAGAAAGAAAGAAAGAAAGAAAGGCTGGATTGCCAGTAAGATTTTTTAATTTGGATTGACAGTAAGAAGTTGTGATATCCTGTGTGAGAATGTGACAAAACTCACATCTAGTTCCACCCATGCATAGGGTTAGTTACTACTGAGAATAACCACAGGAAGTCATCTAGGTGGAAAAGAAGATACAGCTCCTACATGCTGAATAAATACATCAGAAAGTTAATATAAGCAGGTATAATATATGCACAATTGTTATATGTGCAAGAGCTATTTTCTCTTTTGCATATGGCTCATCCTACTAAGGGATGTAATTCTTCACTCAATTTCTTCTCAAAGGTTTGTTGTTGTTGTTAACTGTCCTCAAGTCAGCCCTGACTCATGGTGGCCCTATAGATGAGGCATCTCCAAGACCGCTATCCTGCACTACTCTGGTCAACTCTTGTAAATCCATGCCCATAATCTTCCTGATTGAGTCTATCCATCTGGCATGTGGTCTACCTCTCTTTCTACTGCCCTCCAACTTTCCAAGCATTAATGTCCTTTTGGTTGAGTCATGCTTTCTCATGATGTGGCCAAAATATGACAATCTCTGTTACATCATCTTGGCTTCCAGTGGGATTTCTGGTTTGATCTGTTCAAACACCCATTTGTTTGTCTTTTTGGCTGCCCACAATACCCTCAGCACTCTTCTCCAAGAGTATTAAAAGAACTGGCAGAAGTAATCTCAGAGCCACTGGCAATAATCTTTGAGAACCCCTGGAGAGCAGGAGAAGTCCCAGCCGACTGGAGGAAGGCAAATGTTGTCCCTATCTTCAAAAAGGGGAAAAAAGAAGATCCTTGCAATTACCACCCAGTTAGCATGACATCAGTACTAGGAAAGATTCTAGAGCAGATAATTAAAAAGAGAGTCTGTGAACTCTGAATGCCACAAGCACAAAAATTGACATGGGTTTCTGAGAAACATGCCATGTCAGACTAATCTTAACTCTCTCTTTCTCTCTCTCTTTGGATAAAGTTATCTGCTTGGTAGATGAAGAGAATGCTGTGGCTATAACATATCTTGATTTTAATAAAGCCTTCAACAAGGTCCTCCACAATATTCTTGCAAACAGACTAGTAAAATATGGGCTAGACAATGCAATTATTAGGTCGATTTGTAATTGATTGACTGGCCAGACCAAAAGGGCACTCAACAATGGCCTTTCTTCATCTTGGAAAGAAGTGACCAGTGGGGTGTCCTGGGCACAGTGCTTGTTAAAATCTTTATCAATGACTTATATGAAAGAATAGGGGGCATGCTTATAAAATTTGCAGATGACATCAAATTAGAAGGAGTAGCTAATATCTCAGAGGAAAGGATCAAAATTCAAAATGACCATAATAGGTTAGAAAGCTGGGCCAAACTTAACAAAATGAATTTAAACAGGGAGAAATGTAAAATACTGCACTTAGGTAGAAAAAAAAATGAAATGCAGAGATATAGGATGGGAGACTTGGCTTAACATGACTACATGTGAAAGGGATCTAGGAGTCCTAGTAGTCAATGTGATTCTAGGCTACATCAATCAAATTGAAGGAGGCCAGAGCAACAGCCCTCCCTCAAGTCCATCTGGTGCCATCTGGACTCGGAGGGATAGATACAGGCCCAGCTCCATTGGGCCTGGCCTGGACTAAGAAACAAAGTGCTTCAGTCCATCTGATACCATTCAGCCTTGTGGGGAGAGATGCAGGCCCAGTTCCATCAGGCATGGCCAGAACTAAGAAGCAGAGCACTCCCTCCATCTGGTGGCATCCAGCCTTGGAAGGAGAGATCCATGCCCTGGTCCATTTAGGCCTGGCTTGGACTAAGAAGCAGAGCATTCCCTCCACTCCATCTGCCATGGTCCAGGCCTCAGAGGGAGAAAAAAACAGCTGGACCTGATCCCCTTCCCCATTTCCATTCCCTTCTCCTTTTGTGTCTTAGGGCAGGGAACTGTCTAATGTAACCTGCTCTGAGAGCCTTTGTGGCTAAAGAGTGGGTACAAATAAATAAATAAATGTTTCTAGATCAAGGGAAGTAATAGTGCCACTCTATACTGACTTGGTCAGGCTTTACCTGGAATACTGTGTCCAGCTCTGGGCACAATTCAAAAAATGATATTGAGAAGCTGAGGCATGTCCCTAGGAGGGTGACCAAAATGGGGAAGGTCTGGAAACCATGCCTTATGAGAAGAGACTTCAGAGCTGGGTATGTTAGCCTGGAGAAGAGATGGTTAAGAGGTGATATGATAGTCCTGTTTAAATATTCGAAGGGGTGTCATATTTAGGCTGGAGCAAGCTTGTTTTCTACTGCTCCAGAGAATAGGACTTGGAGCAATGGATTCAAACTACAGGGAAAGAGATTCCACCTCAACATTAGGAAGAACTTCTTGTCAGAAAGAGCAGTTTCACAGGGGAACACGCTCCCTCGGAGTGTGGTAGAGTCTCCTTAGTTGGAGGTTTTTAAACAGAGGCTGGGTGGCCATCTGTCTGGGGTGTTTTGATTTTGTGTTCCTGCACGGCAGGAGGTTGGACTTGATGGCCCTTGTGGTCTCTTCTAATTCTATGATTCTATGATTCTCCAGAACCACATCTCAAATGAATTGATTCTTCCCCTATTTGTTTTCTTCACTGTCCAGCTCTCACATCCATACACTTTGTTTTCCCCAGTGTTGTAGTCTTTTAAACCAGGAGGAAGATGTCCAGTGAAAATAAGTGACAAGGGATTATTACCACACAGAGTCTGTTCAGGGGCAGATGTTGTAATCTTAAAATTGATTCTTTCTCTTAGTTCAAGTCTGTGTATCTTCATCTTCTCTGAACACAAGGCAGCCCAGCTGAGATTTTCATTTGATTGTGAGGGTGTGTATAGATGGGTATGGGGGGAAAGCACCTTACAGAAGGGATAGGGGACTGGCACCCAAGGGCTCATTTTTGCCATCCAGATTATCATACTTATTATCTGGGACTCAAGTTGGCTCTCAACAGTTACCCACAGTGAGATGCATTTTAAACAGCCACACAGCATTGGAGCAAACAAGGAGTTTTAAATATCCATTATAAGCTGGGTATACTCTAGGTTTGCCATTGAATGGACCAGATGTTATCCAGACTATTCATACCAGACTCAGGGATTGGGCCCTGCATCATCTGAACTCTATGCTAAGAGGACATGGGGAGGCTCTTTTTTTTACTCATGCAGACAGGGACTTGGAGTGAGCTTGTGGCCTGTTCATTTTAATAATTTCTTAGTGCACAGTTTAAATTATTAAATAAATTCAGGTATTTGCAGAGAATTCTGCTCTGGAGGAAGACAGAAGGCAACAAGGACATCTGGAAGAGAATCAGTGCAGGAAGCAAAAACTTAAAATGGTGAAAGGAATGGAGATCTCTCAAGCAGAGGAGTAGGAATGAAGGGAAAGTATCATTGGTCACCAGAAGAGGTAAAGAACAGTGTGAAAAAAGGAAAAGAAAAGGTGCATTCTGTTTTTCTGTTGTTGTTGTTGTTGTTGTTGTTGTTTTTGTAAAATAGACCAACTATTTCTGGGATCCAGTAAATCTTGTATAAAGAACTAATTGCTTTTCTCTGGCAAGAGAAAATGGCATTGTCAATTTACAAGGACATGGCAGCCAGAGGAACCTGACAGTTTCCATTATTGAGGACTGTGACCTCCTCCTCTTCTTCCCAGAAGCCTGTACATTTTAGTGGGGTTCAGGGAAAGGATGACCAGTAGAAACCTGCTAGGGTCTTGGGGAGGGGGACCAGAAATAGGCTTCAATCAGGTCTGTCCCCTGGCTTTTTAAGCCAAATCATGCATGAGGCTCCCAGCCTCAGTTTATGATTGGACTTTGTCAAATCAACATCAGAGAAGATTAGAGGAAAGCAGCAGAGTACTTTGCAGTTGTGGTGATGATGGTGGTTGTGGCAATGATTTCAATGGTAACTATGGCAATGACTGCTGCAGTGGCAAATTCACTGACGTGGTGCTGGTGGTAACAACAGGCTGCACCCACACTTAGTGGATCACCAAAGATCAATTGTAGAACACAACAGGCCTTTCAAGCAGCCCTTTCCAAGACTTTGAGGGCTAAAATCAAAAGTCCTTATAAAGGTTGACCTGGGTTGGGAATTAGTTAGAGGGGGACCAAGTAGATAGGGGAAAGTACCGCACCTGTTAGGCAGACCTAGAAAGCTATAGCCCCAGTGGGTTTATTAGCATCCCCTTTTGAGACCTATGCTGAATGCTCCAGGCTTAAAGGAGGATCAGTACAGTAAGGTTCACTAGCTGGTTTATAAGGCTTGGGGAACTACAGATCAATTGCCCTATCTTTTGATTGATCACTCAGCAATTGAGTGATTGAGAAGCAAAGATTGGAGTACTACAGGCCTATTGCCCCCTATTTGTGAGGAGGGCTTGGTATGCTACAGGGCTAGTTCTAGAAGGCAAGCCCCTTCAGAGATCCATTAAAAAGGGTATGGTGGAATTTGAAGCAGGCTATTAGACAGATTTGGCTTCAAGGTAGTCCATCCTGGTTTAGAGAGATTGTGCAGGGAGGCTGTGGGGGAACAGAATGTATTAAAAAGGCAGAGACTTGCCTCTGGAGAGATTCAGACAGGATTTGGATTTTAGACAGGGTTTGAAGCTAGTCCTGACATGGTGTTGAGTTGACACAGAGCTTTGAGCTGCTAGAGACAGGGTTTAGAGCTATTAGAGACAAAAGGGTGTATTTACACTGTAGAAATGATGCTGTTTTGAGTGCTGTAGCTCCATCCTATGGAATCCTTAGATCTGCAGTTTTACAAGGTCTTTAGCCCTCTCTGCCAGAGTGCTGGTGCCTCACAAATCTACAGATCCCAGGATTCTGTAGGATGGAGCTATGACAGTTAACTCAGAGTATTGAATTTGAGAAAGAAAGAACTGGCTATGATATTGGGGAACCTAAAGAAAAGGAGAACCATATGAAGATGAACCCCACATTCTTGAAAGTAAAGTAAAAGTGGCACTTTAAGCAATTTGGAAGAATAAATCACCAGGAACAGATGATATCCCAATAGAACTGCTGCAAAATACAGAGGAAGAACCAACTTAAGTTCTAACTAAAATCTATCAACAAATATAGAAAACAAAACAATGGCCCACAGATTCAATCAATATACATTCCCATTCCTAAAAAAAGGAGACACAAAACAAGACCATTGCATTACTCTCCCATGCAAGCAAAGTCATGCTTAAAATTTTGCAGCACAGACTCCTACCATAGACAGAGCAAGAAAATCCAGAAGTGTAAACTGGGTTCAGAAAAGGAAGAGATACATCACAAACATACAATGGAGCACACCAGGGAATTCCAGATGAAAATCAGCAAGTGTTTTATAGACTATAGCAAAGCCTGTGACTGCATAGTTCATTAAAACCTATGGGGGGGGGGCTTTTTAGACCGCCCAAAACGGGCGGTCCATAGTCGCCCCTTCTAGCGGCGAGATGAGGCCTAGGCTGCCGCACGGGCAGCCCCAGAGGCCTCATCCCACCGCTTTTGGAGGCCGCGGGGAACCGGCAAACTGCCGGTTCCCCATGGCCTCCAAGCGGGGTGCAGCAGGCGCTCTGGGCACCCGCTGCACCCCGCTTCCCTCGGCAGGGCTGAAGGGGGGAAGGGGCCGCCACCGCAGCCCCTTTCTCCCTGGGTCTTTGCCACGGCCATTTAAAGGCCATGGCAAAGACCTGCCGCAAAAAAAAGATCTCAGTGTTGGAGCTCTTTTTTTGCGGTGTGGGAAGGGCGCGATTGGCGCCCTCCCACACCGCAAAAGCATCACAACATGCGCAGTGTGTCAAAACTCTGCGCACGTGATGACGCCTTTACGGTCATCTTTAAATGGCGGTGTCCATACGCTTTAGGCCTAGGGAGGGTGTAAAAGCTACGCCCTCCCTAACCCTAAAGGCGGGCTTTCTAGCCCTATTAACGCCTCTTTTTGCCCATCTAAAATGGGCCGGGATGATCTTAAAGAAATAGGTATACCATTGCCCTTGGTTTCCTGATGCATAACTTGTGCTCAGGACTGGAAGGCAGGTATCGTCAGAACAGAATATGGAGAAACAGAATGGTTCCCAATCAGAAAGGGGGTCAGCCAAGGCTGCATTCCATCACCCTATCTATTCAACATTTATGCAGAAATATAATAGGCAAAAAATATTTAGGCATAGAGGAAGGAGGAGTGAAAATCAGAGGAATGAATATCAACAATCTAAGATATGCAGATGACACCATAATACTAGCAGAAAATATCAAAGACTTCAAATAATTGCTAAAAAAGTCAGAGAGGAAAGTGTCAAGGCAGGCTTGTTGTTGAACATTAACAACACAAAAATAATCACCAGGGAAGACCTTCAGGAATTCAATATAGAAGATTAGGTAAAGAAATAAAGATTTCCCATTACCTTGTATCAATCATTGATCAGAATGGAGATTGCAGTCAAGAATAAGAAGAAGACTATGATTGGGAAGGGCAGGTATGAAAAAATTTCTGAAATATGGAGAAGAATGAATGAAGAAGGAACAAACAAACAATATAGTGTATAGTAATTGTTTTAATGTCTTGACTGTGTATGTATGTAAATTTTGTTTATGTGTTTGTATATGTGTATTTAAAAGTTGAATAATTTTTTTTTTAAAAAAAATCTTAAAGTGCAAAGGTATCAAGCTGAATACCAAAGTTAGGGTCATCCAAGCCATCATATTTCTCATCACCATGTATGGATATAAGAGCAGGACAGTGAAGAAAGCTGATAGAAAGAAAATCAAGATGTGATGCTAGAAAAGAGTGTTAAGGATACAATGGATGGCCAAAAAGACAAACAAATGGGATCTAGAATAATTAAAGCCTGAACTGTCACTGGAAGCCAAGATGACTAAACTGAGGTTGTCATACTTTGGACACATTATGAGAAGAGATGACTCTCTAGAAAATAATAATGCTACAGAAGGTGGCAGTAGAAAGAAAGGAAGATGGATGGACTCAATCAAGGAGGTCATGGCCATAAGCCTGCAGGACCTCTTTAATGAAGTCCTTCTTTTTTCACTTCTTGTTTGCCAACTAATATTGTTCTTTAGAATGATCTGTTAAAATACATGAAATAGCTTATACCAGACTCTTCTTTAGAAATATCAGTTTTATAACTCCTGTAATTGTTATTAAGTACTGTATGACCATTGCAGCTGGATGGTACTATTCCGGGTACATCTGGTATAAAAATATTATTAGTTGATACTGACTTTTCTATTTTATCAACTGAAAGAATCTTTCTCTGCACTCTGTAGATCAACAGGGCAAGCTAAGACTTCCCTAAGCACCCAAATTTAAAATAACATTTGGGAGGCAGCCTAATTATATAGTCCATAAAGAAGCTTTCTATAGGGTACACTTGTGAGGTGCCTGGTGTTTTCTTGTGAGGGCTATTTCTGGACAGGAAAGAGTCTGAGGTCTGCAGTAACACAGTATCTTTAAACATTTCAGAGATACATTACCTACTCCACATGAGACTGAGCATTTAGAGTGGATGATAGTCCATGTATAGTTATGTTTCATTTCTGTTGTTCTTTCATTTTCTGCCTTAGGAAGAGAGTATTCCCAGGCAATTCCTATATTTTTACTTTGGGAGAGAAGCTGAGGAAAAAACAAAAACAAGAATGGATATAATCAGCATGTCCTCGATACTTGCTAAAGTTCTGATAGACGAATCTCCAAGAATTTATCAGTCCTTTAAAACAGCAACACGGGTATAATTAGAGTTGTTCCCAAAACAAAATGTGAGGTGAGTTTAGAGAGTCCTGCAGGAATAGAAGAAAGCTAAAACATATATTTAGTCCCTCAAGACCTCCAATGGATTTGTGTTTGCTTATACATATAACAGCCTTGTAAAATAGATCAAGCTATGTTACAGTGACTAGGGAGATTATCGCACTTCATTTTTCACCCAATCCGGGCATGGGCTGGTAATGGGCTTGAATGGGTGAAAACAGATGTTATTGCACAACAAAATGCCACTGATGCCGCTGATGTGTCTCCAAGCCACACTTAAGTCCACTGATTTTCAAGACAGGGAGCTTCTGTCCTTGCAAAATCAGTGGAATACGTGTGGCTTGGAGACAGGTTGTAGTTACCCAGCTGTATTGGTGGAATTTTGTTGTGTGATAACACCTGTTTTGAACTATTCAAGCCTGTTCCCATCCTCGCCTGGATCAGGTGAAAAATGAAGTGCGATTATCTCCTTCCTTGAAGTCCAGCAGCTCATACCTGCACATGTTTACTTGGAAGCAAGTCCCACTGAGACCAATAGTGGGTAAATAGTCTTACATCCCAATAAGTGAGCTGAAGGCTGCAGCTCAAATCAAATCTAGGCCAAGCTAGGTATGCAGTGGGAGAATCTTGACTGGATACCCAGGTGTGTGTTTTGTTTAAAATCCCAGAAAGTGAATTTAGATCAGGGATATAATGAAAACATGTTAATATTTGTATTCTTGGAATAGTTGACTGGATTCAAGATTCTGCACACTTTGGGATTTCTTTTGGGAAAAATTGTTTGTGCAAAATATATGTGTTTGCCAAAAGAAAACAGAAAAAAATGTACTTACTTTGAAATCAATCTGGAGCATTTTGTGCAGTGAAAACAGTTACAATAATTTCGATTAAGATTAGCAACATTTTAAAGGCATGTTCCACTGGTTCATTCTGAACCCCACACAATTACTGAGGTTACTATGTTAAAAAGTATTTTATTTTCAGATAATTCTCATTACAATCAGTGGAGTTTGGGGACTAGAATTTGGTGAGATTCATAAGTCAATACTTAAAAACAAACAAACAAACAAACAAAGGAGTTTAACACTGAAAGTTCAGTACTGGACAGCTTCAACATTTCAATTCTTTCTTTCTTTCTTTCGCTATGACAATTCAAATGACATCCTCTGTTTGGCAAAAGGTACACAGCCACAACATCCAACAAGTCCTGTATTACACCCAGTCTTCTAACTGTTCCACAGAATGTAGCATGGTACAACAATCTACATTTATTCAAATATAGTTAAGTCTTCTTCTTCTGGAACATCGTCATAACTCTCCAAACCCGGAATCCCATCCTTAATTTCTTGTGACTCCATTTCCTTTAGAACCATTGGACCCAATCTTTCCACTCCCTTCCCATCCCCTTCAGTTTCGCACTAGACCTATCACTATGTCTTTTTTTCAGGGTATGGCTTACATTGGGGCTTTACAGACCACCCAAAAAGGGTGGGCTGTAGGCGCCCAGATAAGTGCCAGACTGGGGCCTGGGCTGCCTCACCAGAAGCCCTTGTGGTCCCAATCCATGACTTCTACAGGCCAAGAAGAAGTGGCAAACTGCTGCTTCTCCATGGCCTGAAGCGGGGTGCAGCGGGCACCCTGGGCTCCCACTGCTCCTGCCATGGGCAATGCTCCCGAGGGGAGAAAGGGGCTGCCACCACATCCCCTTTCCCCTTAGCCTCTTTGGTGCGGACATGTGAAGGCCGCGTCAAGGACACATGCGCCAAGAAGGAGCTCCATTTTGGAGCTCCTTTTTGTGCCACAGAAAGGGTGCCATAGGTGGCCTCCTGCGGTGCAATGTCATCAGGTGCGCACTGCGCTGTCTAAACGTGGCATGTGCCATGAAGTCATCAATGCGCATGTGTATGGACAGCACAATGCAAACATGGTGCCATCCATACACGCTAGGGCTGGGGAGTGTGCAGATGCTGTGTGCTCCCCATCCCTATTCACGCCCCAGGGGCAGCCCAAAGAACCGTCTGTGCCAGGCCAGAGTGCAAATGTTAAGAAATCCTGCTATGGCTTATTTTATGGATATGTCTTATTTTGGGGGAAACAGGGTAGATACATCCCCTCCTTTAGAGATGTGGTTTCCTCTAGCCATGATACACAGGGACAACAGGAAGAACAACATCTGTTTGTTAAGGCTTGAGCCCAGTGTCAGTTTTGAACTGATATTTGAAGGGATGTCTGACAGAAGTTAAGGCTCGGCACTTCCACCTGACTCAGAGCAAAAGTGAGAAATACCGGGAGACCAGTAACACTATTGAAGGAATTTGTTTACATCAATAGCCCAGAGACAAGTAAGGAAGTACTGTACTCCTTAACTTTTATAAAGGATGCTGCATCCTTTGTGCTCACAGGTCCAAACAAACTGAACAGTGGTTTCTTTCTAGCTACAATTCACTCCTGCCTTCACCTTGTCAACTTAATAGTAGCTGGGCCCCGTATTTTTATTCCCAAGCAGCAGAGGCAGGCTTAGATCACCACATGATGTAAGGGCAAAATGATGCCAGTATCTTTTAGCACCATTATATGAGCTGCTGTGTTAGCAACTATAGAATCCTCTTAAAAACTATTTGCATGCTGTTTCCCTGCTAGTCCCATAAGAGGCTAAACTGACCAGCCAAAAGGGCTGGTGTCAGAGTGGAGTGGGGGAGCAGCAGCTGTACACTGTATGCTCTGACTCCACCCCTAGGCTGCCATCAGACTGCCCACTTGACTGCATGGCAGATGGTGTTATGGCACTCCTTTGGTATGGCGTTCAGATGCCACATGCCAAAAGGAGTGCCAAAAAGTGCCACCACTGTGGCAAAGGTGCCCATTTTGCCGCTTCTTCTGAGGCTGGAAAAATGCTGGATCAGGGCTGCGGCGTGCGGTTGCTGTAGTCCTGATCCAGCACTCAAAGGTGTGGTGGAAACCCGCTCCTTTGGGGCTATCTGTTTTGCCCCTAAAGTCCCTAGAAAGTGTTGGACAGGTAGTAGGTTTAACTTATCCAACTCCTCTGTTAAGAAACTGAATAGTAAAGAATTATGGAACAGCTAGAGTGAAATCTATGTACTTCTCCCTGTTTCTTTTTTAAATATCTCATTTCATTAGAACATATCCTTACTCATAATTTTCAGTGTAGCTAGCAAGGGAGTCAGCAAAAGGTTCTTTCTGCCATTATGGTCCCTCAGTTCATAAAGGTGTATTGAATATCCAATTAGCTTAGCCTGAGCAATACCTTCCTCCATAACTCTCTCCTGCTAAAGAACTTGTCTAACAAAATATTTGTGGGATTCTTATGTTGCTGTCTAGCTGCACAGAAATACTTTCCCAAAATCCTCCACTGTATTTGTGGGCAGAGAGATTTTTTCATCAAATTTCTTCAGGATGAGAACGTTTCCAACAGATTCCCAAATGTCATTGGCTGACATTTGGTACTGCAGTAACAGTGCTGTCTATGTGGCCTCCACAGTGCATCCTCTCTATACCAGGGATTGGTTAGATTTGAGCCATAGGCTGGATGTGACTCATGGGGATTTGGCCCTGCAAGTTTTTTTCTACTAAAAGAAGATTGTAAGAATTTAAATTTTAAATACTCTGCTTTGGTGTGTAGGTAAGAAAGCGATTGCACTACAGCTTATTCTGGATAGAAGTACAAAGAACAGAATAGTGTTCTGTGTGATTACTGGGAATTATATCTGGTCCTATTCACTTTGCTTTGAACCACCTGTGATCTCAGCATCACCCATAGCTGGAATTCAGCCCCACAGATTACAAAAAAAGTTTTCTTACCTTTTTTTTCCTACAAATGTCCTGCACCTAGTATTATTCTGCGAAAATTACATTATATATAACATAGCTACCTTAAGAAACAGTGCAGACACTATGGTCCAATCTGCACTAGCCAGGATGCTCTGGGGGCAGTCTGGAGTATCCTGGTCTGGAGCTGCCCAGACCTCCCAACATTATATTAGGTTCTCCATTCAGATGCTGGGCAGTTGGTAACATACATATCACTCTTTGTCACCCAGTGCAGTCACTGCTGTGGTGTATCACTTGCTCTGAGGTCAGAATGAGGTACCCACTGTTGGTCACATGATTGGGCACCTTGTTCTGACCTCGGAGTAAGCAATGCGTGCAAGTGGCCATGCCAGGTGGCAGAAAGGAACTCATTTTAAACAGTCACCTGGCATTGGAAACAAGGGCTCAGAATCCTCTGGGAATATCTGGAGCAAACAGGTGGCTTTTTAAAACTCCATTATAAGACAGGTATGCCTCAGGTTTGGCACTGAATGGGGTCGACAATGCCTGGTCTGTTCACACGAGACTTGAGGACTGGGCCCTGTGTCATCCAGACTCTTCACCAAGAGGATGTGGAAAGGCCAGTTTATTTGGCCTGTGCAGACAGGGTCTAATTGTGATTTGGGATTTGTTTGCACAAAATTAGCACTTAGTATTTTTGCAGTGAAAACTGCATTCTTCTCACAAAAATAATATAATCGTGCACTAATATTTTCTGCACAGAAAATGTTTCTTGTGCAAAAATTGCTGTAGTTGTGGACTACAAGTGGGTTTTTTGTGCAAAACTGCATTTTCTACGCAGGAAGTAATATTTCTGTGCTGAGATAGTTTTTTGTGAAGAAAACATGTTTTTGTGCCAATTTTGTACAGAAGAAGTCCCAAAGGGCAAAGGCCCTCTTTGGTCTTGGATCCTCCTTGATAGAGTTCCCAACAAGAAACATTTTAACACTTTTCAAATATTTCCAAATATGTTTTTCCATCCCTACTCAGCTATCTGTCTTTTTTATTTTTCCTGCTTCAGCTTCACTTATTCACACTGCTATTAATCTGTTTGACTGTTACCTATATGATCATATTTACAGTTATAGGCACAAGATATATATTACATTCATAATTATGCACTACTCCCCACCCACAAATCAAGGTAATTTAGCTTAGAAAACCAAAAATTCTCATCACTTCTAGGTTTCATTTTTGGCCAGGAGTATGGATGCAGAACCTACCTACAGGCCAACATTTGGCTTTTGTTCCCTCTGTAGCTGCCTACAGTTGCCCACCCTGCTCTAGTTCTTTGCTACCTTATGCTGTTAGAATGCAATGATCTTGTTACACATACATTGTAAAACTTTATTTCATCATAATGTAACATACCTCAACTACCAAGCTTTCATTTGTTGGTCCAGAAGCACTTAGTGTCTCCGGTTCATTATGTTGCCTTTGATAGTCAAACACTGATCCAGCAAAATTGTATCTTCCTGGCCAGTCAACAGTCCAGTAGCCATTAAGGTAATATTTTTTATTAGTGCTGCGAACAGCAATATAGGAGTGGGAGATGGTCATTTCATATACACGAATGCTTCGTGCTCCAGCAGGGATGGTGACTAATGTGTAGTACTCTAGAAGGAGAAGGAAGAAATATACTTTTCAATAACAAAGCAAAAGCAATATGAAAGATAACCTGTCAAGATTTTATCCTCATTTAGAGATCTGCTGGGGACCTGATACAGGAACCTTATGGCTACAGTAGTCCTGCTGCATCAGTGCAATCCTATGCATATCTACTCCTATGTTCAATGGGACTTACAGCTAGGCCACTGTGTATAGGGCAACAGCCTTTAGTGGGCTGCTCATTCTTTGGAGATCTGAGTAAATTGTGAAGGGAACATTATTTTTTCACAAATGGTATATGTTGTTGTTGTTGTTGTTGTTGTTGTTGTGTGCCTTCAACTCCTTTCCAACTTATAATGAACCTAAAGTGAATCTATCACAGGGGTTTCTTGCCATGGTTTGTTCAGAGCAGGTTTGCCATTGTCTTTCCCTGAGGCTGAGACATGACTTACCCAAGATAATCCAATGGGTTTCATGGCCAAGTAGGGATTCAAACTCTGGTTTCCAGAGTCCAATGTTCAAACCACCACACCATGTGAGAACTCTTATATAGCTGTTGTTGTTATTCTGTTCCTTCAGGTCATTTCTGACTTACCGTGGCCCTAAGGTGAACCTATCATAGAGTTTTCTGGGGCTGAGAGTATGTGACTCATGCAAGGTACCCAATGGATTTCCCTAGCTGAATCTGTAGTCCAGCACTCCAATCACTACACCATGCTGGCTCTCTCCTCTTATATATACTATATCTCTATTACCAAAAGCAACCCCCCCCCCAAAAAAAAACCTTCAAGGAGGCATAAATAAAAAAAAATTAAAATTCCCTGTAAAAACCAATAGAAATTGAAAAGCTTAAAACTATACTAACCATATTAAAATTATGGCTGGAACTTTGTTTGGCCATTACACTAGCATAAGTCAGGGCCATAGTGAACTTTGTACATTTGGTTACACATGAAAAATGTATAGGAACCTAGTCTATAAATTTGACATTTAAAATATGAAAAAAATTTATACTTAAAATTTCACCTGGATAAGTTAAAAGGCTATAGAAAGCATCCTAGAAAGAAAGACAGAATGAAATTAAAGATGTTCGTTCATACAGTTGGGTTCCCATCTACTTAGACTGTAAAGGTAAGTGCCAGCGCCTTAAATGACCCAGTAGGGAATAGGTAGACATTGCAGCTCCTCCAGGATTAATGTAATATGGCTCCACCTAGGGAAGAGAATTCTGATAGCTGAATTCTATACTAACTGATGTGCCTGGCCCCTTTTACAAGGACAACTTCCCATAAAACACGTTATAGAAATCCAGCCTAAATATTACAAAAGAATGGACTAGAGCTGTGAACATACTAGAGCCTAGTGCAAATTATCCCAAGCCAGGAAAGCCACAGGATGGGATGGTGGGCAAAATCTCATGGTCTAATTCTAGTCCCTAGCCTTAGCTTCACCTTCAAGTGTAAATTGAGTCTGAAGGTTCTGTTAAATATTAAAGGTTGCATTCTTATTTTTATGTGGGTCAAGTTACTGAGAAAGTAAAACCACATACATTACAGCTATGCTTCATAGCCGATGTTGATTACTTTTGTTCATCTCAATAATCAATTCCAGTTCCAACAGAGAAGACCTCAGGCATATGCTATTTCTTCTGACGTTATGGATGCTGGGGTGATCCAAAGGGTGAGAGTGTGAGCAGCAGTATAGCCTCATTATCTCAACCACCAACATTACCTCAGTGGCTCCCATGTTCCTCTGTGTCCCACTGCTCCCCTCTTTCATTTGTCCCGTCCCACCCTTGAGCTCTGTTTCTCCTCTCATCATTCTCATCAGCCTCCCACACACGTTTGTCTTCCAGTCCAAGATGTCCATTTTGTCCTCACTTGAGAATTTTCCTCTCTGTTTCTGTTACTATAATTCATGATTACTATGTAACGAACCAGGCTTCTTTTTCCCATTAACATCCGAAGATTGTGTGGGTGTGGGAATGGAACTCAGAAAGAGGAAAGGGCCATGAACACACTGAAAACAAAAGAAAGTTTTGTGGATTTTGTTACTCTCAGACTTTTACTAAAGTCACCCATATGGGACAGGGCCAACCAGGCAAGATTTCTGCAGACAAGATGGCTGTGTTTATTTAGTTATCATAGTACAGGCTGAGTCTCCCTTACCTGGGATTCCAAAATCTTAAATACTCCTAAATCCAAAATTGTCCACATGGATGACTGAGATATGACACCTTTGCTTTCTCGATGGTTCAGTGTACACAAACTTTGTTTTATACACAAAAGTATTTAAAATATTGTGTAAATAATTACTTTCAGGCTATGTGTATAAGGTGTATATGAAACAAATGAATTTCATATTTAGACTTAGGTCCCATCTCCAATATATCTCATTATGTATATGCCAAAATATGGGGGGGGGGGGGGGGAATCCAAAATCCAAAATACTTCTGGTCCCAAGCATTTGGGATAAGAAAAACTCAACCTGTAGCTGGCTCTCCAGAGAACAGAACAGCCCTCTGCAAATGTGCTGGACTACAAATCTCTGGTTGTGTAGCTGGAGAACAATGGGGGTTGGAGTCCAACACATCTGGAAGGTGCTGTGTTGGGAAAGGCAGGAAGAGAAGGTGCAAATAATTAGAGAGCAACTTTATTCCCAACCTTATGAAGTGGACTGTGACCACAAAAACTTAAGCTAGAAATTTAATCTTATTAGTTAGTCTCAAAAGTATTATTACCGGTAGATTTCTTTACATTTTTTTATTCTCAGACTGAATGGAAGCAAATCTATATTTGGGGTAGTTGTGTCAAGTTGGAAACAGTGATGTAATCAAATCTTGTACTCCAAGGGCTGTACAGACAGCCCATTCAGGGGTGGCTCTCTGCCTTTCCTGGAAGTGCTGGGTTGGGGACACAGCAGCTGCATGCCACACCCCCAACCTGGTTCAAATAGAAGCCATGAAACATGGCTCCTATTTGTGCCCCAGAATGGGTGCTATAAGGACTGCAGTGCTGCCTTATGATGCCCCTCGTACGCAGTGCTGTTTGGATGCTGCGCACAATGGACATCATCATGGTGCGTGCAGTCTGAACACGTGTGTGCCAAGATGGGGCTCATGCAGTTGACTAGGGTTTCTGAGCGTGAAAACACTCAGCTCTTATCTAGCCCTAGTCAGTGTACAGGCTGGCATAAAGTGCCAGTCTCTATTGGCCCCAGGTTTCACATCAAGTTCCAAGTAATTTCTTTCAACTCTCAAGTCAAGTCTCAAGTCTTTGCAAGACACTTTCAAGTCAAGTCTCAAGTTGATTCTCAAGTCTGGGAGCCAATTTTATGAGAAAAAAAGAAATCAGGCTGCATTCTTCAGAGGGCAAAACACGTTAGACAATGGGTTTGAGGTGGAAGGATCCTTTTAAATCTTTTCAAGCCCACTGCCTAATGTACTTTGCCGCTGTCTTCTGAGAATCATGCCCTGCACTCAGGGCTTGAAGTGGGGGCTGAGGACTGCACCCACTGTCCCCACTGCACATCAAAGAAGCCTTCTAAAGCTTTTGAAAAGCTTTAGAAGTATCCTTTGGCCTCAAGCCTATTGCCTAACACACTTGCTGTTCTTGTCCACGAAACATGCCCCATGGTATGGAGGCAGGTCTTGCCTGCTGCTCAAAGTGAATGACACCAGCAAGTTTATTGCTAAAATTATCAAGTCATGGGTCACAATGAATCAGAGCATCATTTATTACTGAGTCAAGTCCAAGTAGAGTCTCTGAAGTAACTTGAGTCTGACTTGAGTCCATGTCAACCGACTCAAGTCTATATTACTGCTTCTAAGTTTGGGGTGCCTCTTAATTGCCGAACAGCATTTCCATCCATGTTCAGGTTTTAGTACCAAGTATGAAGGTATAAAAGATTTTGGAAGGTGGAAAAACTTAACAACAGCTTTTTACAACTTGTCAGATCAGTGCCCTATCAGTGACACTGTGCTTTATTTGAAGCAACTGCATCTGGCTCATTTAATTAAATGCTACCATAACTACTTAATCATAAACTATGAGTGAGTGAGATCTGTGTGAATATCTGTTAATATGTGTGAAAATTATTCTATTGATTACTGTACAGTGAAAGAGATTCAAAGATAAAAGCAAGTTCTTACTACAGCATTCACCCTGGTGTTGTTTATGGCTGAGGCAGTCTCCCCTAGGGACCTGCTGTCAGCTGCACCATCCCAGAACTATGGAAAATTGGCTGAAAATTGCAGCTGGAAGTGATCCATTGTCTACTTCCAATTGTGGGGCTAGGTGTTAGGCATGTCTTTGAGCTAAAGTGAAAGTCCTGGAAGCCTCCAGGTGCACTGATGAACCATATAAAGATATTTTTCAGTGTAAAATTAAAAAAAAATGCTCTGGGGGCCAGGGATAGTTCAGGATGGACAGGAGCTGGAAACCACCACCACCACCAACAACAACATAATTAAGTCTCGTGGGTTAAATGCCAACTCTTGGTATAGGAACATATTGTTTATGCCCATTCACAGCCAAAAATAAAATGTGTTTTATTTATTACCAGCCTCACCCTTTCGTCTTCAGACAGTCATTTCAGGGCATTTTCTAATTTTATCCTTATTACAAACCTTGTGATGTTGACCTAAGATTTGCTGTAGGGTACATAGGATCAAACCAGATGTAAGAGGAATGCAATTAATGTATATATTTAAAACATTAAATAAAATCTATGGTGAATGGGCATGGACCATCAGCACCATTGGGGTGAGGAAGGAAAGTTCCCTTTTAACACTTCTGTTCCTTTCTAGAGCTATTTAATCTGATATCTAATTTGACTCTTAGTAGGTTTTGTGCTTCATCGGGGATCTAAAATTAAGGCTTCCTTAATCCAATGTTTTGTATTCCCCATTCTATTACACTGGTCCAGAATCACATATGACTTCCCAAGATATACCACTGTGGCCTGCCAGGTGATTGAATTTCAGACAGAAAGCAAAACCTAGATATATTAAGCTACTGGTGATTCCCCTTGGCTCTCAGTAGGGTGACCTACTGTATATACTCGACTTTAAGTTGATTTTATGTATACATGAAGGCATCTTATGGCTAACTAGTACCGTATATACTCGACTATAAGTCGACCTCATGAATAAGTTGAGGGCAAGTTTTGGGGCCAAAATTATGGATTTTGCTATGACCCATGGATAAGTTGACGGTAGAATTTAGGGACATATAGCAAAGGATCTAAAGGATGAAGCAAAGCAAAACAATGTTAAAGAACTTATAAAATTCCAGCAGACATAACTCTACTCTTAAAACTGGATGGATGAGAAAGTAAAGGAGGCTGGTGCTTCCCATATTATACTCTTGCTTTTCACCAGGAGATGGTTCCTTCTTTTAAATAAGAGTTAAGATACAGTACATATACTGTTTTGTGGATAAGTCGAGTCAGTTTTTGGGGGTCAATTTTTTGACCTAAATTTCTAGACTTATACATGAGTATATGCAGTAAGTAAATGACATTGATAACATATGGGTCACAGGAACTTCCTGGTTCCTACATTTAACCACTATAATATGCTGAAATATTGGGTTGCTAAAATTATTAGTTTATACAACATATAAGCTCCTGGGATGTTGTGGTTTCTTCTAAGGACCTCAAATAATTATTTACATTGTTTCAGAACAAAACCCTTAAAAATGCTTACGATTTGTAAGGTGGTGTTTAGTGAACTGTCCCTTATAGATTCTACATGTTGAATTATCTCCTTCACACACTCCACAAGCATCTTCCACAGCACTGGAGCCTAAGACTTGATCACAGCCAACAACCTGCAAAATAAGATCCATCCGTATGTGTCTAAATTTAGATAACCATGCAAATTTAGCCCCCCCTCCCATAACAAAAACAAAAACAAAACAAAATCGTTGTGACCAAAAAAATAAAAATAAAAAATGGAAATGCACAGAGAAAAATAAGCACATTCATCTCTCGGTTGTCAACATATTGTACTACATTTGAAACTTTTTAAATTTGTGTCAAGTTAAAACACAATTATGCTCTGTTGTGCTCTGTTTGGATCCCCACCCCCACAATATCTGTGGCTCTCCACAAGGGGTCTACCTGGCTTTTTATGCCCCTGTAGGCCATCTTGGAGGAAAGGCAATTAAAAAATAAGAATTAGTTGTGGGAAGCTTTTAAAACCTATGTTGTTCTTGTATGTCTACAAGTCAATTCACAGCAACACTATCCCAGGAGTATTTTTTCTTCAGACAATTTAAAGCAGGGATGATCAATGTCTGCACTGTTTTTTGCTTCCACTAGGACCCCAACCCTGGTGCACCAAAGCTACTCTGCTCTTTTTTTCTGTTCCTTTTAGCCCAGCTCCAACAGTTCCTATTCTTATTTTACTGCATAAATTAGAACTTTCCCTCACACACGATGTCTACAAACAGAACAAACACATAAAACAACAACTCAGATAGCTTGCCTTGCATCATAAATAATGTGGCATAAATGAATGAAGGATTGCAGAGTTCTTTGATTGATTTATTCATGAGAATAATTCAAACTATCAAGTCATAACCATTTGCAGACATGCTGAGAAGAGAATTAGTAGTTTTTGGGGACTCTATCGCCATCACCAAAATAGCAAACTCTTTTCATTCTTCCTGTCTCCTTAAACAACATCTAGTAGCATAAATGTATCTCATGATGTCACCATTCTAGGAGTTCCCCTACTGCCATTCCATGTGACTGGCTGCTGTTTGCTGGAGCATTCATAGCTTGGTTTTATATTACAAGACATTACCCAGCTATAGAAAAAAGGAAACTGAGACTGCCAATCATGTTTTTGGCAGGACTCAAACTGCTCCTGAAATGTCTGACATTCTACCCTTCTCCCTTGAGAAACATTAAGATAAGCAGACAGATAATCACGTTATGCCATCACCATGAAATAAAGATGGTAGATGCAAATTAATGGGAAAACAAAGTACCTTATTTCATCATTACCTCACAAATCCCATCTATACAAACATTAGGGCTGTCTTCTGAACAGGGTGTTCCATCTTTCACTTTGTTTGACAGAGAAAAGAAGAAATCAAATCCTTCTGCAATACAGTAGAGTTTGCATAAGTCTTGGTCTAAAATGAAAAGAGAACAAAGTATATGGCTTAATTTTCCCTCCATAGCATTGCTGCTAAGATACTAGGGAATCTTGGTGCCTGCTTGTCCTGTTTTATTGGACAAGTTTCAATCTGTGCAGCCTGATGATGTGGACAGGATCCTTGGAGAAGTGAGGGCCACTTGCCCTTCCTGACCCGAGTTGGTAAGGGGAGTGGTGAATGCTTCACTGCAGCAAAGCAGATTACCATTCTGTCTAAAAGAGACTGTGGTGAGGCCTCCCGGATCTCACCATCCTGGATAACTATCAGTCAGTCTCTATTATTCCATTCTTGGGCAAGGTTCTAGAGCAAGAGGTGGTCTCCCAGCTCCAGGGGTTTCTGGATTAAACAGATTATCTAGATCCATTTCAATCTGGCTTCAGAACTGGCTATAGGACAGAGACAGATTTGGTTGTCTTGGTGAATGACCTATGCAGGGAGTTGGTCAGGGGGAGTGTGTCCCTGTTGGTCCTGATGGATCTCTCAGCAGTTTTTGATATCAACCATGGTATTCTTCTGGGTTACCTTTATGGGATAGGATTTAGGGGCACTGTTATGCAGTGGTTCCGGTCTTTCTTGGAGGGGCAAACTCTGAAGGTGGTGTTGGGGGAGTCCTGTTCAACTCCTTGGCTGCTGGTCTGTGGATTTCCACAGGTTTACATTTTGTCCCCCATGTTATTCAACATCTAGATGAAACCGCTGGGAGAGGTTATCTGGAGTTTTGTTAAAACAGCTTCAATGGCTACCAGTTCATTTTCGGGCACAATTCAAAGTGCTGGTTATGACTTACAAAGCCCTAGACAGCTTAGGTCCAGATTATCTCCCCATATGAACTAGCCTGGTGAGGACCTTCTTGGTGGCTGCTCCTGCTCTCTGGAATGCCCTTCCACAAGAAACTAGTCTTGCCCCCTCCTTACTTGGCTTTTGTTGTCAAGCAAAAACGGCTTTATTCAAGCAGTCTTTTAATGTATAATCATGGAGAGGCTTGGCTATTTGTTATAGAGGGTATGTATCATGGTTGTAGTGTGGTTTTAATGTTTGTAATTTTATATTATTTTTAGATGAGAGTTTAACTGTTTGGGGTTTTTTTTGTAATATAAAATAATAAAAAATAAACCTTTTATTTATATCCCGCTTTTTGCATACGCAATCAAAGCGGCGTACAACAGTTAAAAATACAATTATATACACATACAAATCCCCCTTAAAACAAGATTAAACAATTATGATGTTAAAATTCCAACATTAATTAGAAACTCTTATTTACACTATTAAAAAAAAATTAACAGTATGCCAGGTCGTCACTGCCAGACCTATCAGGAGAGATATGGGGGCTCTTTACATGGCCGTGGGCTGTTCTGGGAAGGCCTGCTAGAAGAGATTCATCTTGATAGCTTTCTTGAAGCTATCTAAGTTGGATATTTCACGGATCTCATCCGGCAGGCCATTCCATAAGGTGGGAGCAGCATCTGAAAAAGACCTGTGGGAGGTCGCAACCAGTCTAGTCCAGACTGGTTGTACATAATAGATTCCTCCCCGGGGATCTGAGTGTGTGGGACAGATTATATGAAGACAGGCATTGGGCCTAAGTCATGTAGGGCTTTAAAGATGATAAACAACACCTTGTACTGTGCCCGGAAACTAATAGGCAGCCAGTGGAGTGACCTCAATATTGGTGTAATATGGATTGAGGGAAGAACACTGTGTGCATTGGGAAGGCGTTGGAATTGGATCAGAATAGCCCTCTCTTTTGAATCTTCTTTGGTTTTTGTGTCCTGTTTTACAGACATGCACATGTGCCAGAATCTCAGCCCAAGATGTGGTTCCATGCTTCCTTGTAATCTTGAAGGGGGGGGGGGTTAGCAAGGAATTACTTCCCAACCCCATTTTAATTTGAATCACTTAATTTAGAATTACTCGTTCCTTCATGCAAAATCATTGTAACTGAGAGTTGCCAGGTTTCAAGTCAGTAAATAGCTTGCTGAACAACTAAAGGTCCAGATGCATCATGGGATATTCTCTGACTCTGCCTGGCGATGATCATGTGCTCAGTACAAAGGACACTCACCATGGGACCTCCATTACAAAGAATGGTGGAAGGAGAAAGAGGAATTAAAGGGTCCTTATTAGTTTCCTTGGGGATCTCTTCCTGTGCATGCAGCTCTGCTGATGCTCAAGAACAGGATGGATCACATCCATATTTTAACAGGAGAAGTTTGATCACATGTTGAAGTTCACCTTCCACTTGAGTGTAAGGTCTCCACTTGTAGTTCCATCCTCTGAATCGCTTGCTGTTGAATTCTGCACACTGGGCAGCTCTGAAGCCAATGCTGTTCTTTGGGCATTTCTGTTTGTTGCAGAGTTTCAGCATCCGAGGGGAACCCTCACAGAACTTTCCTCCATGGGATGGCCTACAACATTAATTGAAGAACTACTTCAGATCAGGTGTTAACAAGTTTAACAACATATATTTAAATGTTCATCTATAATGCATGAGGTGCACTTGGCATTCATAGCAAGATTTTGATAAATTAAGAATTGCCACCATGGCTCTGATGCCTTTCTGATGCTATTCTATAAACAGGTACAAAAGCCACTGGGTTTCATGGGTGGCATGGCAATTGAGCAGTGCTCCATACTCACTATACATTTACCTAACCATTTTCCACATGAGAAGACACCATACAAAGTAGGAATGGGCTGAGATGGCTTTCCTCTTATCCCTAACCCATTCACAGGTGCCTTAAAATTGTGAGGTGGGGGGAAGTCTTAATTTCCCTACATTTTTAGAATGTTTTTTATTATTATTATGTTGGCTTTCCCAGCAACAGCCATGGTATAGTAAGTGCAGAACTCTAGCTGCCAACGTTCTTTCTTCCTAAAAGTAATTCTGGGAAGGACACTAGTGTGTGTGGATGTGCCATTGTGTTCTGCTAAACAGAGAGACCAAGAGTCTATTTTCCCCCTAATATCTTGACAATTTTGGCAGTTGTCACAAAACATATGAGTTGTTTATCAAAATCAGTCACAGAATGGTCCAACTAGTGATTTGGCAGATTGTATTCAAATTTCTGAATATTACAAGTCCACTAGAAAATACAGAGCTTTGGTGGTAGAAGCAGTTGTAACAAACTAATCTATAATCGGAACAGTAAGAAGGTGTTAGCAATGGCCCATGTCCAGAAGAATTCCATAGCTAATGGTACAGAAAACCATTAAGAGGTCCAGGAGAATGAACAGGATCAGTTCCCCTTGTCCTCCAATTGTCAAGATAACCAGGGCAGTTTTAGGACAAAAATATGTTTTGCATTCTTCCATGGAAACTGCTATTTACACAATAGGCTGACAAAATCAGACCAAATATTAAACATATCTTCAAAATTAGTATGCAGTAGACACTGAAGAGAATTGATAATTACTGGTAATGCAACCAACAGGGAAACATGCTATTTCCTTTGGGACAAAAGCACAATGGGGGATTTTGTTTCAATGTAAACTTCACCTTATAGGGAGCGATATTCATTAGGATTGTGATAAGTTAGAAAAATGTTAAATCCCCCCCCCCCCCCGGCTGCTGTGATCCCAATAATGATCACACAGACCCAGCAGTTGTTTACTATTTGCATTCATAGTTGTCCTTAATGCTCAGATCTCCCTCTTTTTAACCCTCAGTCTGTCTCCTCAAAAAACCTGGCGGCTTCTAATTTGAAGATGTTTTCACATTATGTATCTATTTTAATCTCACCTGCTTGTCCGAGAAAAAGGCATTCCATTTCAGGAAAATAGACTATTTGGAAGATCCAATTTAAAATGGATTTTAAAATATGGTCTGTGTCATGGCTGAGGTCAGTTTAAGAAGGTCTGATAATTATTTTTAAAAAGTTTAAGCTCCTTGCACTAGTGTGCAGACATTTGCATTGTTTGAATTGTAGGTTTTCTGATTCCAGTGGGAATTCCAGTGTATTGAGGGATATAAAAATGCCCCAAGTCAAAGGAGTGTTTGTGCAGAATCAGGTCTGTTGAATTCAACAACCTGTTGTCAGGGGAACGGGGCATTAAAAGATAAAAACAAAATAAAATATGCATTTTCTGTATTATTCCATATTTCCTGTCCTCAATTCATCCCATTGTCCCTTTCCCCAATGGTATAAATTTCAGTTTCCCCTCACATGGGTACAACTTATGGACAACTTCAGCATACCATTTCTGCTTCACAGCATCATTTTTCCCAGAAAGGCAAGCAAACATTGGAACCTGCCCCCTTTGCCCACATTATATTGGCTGGTACAAAAAAAAAGTATCTCAGTGACAAAAACCAATAGATGTATGGAGACATTTTCTGTTCCTGTTATTGTTTTTGTTTGTTTGTTTGTCGTTGTTAGTTTACCTGGGGGAAATCTATATAGAGCAAGTCATTGAAATATGGGTATGTTGTGTGCTGATGATAATGTTTTATGGAATGGCTATATTTCAGGTGTAATTATGTATGAATTCTGCAATAAACCATGAGTGTGAGGGACAAAAATGTTACAATGCCATGCAAGAGGGCTTAGGGTGCATACATTCCAAAGCTAAATATACTTCATGACTTGGTGGTGGGCACATTAAGGCTCTTAAAATATTCTTTGTTCAATTGAGAAGCCAACTGATAAGCTTAGGGAACTGCAATTATGCATACCACACTATAGCCTAAGTTTACCCCCTACTGAGTAGACATCCTCCAGCTACCAGGAAAATTATATTCCTGCTGTGATTACAAAGCATATATTTGGCACCATCAGTAACTTGCCCTGCTGAAAGTCAAGAGACATTCAGGGAAAACAAGACTTTTTTCTGTCTAATATGGCAGTCAATTGGAGAAGGTAGACAAGACATATCAACTACAACACAAATACTACCTTTAATTAATGTTAATTACTTTTTAATATCAATTGATAATATAAAATTAGTTTACAAACTAGAATAATTAAAGCAATATAGCAGTTCTCAAATGTTTATCAGAATAAGAGAGTCCGATTGTTAGAAGGAGAAAGCCATTATAGGAAGATGCCAAGGAGCAGATTTTGGGAAGGCTCCATCTTATGTCTCCATCATCATCACAAGACCAATGCTTGTGAAGGTGGTAGAATGAAAATAAGGGCCTCTTCTAAAGATCTCACAGCCCAGGCAGTTTTATATATGGAGATAAGATATAGTGGGCTGTGCACTGAAACAAGATACTTTCTTCACTCCCTCCAGCCTATGTGGACTGGCTGCCAGCTCCACCATGTACTGATCATCTGCAGGCATCACTTCCCGTTGGTGCTTCCACTTTGGCCTGGGCTTCCAACCTTTTGTCTCCAGCCTCCACTTTCCTCTCCTTATCCCTTTCTTTGGTGCTGTCTCCAAACTTCCTTCCTCAAAATGTCTCCCCTGCATTTTTCCTCCAGTTCCTGTGTCTTATTTGTTTCTAGCTAGCAGGTGGTTGCAGAGCAGATGATGGGGGTGAGTTCTGGTACCAAAGTGACTGAGAGCAAAGGAGGAGGCTAATTTAGGAGATTAGCACACTCATGCCTTATCCCCAATGGGATTAAGGCATACTTATGTTTTAAACTGATTTTATCACATATGCCCATGGCTGGGTGATTGGATCTCGTATGCAGCCTGGATACCAGCCAGGTTTATTCTGTGGCTTTTCAAGAATGGGATTTTCCTGTTCTTGAAAAGGCACAGGATAAACCCTCTGTTATCTGGGCTGTAAATGGGATGCATGCATGCAATAAAACCCATTTTAAAAATAAATTCTCCTTTATCCCATCAAGGATAAGGCTTATTAAAAGAGAGTGCATTAATCTCCTGTGTCTACATGGGCCAAATAACACATCCTCCCCTTGCCCTCATGATTATCAGTTCAGATAGCACAGGGCCCAACCCTCAGTTCTGGTGTGAACTGTCTGAACAACATATGGCCAGTTCACCATCAAATTTAAAAACTTACGTTATGCTCTAGATCTTCCCAGAATGTCAGGAATGCTACAGAGTGACACTGGGAAGCTGTTTACAACACATCTTGCTATGCTGCCTGCTGCCAGTGGTGGTGGAATGAATGGCTCCTTCTAAGGTCAAAACAAGGTGCCCAACCATGTGATTGATGCTGGGTGCCTCTTTTCCTCTTCAGAGGGCTAGGCCCATGCAATAGTGGTGCTGGTGGGTGGCACAGTGGGACGCATGTGGAAACAGCCATTCTGCATTGCTCGAACAGGGAAAATTGAGGCAGCTTTAGGGTCAGAATACTCTGGTAGGCTCCAGGAGTATCATACTCCATGCAGACATGGCATAAGTGAATACATAGACACTCTGGACTTTTTCTTTTTCTTCCTTTCCTTTCCTTTCCTTTCCTTTCCTTTTTCTTTCTTTCTTTCTTTCTTTCTTTCTTTCTTTTCTTTCTTTTTTTTTTTTTTTTTTTTGCAAATTGCAGCAACCTATCAATTAAGCCTTTGTAGCTTAATTTTACACTACATTGCAAAAACTATTACAAGGCAAACAAACAGCATTTTAGATAAGGCCATATATTTTTTATGTATGCAGTAACAAGCATCTGTGATCAACCTAGCTGGTCAATCAAGATCTGTGAGGATGTTTCTCCCTGCGTTGTAGCTGATTAGTACAAAACAATGTCAGAAAGTATTTTAAATACATCAGAATCAAACTTGAGGAATAGCAAACTATATCACTGTGGTTCAGGGGTTAAAGTGGTGAATGCAAGGTGTGTGGGGGGGGGAGAGAAAGGTTCAAATCCTTCTCTGTGTTAGCATGGTTGGATTTTTCCAAAAAGAGCCCTAAATCCTCACATCTAAAACACATTGGTGGAGGTAATTGGATGTGCCCACTTTAGCTTTGCTTGAGCATAGAAGTCTCTGAGAAAGCATTAACAGCTTTAGTGTGGATGATCATCTTCCTTATGACCCTATACAGAAGGACTTGATGGGAAATGACCAAAATCCTCCATAAGTGTGAAGCGAGCACCCCGCGTACACAGTGGAGCCCAGTTAGGAGTTGCCAACAGGAAGAGTCCTTCACACCTTTGGGCAGATTTATGACCTCTAGATGTTTTTCAGGCCACAGCTATTCTGACATTGATGGCCTTTTCGCATTGTAGGGGCTGTCTATAGATCAAGCAACCTTTAATGTGTAAATTCGATTTTACATTGAAGTAGGAAAATAAGCCTCCACTGAAGGCAGGGAAAAGTCTGGGTTCTGCATTGGAATCCAGATGGACTTCTTGTCAGTCTGAGTTTTGATACAATCCCTGTCCACTTACCCGTCCTTTCCCTTACCCTCCATGCATCAATTACATTGAACTTCATAGGATACCCATAATGATGCCTCTTGTTCCTACCTATTTTTCCTCCCTTTTATTCCAGCAGCCTTGAGAGTGTGTGTATGAATGTATGTTTGTGTGTGTATTCCTTCCCTATTAATAAAATTAGATTCTAACTAAGAGAATCTGCCTCTGTATCATTTATTTGGAATTACCTGGTCTCTCCATAAACATTTTGGGATTCAGTCCTGAAGGGTACTTATAAGAAGCCCTCCTCTCAGCAATTTGAGCTAAGTAAAAATTTCCTAATTAGAACCATTCTTACATGTGTCACAAACCTTCCTGGGTGACCTTGGCACAGCCATTGCCCCATACCTCACAGAGTTGTTGCAAAGACAAAAATGAGAGTCCATTATGTTCTCTTGAACTCCCCTGACAAAGGGTGGAATAGAAAATATTTTTCTTAAAGAGAGAACATTATACAGAAGAGGCCAAGTGTTTGCTGATATGTCAGATTTGTAGAGAACCTCCTCCCCTCAAACATCCAAAATATTATTTGCTTATGCTGATATCTGCTCTATGACCTCTCTCCAAGGAGCACTGTACAATTCTATGTTTGATTAAAGTAAATCTCTATGAATTCAAAGAGGCTTTCTCACAAATTAACAAAAAGGATATGAACTTGAGTTTCCCATATGCATATATAACATTCTGCTCTGTTCAGTGAACGTATGAAGGAGTTGGACCATTGGTCCACACAGCCCAATATTGTTTAATGTAACAGGTAATTTTTCTCCATGGTCTCAAACAGATGTCTTTCTCAAACCTATTACTTGAGATCTTTGTAGCTAGACATGCTGAGGACTGGAATTGAGACTTTATCAGTGCCCAACATGTACTTTAACTGTTCCTTGGGCAATTGTTTCCCACATGCTCTCAAATGTGTGAAATCTAAATTGTGAATGACATCAAATACCTATCATTTGGGATGCACTGTATAGTGCTCTAGTGCCCAAGCTAAGACATTACCCATAATAAAATAGTTATGGCTACTTTTGTCAAAGCAGAGCTTACTCCTGAGTATTTAAACTTTTAAAATGAAAATTTCAGTCACCTTGGATTAGTGCAGTTTCGTTCTCGATGAGATATGCCTCCTCCACATGTTCTGGAACATGATGACCACGTGGACCACTCTGACCAATGCCCATGGATTGGCTTGGGTCCTTCATCACCATATTTCACACACTGGCCTCCACGACACCACTGCAACATACAATGCATTTATGCTTTAGAGATTTCATGTGTTATTGGTGGAACCACACATAAGATTAAGACTGTGGAAAGTGCAGCCCTCCAGATTTTACTGGACTGCATCTCCTTTTAGCATAGCCAGCATAGCCTGTAGCAAGGTATGGTAGAAGTTACTGTCCAACATTTGGAGGGCCAATGGCCATGCTTGATAAGGGATGCTCTGACTTGTCCAAAAACAAGTTCCCTGGCCTTTGCTAGGTACTGCTAATAGTGTCTCAGACTAACAAGAACCATGTAAACTACATTTTCCGTGATTCCCCAGAGCCTCAGACCATGGTATTAAGCACTCATAACAGCATTTGGGGCCTTACCTGATTCTAGTCTGAGAAAGAGAAAAGGAGGTCATCATTGCCATCATCATGACATTATTGGAGATGTGATGAGAAATGGGCTCAGGTTAGAATCAAACTATTTTCTAACATTCAAGGATTTATATTTTTTTAAAAGCATTTTCAAGATTTGTTGTGGGGGGAGGTGAGACTGAATACACATATGGCAAAAACACTGCAAGCATACAATGTAATATGGGAGATAAAACCTGCACCATAGTGCTTCATGCATTCATTAAACTTACAGAAGAATCCTTGCAGGAGACTTATATGCAAATATAAGAAACCACAACTATAAATACAAATGCTAAGTTGCTAAATACAATTCCAGCATGTGTGCGTGTGTGTGTTCTGTAGGTTTTTATGATTTACTAAGTATGAAGTTGTATAGTAACCAATAATTATTACACAATTTCACACTTAGTAAATCATGAAAACCTACAGGATTAAAAATGTTCAGTTGTAAGAATTCAGGATGTTCAGTTGTAAGAATTCCTTAGCTTTCTTTAGTCTTACTGCCACTAACTTACAACAAAAGGCATGAAATTTTTGGCAGTTAGCAAAGCTCCTCTAGGTCAAAAGATTTATGCTTTCCTCTGAGACACCTGGACTGTGTGATAAACTACTGTGTGTCCAAGGTCACATAGTTTTTCCAGGAGACAAAACAATCAATATTGCATTGCATTTCTATCTCCCCCAGCCTTCAGTTGAGATGTTAATACAATTCTCCGAGCTGGACAGTTTTGCCCTTTGGGGCCTCAAGAAGACCTTCTCTCCTCCACTCCCAGCCCCAAAAGTTTTACTCATGGGTGAAGGTTGATCTTAGGATTTTAAAAATACATTTTGTTGTAACAAGTAGAATGTAAAACAGCTCAGCAACTGGAAAGCCTAACTAGATATTCCAAGGAATTAGATGTGACACCAGCACATCCAGGATTTTCCCATGTACTGAACATGGCAACCAATGACTCACTACTGCCACTTGTACCATTGCAACCCCTGCCTTTGAAACTGTCGAAAATATCTCCGGGGGGGGGGGGGATCCAGTAAAGAAGTCACTAGGACACTACCCTCCATCCCTGTGAATGAAACTGTGGAAACAGAACAGTGCTTTTGGCTCACAGCTTCTACTACAGTTGGGAAGTAAGCCAATCATTATGTTAAGTATAAATGGTCTGGGTTTGGCAAACAATTTTTTCTTCAGAAACAAAAATATTGCTAGGCTTTGGTTTTGTATGCCAGAGCCACTCCACATTTTATAATATCTATCTCCAACCTATGTTCAGAACTATATAAAAATAATATCTTTTTTTTACAAGAACAAAAGTTATAACTCATCATTTCTCAAAATGAAGGAGAAAGAGGATGTGATATTTACATTTACTTTCCTTTAGTATTCTGTGCCCTTATAAGTCACTAAAGTTGAACATTCAAGTTATTCCAGTTAATGTACTTCACATTTGACATCACAGTTTTTAAAAAGGTCTTGTTGCCACTGTCTTCTCTCACTGGCATATATAATTTATGATCTTTTTTTTTTTAGAAAAATCTTAGTCAGCAATGAACCTAAGGTCAAAAGAAAAGTTAAAAATCTTAGAAAACGGCTGGGTGTCTGCAGTATTTGAGACAACAATTCCTCTCAAATTACAATTTTAAAAAATGTAGAAGGCAACACAATGACTGCTGGTTTTGTAAGTGCCTGAGGACTGACTGCACTTGGATCATGGCTGTTCAGATCCTTTTATCCTGCCATCTATACATTTCTTTATTCAGTTTTCAGGGTCCTTATATATTACGCGGAACAGTGTAAATGCCACCATTCCTTCAGTTCTTCAGGCAGAGGGGTGCTTTGGAAGATACAACTAGTGCAGAAAGCAGCATCCAGAATTATGAGTCTGTGTGTACAGTATCTGTTCTGGCCTGATTGCCAATATATTTCCAGAACAAAGTGAAAGCACTGGTTTTAACCTGTAAAACTATATAACTTGGATCCAAAATTCTTGGAGGAATATATTTTGCATGATGAACCTTCTTGCAGCATAAAATTATCCTCCCAAGTCCTTTGTTTGAGAACCTCCTCCAAGAGAAATGTGGAGGATGGTGACAAGCAGTTGTGGCACCAAGGCTATAGAATACTCTGTCTAATAATGCCCACCTGGCTATAATATTATCATCCTTCTGAACCAGGTTAAGATAGCACTCTACTCCCAAGCATTAAATGGAATGCAATTAGTTGATTTTTAAAAATTGGTGAGTGCTGTCCCATCATCTTTATTATTTTTTTCTTGTATTACAGATGTATTTTTATTCTTGTTTTTAACCTGCACATATATTTAATACTATATGATACTTTGAGTATTTTTAAAAGAAAAAAAATCATATTTCATCTATTTATTATCACATTTTTCTTTTGAATGGGACCCACAATGGGATAAATATGAATTCAAATAGGGTAAATGATTTAAAACATTTCAGTAAAATGTTAAAATGCAATTAAATAAATACATATTTATTACTGCACTTGGCCAGCACAAAAATGCAATTAAGTAAGCTACCATATTAATACATCAGTACTTAAAACAATATAAAATAATTTTAAACCATAACAAGTACAATAAAAATACAGTACTCAGATCCTTTAAAGACATATTAAATTGACCTATTAAATTGACCTATTAAAATATATTAAATCAATATATTACTATATATTACTATCCATGGACTGGCTCCTCTTTATTTATCTGAACTTCTTTCTCCTTACATTCCCACTCGTACCCTCTGTTCTGGTAGTCAAGGTCTCCGGTCCCAGCCTAGGATTTCCACTTCTCCGTCCCGGATTTGTCCCTTCTCACTTGCTGCCCCTCCCTCATGGAACCTTCTTCCCCCACTTGCGTGCCTCATCACCTCTCTAACTGGTTTCAAAACTGAGTTAAAGACTATATTATTTAGGGAAGCATTCCCAGATGTGTGCCCTTGTCTGCCTCAGGATGCCTTGTTTTAACTACCTTGTTTCCCCAAAAATAAGATAGTGTCTTATATTAATTTTTGCTCCCAAAGATGTGCTAGGTCTTATTTTCAGAGGATGTCTTATTTTTCTGTTTATTATATACTGTATGTATATTTATATATAAAAAAACTTTGCTAGGTCTTACTTTCGGGGGAGGTCTTATATTTAGCAATTCAGCAAAATCTCTACTAGGTCTTATTTTTTGGGGATGTCTTATTTTCAGGGAAACAGGGTATGTATTAATAAGCTGAGCCCTCCCTCCAGTCCAGGCATCAGAGGGAGAGAAGAACTGCTGGACCTCATCCCCTTCCTCATCCCCTTTCCCTTCTCTTTTTGTGTCGTGTCTTTTTAGATTGTAAGCCTGAGGGGAGGGAATGGTCTAACTAAAAGATTGTATGTTCAGCACTGTGTAAATTTACAGTGCTATAGAAATAAAGGTTAAATAAATAAATAAATAATAATAATAATCATCCTGTGATGGATGTCATCTGCTTCACCAACCTTATTTGGTAAGGGAATATTGTGAACCTTTATACCATGTTAGCAGATCTTGCTACTAAGGGACATAATCTTGTGATCTACCTTCCCATGTATGGAAGTGCTGCAGGAATAAACAGAAAAAGACCAGCAAAGATGGATTGGGGCCACAGTAACTGCATGCCGTGGCCCCAATCTGTCTTGAATCCACCCAAAAAAGCTGGCAAAAAGTTGGCTTTTCTGCCTGCACCAAGGCTGGAAGCCAGCTTCATGATGCTCCAGCGGCACATGGCATGTAAACACCACACCGCCAGAGCATCATGAATCCACTTCCATGTACAGTGGTCCCCTGGGTTACGAAAGTAATCCGTTCCGGCATACCTTTTGTAACCCAGAAATCTTCGTAACCCAGGGGACCGCTTTATTTGTAGCGCCGCACAGCAGATTTAAAGGGCCGGCGCTTTTTTTCGGAACCCGGGTTTTTTTTCGCAAGCCGGGGCCGCTTTTCCGGCCCCGGCTCTTTCGTACCCCAGGGTTTTCGTACCCCAGGGGATTCGTAACCCGGGGGACCACTGTAAATGGCCAAGCAGTGCAAAGGGGCAGTCTGTTTCGCCCCAAGGTAATTTTGAATTTTGATCTTCTCCTCTGGAGTATTAGCTACTTCTTCTAATTTGCCATCATCTGCAAACTTGATAAGTATGCCCTGTATTCTTTCATCCAGGTCATTGATAAAAGATGTTGAATAGCACTGGGCCCAGAACAGAACCTTATGGCACCCCTGTGGTCAGTTCTCTCCAATATGAAGAGGAGCTATTGCTGAATATCCTTTGGGTTCAGCCAGTCAACCAATTACAAAATCCATCCAACAGTTGCATGGTCTAGCCCACATTTTACTAGCTTGTTTGCATGAACAGAATTTTACTAGCTTGTTTGCAAGAATAGAATAGAATTGTTTGCAAAAACAGAACCTTGTCAAAGGTCTTATCATAGAATCATAGAATCATAGAATCATAGAGTTGGAAGAGACCACAAGGGCCATCCAGTCCAACCCCCTGCCATGCAGAAACTCCAAATCAAAGCATCCCTGACAGATGGCCTTACTGAAATCATGATATGCTGTATCCACAGCATTTCCTTTATATACCTATATATATATATATATATATACACACACACATACATATACATATATATATGTATATATATATATATATATATAGAGAGAGAGAGAGAGAGAGAGAGAAAGAGATTAGATTAGTCTTTCATGTCTTGTTCCTATACCTGATTTCCTAGTAACAGCATCCAGATAACTAACACCAAGGCCGCAGTCCTACAATACTTTACCAAGGAATAAGTCTCACTAAATTAATTGTGGCTTAATCCACAGGTTTTAACAACGTCCATGCTGGCTGAGTCAACATGATTCAACACAGTAACCATGCTGGCTGAGTGATTCTGATTTTGGAGGATGGCTACTCAGAATATTTGATTACTTGTGCTGGATCAGGCCTACCTAGTGCAGAATATTGTTTCCGAGAGTAAACAACCACATGCTTATGGGCAGCACACAAGTGGAGCACAAGACCAATAGACCCACCTGGCTCCTGTTAGGGTCACCATAAATTGGAAATGACTTGAAGGCATACTACCACAACAAGCCCCTGATCCCAAGATGGCAATCTATGAAGGAAAGCAGACTTCTGTGTATGGGTCAGAGCTGGTGAGCAGGTATCAGGTACACCTTTTGAATGATGATGTTCAAATGCATACTATTTGGATGCATGGTCAGATACGGATGCACTTTCTAACATCCATGGCTTTAAAGGGAACACAGTTTTGATAGAGAACTACTATCTTCAGATGTGCATTTGAAAACTTGTGCAAACCTATTTGTGGGTGGACCACTTTTTCCAGATAAAGGTACTTATTTTTAAAATGATAAACTTCAAAGGAACTACCAGAGGCATCTAATTAGATTTTCTGTTATCATTTTGGATTAATCTAGAACTTAACCTTTTTTCTTATGAAAATGATTTATGACAAAGTGTCACTTTAGAAAGAGTAAATGGGATAACATAGTATGGAAAGCAAATAGACTGTACATTTAATCTTATTTATAGATGAAGTAATCTGTTTAAGATTAATTGCTCCTGTCTGTTATTCTTGGACAGAAACATGGATACACCACTTCTCTTGGGACTGTCAGTCAGGATTACACTCCATTTAACCTAAAAGCACATGTTGGCTTTGATGTGAAGAACTTAAATTGTGTCTGTCTGGATTCATCTTGACATACGCCATGTTTATGATATCCTTAAAATCTAGTCTGGAGACAAATAACTCAACAGTTTAGTTTGGAGGGAGGAGGGTGATATGATATTACCTCTGCTTGGAATTTATGTTATTTTCCCTGAAAATTAACATGAAAGAGATGCCACAATATTGGCTGAATTTATCTGCTTGGATTAGGAGTTTATTTGTGCCCCTTTTAAGACATCCTCTATGCTCCCTACAGCCTACTAGGTTTGGAAAGGGGCAGGAAAAAAACAAACAAACCACCCTGCATTTTCTCTGTGGATTCAGAGGAGTGAGACCAATGAGAACTGTTGGCTTCCATGTCAGTGATTCTGCTCCAACTTTTAGTTTGGACTTTAAAGCAGCAATCTAAGGAGCTGAACTCTATCCTACAAATCGATTAAGAACCTTGGATAGCTCTTTAAAATTCAGATTAATACCAGAGTGGATTCACCACTACCCTTGACAAGGGAGCCAGCAGCTGCCACAGGGTGTGTGTGGTAGAGCTGAGGCAGTTTCTCCAGCCTCTTCACCCAGCCACCTCTGTCTGAGGGTCAAACTAAATGTGACTCCATTCCCTCAAACTACAATTACCCAAATGGCTGTTTAAGTACTGGGACCCTAGTGAGTGAGGGAAAAGCATTGTGGTCTCATTCTGGCTGATTTTGGTGATACGGAAGTTTTCCATATCACCAAAATTGGCCAGCAGAGTGTGCCCAAGGGACAGGTGATGGTTGGTTGGCAGTACAGCAGCAGTTTACTGTGCGATAACACCTGTTTTCCCCCGTTCCAACCCGATTCGGCCCTGTGCATTGCCAGGGCAAAAATGGCTGTGCCTCCAAAGAAAAAGGGTAGGCTAAGTTACCAGGGGAATGCAAACGCAGCAACAGAAGAATTCCAGGTGTGAACAATTTTCAGCCTCTCTCTCTCTTTCTTTCTGAACTGCCAGAAATGTGGGGAATGAAGGAAAATTTCATTGATGGATTCTTGTCAGAGTCTAAGCTGTTTGTGCGCAATGTCATGTGAAAACAATTTGTGCAACTGTGCCTAATGCGTTGGATAACTGCGAGTTCTGACCCTTTTAAACTTCCAATTTATAAACTCAACTTTCACTGGCATAAATGCTATGGTCAAGGTCCACTGTACCTGATCCTTACTCTTTAAAAGCCATGAACACTATTGCTAATGATGTGGATTTAATTTTGGTCCAGAGTCTTTTAGTTGTTTGGAAGAGTAAAAGCATTAGTGCTGCTGCTGAATTATAGAGAGTGGAAACACATAGAATAAGGCAAAGAAAGAAAGAACGAGATATTAGAAGTGCAACTTTTTTTGCCATCTTGTTTTGCCATCAGCAATCACACTTACATAGCTAGGGTTCCTTGGCATTATGGAGATGCTTGTGTTTTAGTAGTGCCCAATTCATATGAGAAGTATCAACACCTGCACTTTCTTACTATGACCCAATGGAGCTAATGTGATTATTGTTAAATACATTTATACTCTGAGTGTTTTACCAAAATAGTGTACGTGAAACTAACAAAAATAAAATACATTTTAAAAACAAACCTTTGAGTCAAACATCATATAAGCACAACCAATATGAAAACAGAAGAAGAAAAAACATAGCCAGCACACAGCCATGGCAAGCAGGAGCAATTAATATGTTAAGTGACTCTTAATGATGCAGCTGTGTAGTGATGAGAAATGCATGTCTAATGAGTCACTAAAAGAAGCTGCAGAAACATCCTTCCATAAGGCTCAAATTACATTCCATATTATGATTATTATGAATACTGTCATTGGGTTACAAGAAAATAAATGATAATCTTGTCTGAATTTGGTGTCTACCACCTTCATAAGGGTCTTTAATGTCAAATAAGAAACTTAGAGACAGTATGTCCTTTCAAGACAATTTGATTCTTAAAACTAAACATCATAATAATTTTGTTGTTGTTGTTTTGTTTAAGATCAACATTCAGTAATAAATGGTCAATGAGCATTTCCTTGTAAAAACAGAATGGAAGTCTATGCTTAATATATCAAATTATTCCAAATGCATCTTGTGACAAGAAGCTATCAAACAATCATTGTAGCTTTATTTTTTCCTAGCATTTAAAATACAGATACCATACCATTTATTGTTCACTCTCATTCCCATTTATTGTCTATTGTCTATACCACTACCCTTGTTCAAAAAAAGCCCAAATTCCTTCTTACCATGTCATAACCACACATGGTCCCTTCTGCAGCTGGCATAAATTTGGTTTCACATTTTCTGCCAACTCGATGGCACCACAATGCTTTGCAAATATCCTAATGGGACATAAAGACAGCGATGAAGTGTGGATTTAGGAATTATTAATTTCCAATTGTATCCATAGCAGGGTTGACAGTTCAGGATTCTCCCAAACCTTGAGGTTTCTGGGCAAACTTCTGAGACCTTGGAACAGTCACCAGTGATAGCATTAAACATTATGCATTATGGACCAACCACAGTCAGTCACAGCCTGTTATTTGGATATTTAAGAACAAAATATTAGCTAAAAGAGCTGGCTGTTCCTAGACCAAGGTGAAATGAGATTATTAGTCCTTCTCACTGATTTAGTGAGATGCTGCAAGGAACATTTAATCTAGGTGGATGGAGAGCAAATTGGAGGGTGTCCCCTCTGGTGCTGCAATGACTAGGGATCGAAACGCATGGGCCAAGTAAAGTGGCTTTTGGCTGCTTTTGGGGGGGGGGATGTTATTTAGACTCAAAGCAGGTGGAAGCTCTGGCCCAAAGGAGTTGATTTGAATCCTGTCCTTTGTACCAAAGCAAGCCAGATCTGACATCTCAAAAATAAGCGCAGCTGGTGCGCTAGTTTTAGCTGAGCCTGGGCATCCAGGCTCAGAGTTGAGTTCAGGAGAACACCCAGTCTACAATCCTGAGATTTCAGGGGGAGTGTAACCCCATCCAGCACAGGCAAAGTCCCTATTCTCTGACCTCCCTTGCAACTGACCAGGAGCACCTCTGTCTTGTCTGGATTAAGATTCAATTTGTTTGCCCTCATCCAGTCCATTACTGACAGCAGACATTGGTTCAGTACACTGATAGCTTCCTTCAATCGGGCTTCTATAATAAATATTGCACAAGATATTCTGAAATTCTGTGAGAACCAGAATGGTGTGTGGACTGGAGTGCTGGATATGGCTGAAAACACCTGGTTCCATTTGTTAACTCAAACAGAATCTCTGGATAGCAGACTAGCAGTGTCACTATTTTTCAGCCTGAGATGCCTCTCTCAGTTGCCATGAGGATAAAATAGGATGGGGGGGGGGGGACCTACAAGTCCTTAGATGAGAATGGGTGGTTGGAAAAATGGGTGTCTTACCTTTTTAAAGTCCATCATGCACAACTTGGCTTTCTCTCCAAACTGCCACTTGCACTGAGTGGCTGCATCATACAATTCTCCTGGAAGCTTCTCCGGATACTTGTATTCTTGCACAGGCTTAGGCTGATCAGCAAGACACAAGGACTGAGCAGAGCTACAAGAGATGCATACAAGTTATCTTTGAGTGTGGGCACATCTACATCAGCTGCTTAATCCAGGGCCAGTCCAGAGCATTATGTCCCAGACTGGCCCTGAACCAACTATGATGGCAACCACATGCACCAGGCTGAAAATAGTGTAAAACTGTGTTGTTGTGCATGCACAGCAGCCAGGATGACACTGAGTTGGCTCCACTGGCCCATCCCTCTCGGTGCCACTGTTGCTTCTGAGCTTCAGCAGCCAAGCAGCACCCTATGAGGGCTTGCTTGGTGCACTATCACTTCTTCTGAGGGCAGAACAGGGTGCTCCATCATGTAATCAACAAGGATGTTGCTCTACCTCCTTCTCTTTGATCATATAGGTGCCCTGTTCTGGCTTCAGCAGAAGAGAGGTTTGCAGGGAAGGCTTCACACAGAGCTCCTGCCCTTCAAGAAGTTGTGGGGAGGGCTCCAAAAACAGGTCATCCCCTTTCCCTGCAATGCTTGACATGGAAAAGAAGAAGGATGGTATAGCTCTTGGCATGTGGACAACAGATAGGATCAAATCAGACCTGATTCAGCTGTTCACATACCAAAAATGATTGATGTGACTCTGGGGTTTCTGGGAAACACTGGGCTTTCCCACAACTTTTCTTAATTTGGAGCATTGTGGCCATACACCTTGAGGACTGCCAGCACCAGCTTCAGGGACAGTTTGTTATATATTTACACATTGTAGATAAGCCCTATGTAAAATTCAGTTTTGGATGCCAAAGGAAGTTTGAAACAAATGTGGTTTATTCTTCCTATTCAGTTCTGAAACAAGAGTACTTTAGGTTATAATAGTTTCTGCTTTATAGTCTTCTGTAAAGTATGTCTCATTAAAATCAGAGGAACTCAAATATAGCCAGTGTTGGACTAGGACTCTGGGAGAGCAGGGTTTCAATGCTTGGTCTCCACTGGGTGAGCTTGGGCAAGTTGCATTCTCCCTGTCTCAGATAAAGGAAATGGCAAACCACCTCTGAACAAATGCTGCCAATAAATAAATAAATAAATAAAATAAAAAACATGATAAGTTGACCTTCGGGTTGCCATAACTTGGTAATGACTTGAAGGCCGACAACAATAGTAGTAGGTGATTCAGAAAAGGCACACCTGGAAGACTGTTTTACAAAGCTTTATGGCTATATCTGCTTTGTGCAACCAGATCTGTCTGTGGACACTGTGCACCTTGCATATGCATGGAGATATCTGATTTGCTGAGAGCCAGCATGTCATAGTGGTTTGACTGATGGACAGAAACTCTGAAGACCACGGTTCAGTTCTCAGTTTGGCCATGAAACTCCATTGGGTGATCTTGGGCAAGTCACACTCTCAGCTTCAAGGGAAGGCAATAGCAAACCTGAACAAATCTTGCCAAGAAAATCCCATAATAGTTTCACCTAAGGGTGGCCATGATTTGGAAATAATGTGAAGGCACACAACTATGATGACAGCAAAACAACATCAGTTTTGCTAGAAGTGATCAGCTAAGTATATGTGAAATAACAAAATTATTCCTCCAGACATTTTTGTTGGTCAGGCTTCCCTACTCATCTGACTGACCTGTAAAATCAGCAACTAATGCCATTGTTCTTAATCAGTACTTTGAGCTACGATACACTGCCACAAGTCCTATTCTTCAGACAAGATAAGTGACTACGAAGAAAATTTGCCTGGCTCCTATGAGCATAATTATATCACTGAAAAGTAAAGTACAGCTTATCCTGCCAAGAACACCAGTTTTATTGGGGAGGTTAACTCTGAAAACTGGGCACTGAGAAATCATTGTGGTCCAGGAAAACTGTGAGTAGAATTCAAAAGACATGCATGTCATCTTTGATTTTGCAATAAAGTATCAGGGTTGACTGAAATCAGTGTTTGTGTCTAATAGACTACCCAGTCTTCATGGGTTTAACTTCCCACTTTATAATAAATGTAGGCTTGTTACCTCTTCATATGTGTGTGACAGGTGAGCTTAAGCACACCAACAAATTAGGATCCCTAGTTTCCTGGTGTGAGATGTGAATAAGATGGGCAAAAGGAAAGGACCACTTAGAACACTGACCTTCAGAGCTGCCTGCCTATAACAGGCATGGAGATGATGAGAGCTGGAGGCTAATACATCTAGAAAACTTCTGTTGCAGGAAACGTTTCCTATACCTTTGGTTCTGACATCTTGGTTCTAAATGAGTACGAGTTACAAAGTTCTGAATATTGCTACAGTTCGTGATCATCTAACTAGGAATATCTTCATTCACACATCAGATGCAAAGCCAGGGGAATACACCAAGTCTTTAAAAACTGGGGTGTGTAAATTGTACTGCCAAGTCCAAACTAGTACTTAAATTAGCATGTTTGACATTTTTGATAGGACAGGTGTTAGTGGCTGAGAATATGGAGAAGTCTAAGCTATGCCCAACATTGCAATGAATCTAGCATTCAACATTTGTTTCAAAAATGTTTGCCATGGTTGATGTCCCAAAGTTCTTCATTTGGGCTAAAAAAACCTAACAATTGAATTGAATTGCCTTCAGTTCTGCAATACCTGACTTGACATCCAGATGCCTTCAATTTTGTCCTGCTGAAAAACAAGATTAACTCATCCTGTTGATGTTAGACCCATGTGTCATTTTCCTAATATTAACCCATACTTCTAAAATAAGAGTTGTCATGCTGGTATCATGAAACAGAATGAGATCTTTTCCTATTAATATAGGAAATGATGGAATAACATGATCGGTATTCTTAGTATGTCTGAAAGAAATTAGTACAGCCAAGTTAACAACAGGATCCTGTGTTAAGCTACATAACATCCCTAACACATCATCAGTCTTACAAGTGACAGAAAAACAAGACAGCTTGAAAACAAGACTGTGTTATCCTTACCAAACTTGCTGTCTGCATGTTTTTTCTGTTTTCAGAAAGATGAACATGTCCCACATGTTTGTAAGGAATGCCCAGTATAAAGGCATAGTCATGCATTAGTGAGTGCCAATATGGCAGAATGGTAAGGGTGCCATATTAGCAGTGGGGGAAAACAGTTTCATATCTTTACTGATCCATGAAATACACTGGGTGACACTGGCCCCATCCTGTTAACATACTCCACTCCACTGCCCATGTCATCCCTGACTATGTTAACAGAATACATGAATAAGGCCTATATCTATGTGATTGCTACTCAGATGGGTGAATTCACAACATTTTGAATCATCAGCATCCATTTCACACATTATACAGCATTGATTCTGAGTCTGCCACCCAATGCTACATTCAGCAAGAAGTTATGCCCACAGACAACCATAGCTTTCTGAGGTTTGCAAATGTGTGATATGTGCACCCTTTACAAATCAAAGCTAGTTTTCGGTATGTGCTCTTAAGATATCATCTGTGATGTATTACAGAAAATCCATCCTTTTGAGATTGATTTAAAAGAGAATCATTAAACAGAAATCACATCACACAGAAAGCCATGGCTAAAATATTTTGTTCCTGATTGGAAAAATAGTTTCCTCAAGAAAGAAAGAAAATCTTACACAATGGCTGCTTCCACACTACAGAACTAATGCTTTAACTGTCATAGCTCTATCCTATGGAAATCCTGGGATTTGTAGTTTGTTATGGTACCAGAACTCTTTGCTTGAGAAAGCTTAATATCTTGCAAAGCTTCAAATCTCAGAGTTCCATAGAACTGAGACATGGTGGTTAAAACAGTATAAAACTGCATTAAATCTGCAGTGTAGATGCAGCCAATAAAAGAGTTGCTGTGAATGACTGTGATTCATGCCTGCAACTAGGAGACCAACATGGTATAGTGGTTTGAGTGTAGGATTGGGATTGTGAGACCAGGGTTCAAATCCTAACTCAGAGTTGGAAACCCACTAAGAGATTTTGGACAAGTAACAGCCTTTCAGTTTTGGAGGAAAGCAATGGAAAACCCTCACTGAATAAATTTTGTCAAGAAAACCAATAACTTCACCTTAGGGTTGATATAAGTAAAAAATAATAATAACTTGAAGGCATACAACAACAACAATTAGTATTGAGTGGGAAGAAGGTAAACAACCTGAGCGGACATGCAAAAGAAAGGATCAAAAACAGAAACAGAAAAAGTAAAACAACAACAACAAATAAATATAATTTCCAAGGTACTCTGAGGAAACCCTTTATGGATGTAAGGTGCATTACTTCTTGGAGGGAAAAAAATCTACACTGTTCCCAAATTCCTCTTAATAAAGGGTTCCTTGTCCCCACCTTCCAAGAATCCTGAAACAGGCAGTGTAAAAACAAAGTTTTTTCCCCCCATATTCTGACTTTCTTGGGTGCTCCCTACAAAGAGAAAACAGCAGCCCCACTGAGACAGTGGGTCCTTTGCTGGTCTCAGAGCCCCATTAAATGCCCACATTCTGTACCCTCTGAAGTTCAAACCTGGCTGCTTTCTGTGAATGTTTTCTATCAGTTCTGGTATATTGAGTCACAGGTAGTTTGAAACATGAGTACTCACTGTTCTCTGAAGGGGAGCTAAATCAACCTTTTCAGTGACCAGCCTTTTACTCAAAGAGTATCACTTCTCTGGAACACATACCTTAGAAATTTGTAGAGATACTGGCGACTACAAGCTGACCAGGAAAAGACCCCATTGTGCCCTGCCAGCGTGGGGGACATGATGTTGCCTTCAGACTTTTTGCAAATATTTCCTTCCCCATCATGGACCATGCCAAAGCTATAAAAAGAAAAATGATAAGCATGGTCATCTTTATAAATTTGCCATTATAAGGCACTGTAAAGATGCAAGGGGAATCTCAACCACATCTTTATCTGTTGGTTGTTTGGATTTTTAGTCTTCATTTGTTTTATGAGGAAATATTGCAGAATTAGTTTGTTTTTGTTCTTTAAAATATGGTCAGGGATTCTTAGAAGTTCTCTGAATAAGTTCACCCAATATGTTGCTTCACATATGGTTGTCACTGTGTGCATGTGTGTACACACATGACATTCAAATCATTTTGGGCAGAAAGGACCTCAGGAAAAAAAGGGCTACTGTACTTTTCTTTACAGTATATGGTTGATATATAGGATTGGTCTGACATATCTTAATGAGCCACAAAGCATAAACACAACATTTTTAACACACCCACTTTTGAACTGATCCACAATTATTAAAAGTAACCTCCCTGACAAGATGCGTAACATGAACGCATCCTCCAGCAACACCTTGATTAATGACAATATTTAACAATAAGTAACTTGTACCATGTGGTGTACTAAGGATGCAGTGGCTTAGTGGTTAAGACACCAGTTCTGACGTTCAGAAGGTTGGCAGTTTGAGGCCCAATTGTTGCATGATGGTGTAAGCTCAGATCACTAGTCCTAGCTTCTGCCAATCTAGCAGTTTGAAAGCATGCAAACACAAGTAGATAAATAGGTATCACTGCAGTGGGAAGGTAACAGTGTTTGGTGCAGTCATGCTGGCCATATGACTATTGGAGTTATCTTTGGACAATGTTTGCTCTTTGGCTTAGTAACAGAGATGAGCACTGCCCCCTGCAGTCAGTCACAACTAGACATTCTTGTCAAGGGGAAACCTTTACCTTTTACCTTTACCATATAGTGTAGTGGTTTGAACATAGGAATGGGACTGGAGATAGGGATTTGATTCCCTGCTCTGCTGTGGAAATCACTGGGTGACCTTGCGTGAGTCACACCCTCTCAACCCCAGATAACCTCATAATATGGTTACCTTAGGGTCACCATAAATTGGAAACGACTGAAGGCGTATATTATAACCACAATAACAACAATACATTTCTTCTTGTTAAAGCATAAACACAAAAGTAGCTGTGCATGTAATGTATGTCTGTCACATTATAATCAAATTTCATTTTGTTCTGCAATAAAGCAACATTGGTTGATAGTCCTTGCATTATACCACCACAACAGCTCGCTTCTGATATTTCATTTTATGTTTGTTTTATGAATTTTTTTAAAAAGAAAAAAAAATCCACAGGTTAAATTATTCTCCCATGGCAGTTTATAATAGACCACTGAAAAACGATGATCAATCAGAAATGATGATCTGAAGTGATTTGCAAACACTTTTTCTGCTTTATTCTGCTCTGATATTTTCTGTATTGGCAAACCATAGTTATGGCCATTATTCCAGTTCAAGTTCCATAAGTGGAACACTGTGCAGACAAAAAATCATGGCAGAAAAGTAACTCTCAGCTATAGTTTTCCTTCAGATACAGAAATTCAAATCAAGGTTTGGATTTTAACCACAATTTATGCACAATTTGTCACATCTAATTGATCCAGGCAGATTAATCATTTGCCACTATGAGGGACTCTGAAATTCAGACAAAATTCTTTAACTTCCCTAAAATATGCACAAAAACTTACTTATGTCCAGACTCATGAGCAATAGTAAAAGCCAGTCCAAGCCCAGTATCTTCATTAACTGTGCAGCTACGATATTTACTGCACATTCCACTGATTGGAGCAAATCCTGGCAAATTAAGCAGAAAGGAAGGAAAATAGTATTTTCTGGGAAATAACATACCTTCAGGAAAATATCCTTGAAAATAGTATTTTATAGTATTCTATATAATATTGTATTTTATATAATAAAATAGTATTCTATAGTATTTTATATAACAGTATTTTATAGTAATAGTATAAATAGTATTTATGCAAAAGAAAAGAAAAACACCAGAAACAGCCTGGTTTGCTGACTTCGAAATGCTGATAGGGTGCTGATGGCCACCAGTTTAACATGAATGAGGCAGAAACAGGTTCCTCTGAATTACATCAGTGGGAAGTGGATCTCTATTGTTCAGAAAATATAGCACTGCTTCCTGAAACTGAAACTATTGGAAAATCTTCAATGCTCAGTTGAGAAAAAGATCTTTCCCCATGCCATAGCACAAAGAATTTGAAAACATTGTCAATGATGTCATGTTAGAGTTACTTCATGAAAAAGTAAATTCTTGTCATCACTCATTTCCACCTGTTCAAAACTTAGTAAGTTATTCACCAGTGATCTGTTACTAACTCATTATTTTAAAATTAATACCCCCAATATGTCAAAAAAAGAAATGGCCAAAATAATGAAACCAGTCATGTGATGTTTTTTCCATGATGTTTTTTGGCTGCTGTGCTTTACTCAAGCATTTATGACATCCCCTTCCTTCTTGCCTCAGATGCTCTAATATGAAGCCAGGATGGTATAGAGGATAGAATATTATACTTTGAGGACCTGCGTTTAAAAATCCCTTCTGAGCCACCAATATAGCCTTGAAGAAATCTTTCAGCCTCAGTCTTATCCACTACATGGGACACTGTAACATGGAAGTGGATTTTATGCTTGTAGCATGGACACTTCTCTTTAAAATGCCAGCTACCCCATTCTGTTTCTTTTCCTCTCACCGCAAGTTTTTCATTCCTCTGTCATTATTCTCTGGCCAGTGAACATACTCAATCCTGATATGATTTTTTTTTTTGCGGGGGAGGGGGGTCTCCTACTTAAAATGCCCCAGCCATGAAAGATGCTTTTGTGTTCATTCAACAATACTTGAGATTCTCCCAAACCTGCTGAAACCTCCCTCTTGCATTTTGCTATATAAGCAATGACGCTTAGAGCATGAATGTTGGAAATACAATATATGGGTCCATTTTTATCCCCCCAAACTCAGAGTATCATACATAATCAGAGGAAAATAAGAAGATGCTCAGTTCCCATACCAGCAAATTCTGTTGCATCTCTTTCACCACTAATGGAAGCTGGAATGATGGTGGCAATTTTGCTCAATAGGGCCTAGTTAGGGCCAGAGCCCTTTTGTTGCTGAATAGTAATCATGACACAAATTTCTGAAATGTTTTAAAATAACACAATCAACCTTGATTTCACCATAGCTTGTCAAGCCAGGTAGTGGAATGAGATATGCAGTCAATTTTGTCAGATAGTTTAAGGTACTAGGGCCAATGATTCTGAGATGATGCTAATGCTATCCTGCCAAGCAAGGACTCACCCAAGGTATCACATGGCTCATTTTTCCAGGAACAGATATCAAGTCCTGTCAATAAAATGGCATGGTCATGGCGGCTTCCATCCTTTCCCATTAGCCCAGACTGCCATTGGCAGAAACTGCTCAATGTGTGGTCAGCATGGTGACTGATCATGAGCCCCGGCTACATACAAGAGTCAAACAGAAGAAAATTCCACCACAGGGTTAATGGGAACATCAAATTAACTTTATATTTATCACAGTGGCAACTTCATCAAAATGTACAGAAATCTATGGAAAACAAAGAACAGTGGAGCACCAATACTTTTACATGAGTACAGATGAAATCATAAATTTAGAAAAAACAAGCATATGTCACAAATTTGATAGTGAGCCTTTTGTCTACCTTGTGGAATCAAAGAATCAACATCAGGGATTTCAAAGATGTCCCATCAGGCTGGAATCAATATCATGATAATATAAAGCTCTTAGAAAGGCTATTTTGCTATATATAAACCAGAAAAGGGGGAAAAATTCTTCTTTTTAATGTTGAGAAGGCAAAAATTAATTAATCATCTGTTCATTCATTCAGTCAATCATTAGTTTTAAAGAAACTATAGAATTATTAGGAAATAATACAATGTATTGTGATCACTATTATTATTGTTGTTGTTGTTATTATTATTATTATTATTATTATCATTTATTTGTATAGTGCCGTAAGTTTACATGGTGCTTTGATACAATCAATTCAAAACATTAAATCCTGCCAGAGGCTTACAATCACTACCCCCATTTTGCTATTGGCTCCTGTAAAGGTGCTGTTTCTATAGTTTTTAATTTCCCTTTTCCAGCATCAAGAAGTGGTTGTACGAAGTATGAGTTACAAGCCTTTTGAAGGTTTAAAGAACTTTAATCTAAATCAGTGCAGTTTGAGTATTGGACTAGGACCAGAGACCAGGTTGGAATCCCAACCCAGCCATGGAAACCCACTGGATAAGTGACACACTGTCACCCTCAGAGGAAGGCAAAGGCAAACCATCTCTGACCAAATCTTGCCAAGAAACTGATGTGATAAGTTCATGTTAAGGTTGCTATAAGGTGAAAATGGCTTGAAGTCATACAAAAACAAAAAGAATTTTAGGTATGGAGGGTAAAAAAAAAGAGAGATTGAGAGAGAGAAAGAGAATTTCAGGTAGTTCAAGGCATTTGGAAGGTGCATTTTAGAGGTCTTCCTCTCTTCCATTTCTCTCTCCTACACTCCAGTCCAGTCCTCCAGAGACTTGTCTCCAGCTCTTTGCATTATTCTCCCAGCAGTCATGCATAGAGTTGTATTTTTCCCCTCGATGCAACAAGCCAGTTCAGTACCACGTTCCCCATCTTCAACAGCAAGGCAAAATCTCTATTTCTTTCATGACAAGAATCCTGTTACTTACTGTTACTGTCCTGTTACTTAAGATTCTCAGATGAAGAAGAAAGTAAATGAACATTTAAATGCATTTAACTATTTTTAACTAGTAGTTTTAACTAATTATTTCCAAGCTCTAACAGTGTGAATTATTAATCAACAAGATTAACCTATTAAGACTCACTGGCAGTATTGAACATTATTTCCAGACTCCAGGCTTGATATGCATTCAACCCTGTTACTGTGTAGTGAGACTGCAAAACCAAGTAGTTTGCAATCATCTTCACAGCAAGCTTAGTTTTTATATTCCACAAACAACAAAAACATATGCTTCTTCGCTCAAGTGAAAAAAAGTTTTATAACTGTGGGGAGCGCAATATTTCAGTATGATGCTGTCATTTCACTACTGAATTTCACTTCACTACTAAAATTCATTTCACTTCAGTTATACTCAACCCAGGGAGCTCATGATCAAACCAATGACTTTTTAAACAAAACCATTTGTTTTACCAGAAAGGCACAGAACTGAAGTGGTTACAGCAAGTCTGATGAACAAAGATAATGTAAGTTTCATTAGATCCTTGGAGTAGGCTGGTGCAATAGTACAAATAGGAAAAAATCTCCCAGTTTTGGTCTGGAAAAACATTCACCTGAAAAAGATTCAGATGTCCGTCCAGATATCCATTACTACCCAAGTCCAACTGGACTGGCTAGATATGCCTTTTGAAATGAGTATGTAGATCTACATTAGGCACCACTAGTTCACAATTAGAGCTGGAGTGGGAGCAGAGAAATCTCACAGTGTAAAACGGATTTTTTCATTATCTGCTTTGATAAATGCATCTATGTGACACACAAAAACAGATTGTGTTTCATCACTGAGAGTTAGCCAAGGAGACTAGAGAAGAGTATTAATCCAGACTGAATTATTTTTATACAGATAAAAGGGATGTATCTCCCTAATATCATGAACAAATGAACCATATTGGGTCTGACCCATATTCTCTGGATATATTATTATTCCCTACCTGTCACTTTCAGTCTTCTCTAACACAAAACAAACCTTGGAGACATTTGGAGAGGTCTGACTTGACTCTTGACAAAGTTTATAGCATCAAATAAAACTTGCTATGGCTGTCTCTCAGTCTAAGTGATTAATCAACTAAAATGTGTGTTCATAACATATATGGTTAGATCATTCCTTTAGCTAGATAGCTTTATGCTTTCAGCACCTCTTACTGAATAAGGATGGATAAAAAAACAACAGAACAGTGAGCAACAGGTTTAGAAGAGCAGCAGTTCTGAGCCAGGGAAGTAAAAGAAAATTATGTCACAGGTGTAAGATCAAAAGATTACTCTTCCTACTCTTTTCAAGTTGGACATGGTCCAACCATGAAAAACTAAACATCCAGTGTAATTAAGCTGTCACTTAAGGATCCCCAATCGCTCAGCACATAAAATGAAGCATTACATTGCTAGCAGAGCCTTCTGCTTCAGAGGGGCTTGCAGTCAACTCAAAAACAAAAAAAGGAAGGAGAGAAATAAATAAAAAGGCAGTAGACTTGAATGCACAAGTCAGTACAGTTGTAACTGCTGGTGCTAGTGAAAAATTTTGATCTCTCTAGTCTCACTGATCTGGTCAAATGTTGACTTCCTTAACCCACATGGCTTCTGCTACTTTGATCCATATGGTCATTCTCCCTCGCTATCAAAATTAAAGAATGTGTGAAGAAAATAGGGAGGGGGAGGGAAGATATTTTCTCTAAACATACGTAGGAAGCTACCTAGTCATGCCATTTCTATCAGTACTGTAGCTCTCCAAAGAGAATTTCAGGGAGAGGTTTTTCTCAATGCCTGCTACCTGGAACTGAACCTATGCATGGAAGCATATGCTCTACCATGGATCCATGCCCCTTGAGCACTTTTAAAAGTCTAATTAATCCACTACATACAATTTAATATATTTATTATACCTGATCTTCTTCCAAAAGTATCAAGCCAACAACTGCAATGTTAATATTGCCTCCAATTGTTCCATCTCTAAACAAAGCAGAAACCTGAAAGAAAACACAGAAATTAAGCTCTTGGAGCCTATTATGACAGTGACATGCTCCCCTGTGTACAAGAATTTGAATACACTCATCCCTCCACATTCACTGGAGTTAGGGGCAGAGGACCCCTGTGAATGAGGAAAAACTGCAAATAACAAAAATGCTATGGACTCTATCACACGAGGGACTTACCATGCAGTAATCCTGGCCCAAACATTGCCCAAACGCTTAAGAAGCATGGAGGCGGGGTCATCCGCCGCACCTCTGAAACGTAATTGAGGAATTCCACTGTTCTTCCATCAACCAAATTTTCATGGAGAAGCCATTTTTGTAATAACGGAAGATCCCATTATTACAAAAATGGCTTCTCTGTGAACAATTGGTTGACGGAAGAACAATGAGAGCACTTCAGTGATGCTTCAGAAGCACGATGGACAATCCCACCTCAGTGCTTTTGGGCTATGATTACTGCACGGTAAGTCCCTCGTGTGATAAGGGCCTATGTTTTTACTTAAGAGAACACCTCTCTAGGAATCTCTAAGTCCTTCAGTGCAACTTTGAGGTCAACATCTGCCAGACACTGACCACAGAATTGCACTGGAGAACCTATAAATGCCTAGTGGGATGTTATCTCTAGGAATCTCCAGGTCCTTCAGTGCGATTTCTGGTTTACATTGACCATAGAGTTGTGCTGGAGGACCTATAGATTCCTAGACCTGGATCCAGAATACTTGAGGGAACGCCTCCTCCCATACAATCCTTCCCACATACTGAGGTCCTCTGGGAGGAACCTATTGCAGCCAAAGAAAACCAGGCTGGTGGCGAACTCCCAGAGGACCTTCTCAGCTGCCGCTCCAAAAATATGGAATGACCTGCCAGAGGAGATCTGCCATATTACATCTTTGGAGGCCTTTAAAAAAGCGATAAAGACGGATCGCTTCCGGCTGGCCTTCCCAGGCTGACCTCCTTGAAATTGAGCTCTCGAGTTGTCTAGCTTCTGTTTTCTAGTTGCTTCCATTGGCTAATGATGGTCTGTATTGGGAATTTTACTGGGAATTGTTATTTTAGTGCTGTTGTAGGGTGGGAGAGAGATGAGATATTGGAATTTTTATACTTGCTCTGTTTTAATGTGTTAATATGTTTGATTTTTATTGCTTTTAACTGTTGTTACCCGTCTTGACCCAATATAGGGAGAGGCAGGATACAAATAACAATAACAATAATAATTAGACAGGACATATTAATAAAATCTGTGAAAAATCATATCTGCAAAAGTCAAAGCTGCAAATATGGAGGGATGAGTGTATCACTATTTGAATTCATTTAAAAGCAATGTCACAAGCTATTAATTGAAAGACGCTTAAAAATATGTCCACCGAAAGTATTTTTCATTTAAACATCTAGCCTGTGAAACTTCAAAGGTTTTAAGTCTTTAAGATGTTTCTTTGTTGTTTTTGCTTACCCATGATACAAAGATATTACCCATGATACAAAGATACAAAGATATTTCCTTAGCCATGATAAATAGATACAAATTAAAAACAACACAGCACAATCTAACCAAAGTTATATCCCACTGATTTCAAAAGGAGAGTTAAATAAGTGCAGAACATGTCAAGGGCTCCTGGAAAAACAAACTTTTGCTACTCACTGCTGTAACTTATTGCTTACTAAGCAGAATTTTTAAAAGCATATTAAAGATTTAGGAGTGGACCAAGATGCTATTTTCTTATTTTAAATGCCTTGCCACTTCTTGGTCTTTTTAAGTGTTTACACCAGGTGTGGACAAAGATGCTATTAAGACTGAAGCTTCCATGAGCCCTAGCTAGTATTGCAGTTGTGAGTAATGCTTGAGTTGGAGTTCAACAACATCTGGAGGGTTGGATTCTTCCTACGATAGTTAATGCCCTGTGTAACCAATGTGCTCTGAAAACTCTAGGTTGAGGTGAGGAATCTTTGGCCACCAAACAATTTGGCCTACAGCTCTCATCAGCATCACAGAGCATCCACATTTCTAAGGCAGTGAGAGAGTTATGGTCAGAACATCTGGACAGACATCTGCTCTTGGTCTTGTTCCATAGAATGTAGTGATATCACCTGATGAACTCCTGCTAACCTGTCTTTATGTGGTTCTCAAAGAGCAGACACTTGGAAACATTTATACAGCAGAAACAGGAATCCTGGCCTTTTTTGCACCTGGCCTGGTTGTCTGCTCAGTTTTAGTCATTTGGCTATCTCTGGAGCACATGCTTAACTCTCTCACTGAAAGCAAAGGGTCTTAAAATCCATGAACGCTCAAGTCCCATTATATACAAAAGTGTAGCAAAATGGTCTCCCATATATAAAATGGCAAAAACCAAGGTTTGCTATTTGGAATGTTATTTTGAATATTTTCAAGCCATGAATATTTGAATCCATGGATGCAGAATCTATGGATATAGGGGGTGGGGGTGGGGATTGTATACACTATGGAGATTATCGCACAGCCATTTTTGCCCTGGCCATGCATGGGATGAGATCGGGGCAGAACAGGAGGAAACAAATGTTATCACACAGTAAATTGCTGCTGTGCTGCCGCCCAACCATCACCCGCCCCCTGTGTGCGCTCTGCCAGCCGACTTTGGTGGTACTGAAGGCTTCCATACCACCAAAATCGGCTGGCAAAACATGCCTGGGGGATGGCTGATGGTCTGGCAGCAGTGCAGCAGAAATCACTGTGTGATAACACCCCCTTTCTCCCATTCTGACATGATCCCATCCCATGCACAGCCAGGGTAAAAATGGCCGTGTGATAATCTCCTATGTGTTGCATCACCTATGGTACACTTTTCCAAGGGGAAAGTTTTTAAAGGAAATGTTTTCTGGTCTTTCATTTTGAAAATGATGATGTGAAAATTTTTTCTTTGATATCTACTGGTGAGAAGTACACATTGTATCCCCATCTCAGGAGAGGGCAGCTTGTGGCCTTCCAGATATTTCTGGACTATAACTCCCATCCTATATGTCATCTAAAGATGAAGGATGATGTAACTTGCAATCAAATGAAGAATGAACAGCAACATATGCCTACTCCTACTCTAGCTGCCCAAAGAATTAAATGTAAGTTTGTTGAATTTGCAATATTATGATAAACAACAATGAATTTCCCTCTAGCCTGTACATGGCTATGGAACATATCTCCTAGGCATGTAATGACTATTGGTTTTAAGTGAACCATTTGATTTAATTTGACTATATGTCTTCCCACATTGTGAACACGAAGCATAGAAATCATTAACGAGACAAATCAATAGTTCAAGTTATCATAATCTGATTTTGAAAACATCTTTTACTGCCCAACATGTCTTAAGAAGAAAAATCATCATACCATATTGAGTATAGTTAAGACATAAGTAGTAATGTTGTCATGGCCATGGTTTTGCATCATTTTTTTGTCAACCACCACTAAAGTCTCAACATTCAGCTCTTTGTTCTTGTGGGCCTTCAGAAGAGATCTTTTGTTTCTCAGCAGGAATTTATATTCATCTGGTAATATATAGGCGTCTCCAGCTGGAGGCTGGGGCATATCTGCAAAAACCAAGACAGGAGATGTTCAAGTTAAAACAAAACTGTTTATGTGAAAGATAGATAAAACCAAACCAACAGTTTACCTGTCTGAGCTAGATTAGGACTAAGAACCATTCATAAAAAAACCCAAGATATGATCAAAATTATAATTCAGTGACAGAGTATCTGTTTTCCATGTAAACAGTGCCAAGACACTTCTCAACACATCCAGTTATAGCACAAATGGGGGACACAGACTGCAACCCTAGTTATGCCTCACCACTGGGTTGTGACAGCTGCAATCCAACATCATCTGGGAGGCACACATTCCCTAACTTGAGTCAAGGATTTCCTTAGGAGAGTTTGGAAAGGCTGATATCTTAGAGTTTCACAACCTTAGAAAAGATCAGGTATATGTATCAGAATGTAGAGTATTCATTTTATGGAGGAGTAAACGCAACCTTGCATACGTGACTGCATCTGTGTACCACTATAGCTCTTTATATTTGTTCCCTCAATTTAAACTTTTATTTCCCAGTTACTGCTTTGAACACTTATTACACTGTACATAATCAGTCAAGACTATGTGAATTGATTTCCCATTTACAGATGTTAATTGGATCAGTAGATGATTGGAGCCATGGAAAAGCAGAAATCACAACTATTAGTGCAATAACACACCCATGTTGGGTGTGCTTAGGTTATGTGTACAGAGACCGGTATGTACTCCCACAGTAACCCTGCCTTTACTGAGTTATGCAAAAAGGTTTCCAAGCATTTTGAAATATCTTGAGAACAATAAGATTACAATATAAGCCAAAAACACCGTTAGAGGTTGCCACAATAAAAATATGATGATCATGAAAACGAATGGCAAAATTTAGTCGAAGTTAAGCCCATTCATACCCTACTGTTTAAAACAGGAGACATATAAGTACTGACTTGATTTATTTAAATAAACAAGACTTAGACTTTTTTGCCACAATCCCATCATTGGGGCTTTCTAGATTGGCAAAAAGAAGTGTGTTCATGGCTGCATGAAACTCTAGCCTTTAGATGAGAAAAAGGGAAAGTGTGCCATGAAAATGCTTTTTTTGCGTTTTAGGGGAGAAGAAGCGCCTTTAAAAAGGTGCTGGTTTTCCCAGCTTCTTTTTAAAAAACTGCAGAACGGCGCAGCTCCATCTAAAGGCTGTGGTGCAGTTGCTTAGCATTAAGGAAAAGGCAACTTCATGTCACACTTTCCTGCCAATCTAGAAAGCCCTATTGTTAGGTATTTTAAGTCCTACGGGCCTCAGTTGGTGTATTAGCGTATGTATACATCTTTCCTATTTAAAATCAGCAGGATTTTAGAATGCTTAACTTTGGTTGAGTTGTCCCAAAGATGTTTAGGTATAGATTGACAGACATGGGCATGTGCTTGTAAACAAGTTTAATTTTCTAAAAGGCCACAACAAAACTGGCAGGGAAAGGATAGAGCAAAGGCCCGATATGATGCACATCATGAGATGTTCACCTAAATAACTGTTCTCCTACAGTTATGGAACACAGGAACTTTAGGAACAAAGGACTTCCAAATGTGAAGCAGTGTTTGCACAAAACATAGGTTTAAGCTGTCAGAAGTGTTTTCTTGTACAGCTGACACACAATTTGTTCAGGGCACACATCTAAAAAGATCTGCTGTACACCATTATTAGAAGAACAAAGAGTTCATCTTATTTCCTAGCTTTTACTTGTGCTTACTGAAAAAGCACAACTGAACAGCAACCAACAATTATAACAATAGTACATCCAGAGTGCAATTAATGGGGAAGGAGAAACTGTGTCCTTACATACATTTCTTGCGCCTCCCACAAAAGTGCTGTTTTTGGTGTTGCTTGGAATTGTGATGCTGCTGCTGGGTTTCTTCGAAAACATTATTGTGAGCATCCACTTCCTTTTGCTTCTCATCATTCACAGTTATCTCATTATCAATTGCCAGCTGAGGCTCAGTAGATCTCTTATACAGTACATGAGAGTGGTGACCATGAGGTGCAGAGTAGTTATGTTTAAGTGCAAGATTTGGAGGTAGTGGTTTCAGCAAGTAATCAGCTTCCTGTGTCCTTATCAGGCCTGACTAGAAAAGCAAAACACAATTAGAAATTAAACCAGTAGCTTCAGATTATCCTTCAGGAGACTTCTAACTCTTTTCTCACACTGAGCTTCTAACCACACCTTAATCTATATAGTGGTTATTAGAAAAGCAAGCTCCACAGATCAGAATCTAGCCACTTTCCCCCTTTTAAGCAAATCTGTCCACACCTTTTGACTTGCAAATTTTAACAATGATTCACCACAAAGTTTGGAAAAGTTATTATTTGGGATTATAGCTTCCCACTGGCCTTGTTAGTTGGGGCATCCTGAAAGCTGTAGTTTCCAAATGTAGCTTTCTCAGGCTCTGACATTTATGTTCCATCCAGTAATAGCTGATGGCTTCCATGTCAGTGAAGTAATGAATCTGCTTCAGGTTTTAGGCCCAACTTTAAAGTAGGTTTTTGAGATGTTGAAGCCTGTTCCCCAAACAGGTTCACCACATCCTAAAGTTCCTAAAGTTCAGCTGATTCACCATTCCATGGCCATGAAAGCCATCAACCACCACTGGTTATATCTATATAGATTTTAGATACATCATTTTATTTATAAAATGCATTTACAGCAAATTGGAACAAAGAGAAGCCTTCTTCAGACCTTCTCTCTCATCACATAATGGATAAGGCATTAGGCAGCAGGGTTAGTACTTGCCAGAATATTGTAGGTGGAGCTAGTATGCACAGACTCATCAGATTTGGGGAAATTTATGTTTTGATCTTCAGCTCCCCAACCTACATGGCCAGTGGCATGGTAATGTTTCCAGGTTACGAGACTCATGCCCTCTCATTCTGAGCAGAAGAGTACAGGAATCCTGAAGTATCCTGGGTTTCTTACCCATGGTTAGGAGACTGGGCATTACTTGATCTCCAACAGACCCGTGTTCCCCTGTAACTTGGATCTTCAAGTCTACTTCAAATTCTGTTAAAACACAAGCCCTGTTCAGCCACTTTGCTTGAAAGGGGTGTAACAGGGAGTAGGCTTGACACCAGTATTGGAGAAAGATGTTATTTTGCAGGCTCAAGTTAAAATGAACTGTGAAAAGACAATCAGATTGATATATACACACTGCAGTGTGTGTGTGTGTGTGTGTGGTGGGGAAGACCATTTAAATCTGAGTGGTTTTATTACCATTTTGTCATTGTTCTCCACTGAAAAGAAAGGCAGCATTCACAAGGCAGCCCTTGACTGCTTTTGGGGAGAATATCAGTTGGGCGTTTGGCCATTATATTTATATCATACACCACTATTGCTAAAACATGCTTCCTTAGTAGGCCATGAGAAACCTTTACAAATGGAATTCCTATGCAAATAAACCTTAATATTCCACAAAGCTGTATATTAACCTTCCATAGCCCAGTACTTTCCATAACCCAGTGCCTTCCAGCTTCCACATAGCTGTATATTAACCCTTCCCATAACCAAAATCAACATCATGATTGGTTATACTGGTTAGTGAAGATGGGAGTTGATTTCCAAAGTAACTGAAAGGTACATGAACATATATTCAAGAAAAATAGCCTTGTCAACCTTATAGCAAAACACAATAACATCCAAAATCCACAAAACAGTGAGGAGGAGAGGCCTGCTTGCATGAATGCCCCTCCATACTATATGACATGAGGACAACAACCACACATCTGTCAAAGGTAGGCCTATGACTAACATGGTCATTTTTTTTCTCTCCTGTATAACTTTTAATATCTTTGCCCGATGAAGAAGCCAGCGGAGCTTTGAAAGCATGCAACATGTATGTTGTGCATTTTGGTTGGTCCAATAAAGATATCATTATAGTTATCACTATAGCCCACAAAGCCAGAAAAATCAGCAATAGCAGAACACATTATAAACCATCCTGGGCATGACATGTTGCTTGAAAACACTGAAATTCTGGACCATGCCAACAACTATCAGGTCAGAATGCACAAGGAAGCCATTGAAATCCATAAATAACTGGACAATTTCAACAGGAAAGAAGAAACTCTTAAAGTAAACAAGGTTTGGCTACCAGTCCTGAAAACACCAAAATCAGGACCCATTATATGCAAATACAAACCACCCAGGGTGAGGGGGATTAAGTAAATGGACACCCTATAGGCCTTGCCATTCAACAACAGATCAACACAGAGATTAACATGCAAACCACCTCCTCTCAACTAACTGTATATATAGTCCATCTTCATTCTCTGAAGATGCCAGCCACAGCTGCTGGTGAAATGTCAGGAATAAAAACGGCCTCATAGCTCAAAAAACGCACAAAAAAACTATAGATGTTGAACATGTCCATGAAAGCCTTCAACTTCACAAAGGTATCACTGTTTTGTGCACTTTGGAAGTTATTGTCCTGTAGGATACTAGGTTAGAGAAGACTACTCTTGATGAAATCTTTCTGGCATTCTTCTCTCATCACCCCCAAATCAATTAATGAGAATACGAAAAATTAAGGAATTTCTGCTTTTCTACTCAGCTAAACCTAAGCCAGGGTCACACAATTTGCAGAACCTGCAAACTCTGTACAACTTAACATCAGGTGCCAAATGGCTCCTATTCCATTTTGCAGTTCAAGGCGTCCATGTTCAAGCCTCGGATTGACAAACTGAGAAAAAGGGCAAATGGTGTGTTAACAGGAAAGAGAGGGTAGCTGTTGAAAACCTCCAGGACATCTAGCGAAATGTATTCGGTGCTTATCCACATGCTTATTCTCTGCCTTCATTCTATATCACTGTCTGCTACATAGCAATATTAGGACTTGGGAACAGACTCAGCTTTGCAGCAGCCCTCCCCAGCCTGAAGGGAATCATCATCCCTGGCCATGAGGGGTTGGGATATGGTGCGATCATTAGTGCAGCACAGCTGGAGGGCACCAGGTTGAGGAATCTTGCCAGCTACCACTTTTTGTGTGCATGACAGGAGAATTGCTACAAGTATGAGGCATCAATCTATTTAATATTAAGCATTGGGGAAATTGTTGTAAGCTATTCATTTGGGAATTCTCAAGAGGATCACAGCACTATAAGTTGTACCAAAGGAAACAATTCTCATTTGGCAAAGAAAGAGACTGGATGAGCTAATAGGTCTTTTCCACCACTATAAAATTATGATTTTATATTTCCTAATATAAGGCCAAGTGCTCATTTGCCCTCTGGGTCGAGCATGTAGTAACTCTTGGGGTATCCAAAACCTAGCTCTTCATAGAAAGCCTCCTACTTGTTATTGTGTTGCCATATCAACTTACAAAACACAGCACAAAGGATTCCAACACACCGCTGTGATTGGCAACTTTATACACTGCCCAGAAGGTGGTGATGTGGGGAAAATCAGGGTAATCTCAAATCACAGATTTTCATATCCAAGCAAAAAATAATTATGATTTATAGATGAAGGAAAAAGTAGAACTGAACCCAGATTCTTGTTAGGACAAAATCAATTCCAGAATGATCACAGGAATAAGGTTCCATGAGTATGGTGTGGAACCCATTTCCCAAAAGGCTGTGCTGCACTCCACCACTCAAATATTTCCTCACATGCTGCTGTGTGAACAGAATAGTATGAATTCACCGTCATCCCCACCAGAGCTAATCATGGAAAAATAGAAGCAAATTAAATGCAAGAGCAAAAAAAGAAAAAGAAGAGTGTTTAATAGCTTGAGGTGTTACCATACCTTCTTTGACACTTAGGCAGAAAACATTTAGACCAAGGAGGAGAGGAGGAGGGAGAGGGGAGGAATTGGTGGCCATGGACAGAGGTGAGGTGATCCTACAGTCTGGAAAGTTTCTCACCCATCACGGAGTTTGCTGAGACTAGATGGCACAGCATCCCAAGAGAAAAAGCTATGTGTTGTTGTTGGTTTTTTTTGGCGAGGGGGGGGGGAGGATATATTTCTGCAAATGGTAAGCAATATGAGCAGAAATAGATGCAAATAGGATGCTACTTTCTTACCAGTGTTGTTGTGCTAGATAGTCCCAGTATGGTCCATGATGGGAAAAGATTGCTCCATGGAGTTAAAACTCCTCTGCTACTGCTGTATTCCCTTTAATCTATGCCATGTAGTCTTGAAGACATGTACACACAGAAACAATTTAGTGGGGCTCTTGGAGAGAACATGAGCCTTAAAGAAGATATCCAAGGTACTAAACCTGTTTTGGGAATGAGGTCAGCACCTTGGACAGCTCCTTTAACATTCAGAATAACACTTTGAGTGGCTTTACCATGGCACCAACATGGAAGGAAGCCTCTGGTCACCACTATGGCAGCAAGACAGAAAAGTAGGCATGGGCAGCAGCAGCCGAACATCAATGCCTTCATGTGTTTACATTTTCTCACTTGGAACTTGCACAAAGTATCAAGCTCTTTTGGAATATACAAGGAAATGCTTGTATATCTCTAAATTTAAAATGCTTTGTATTAAATCCATGTGATGTACTATATAACGTGATCATTCCAAAAAAGAGTCACTTTCAGCTAAGTTGTTTTGCAGTTTCCAGTGAAAAGAAAACAGTGTCTGACTTACTAATTTCCTTTATGGAAAGGTATTTTAGTTCCTCCATTCAATTCAGGGGAATGAACCCTTCCACAGTCATGCCTCAAAATGACATCAGCTGGCTTTACTGCCAATTCTGAAAAGCAGATCATCTGAACACTTTTTAGGATAGGACAGGACCATGGCTACATGGAATTAGAATGGCAAATAGTGATTTACCTATGTGAAAGGGTCATCATGCGTATAAGGAACTGCCCTCCACAGAATTATATTGGGTGTCCTAGCACTCTGCCTGGGCGCTAATTTTCCAAGATCTTTGGAAGGCATTCCTACATTTGGGATGCATTTATTATTTATAGCAAATTTCGTAAAAGTCACTCTTTTGAGCCACAGCTTCCAAAATCTCCTAGCCAACATGGCCATGGGGCTTCTGGAAGCTATAACCTAAAAATCACGTTATCCAAGCTCTGATTTGTGGACAATCTTGAACCTTCCACAAGAGACAGAGTGGGTGGACAGAAAGCAAGAGAAAGCAGGAAGTCATTCAGAATCATTGGTGCTTCTCAGCTCAGCAAAGAATCAGGCATGAGATTTGCCCTTTCCCAAAATTTCAGGTTTGGAAAAAAGGCAGAATTTCATCCTTGACATAATACAAAATTTCAGAAGGAATTGGAGACTTTGCCAGTTTCTCACTTTGTGTTGCACAGCTAGAGCCAATCATCAAGGGCTGAGTACTCAAGTTTTAAAAATGTGTGTATTAACCTGAGGCCATTGTAGCACTGGCCTGTCCAAATGCTTTTAGGGCCCTAAAGCATCCCATGGAGGCAGGAAAAAAAAAAGATTAATAGTGGTTAATAGTGAAAACCTGAGCAGATGGCTGTTAAGTATGCAAAGGAGAGACAGAGGTGGGAGTGGGGGCTCACTAGCACTATTTCTGGCCTCCATGATTGAAGATCCTGTCTCTAGACAGACAGATGCATGTAGGCTCTGTATGAGTGGTGGTTGGTGACTCAAATGTCATCAAGGCAATGAATTCACCTTGGATTTTGGTCTTCAATTTAAAGATGCTATCTAAAGCACTGAATCTATTTTTGAAATTTCTTTAAAGTTCAGACTAAAACCACTACCCTATGGACAAAGGAGCCACCAGCTGCCACTGCTCTGTATCTTCTATTTTGTAAGGTACTGCAACATGAATAGAGAATGAACTGCTGTGTGAATAGGATATGGAATATGTAGAGGTTGGGACTACCCTGCATGAAGTTCACTGAAGGTGAACTTGATGACCCTTTCACTGAAGGGCAGAGTCTGGGTCTCACATTCCCTCAGTAAAACCTGAGAGCTAGGAGTGGGGATGTGATGGGGGTGAGCCTTTGTCTTGGATCTTTAGTTTAGTCATGATCTTAGAAAACAGAAAGGAGACAAGCTCTATGTGCTCTAAGATAGTAAACTGTCTACTTATAATTTTATACTCAACGGTCCTGTGTTTTGGAGACTGTTCTCAACTCAGTGATTTCTGCTGAAGACCCCTAAAGAAGGCCTTTTCTCCAAAAGGCCAAACTGCTTTGGGCTTTTTTTAGAAAGCAAAAACAAACACTAATAAACAGTTGAAAATCTTAAAGCATGTGCAGCTTGCCTCCTGACTCATCACTGCTTTTAGCATGCTTATCAGTACTCAGCCATGTTTTTAGTCATGTTTTTAGTTTTTAGTTGAAAACACACAATAAATCACCCCGATATCTTTTTTCTGATTTAAGTTCAGCATTTTAGTAAGTTTTTAAGGGAGTAAAATATGGACACCTCTGACTGAAAAACATGACTTATGACCCGTTGGGTGGGATCAAGATTTAGATCAAATCAAAGAAGATAACATCATTCCTGGCACTCTAATTGGTAAACATCATGTTATTCAGCAGGAAAATATATTGATAAGTCAGTGAATCATTCATCTGCAAAAAATTAAAGTCAGTTTCAGTAAAGTTTCACTCTTAAGAAACTTAGGCCGTACTCTTGGCCTCTATGGAGAGGGACACTTCCCAGATTATATAGCAGCAAGATAGGTTTCATAACTTCGTGGACACAGAGGCAAGGATAAAGAACCATCTTCTGGTTTGCTTGGGTTATATCTAAGTCAACACAGCCCAGCAATCATGACTGGAGGCTAGTGTTGTTGAAATATTGTCAGTCAAATTTATTTTTTATGGGACCTTGCACCAGGAAGGGAAGTCACTCTGAAGGCAGTGAAGGGAATTCTCAGTGAAATTTGAGGCTGGTGTTACCATATTTGTTTTTATTCTGAATTAGTTGGGAGCAGAGGTATAGCTAAGGGCCTGAATAAGAATTCTACCCACCCAAATAAAATTGTCCACTTGTTTCCAAATTTATAGCACTGCGGAGCGTGAGACACTGTTGTTTTCACCTGGAACTCTTATATGTGCTTTGTTTACACTCCCTCGCTTTCTTGTCTGCCACTTTTCTTTGAATGTCTAAACTGTATTTCTAAATGCTGAACCAAAGTTTTACATTTTCTGCAATGCCAGAAATTTGGGGATTGAAGGAAAATATCAGTGGCGCAGATAATTCTCATTCGTGGGGAAAATGCCCCCTTCCCCATAGCTACACCCCTTGTAGGGAGAATCACAAGATTGTCAAGAGACGTACATATGCTTGCTTTTCATTTCATTTTTTAAAAACTTCGTAACATGCTTTAGCCTCTCAACCTAGAATATTTCTTGGAATGCCCATGGTAAAATATTATATCTGGAAGTGATCTGACTAGGAACGCTGACTGTGGAATGCTAGTGGATGCTGAACAGGTGTCAGTTTTTTAAAGTGAAGATTCCTTTTCACTTTTTTTTTAAAAAAGTTAATGCCCCATGGGCATTCCCAGAAACATACAGGCCAGGTGAAGCTACAGAGCCAGACACTGGCATAAAGATTTTTCTTTGTGTTGTACCATGAACACACACATCCCCCAACCACTGCATAATGTGAACAATTACCTAAGTGCCCGACCTCTCCTATTCAACCAACATCTTGTTCCCACATGAAAAATACAGTAAAAATGACCATGCAGCATAGAATTTTGGAGAAATGTGTGAGCAGAGTTCAGCATATTGGCTACAATCCCCCATCACAGTCAACATTACGTAACTCTATGTATACTTAGCTATGTAGCAGAAGCTCTAAAAAACCCTGTTAGTGAATTGCAAAAATGTTTAAAAGGACTATAGCAAGTGTCCTAATGCTCATCAGACTTTACTGATGTCCATTGGCACTCCGTAGCAGGTGTCCCAATGCACAATGGGACTGATGTGCATTTTTGCCAATGTGCATCAGTCCTATTGTGCATTGGTCCCAGCGTCATTATGCCAGCCCCCCTTACATATCAACGTAACATCAGCCCCTTCGTGGATATTAATTATCATAGATGTAAGTTCATCTATGAAGACATAGATCCTTAGCAGGATTCTTGCCGTTATTAACAAATACCTTAAAAATGGCAAAAAACCTATTATTAATCCCAATTAGAACAGACTCGTTGAATTAATGGAATTTATCTATAACACAAGATGAATCCTTCTATAAGAACTTCAACAGATGTTTCATCTGAATATCACCTTTTACATCCAACGTGAATTTTAACAACCCATCAAATTCCTCCCCTTCTTCTCTACCCCACTGTGTATATGTGTGTATTTGTATCTTTATGAAGAAGGCTACAGTACTGGTTGCATCTCTACTTACCAAGCCTCCACATGTTGAAAGTGCTACAGATGAGTTTTTGTGCAATCGCAAAACTCCTTGATAAAAGCAAAAATCTTCTGAAGGGTATGTATGTATTGACTTGGTTCGTCCCTTGCCCAGTGTCTGTATTGTAAATCCAGGGGCCACAAGAAAATCAGAAGTCTTAAGGTCAAGCTGGAAGTCATGGCCAAACCCATGGAAACGGAGGTGCAGTGACTCCTTTCTTCTTTCTGATGTTGATCTCTTTCTCCTTTCATGATGTGCAACTGCATGACTTACATAATCCCCCTTTTGGTCTACTTCATATGCTGTCACAATCTCATATTCTGCAATCAGTCAACATATAAAATCAGAATACACAATGGCACAGACGTCTCTCTAGGCACAAAGACAGACATTTGCACTGACATTTCTCTTTCCAAACTTGCCACAACAACTGTGTGACACAGATAGGCATTTAAAATACCCGAAGACCAAGCAAACAGAATACAAATATGTATAAAAACTGTATATGCTGTTGTATGCCCACATTATATATGTAAATATGGATTCAGGGCCCAGGGAAACAGAGTTGGGGCTAGGGCCTCATGGGCCCCAACCTAACAATGACTTGAATACAAGTAACTACTTATGACCATTTAGCAGATATAGTGGATATGGAGGCTGATGATGGGATATAGTATGCAAAAACAATGTAAAATTATCTTGCAAATAAGTTTCATAATCTATTAAACTGTATTCCTTCCCTTCCTGAAAGGAATTCACTGTAGTATACACTCATCCCTCCACATACAGGGCTTTGATTTTTGTGGATTTGATTATTCATAAATTTTATTAATATGTTATCTCTAGGAATAACTAGGTCTTCCAGCACAACTCTATGGTCTACTTTAACCAAAAGTCACACTGAAGGACCTAGAGATTCCTAGAGAGAACACTCCACTAGGCATTTGTAGTTCCTCCAGAGAAATTCTGTGGTCAATGTCTGGCAGATCTTGATCACAGAGTTGCAGTGGAGGACCTAGAGACTCCCAGAGAAGCGTTCTCTCAGGTAAAAACATAGTGTTTTTGTTATTTGCATTTTTTTCACATTCATAGGGGTCCTGTGCCCCTAACCTCAGTGAATGTGGAGGGATGAGTATACATGGCTCTGTCCTAATATTTTCAGATGTAAAGAAACTGAGTTTGGAGACGGGAAGGCATAACACTGAAATCTTCTGTAGATAACACTAAATAAGCAAAGTCACAAAGAGGAAAGTCAAGGAATCAGGTTCACACATGCCCCATTCTACACTTCCTCTGATGTAACACACGTACTGAAGGTCCTTCTAAGAAAACAAGGGGCAGAAGACTTAGGGCAGAGAAAAGAAGATACTTCTCCACACAATAAAAAATTAATTGGTGGAATTTGAGTCCACAAAATAAGGCGACACCCATTAAATTAAATGTCTTTAAAAATGTATTAGGACAGTTCACAAAGTTCACAAAACTATACCAATAGCCACTAGTCATGATGGCTGTGAAACTTCCAGGTTCAGAGGCAGCATGCTTCATACTAATTTCTGGGAGAAGACTGTCTTACCTGTGGGCTTTCTATGTGGGCTGTGCTATAAAGTCATCAGAGGGGATTCAAAGTATTAGTTATTATAAACATTTTCATCTGCAATTCCTTGATCTACACCAGCAGTTCATGCAAAAAGGTTTTTTTTTAAAAAAAGAAGTAGTTATGAGTACTTTATTTCTATTTTTCCAGCACATAAAGCTAATAACCTGTGCTCCAAATCCTATTCCTCATGAACAGACCAAGTGAAGTAAGAGCCAATAGTCATGTGATATATGCCATCTATAAAACTTCCCAGGCTATGGCTCTAACCATGTGTCTGGCAGTGTTGACCTACACGATGAGGTGGATGCTACCAAGTGTGGTATCTCTTGGGTTATTTTGATCCCTATTTCAACCAAGGTAACCATATGGAAACTCTTTGACTATTTCAATTTTCTCATTGTCTGCATTCCTCACTATTGAAAAGCATTCTGCACCTTTGCAGGCAGTGGCATCACTAGGGGTATGTGGTCCACACCAGGTGACATCCCAGAAGAGGGGTGACACCTGATTGGGCCTCCACCTGCACCCCTTGCTGCTGCTGCAAGTAGGATGATGCAGAGGCACTGAGGCAGAGGGCTGGGCCTCCTCTCCACCTCGCTCTTGCTGCATCCTACTTATGAGTAGGACAATGAAGAGGCACTGTGGGTGCCACGTTTTGCAGGGTCACATTCACCAACAGTTGTGCTGCTTTTAATCTTAGACCTCACTATAACCAAAAGGTAGTTGCAGACTCTATTAATTCCTGTTTAAATCCTGTTTGCCCTCTAGTGTGATAAACCTATGTTTCTGCACATGTTTCCCACAGCACTGGTGCTGTAGTTTTATCAGATTAGCCACGGTAGTGAGCTGATGATGGAAACAATGTTGGTAGAAACAGTGACTTTTTAGTAGCCTCCAGGAAAGCAAAACAGCAGCTCAATTTGTGAAACCCTATCCAGCTAGAGGTATGTAATCAGAAGATGTTTGTTTCAGCCCAGGTCTCCACTATGAACTTTCAGAGCTCTGTGCAAGCAAGGAGCTACTCTGTTCTGTTCAGTATCGGAAGGGAAGACCCTACACCTCTGTTTTCGTGCAGAAAACCTCTCAATCCTAGGCACTGCTGCTTCAAAAAGATCAAGTAGTAGCCCCAAAAGACAGAGCTTGGAGAAGTTACTTTTTGGATTACAGTGCTCAGAATCATCCAGCCAGAATGGCTGGTTGCCAGACTGGCTGGGAGATTCTTGCAGTTGCAATCCAAAAAAGTAACTTTTGCTAGATCCATGCCTGCACTCTTGGGGAGCTGCTGCTATCAGGACTGGTCTTACTATTAGGCTGATTGAAGTAGCTGCCTCAGGGCACAGGAGTTAGAAGACAAGGAGTGGCAATGAGATGATAGAACTGTGCATGTAGCAGGACCTGTCTACACTCCCAAACCTAGTGTTTCGCATGAAAGTAAGAACCAGTGTGGTCTAGTGGTTTGAGAATTGGCCTATGACTCTGGAGACCAGGGTCTGAATCTCAGCTTGGTCATGAAAACCCACTGAGTGAACTTGGTCAACATCAGCATGACAATGGCAAACCTCCTCTGAAGAAACTAACCAATAAAACCTCATGATAGGTTCTCCTTAGAGTCATCATAAGTTGGAAACAACTTGAGGGCACACAACAACAACAGCAACAGCAACAGCAACAACAACACTAAACTGGTAATTTGGTCAGCATATGTATATGAAATGAGAAGCGTTATCCATTTGATTCTGGTGGCAAAATAACTTGGATTCATCCTGAATGACACCCAGAAGAGACCATACTGTGCTAGATGGAGGTCGGGTAAGACAGAATATCATTATATTTCTGCTCTATGGACCATAACATTTTTCACATTAATACATTGTGACTTTTTTTTAAAAAAAATAAAATAAATAAATGTGAAAGAAGATGTGACCTTGGTGACTTTGGAACTAACATTTGTTCTGCATTTTAACCATAGATAACTGCAACACACATCTTATACTAAAAGCGCTGAGTATTGAGTAATGGGTTCATGTTGGGGGCCAGGAACATCTTACTTCATGTTACTGAGTCGTAGGGAGAATTAACTGCATAACATGGCTACATCTTTGGCCACAACTATGTATTTCATACAGCTGATTCCAACCTACACAGAAAAGCAGTTTCTCTAACAATGTTTAAGTAAGTAAATCTCTAGAGCATTCCAAATCAAGTTAACAAGAAACATCCCACTTTATTCCAAATGACTTTCCTCAATGCTTTGGGATAATAATGTTCAAGTTTAGCACCCTCTAGTGTTCTCTGTTTTTCTCTATTTGCATAACTTCCCTTAATAAAGCCATATAAATTAGCCCCCAGCCCCAAATTACTAGCCTGCAAGCATTTTTCATGTTTTACAGCCTTATAGTGAAGGACAAACAGCCTAACTAAGATCGACATACAGAAAGGGCACAGAAACATAGGGGGTTAGTAACAAAGGCACAGTTCATTCTGTCCATTTACCACCAGCCGGCCAGATTTCTCTGCTAGACATGGGTGAGGTATGCCTGCTGAGCTTTAAAAAAACAACAGCAGCAGGATAGTTACAGAGACAGGGAACTCTCTTTCCAACAACGACTGTTTTGTTACCTTGTTTCCCTGTGTAAATATGGTGAGCTGTGAAAAGAAGAGTTGAATGTTCTATCTTCGATGTAGCACTCTGCTTAGTTTCGACCCTAGGCAGGGAGGGGAGCAAAACATTCACCTACATCCAGTAGCAGATAACCATGCCCATGTCAGTAAAGTGATGAATCCACTCTGGGTTTTAACCTGAGCTTCAACCAAACTGAACCTATTATGGTTCTGCACCTTGGACAGCTCCTTTAGAAACCAGTCTTAAAGCTGGAGTGGATTACCACTCTGCTGACATGGAAGTCACCAGCCACCATTGCCTACATTCACCAAAGGAATACGATAGGATGCCAGAGGAGGAACTAAATATTCCATTCCTGTTTTGGCACCTGATCACTCACTTGGATGAAGTTTCTAGTCACCTATGGAGACTAGGGCAAAAACAAGTCTGTTGCAATAAAATACTTTTCAATATTAGTAAAGAAAGGAATTGTTCCACTAGGGTATTATGCATCTGGATGTTTTATGTGGCTAATAAAAAGCTGAATGTGTCATGATTATGGGGGGGGGGGAGTGTAAATTTTATGTCTGTGTGTCTGGATAGTTAATAAACCTCAGTTTCAATTTCCAGCTATACTTAAATGTTTGAAACACAAAAGCAGAACAAGTCACTGAGTGGCTCAGATCTTTACTGGGCTCCTACCATCTCATAGCAAGACCTCACCGAGGGCAAGAGTTATTCATTAGCTTGAATGTGTGGGGGTGTTATTTCCTCATCCATTCAGTTATGACTGTTAGGTTTTAAGTTGCAGGACAGCAACTCCAGACTGGAAGAAAGCCAGTAACAAATATATCAGTTTAATTTAAGAAAGCCACACTAAAATAGCTTATGTTTTATGTGCATGGGGAAATCCATTAACAGGGACCAAAAGCAACATATCAGATACGTACAAGAATCACTACTATTCGAAATATTAACAAGACAAATGAAAGAGTTTGACCTTTTTATTAATAAAAACAGAACCTGACATTTATAGAAAGCAGTAACTTCTACAGACCAATCATTAGCATATTTATGTGGAATTAATGTCACAAGCCAGTGGGACTTACTTCCTAGTAGATGTGCTTAGTCAGCTGTATAAAGCAGATTTAACAGGATGATCCCTTTTGCTCATAATGTCCTCACAGAATTCTATAGCCAATCCTAAGAAAATTTAACCGAAAGCCAGCTTCACTGTATTCAAAGGGGATCATTTCCTAGAAAGCGTGCTTAAAAATGCAATCTTCAAACCTTTTATTTGGAGGCATGCACCTCTCATTGACCCCAGTGGAATGGTACCTACTGGCAAGTAAGCATACGCACTTTAGGATCAAAATGCGCATAATACAAATGTCAGGAAGCCAAATGTCACAATAACTTAAGATTTCGGAAATACAAGCTGTTACCCATACATTATCATATTATTAGGGTATAAGTACAATATAGGGAAGCACATTGAAACTGCATGCCCATGCATGCTTACCTAGCCCCACTACACGCAGTGAAAGCAACTGAAATCTAACTAAACATGCACTGGGTTTTAATGTAGTATCAGGTCTATCAGTACAACAATAGCAGGCATATTTATTTATTCTATTTGGAATATGGAATGATTTATAACAGAAGTCAAAAGACTGTTTTGGTTAGATATCAGTTACTTACTGTTATCCTTGTAATATAATGGAAACAATGGAAAGGTCCGTACAGATTAGGCGCTGCGGAAAATCTTAATAGAGTTCGGCTGACTTACCGCCGCTGTCCATGAAGCCCAGCAATTCTGAGTGCAAAGAGGGAAGGAGGCGGTTTGGAGTGGCAACTCCTGTTTGATCCGCACATGCTGCAGGTGTAGCCTAGGGGCAGATTATAAATGCTAGGATGTAAGAAATGCAATGAAAATGGTGGGAGAGGGGTTGGGGAGAGAGAAAAGGCTGGGGGAACAAAATAGCCCAGTTTTTGAAACGATATTACAAAGATGCCATTGAGGCAAGCAAGGCTGGAGTAAAGAAACACTTTCATTATCACACACACATAGATATATATACGCATACATAGATACGCACATGCACATACATATACATACCAACAAGAGAGCCAGTGTGGCTACTGTTCAAAGATATCGCCGTGTTACTCTGCAGAATCGGCATGCAGAGAGATCTTGTTGCACCTTGGAGACTCATTGAAAGAAAGAAGTTGGCAGCAGGAGCGTTCCCAGACTTCAGTCTACTTCGTCAGATGCATTACTAGTGTGACTAGTGGTTTGAGTGTTGGACTACGACTCCGAGATTAGGGTTCGATTCCCCACTCAGCCCTGAACACTGGGTGCCCTTAGGCAAGTCACACTCTCTCGCCCTCAGGGCAAGGCAAGAGCAAACCTCCTCTGAAGCAATCTTGCCAGGAAGACCCTATGATAGGGTGGGGGATCACAAACGAAGGCAAGTCACACTCTCTCGCCCTCAGGGCAAGGCAAGAGCAAACCTCCTCTGAAGCAATCTTGCCAGGAAGACCCTATGATAGGGTGGGGGATCACAAATGAAGGCACACAACAACATGCACAGAATTCAAAGATGTAGCCATGCCCGTTTGCGGAATCAGTCTGGGGAGGGAACTTTGAGACTCACTGAACAAAAGAAGTTGGCAGCAGGAGCATCTGAGGAAACAGAATGACATCTAGGAAAGCTCCTGCTTCCAACTTCTTTCAGTGAATCTCAAAGAGGCTATCAGATCTCTCTCTTTGGACATCGCATCAATGCACCTGAGGAAGCAGATCGAAGCCTGGGAAAACTTAGGCTGCAAACTTCTTTCACTGAATCTCAAAGGGGCTACCAGATCTCTCTACATACCTTTGGACATGGCATCAATGCACTTGAGGAAGCAGCCTGAAGCCTGGGAAAGCTCAGGCTGCCACCTTCTTTCAGTGAATCTCAAAGGGGGTTGCAAGATCTCTCTCTACATACCTTTGGACGTGGCATCAATGCACCTGAGGAAGCAGCCTGAAGCCTCGGAAAGCTCCTTTCAGTGCCTCTCAAAGGGGCTACCAGCTCTCTCTACAAACAACCCACACACATCCACATACCCAGGCTTGCATACATACCTCTATACACACAAAAAGAGAGACAAGAGAGCTGCAAAAAGGGATGGAAGGAGAGGAGAGGCAGAAGGGGCTGGAGAGGGGCAGAGAAGAGTCCCTTCTTCTTCTTGCTCCTGGGGAGGCTTACCTCGAGCTGTATTTCCAGGAGAAGCCAGAGCCAGAGCCCTGCGGTGCCCTGCTTAGTCTGCATCCTCCTCCCTCAGAGTCAGAGCTAGGAGGGAGCAAGCGAGGAAGCCAGCAAGCAAGCCCTTGGTCCCAGCAGGAGCAGCACAATTTGGCGGGAGAGGGGCTGGCGCCTGGCCTTGGCAGACCAAGAAGGGAGCCCTGCATGCATGCCCCACAGAAGCAGCCTCCAAAGAGCCCTCCAAAGGAGCAGCTCCCTGCCTCCACTTTGTGCTCTGGGGCGAGAAGGACGCCCAGTGGCTGAAGGGGGCCTCGCCTGGAGGAGGAGGAGAAAAGGGCTGAGGGAGAGCATAGCAAGGAGGAGGAGGAGGGTGCCTCCCCCAGCCCCAGGTGTACCTCAGTCTCCTTCCTTCCTCTCATGCCCCCCTCATGGGAGCTTCTGCTGCTTTGGAGGCAGGAGGCTGACTGACAGCCTTCCCCCCTCAGCCCAACACTTGCTGTCCCTCTCAGGGTGACCAGGGAGGCCCTCACTCCAAGGTCCCTTTGGAGGACATTCAAGAAAAAAGGAGGCCCAAGACCACCTCAGAACACCTCATGGGAATATTGTTGTGACAAACCCATTTTTTTTTCTCTCTCTCTAGGGTTTTTTTTTTTTTTTTGGTGGGGTTTTCGGGCTCCGTGGCCAGGTTCTCGAAGGTTTTTTTCTTGACGTTTCGCCGGCGTCTGTGGCCGCCATCTTCTCCGATAGAACATGGCCCCACAGTCCGAAATTGTCCCCACAAAAAAACTATGGAGGCCGGCCATGAAAGCCTTTGGACGTTATCACGCGTGAGGAATTTTCTCTCCATTTCGAAAGAAATGAGAGTGGGGCCAGTTCGGAATTGAGCGAATTCACTAGTTCAGCGAATTTACGTGATTGTGTATTGACGCCGCATCACGTTTGGAACTGCCCAAAATTGCCTCCCAGTGCCCGAAATTGTGTGTGATAGTTTCTCATGCAATCACGCGAAACCTCACGATTGCATTTGGAAGGACTTCTCTTTGCCCGAAAATGTGTGTGATAAGCTTTCACGCAACCACGCAAAACCCCAAGGTTGCATTCAGATTGCCATTGGATTATACTTCCAATTCCCTTCGTGTGATAAACTCCTAGTAAAGCTCCGGATGCCAATTTCTTTCTTTCAGTGAGTCTCAAAGGTGCTACAAGATCTCTCTACATACTGATTCAACAGACTGACATGGCTATATCTTTGAACTCCTTATATAATCACAATTGCTGCTGTTGGTTGTTGTGTACCTCTTTTGACTTAATGGTGACTCTACAGCAACTTGGCCTTGGGGTTTTCTCGATAAGTTTCTTCAATAGTACCACTTCAATACTACTACTACTACTACTACTACTAAATTTCAAGAGTATAGCAATGTTGAGTTATGTGGAGCAAGACACCACCCGAGTGTCACTTAAACCTGTCTCCAATGGTTTCTACTGGAGGCACAGAAAGACTGGAAATGCCTGAAAATGAGCCAGAGGCAGGGTGACCAGATGTCCTCACAACACAGAAAGACAAGGCACCCAAAATGGAGGACATTCCTGAAAAAGGGAGGACATGACCCAAGAACAGCTCAGAACAGCTCATAGAAATGCCTTTCAGTCATGTTCAAGGTGGAGGACATTTTGAAATTCCTCCTGGACAGAAGGTGGAAATGTCTTGGAAAAGGAGGACACCTGGTCACCCTGTCTTCTCTCAGTCTCCTGGACTCTCATTTTGTCTCCCAGAGCCAAAGGGGCAGGGAATGGTCAAATGGACCCCGAAAGAATGAAAAAAGCCAGAAAAAGAGGGACAGACTGACTAATTGACTGAGGCAAAGCATGGCCAAGGTGACCAGATGTCTTCCTTATCCAGGACATGGTCCTACATTTCAACCTTCAGTCAAGGAGGAATTTCAAAATGTCCTCCATTTTGCGCATAACTAAGAAGCATGAATTTACACTGATACGAGTTTTTAGCTTTTTGTCCTCCCCTTTTCTTGAATATCCTCTATTTTGCGGTGCCTTGTCGTCCTTTGTGGCTAGGCCATCTGGTCACACTGAGCATGGTGCTTCTCAGGAACCAAGGATGGCAGATGCACACGGAGCAGACAGCATAGCAGTGGTTATTAAATGTTGGTCCTCCATATGTTTTGGATTTCAACTTCCAGAATTCCTGACCGGGTAGGGATTTTAGGAACCAAAGTCCAAGACACCTTGAGGACCAAAGTTTTCCCAATCAGTGGTGTAAAGTGTCTTCATGAGAGGACAGTGTACATTTCTTTCATTGCTGCCTAAGGTACCCTGAGGTGGAACAGTCTTGAGCTTGAATAGAGAGGGGACTCTTTCAGACATCGGGAATTGGAAGTATAATCTAGGGTCAATCCGAACGCAATCATAGGGTTTGACGTTATTGCGAATTAAAGCTTCGCACACAATTTCGGGCAAAAGGGAAGTCAATTCGAACACAATCATGGGTTTCACTTTATTTAGAATTAAAGCTTCGCACACAATTTTGGGCAAGGAGGGGTCATTTTCAGGAAATGGAACGTTACTCTGAATGCAATGGGGATTCCCGTAAATTCGCTAAACAAGTGAATTTACAGGAATTCGCATTGGCTCCATTTGAAAATTGGGAGAAATTCCTCCCGTGTGAAAGAGTCCAATGTCACCACTGGGCTAAGAAGAGATTCCTTATTTAAATGTCCCATCAAATATGAACAAACAACTCCTTATAATGACAATTGTTCTTTTTGGTTGTTGTGTGCCTCCCAGTCATTTTTGACTTAATGGTGGCACTTAGGCAACGTGTCATGGGGCTTTCTTGGCAAGTTTCTTCAATACTATTAATAAATTTCAAAGACACAGCCGTGTTAGTCTGAAAAATCAGTATGCAAAGGGATCTTGCAGCACCTTTGAGACTAACTAAAAGAGAGAAGTTGGTAGTATGAGCTTTCCTAGACTTGAGCCTACTTTCTCAGATGCATGAGGAACTAGACCTTATCACACTAGTGGAATTCTGAAGAGAAATGGAATTTAAACGAGATTTAAATTTTAAAAACCCCCACAAATTTATCATGTGAAATGACTGCCAAAGTGAGAGGCAGTTTTGAAAGTAAAAAAACTGCCATTTTTCTCCATTATACCTGTGCTTTAACTTCACATTATTTCATGTTAACAGTGACGTTGTGTGATAAATTTCTTGCATTTACAGGTTTTTTTCTAATTTAAAACTTGTTTAAATCCTGTTTCTCTTCAGGATTTCCCTAGTGTGATAAGGTCCCAAGCATATGAAAGCTCATGCTACCAACTTCTCTCTTTCAGTCAGTCTCAAGGGTGCTACAAGAGCTCTTTGCATACTACAAATAAAGGGGAGCCCATAAGTCACAAACCACTTGAAGGCACACACCACATACACAAACACTGGTGTGATGCCAATGAAAGCAGGATGACTCTTTTATGGAGAGAAAACAAAGTGGACCCTTGCTATCCATTGGGATTTGGTTCCAGCCTCCCTTTCCCCCCGGATATCAAAATCCACAGATGCTCAAGTCCCATTAAATACACTGGCATAGTAAAATGGTGTCCTTTATATAAAATGACAAATTCACAGGTTCCTTCACATTATTGTTTTTGTGAAGAGTAGATCCAGGGGGATTTGATGATGCATTACCAAATCAAAGTTCCCACTATATTCACCCTGTTTTTTTGTTTTTGTTTTTAATGTCACGTAAATCATGCGCACCTTTGTGTTACTGATGATGTGAGTATTTAAAGGTGCAGTCTATTGTGGCTGTGCAATAGCAAATATGGGCCTAAGCGGTCAATTTTTTTTTTAAAAAAAATATACCATCTGATGATGTTCCCAGGAGAACCTCCTCCCTGGATTTGGTAAGCTCTGGGAATCAGACATCAGTGCAGATAAAGGGACTAGATCACTGGCAAAAAGGGGGGGGGGGAGCAGGGATGCACTTTAAAGAGACCACTTCCCAAAGTGCTGGAAGTTTGAATCCACTGCATTTCTGGAGCTGCTTTTTTCATTCCTACAACTGAGTGCTGAGAGGGAAAAACAATGGCATTTTGCTGGCAGGAAGAGAGCAAAGGGGTGGGTTTGATGTGCCCCCTGCACTTTAACCCCTCCCTCATGGATGCCCCAAATGGGATCGGGAGCCAAGTTCCCATTGGCGGCACTCTGATAAAACCCAGTGTTTTGGAAAAGTAACTGGGAACAACTTGATCTTGAAAAAACTGGGTTAAGGGGGATTTGTGCCAGCACCCCTTGAATTTGGGTCAGGAAAAACCAAACCAAGTGGGAGCTACCCCCATTTTAAACCACTTTGCAAACCTGTGTATAGCATAGTGTGAACTATCCCAAGGTTTGCTTTTTGGAATTTATATTAAAAATATTTTTTCAAGCCATGGATTGTTGAATCTGTGGATAAAAATTCCATGGATATGGAGGGCCAACTGTACTGAAATATGCCATCTCCCAGCTGCACCTTGAAATGGCATGGTCCTAACCCACGCAAGTAACTGGAGACATGTCTCAAGATGCTTGTTTTAGTAGTTGGGGAAAAAAAGCCTGAGGTGTGAACAAGTGAAAATATCCAGTTAATGGTTTAAACATTCCCAGTCCTGCAATCTCTGCATAGCCTCCTGAAGAAGGCTAAAAGAGTACACACAGGCCAAAATGCCTTGGGTATTTTTTTTTTAAAGTAAGAAAAGAACTGTCTCAAAATATCTTGAGGGATTTCTCCAGTTTCTTCTGTGGATTTCATTGGATTCTCCCCAGTTTCCATGGTCCTTCTCACTTCAGGATTCTACCACCATAAGTAAGCCATAAGTAAACCAAACATAACTAGAGCAATCTTACATAAAGGAATTATTTTATGGTGTCTCCGATGAGTGGAGCTTGCTCTCCCATTGAAACAGCCATGTATTAGTTTGTATGCAGCCTATACCTGCAAGCTTACATTTGTAAGCCCTGGGAATGGAATGGGAATTCACTGAAGACAATATCTGAGCTGGTGGTGACTGATCAGAAAAGAGATCTTGGGATTGCAATAGACATCTTAATAAAATCATTCACCACTTTGTATCTTAGCTCCCCAAACACATTCGTACACACCTTTGGATGTTTTGCTACAATATTGTACATTTTATTACTACCCTGATGTGAATTACCCTGAATGATGTTTTTACGAGTGGAAACTGGAAATGTACAATTTTGAAAGTACATTACATATGTACACAGCAGCATTGATGAAGCTTTGTTTCCTTTAAACGTTGGAGCACTGGAGACTTCTGCAGTCGTTGTAGTATTTGCTTCATTTAATAATAATATAATTTAAGACAAAGAGCAAGCTTGCAGAACGGCTACTGTTCATCAGTTCCCTTGGAAGAGATTGTGTGCCACCTGATCTTATTACTACCATTCAGCTCAGCATTTAATCTCTGCTTCTTTGGCTTTAAAACTGCCAATTACACCTTAACTCATAATCTGACAAGCCACTGGCTAAAAACTGTCTCCTGCAGGTGTCACTTAGAGGCATTAAACAGACATTTGTGAAATCCCTGAATCTACTGAGTTCAGAGGCACTTGCTGCCAGTTAAGTAAGTGTTGCGTTACAGACTCAGAAGGATAAAAAAATAAATAAATAATTCAGAATACTTTTTATTACACATTCATCTCCTAACACACAAATCCTATCATACACACTATTTTAGAAAAATAAAAGATGGCTCCTGAAAACTGATGCTGGTAGCTGGGATTTGGAATCCCTTCCACCCAAGAAACCAGGTAGCAACAATATGATGGGTTGTTTTTGAAAAGAAAAGCTTTCAGTTGATAGGTAGCATGTGGAAAATGTCAGACCCTTTAACTTCCACAAGTCTGAAATCTCAGGACTGAAATAATGGAAATAACTAACCATAAATTACACAATGTTCAGGTAGTCATAAGAATTTATTATTCATTCTGATGACTTTATCATTGACAAGATGGAAGTGTAAGCATCAAACTTTCATGGACATATGGCAATGGAAAAATACTATATGACCATTAAGAAGGCCTAAGATTTTGCTGAGTTTCCAAATGGATTCAGGGAGCTTAGCTTCAGGACAATTGGTTGTAGGATGTCATACTGAGGATGGAACAAGCTTGTTTTCTGCTGCTCCAGAGAATAGCTACGGGAAAAGAGATGCAGCTCAACATTAGGAGGAACATCCTGACAGTAAGAGCTGTTCAATAGTGGAACACACTCCATCAGAGAGTGGTGGAGTCTCTTCTTTGGATGTTTTTAAGCAGAGGCTGGACAATCTTCTGTTGGGGGGTGCTTTGATTGTGAGTTCCTACATGGCAGGGGGTTGGACTTGATGACCCTTGTGGTCTCATCCCACTCTATGATTCAAGGTGCAATAATGGCTGTTCTAAAACCAAATTTCCATTTTTATTAACTAATGTAATAGCAGGACTCATGTAGCAATATCTACCGCTATGATGATGTTCCACCCACTATCACCCCAACCTCCCCTTCTAATTTTCTCAGTCAAGATCCCAGACTTGATCATTTCCTCATCGGTGGAGAATGAGCACAGACAGGCATCCTGTAGCACAGTGAGAGGCATCTGCAAAAATCTCCAGGGGTCCTTTGGAAGTCCATGTGAATGAAGTCATTGCTCTGTGTCCAGCTCTAGGGAGAAAGCTTGACACTTGTTTGCTCCCTCCCCCCCCCATTGGCCAAAAAAGTGAGTGTCCAGGAAAGCTGCCAAGACTGCTGAAAACAGATCAAACAGCCTAGCATAGCTTTATAACCCAAAACAAAAGGGTCTTTGCAAATGCAATAAGTACGTACGGTGCCACAGTACCAAGGCACTCCAATAGAGAAGAGTCAAACAATCCAAGAGTCCAGGGTCCAAGGTTCCAGAGGGGCCAGCTCAGTCAGTAGTTCACGAGGCAAGGTTTCAAACCACAAAGTCCAAGGGAGTCAGAGAAACGTGCTTTTGCCAGGAAACTCAGATAAGCTCTGACAAAGGAGCTCAACATCCTGCACCTGTTTATAATACCCAGTTCCTAATCACAGCTGTTTCCCTATTGCTGAGTGTTTCTCATAAAGCATCCTGGATAGACAGAGGCATGCCCTTTTAGACCTTTGCTGGCTAAAGGTAGGTACCTCATTATCCTCCTCATCCATATCTTCTGCAACTGGAATCTCTGCTGGTGGGAGGCTGGGCTGTTGAATCACAGGCTCCGCTGGAGCTGGCAGAGCAGAGCTAGGGCCTGGTTCAGCTTCAGGTTTTACCTCCACCTGGGGTTCAGGCTCAGCCGCTTCCTCCTCCTCAGGCTGGCTGGGCATGACAGTGAGTTGTGATTGTGCAGGTGAGTGTTGTTTACTAACAGGATGCCAGCTATGGTGGTGATGGGGATGTACACTTCCGCCACAACTCTCATCAGCCTTAACCAGCATAGTCAACAGGAAAGTGAGGAAATTGTAGTTCAGCAACATCTAGAGTTCTGTATATTCCTGAATACTGAGTTATGTAGATATTTTCATGATCATCATCAGCAGAAAGTAAACTATTCTGAGCTTTTGGAGAAGATGTTTTAGCAACCTGCTCTGACAGCAATGAGAAAAACAACAATTCAATATTGATTTCATTTTGGTTGAGACACACCAGTTGTCTCAACACTACAGATTAGCCTGTGAGAGAATATCCAGCTCCCATGTGTTCTCAACTTCACATGTGCTCCCCCAGCCTAACATCTTCTGCAATTGCCAAAAAGTCTATGTGCAGAACAGAATCAACATTATAACTTCCAGTATTATTTTATTCCTTTATATCCTGCTGACTCACCAGAACTTGGACTCAGGGCAGTTTGAAAAAAAGGATAAAAAGATATTTGTAAAAACATACAAAACGTTACTGTTAAAACCAGTTATAGCATAAAAACCATTTAAAACATAACCATCAAAAATAATAAAAATCAGTAGAACTATAAAAAGTTATTTCAATCAGTCCTTACAGTCTATTGGAATTAAAAGAGATAAACAAAAAACAACCAAACAAAAAACATTTTTCACCTGATGACTGGAGGATATTATGGAGGGAACCAGTTTAACCTCCATAGAAAAGGGCATTACAGGTATAGGGGCATCTTTTCCCCTTTTTGTAGCTAAATGCAATCTGTCACAGGCCCTGGGATTTTTGGATTCTGTGAGCTAGGGATAGTCCATCATGATGAAGCTACAAGGGGTAGCAATAACAACAGCAGTTTCATTTACAACATAAGCTAATTGTCCCCATCAAGCTGGGTACTCATTTTAGTGATCTTGGAAGGATGCAAGCCTGAGTCAAGCCTGAGCCCTGGCTGGTACTGAACTCACAACCTTATGGTTTGTGAGTGAGTGGCTGCAATATAGGCATTTAAGCACTGTGCCACTAGGACTCCTGGTGATGTCATTAAGTAGATGTCATTAGATATATTAAGCATAACCACAGTTGCACAGATAACAGCTTCCAATGTTTTTTGTTTTTTTAAAAAAAGCCAAATCTAAGGAAAATTGTATAGACACAGTTTTCAAGGTAGTGGTCTCACTCTGAGAATCCTCTCCATATCCCCAAGGACTTGAAAAGAACAATTTTGACACCTGACAACCCACCCACAGTAATCATAAAAGGACAAATTAACTGATAAAAAAGATACAAAAAAAAAAAAAGAAAGAAAGAAAGAAGAAAAGGAAAGAAAAGGAAAAGGAAATTACATTTTCCCTAAGATCATTTTGGCCACTTCACAGCTGGAAGCCTTTTAACAGAAAGAATGGGTTCAAAATTGGAGATGGTTGCTTGATGCTCTTTTGTATCATGAACAAGAGAGCTGAAAGTTTAAATCAAGAGAGATGATTCTTAAGGAAGGCAAAGATCGCAATCAGTTTGCTTATATCCAATACAAGGACAAATTTAATCAAGACAAAAAGAAACACAGCCATAGATTTTAGGAGGAAAATGAGTTTTATTTAGTGTTGTATAAAGCTGATCACCATGTAATTTTAAACTTAATGGCTTATAAATTGTAAATAGGTTTTGAAATTAGAGACAGAGTGTGAGCCTGTAAAAAAATATATAGGTAGGCCTAAAAGTTTGGCCTAATATTGGAATGAATATATGAGAGAGTTTTTTTGACCCAACTATATAAAATTTGCTCTGTGTAGTAATCTAAAAGAAAATCTGTATAAGATGATGTACAGATGGTATCTAATCCCAAATAAATTGTTGAAAATGCCTCATAATGTTTCAAACCAATGTTAGAGATGTCAAGATAAGGAGAGTTCCTTTCCTCATATGTGGTAGACATGTAAGAAAATGAAAAGTTAATGACTACACAAGCAAAAATATTGTTTGTTCAAACTTGGAAATGGACTGAAGCACCAACAACAGAAGAATGGATTGTTAAATTTGCTGAGTACACCATATGATCAAATTAATGTGGGTTCTAAAGGCTAAGTCAACTGAAGACTTTTTGAAACACTGGAAACTGTTTATGAATTTATTTGAGCAATAAAAAAATCATAATACGTGGTTATGATTTTAGTAATTGCAGTAGGATTATTAGTTGGATCTGTAATGATAGAATTATATTTTTTCTCTACTTTACTTTTATTTTCATTACTGCCAGGTTTTGGGGGTCACAGCCCTATTGTTTATTAGTTACATGTTCCACTCTCCCCTTTTTCTTTTTTGTTCTGTTTCTCTATTTTCTCAATGTATATTATTCTGATTGTAAATTAGATTGTTTATGTTACAAATTAATTTAAAAATTATAGATAGATAAATATGTAGATACAAGCAACCCAAGCAACCCAGCTACTTTTAAATAGCTCTTGAATAAGACAACTTTTGAATTTTGCAGTTTTTTTAAAAAAAATGAGCAAAAATCAGTCAACAAATAATTACCATGTTGCAAGGAGATTTTTTAAAATGCATCCTCTCATTTACTACAAAAGCATCTACATTTAGCAGTAAAGAGAATCTTGGGAGAGAGGCATGCTACTACTTACTTTGAAGAGCCCCATCTGTCAGGTGACAACACCAAATGCAGAAGATTAAAAAACTGGCAGGCAGCAGAGTATGACACAATTCCTAGGGCTGTGACAAATTGCATGGCATTTGGCAGCCTTCTTTGCAGGAGCAGCTCATCCAGAAGAAGGAACTGGCTGGGAACTCTGTGCAGATGCATAGAGTTGAGTCAGCATTCCAACTGCTTTGGCTTCTGCTTTCTCATCCTCAGCTCCAAAGAACCAAATCTCATGTTGTACATTTGGGGAAAGAAATATAAGGGAAATATTTCCCTTATACTTTCTGCATCCAGGGGAAAGAATACAGGGCAGAGTAAGAGAACAAAGAAGGTACCACCAAAAGGATGGAAACAAAATGAATAAAGGAGAGATCCTCACCCCTATATCTTTAATAGTTGTGTGGAAGAGGATCATCCTCCAGGCCTCAGGATTTCTGTTCCTCTGCCCCCATGACAAGAATAGCCTCTTGTGGACAGCTATGAAGCAGCAGGATGCCACATAAGACACTTTGGAGTTTATCATACGGTGGAATTTTGGGGTATAATGCAATGGCAATCTGAACGCAATCATGGGGTTTCACATAATTGCGTATTAAAGTATCTCACGCAATTTCGGGCAAAAGGGAAGTCATTCTGAACTCAATCATAGCTTTTACGTTAATGTATATAAGAGCATCTCACACAATTTCAAGCAATGGGGGGTCATTTTCAGGAAATGGGAAGTCATTCTGAATGCTTTCTGAATGCAATTAGATTTCACGTCAATTCGCTAAACTAACCAATTTACGTGAATTCGAATTGACTCAATTCGAAATTGGGAGAAATTCCTCCTGTGTGATAAACTCCTTTGTTGAGACTGCAATCTACAAATGCCATGTTGCTTTATGGGAAACTGGATATGATTTCTACAATTCTATGATTCTATAAAAAGAGATTCTGCCTCAACATTAGGAATAATTTCCTGACAGTAAGAGCTGTTCAACGGTGGAACACACTCCTCAGAAAGTGGTAGAGTCTCCTTCTTTGGAGGTATTTAAACAGGCTGGATGGCCATCTGTCAGGGGTGTTTTGACTGTATTCCTGCATGGCAGGGAGTTGGACTGGAAGGTCCTTGGGGTCTCTTCCAACAATATGATTCTATAATTCTATTGCAGGTAGTCTCCATGAAATGTTATCTGTCTAGCGGAGCACACTCACCATGACGTTCATATAAAGTAGCTTATCAAGGCATCTGTAAAACTTCTTGGCTTTTGCCACTTGATTTAAAAGGCAAAATCAATGTGATTATCAAGCATACTAAAGCTGCATCTATGCTGCAGAATTAATGCAGTTTGACCCCCTTAACTGACATGGCTCAATGCTATGAAATTCTGGGATTTGTAGTTTTGTCTCACATTTAGCTTTCTCTGTCAGAGAGCTCTAGTGCCTCAAAAAATTACAAATCCCAGGATTCCATAGGATGGAGCCATGACAGTTAAAGTAGTGTCAAAGTACATTAATGCTGCAGTGTGGCATCATCCTGGAGTTTATCACACAAAGGTAATTGGAAGTATAATCTAATGGCAATCTGAATGCAACCGTGGGGTTTCGCATGATTGTGTGAAAGCTGATCACACACATTTTCGGGCAAAGAGAAGTCCTTCCAAACGCAATCATGGGGTTTCGTGTGATTGCGTGACAAACTATACACACAATTTTGGGCACTGGGAGGCAATTTCAGGCAGTTCTGAATGCAATGCAGTGTCAATACGCAATCAAGTAAATTCGCTGAACTAAAAATTTACTCAATTCCGAACTGGCCTCGCTTCCATTTCTTTCGAAATTGAGAGAAATTCCTCCCATGTGATAAACTCCTATTTAACATGTGTGACTTGGTTTATGCAAGTCATGCACGTCTGGCCCACTGGGTATGCTTAGAATTGCATTTGAATTAATATTTTAAAGTAGTCTCCACATGGCTTTGGTTGAAATGCTGTTAAACAAATATGTGTTCAGCTGACAATTTTTCACCTGTTAAAAAGATATAAATCATAAGAAACCATTCACTGGAAACTGAGTAACTTCCTTGTCTTTACATTGGCAAAAAACACAGACTAAAATGGTCTGCAACATTTACCTCATTTAAAGCTAGCATTAATTTATATGTGTTTTTAGACACTTTTTCCATGTCATTCAGAACCACAAAACTGCTCTGTTGTCATGAAGGAAGATATTAGTCTTTTCTCTTCCAAAACAGATCTTTACACACTATAGTTGAATTGTTGCTGCAAGATGATATGAAGACACTTACTGTACAGTACTTTATTTACTGACAATAGATGATTATCCGAAGGCAGATCAAGTATGCATTCTTCAAGTGCAACCATGAAGACCACCTGCCAGAAAGCTTCAGATCTGGAAAGTTTGTATGAGAAAGTGGTACAGGATTGGCCCATGACCATGGGCTGAAGCGATAGTGTGTCAGGTTGATCTATAAGGCTTGTGTTCAGGATATCTGCATAACCATCTCTTTTTATAAGCCTGCCTGAGCTGTAAGTGCTTTGGAGGAGGCCCATCCCTCAGCGTTGTTGCCTTCCCAAACATGGTTGGTAGATACAAGGAAGAGGGCCTTCTTGGGACATTGCCACTTGAGCCCCATTCTCAACTCAGCAGTCATTATTGCCACTATTGACATCTCTCCAATAGTGCAACTGAGGCTGCTTCTGCCATTACACACTCTTCCACACTCTCCTTTAACCCTGCTTATGTTCCACCCAGCATGCCTTGTTTTATATAGATAGGTAGATAGATGTAAAAACTGTATAATGCAGTTCTGGAGTTCTGTTAGTATGATTTAAGTTTAACAGGAAAATAATAAACAAACAAACAAACAAACAAACAAATGAAATCCTCCTGTTAGGAGTAGCAAGGGTGAGGGGAATCAGGGGGAGAGTAGGAGACACTGACACCATGCGACTGCCAATATTGCAAATTGTGCAGCAGCAACATTTAGCACCTGAGGACTAGTGCGATTGGGAGTTTATTAATGGTTTTCCCCCATTAATGAAAAGGGACATCCTAACCTTTTCATTTTAAGACACAGCAGCTATGGTTTGGAGGCATCATGGTGTAATAAGTATCACCAAAACCGCATGTAATAATTTCTTTGGTGGCTGTTCCCGGACTTGGAACTCCCTGAAAAGGCAGACTAGGGTGACTTGCTTGTCTTCTTTTCCTTGAAAACATTTCTGTTCCAACTTGCTTTCAAAGTGGACTGCAATAGACTTTTAATGATGTATTGTTTTGTAGGATTTTTTTAAATCTTGCATTTTAATTAATTAAAATCATTTTAATGGGTTTCATTCTATAGATTGTTTAATTGCATTTTAAAATAATGTATATATTTTACTGTTGTTTTTTTTTTTTTGTAAATTTTTAATCTTTTCTGGCATTAATATATTAAAAGCTGCCCTGAGATCCATTTGAGGAAAAGGCAAGATATAAATGGATACCACCATCATCTGCTACATGACGCTCCTCCAACCAAAGACTCAGTGCCTGACATGTAGGACTCCTAGTCTGATATTTATTTATATCTCAGCTTTCCCCCAGTTTGGTACTCAAGGTGGGTTACAACAAACTCATGAAATAAAAAAGTTAAGGTAATTAAAAAAACCAAAACATCCCACCTTATTATTTAACGCAACAGCACAACAACAACAACAACAACAACAACTAGAAGATCCAGCACTCTGTACAAGGCCTATCTTACCTAAACAATAAGTTTTTCAGGTCCTATCAAAAGAGAAAGGTTTTCATCTGTTTAGATAGGATGGGCCTCATATAAGTAATCGTCAAATGCAAGTCTTTACTTGTCTGAAAAAAAAGAAAGAACTGTATGGCCTAACCTTTCTGGGAAGGGAATTCCAGAGCCTGGGGGAAGCCAGTGAGAAGGAACTCTTCCATGTTTCCACCAGATATATCTGTAAGGGTGTTCAAAGAAAAGAGACTCCCTAGCATATCCCATAACAAGGGCAGGTACGTAAGAATAAAGGCCCTGTGCAGACTGGCCATTAAGGCTGGCTTGAGGGTAGAGTCAGGCATGGCATCCACATGATGCATGCCCTAACTCCATCCCTATGGTGGCATGATGCCACGTGCTGCTCCACATGGTGCACATCTTCAAGGCACTCCTCTGGTGCTGCGTTTAGATTATGCTGTGTCAAAGGAGCTCTGTGAAGCCATGGCATGGTGACAACAGCGCCCTTTCCAGGGCACAAAAAGGGGCTGCGGTGTGTGGTTGCAGCTGTCCCAGTCTGGCGAAGATGGAGATGGCTGTAGGCCACCCCTTAGGGGTGGTCTGCACAGCCCCCAAGTCCTTCAAATAACCTGTACCTGTCCTTATACAGGGCATTTTTTCAGGCCAAGAAGACTACTGTGTAGTTGTTGAGGAATTCTTGATAAGAACTCTAAGGCAAATAATTCCAACTCTCCTTAAAACTAACCAACCAACCAGGATTTACCAGAACATAGTTTGAAAACAACTAGTATAGCACATTTGACATTATTCAACAATGGTGATGCTAGAGCATTTAATATTAGTCTTTAAATGTAATGGTGATTTCAGATGTCTAGATGGATTGACATACAATGATATACAATAATTGTCACAATATAAGTTTTCATACTTGACGTTATAAACTTTAAAGTAATCAAGAGATATTAACAGGTCTAAGATATTTGAACTGTGAATTTAAAAGGTAAATTCAAATGTACCTTTGCAATTTTACATTCAAGTTGAAGGGCCATTAGGCTTCAAATAATATTCTCTTATTTAAATATTTCTATCCTGCCCTGTATCATGAGGTCTTACAGCAGTATACAAATAAAATGAATTTAAACACTTCAAAACAATTCAGAATTTAAAACAATTCAGAACTTTTAAACAATTAAACCGATTAAAATATATAGTAAACAACAAGTATACGTGATATTAGTTTCAGTAGTTGAGCAGATGTAGCAAAATCTGAGTCCATTATGAATGCTTTGAACAACACTTGTAACCTATGTAAAATATAAGATACCTAGGGATACTGTAACTTCTCGCAATTTTCACTTGGATTAAGAAGAAGGAGAGGGGGGCGGAAGAGTGTGATCAAATCTTAGAAATCCCTCAGGACCTCTTGCTGTCTTTAGCCAAGGCCAGAGACTGTCCATTCTCTTCCTGAAAAATCAAGGCCTTACTTTAGGGATGGGAATTATGCCGTCATTCAGGTATTGCTGAACTTGAATTCTTAGCATTATTTGCCTCTAGGTGTGTTGGCTAGAAATAATGGGAATTATAGTTCAACAGCATTTGAAAGCCTTTAGATACCCATCCCTGCTCTGCTTGAACAAAAAAAATCCCAGAACTTTGTCTATCATCAAAGGGGACTCAGTTGCTTGATTTTCCTTGATGTGGGACCAGCCCACATTCAGAGTAAGAGCACAGATGACAGTGTTGGGTTTTACTTAACAAAGTTTGATTATTGTATACTTTCAAACTCTCCAACTGCAAACATTTTCCACAGTTGCTTTGCCATGCTTTCTGTCATTCTGCACTTACTCTAAAATAATCACCTTCAGTCTTTGTGTTGGTCCACAACTTCCATCCAGCCTTGCTGGCTTGGGGTGCTGGGAATTGTGGTTCAGCACTTCTGAAAAGCTGTTCTAAACAGGCCAGTGCTGTTGCCATGAGAAGGGGGCACCAGGAATCAGGCTGGCGACTGGGGCCTCGCCGCCCAACCAGCCTCTATGTTTTTCAGGCTCTCCCGTGATTGGCTGCTGTGGTGGGAAGGGGCTGTACGTCCACGAGCAGGCTGGGACTACAACCCCCAGCCTGTTCTGCAGCAGGGGCGCCCCATGATTGGCTGGCCCAACGGCCCCATTGGTGGAGGGAAGCCAGGGGGCAGGCCTTCGCCACCTGGGCCCCTGTGATTTGGTGGCAGGCCTATTTAAGGCCTTGCTGTGCACCATGAGGTGCCATTTGTCTGCTTGGCTCTTCCACCCTCCCACCACTTGGCTGGGTATTGTGTCACAACTGTGTTATGGCGGCAGCATAGGCCTGGATCTGGTGGGTGTGGTTTCCAGGGCTTGGTAGCACTGGACCTTGAGACCCGGGAGCACTGAGAGGCTTTCGGTGTGGCCATTCCAGAGGCCACATCAGGTTACCTCCTGATAGGGGCCGTAAAATCTGCTGATTGGTGGCGTAATGGTGTCATTAAGCAAAGGACGTTGCACGGCCCCTACGTCATCCCGATGCTTGGCCTTTCAGGCAACCAATATCAATCAACCAGGGATTGGTTGATGTGCCAGATCCAGAACTGATGCTTTTGGGGCCAAACCTACCGATGTTGGTGTATGCTAATAAAGTTGTGGCCTTTCCCTCCATCTTTGTCTCTGGTTTTCTGGGGCACCCCTATCCAGATTTTGCTGAAGTGCAACTCACAGCATTACTTACCATTGGCAAAACTGACTAGGGCTGCAAGAATTGCAGTTAAACAACATCTGGAATGTCATAGAATTCCAACTCTTGCTGTGAGCTAACAACACTGGCAGGGAGAAAAAAAAGTCAACATTTTTTCATCACAAAGCTACCCACAAATGGCCTAGAACCAATTTGCCAGATTCTGACCTGTTACATATTTACTCTAGTGAACTTAGCCTGCAGCTGTTTCATCTCTCATTCAGCAGCCTCCATCCCCCTCCCCAATTCCCTGTGCAGTTTGTCAAATTCTTTTATTCCTTAGATAAGGAACAGGCTTTACCAACTTTAGCAGAACTGATTCACATCTCCTAGGACCTCTGCAAAAGCCAGGTGTACCAGACTGGGTATGAGAACCATGAGAAATGTACAGCTTTATCCCTCTGTGTAACTGATCTCACCACTCCCAGCCATCTGTGTGGTCCTGTGCTCAAAGTCAGCATTTCTTCTCCCATTCTTTCTGCTCCTAACTGAAGACTTCTCTTTAACAGGATTGCTGAATGTAAAGGACCACTTAGAGGTCCTTTGGAGATCATTTTGGTCACGTGGGAGCTTTTGCAGAAAGGTCATAAGTTTTAGATGACATAGCAACTGGTAGTTAGCCACAGCGGTAGTGCTATGTTGTCATAAAGAGGTATCACTCTCCTCTCACATGATCTCAAACTTGTGGTATTAATATGTGGTGTTTCCTAAAAAGACCAGCTGAAGCAGGTCCCACTGGTCTACCAGTAAAGAGGGGATGTATCCATATTTTGCTTTTGAGCATACGAGTTCTCTTAGCTCTGAAACTGACTGGGTAATCTTGGGCCAGTGACCTGGTCTACCTTACAGGTAGGTATGAGATGATAAAGTAGGAAGGATGAAAATTATTTATATCATCTGGGACTCATTAGAGAAATGGCAGGATATAATTAGAATGTAACAAACAAACAATACTTTGTTAGCTAGTGTTCTGTACCAGCTCCCTACTCCCCAGGGTTCATCATCTGACATGTAACAGTCAGATCCTACGTAAAATCGAATGTGGTTCATCCCAGTGAAATAAATGGGTTTAGATGCACCTAACTAAATAGGACTGGACTGGAAACAAGAATCTCCGTATCATCCTACAATCTTGCAACTTGACAAGGTGATGTGGGCACAATGGCTGCACTCCTGGATGGCTCAGCATAGTGTAATAGATCCAGATGAAAACCTATGCTATGCTGAACCATATACTGCCCCCTTACCTACTGAAGCCCCCACCCATAGCTGATCTCTGCTTTGTGAGGAGCAAGCAAGATCACAAAAGTGTCTTTTATCTTCTTAAGCTTTAGCATATGTCAAATTAGAATATCTGCACTTAATCCAGTTGCTGGTCCCAGCTAGTTTACAGCAGTGCTGAGACCTCCAGAGGACCTTGATGGATCTCAGCACTGATGCCATCATTTCACATCTGGCTAAAGGGAAATACTTCTGTGATCCTGCCTGCTCCTGTTGAAGATAGAAACAGTTGTGGGGAGGGCTTCAGAAGCTATTCAGAAAGTACAAGAGTACCTTTGGGAATCCCTACCTCCACAACATGCCCCAAAGGACATATATACATGTAAGGAATACTTAGGTGTGTGCATGTCCCTAATAGGATGCCCGCCAATGTGTTTTGGTCACCTTTAAGCTTAGTGATAGGGAAGCAGTAGGCTTTTTTTCCTGTTACATGTGAACAATATCATAAAATGAGAAAGATCTATTTGTTTGGACTGATCCACATAACCAAAGCACTACAATGCTCATGTTCTCTCACCAGTTAAAACAAAACCCTTTGGGCCGGTTAATTAGTTTTTACTGCTGTGTCAAAGGTGAAAGAGCAGTTAAGAGCAGTTCAGTGACTTGCATAGTTTGAGAGATACCCCCACATGGCTGAAAATTACACAGTTCTTTGGGAACAGTTCTGGAATATGTAGTAGTAGTAGTAGTAGTAGTAGTAGTATCCGTTAGAAACAACGACAATAAATAAATAAATAAATAAATAAACAAAGCTTCATTCTTTTTATTTTTACTATTTTTCTGTTTTTTTTATTTACTAATAACAATGGTATAACAAAAGAACTGCATATAATTGTTTATAGCACTATATTGACCACTTCTATCCACCAATGTTTTAGTAATAAACACTTATCAAACATTTACATCTTCAGGGTCATTGGTTTGCATTTGGATAAATGTGGTGAAATGCAGCAGCGAAGGAAAGCAAGGAGATACCACCTCTGTGTGGCCATTCTTGAGGAACAGAGTATAAAAATGTTACTTTTTGGACTACAGTGCGCTTAAGGGAAATATAGACCAATTTTTTTTTAACTTGTCCAACCTTGTTCAGAGACATGCACATTTCTGATCACTATTTGACAAAGATGACAGACTCATTTATCATGTGAATTATTCAGTTTTTGTTTAGAAATAGCTGGCCTGATTTGGAGCGATCAAATCAGGGCCATGGCATGTCACGAGAGAGAGCTGATGCTCATTTGCCTAACTGCACTATTTTCTGTCTGCCCCCCGCTAAACACAAGTGTTCTTTGGCCTGAATATATATATATATTGAGCCCTTAATGACAATGTTGGATCCAAACAAGCCTCCAAATTCCAACCAGTCTTAATTTATTCACTCAGAGTATGTGAAGTGGACAACTGAGGAAGAACAGGACTGTAGACTAGTGGCATCTGATAGAGACAAGCGTTGCTATGCCTTATTACTCATTTATTGGACCTGGAAGATATGGAGTGTCTATATTAATAGTGGCTAAAAGTGGCTACTTATAATGATAGTTTCTCCGGCAGTACCAGAGATCTCTGTAGATCAGTTGCCGGGAAGCACAGGTGTGTGTGCTGTACTCATATTGCGATTGAGGGCTCCCCATGGACAACTGTTTGACTCCTTTGTGCTAGATTAAAGGACAGAATTTTACCTGTCTTTTCACGGTAGCTCCTCACTCTATATATTACTTCTTCAGTTGGATACCAATGAAGCTCCTAGATGTTCCAGCCAGCAATGGCAATGGTAATGATTACAGACTCTCCAATTGTCCCAGTTTGACAGAGAGAGTCCCAGTTAATTTTCTGTTGCACACTTTTTCTCCTGCTTTAAAATATTCCAGTTTCTCTCTTCTCCTCCTCCAACTTTCCCCTCTTCATTCTCAGCTTATCTCAACTGTTGGAAATTTAATTCAAAGTACAAAAGTAGTTTACTCAATTACCTCAGCAACAGGGGGAAGAGAGAAAGAGTGGAGTTGTGCCCTTCCCAATAGACTCAGGCAAAAGCAATCTGCTGAAGCCTTTCCTAGTTTGTGTGTTGTTCATCATTAATAACTTTTGGCATCTTCACCAGATTCAGATGTTGCATGGCTACATGCGTCTCAGTTTTTAACTACAAAATATTGGGGGGTATGTGGTTATGAAGGCCATGTGTTGAGCCAGATCCTGAAACCGGATAGCCCTAATGTGGTCCCTCTTTTTTTAAAGAATTACTGATTTTTGTGCTGATCATTGCACTTATGGGAATAATTTAAAATTCCTCATTTTCCAGTTCCTTTACAAATGTTTTATGTTTTATATTGAAATAAAATAATGTACTGTTTTCCACTGACAAGAATGAAGTCTGAAAACAACAGTATTTCCCCTAGGGACTTGATTCTCAGGCCACTGTTTGAAACTTTCTCAAGCAAACTGAACATTATGATATTAAACTTTTCTTCTGAACATAAAATAATGGATTTAACAGGGGATCTGTGCATTTAGACTATGTTGTACAACTGAGGTTATTTTAACTTCTTTTGTTTTCCCACTTGTCAGGAATTTGTCAGTATTTTTAGTAGACATTCAGAACTGACTTCTTTGTCACCCCCAGTACCAATATATTTACAGGAATTGCTTTAAATAGGGATTGATGCCTATCCATTTATTAAGCTGGTTTCATTAAAAGTTAAATACATTTAAAGAGCTTATTGCATAGACAAAAAGCCCAACTGCACCCCAATGGGATACAGCCAGGTTGCGGGATGCAGGAAGGAATTATTGCACATAATTCACTGCCGATTCCACTAGCTGAGTGCAGCTCGGCTGCATTCTGGATCCCAGGTGCACTTCGGAGACTGTTTTTCAAAGTTGGAAGGCTCCCTGCTTTGAAAAGCAGCCTCCAAAGTACACCTGGGACCTGGGATGCAGCTGGACTGCACTCACCTGGTGGAATTGGTGGTGATATTATGTGCGATAATTCCTGCTTGCATCCTGCAACATGACTGCATCCCATTGGGATGCAGTTGGATTTTTTGTCCATGCAATAATCTCCTAAATCTTATTGATTTTGCTGGGAGAAATTTGCATATAGTATGAAATAAATTGTGCTACATTATATTCTAAAACCTTAAATTTCAGGGTCTGTGCAGGCCTGCTAAATAATATTAATGATAATTTCAGTTTAGTATGTTGGTTTAGAAGGGCAAAAGCATTAACTGTCAAAATGCTTCTAAAGTGGTTTGCAAAAAAGAGATAAAAACATCCTATGTACAGTGTATACTGAGCCAAAGATGAATCTGTAAAATGGATCCATATTTTTAAAAAAATAGTACAGAGTGCTTTTGCACCCATGTCTTTGCACTACTACAAGATAAGTCATTGTGGCTAATGCCATATTGCAGATAATGGTTTTGTTATTGGGGCTTGCTTACAGCCACCTGGGTAGGGAACTGATGGTTTAGGGATTTCACCATTAAAATTTTATACCCTAAACCATTATTCACACTGCCTATCAGTTATGTTTGTGTTATATATGTATTAAGTAGTCCTAAAGCAAAACAGCCTTAGCCATTTTTTTCTTCACTATAATGAAAGTCAAACAAGAAAAAGTAAATGCAATTGGCCCTCCTTATTCAAGGATTTTTTTTATCCATGGATCAAGTATCCATGGCTTGAAAATATTCAAAGAAAGTTTGAATTCCAAATAGCAAATCTTGATTTTCCATTTTATATAAGGGACACCATTATATTTAATGGGACTTGAGCATCTACGGATTTTGTTATCCACAGGGGATTCAGGAACCAAATCCCAATGGATAACTAGGACCCACTGTAGAAATTCAGAACAGCATAAGGTTTAGAGGAACACTACGACCAAGTTCTGTGAGGGGATGTCATAAGCATTCAGTTTTAATTGAAATATTTTGATGGGAGCTAGGATGACGTAAGGCCAGAAACAAATGACACAGCTTTGGACTGTGTTGGGGCTGTGGTGTTTAGACAATGCACTTCCCGAATACGGCTGGAAGCCTCAACAATGCTATGCCAAGCAGGAAGAACTGGGCCAAAAAGAAGTGGATAAAATCTGCTCCTTCCAGCAGCCCAGTTCAGAACTGCCAGGGACTGTGTGGTCACCATGGTCGTGGCACAACTGGGGCCAGTGTGGTCCCAGTATGGTCTTTTTGATCTGTCTGCTTTGGTCCATAAGATACTAGATAGGAAATTTTTGGCTCAGACCCAAAATATTTTGTGTGGCTATTATTCTACTGTGTCTATGAAGGGAGATATATAAAAATACTCAACAAAGCAGAAAATGCCAGGAGAATAATCAAGCAATGATTCACACTATGTTTATACCACATGGGAGCTGGCAACAGTATAAAACAGCCCTATACTAGCAGACTGGAACTAAATTCCTCGACATTTGCCTTGCTGCCAAGGAGTTGCATCATAGGATTTTCCTGTAGAAACATGATGGATCAGAATGATGTCTTACATTTGAATTGATATTTGGTGTCAGAGTACCCAGTGGTATTTCCTGGCCCATTCATTGAATTGAACATATTACAGTCTCAGCTGCTACTTTGAAATAATGCACTTGGAATATGACCTGCTGTGCTTTGATTGTTCAGCAATGTTTTGTTAGTCAGCTGCTTTCACTTGCTACAAATAGTTTGATATTATTAATCTATGATTTAGTAGCCCATGTGGTATATAAGTAGATAGATAGGATGCTTGTATGTTGGAGTTTGTTTGCTTCTATTGTTTTGCATGCATATAAAGCAAATATTAAAAAGCCATGTACATTGTAGGTGCCCCTTCATCCAAAACACACACACACACACACACACACACAAAACAACAACATTAAATCCAGTATTGCTGTCTGTGGAATTTTTCACTGCTCAAGGGAGTGGGATCATCTAATAATGTTATACTCCATTGTATGCTGCTGCATACAGCTTGGAAAAATGGCTTTTTGGTCTAAACTCCAAGAATCCCCTAGCTGGCATGGCCACATACATCTTTTCCAAGATCTACATCTTCTGAGCTCACACAGATGAGTGGCCAGGAAACATTTGCTCATTCTTGGGTAGTATCTTGGGAATACAACATCTGTAAATTAGTAGGAGTCTACAGAAGCCATTGGTTCCAAAGGATGGATGGATGTCTGGATGCCCTCCAAATCTGACATTAGCAAGCAAGAATGCTTCATGGTCATCACTGACAGGTTTCTCAGGATCTGGTTTGTCAACAATGGTATTTGGCACAAGAAATGCCAAGAAGAATCACATCATGAATTAAAATGTATATACAGAAAGAAGTATTCACCAGTATTCTTTGAAGGCAAACTGTGACAGTCAACATTCTGAAAGGGGCCACCCACCAAAGTGTCAAAAGATTTCCCTCTATGAAGCTCGATATTGTCAGGCATCATTGAAAAGAGTATCTGAAAATGGAGGCTATCGTTGTTCCCAGAGCTGATAGAGTCTACAGTTGGAGGACAAGGTTTTTTGCTGTTGCCAGGCAGGCTGGGTTGGCAGACAAGATGCTGTTTACAGGGCTGAAGATCCCACCTTTGTGGTGGAAAAGGGAGCCCATATACAACAATTCTCTTTGTTATGTACATATTGTAATGCAACAAGTGGACATTCTGTGAAGTGAACACAGGAATCCAATTGGTCTTCTCTCTCAAATAAAGAGTGGAAATTGGTGCCAATTTGGCTTTTCTACATATGTACATGGAATATTAACTTCCAATATGGTTATAATTGTAGTAGAGGTAATGATGCTATGAAAGAGATGAAGAAAAACAGACATAATACATAACAGGTTTGTGCTATATTGCAAGGTATTAAATATCTCATATGGGATGAACTTTGTGGCATGACTAGAATCATTAGTCATACATAGATATTTATACTTCATCATCCTCCCTGGATTACAATGTATGAGTAAAATTAGTACAAAAACATTATTAAGGATTTTGTATGGTGTAGTATGGGAGAAGGTCAATGGCACAGGGGGTGGGTGTACCACACTGGTTGACACCAATCCTAATGATCCCATTGCCCCACTGCCATTAGACTCACTAGCTGCTATTGCTGCTCTTCACTGCACGTCTAACTTTGCAGTATTCCTGTTCTATACTCTGCCACTCTGGGCAGCCATTCAATTCCATCACTCCTGGAGGTATTTAGAGCTCTGCAGGAGTGTGCCAGCAAAGAACCAAGCAGCAATTCTTCCTTATCAAGGTTTATCAGCAATCTTGTTGCTAGCGCTTGGTGAGAAGCAGAGAGTTGATAGGAGGAGAATGGGAGAGAGATGTAGGGTTTTTATATTTGAAGATATGTCTCATGCTTTCCCTTCTGTCAAACTGCATGCCACTGTAAGATACTACCTGTGCCAAGTGCTGTCATCCTGCAACTAGACTGAATAAAAGCCAAATTGAAATAGAGGCCACTTGGCCTCCTCTTAATTGGCTGGGTGCCATGAAGAAATTGTCAGGTCCTGAAAATCTCAGGCAGCTAATTAAAAGGGACCACTCCATGAAAGCTGCTTGGCTCAGGACAGAGGCTCAATTGTGCATCGCATCATTCTGGTCAGCTAGAGTTAACCCCAGCTTGGCCCTTCATCGTACGAAACAGTTCTGATCAGGAGAGGAGAGGGAAGAAAATGAAAGCCTCGTTTGTAATTATTTATCTGCAGTTTTCATCCTATACTTAGTTTGGTCACAAGTTACAGATTAGTTATGAAGCTGGTCCCCTCCTCCCCTTCAGCCGCTATCGTTGGTGAGATTTGTAATAGCTTTTTGGGGAGATAGACTTGAACTTTCCCCTCACAGGCTACTCCCTCCCCCTTTTTTATTTCAAGTAATGCTTTTGGTGTACTCCAGGCAGTTCCCTGGAGTACCAATGTATTATGTTTTTCTACTTAAGTGCATCAGCATTTTGGACAACAGATTTACCCATACTTCAGAATTAGTTTAATTTAGTGCAGTGAGATCAGATTCACAAAGGTGTCTTTCTTTCATTTTATGTACCTTAACTCACTACGTAATTCAAAATAAAATTTGTGCTAGTAGATACTGTAGATAGGCAAGTGAGGGTCAAAAAGAATGTTTTGAAGATGTTATGGGAGGCATAATGCCTCCTCATGTTCACAGTTTTAGAGCTGTGTGATGCTCAGATGCTCATAAGCCTGCATTGTGTGGGGGATTCTCTCAGTGGAAGTCTGCTATCCTAATGTCAAAACTGGGTTTTGCTCCCATTCAGTTGTGAGGGAGAAAAAAAATATGTTTAGGCCAACTTTGGAGTAGGGCTTACACATTTAGCTTGGAGAACAGAATACTGAAAGGTGGTAGCCATCTTTAAATGTTTGTAGGGATGTAATGTAGAACAGTGCTTCTTAAACTATCTGATCTTGAGAACTGGCAGAGTATTTTTTTCCCCTCAACATGTCAGTGACTGGCACCATATTTGGGTCCCTCAACCACAACTTTGAGTAAGACAGTTGGCCCTCCACATTCTCTGGGGTTAGGGGTGCAGAATTCCCATAAAAGTGGAAAACCACAAATTAAAAAAGAAAAACAACACTTTTTTTTAAACCTGAGAGAATACTTCTCCAGGAATTTCTAGGTCCTCCAGTGCAACTGTATGGTCAACATTTGCCAGAAGCGAACCTTAGAATCACACCAGATGACTTGCAAATGCCAAGAAGTGTTTTCTCTTGTAATCTCTAGGTCCTCCAGTGCAACTCTGTGATCAATTTTCTGTAGAGTTGTACTGGAGGACCTATAGATTCCTAGAGGTGTGAGAGGGTATCCAAAAGTTTTAATGATCACCTTTTTTTAAAAAAATGACAGAAAGTTTGTTTTGATTTGCAGTTGTTAACTTATCTCTATGTAGTCACTATCTAGATTTATACATTTTCCCCAGCATATCTTGACCCTACAAATACCTGATATTGTAGAAATCTGCAGATTGTGCCTTACAAGGGGGCATCATAAAGTAATAATTATCACCTGGAAGTGATTATGGCATATTGATGAAATTTTGTCAGTGTCATCATTAGTCCCTAAGTGCTCATTGCGTCCTTTATTTTTGGCACTAGCTGTGCCAGAAGTGTAAAGTGTAAAAATGTAAAATCCTCATCAGGCACAATCTGCAGGCTTCTACAATATCAGGTATTCGAAGGGTCAAGATATGCTGGGGAAAATGTATAAATCCAGATAGTGACTACATAGAGATAAATTAACAACTACAAATCAAAACAAGCTTTCTGACAATTTTTTAAAAAGGTGATCATTAAAACTTTTGGATACCCCCTCATAATATATTAATCAAATCTGCAAATAATCAGATCTGCAAAAATCAAAGTTGCAAATGTGGAGGGACAACAATTCTGATGTAGAAGATGGAGTCAGCTTGATTTCTGCTGCTCCAGAGAGTAAAATAAGAACCAATGGATTTAAATTACAAGATTCCATCTAAACATTAGTAAGAAATTCTTGGTGGTAAGAATTGTCTGGCAGTGGGGTAGACTACCTCAGAAGATGGGGGACTCTCTTGCTAAGAAGAAGTGTTTTGAGAGTGCTTTAATTGTATATTCCTGCATTGCAGAGGGTTGAAGTCTGTTTCAGTTCCACAATCCACTCTGTGCTAATTGTCCCAAATTTCTTAGGAAGATTAACCATTCCCCAACAGATTTAGCAATTCAACCATTTTACGTAGTCTCCCACAATTTGATCAGACAACCTGAAAACTGAGCCCTCCCCTGTTTGAATTGCCCCTCCATTGCATCTGGTTTGGGTTCCATTCCTTCATCATGCTGCCCTGTAACCAAGGTCCAGGGTTCTGTATCAGGACAGTTGTTGCCTAGAACTGTGGTTAATAAAATATATGTTTTGTGCCTATGAGGATATTGATAGGTTACATAGCATGTGAGAAAGACATCCCGGTATGAATCAAGTGTTGCCACAAATGGCACATTATCCTGCAGTCCATCATAACTACCTGGACAAACAGGAAATACAGATGTTACCTGGGGTGGCTTGGAAGCAATCACTGTGCCTAAGGGCATTTCATAGAATCACAGAATTGGAAGAGACCTCAAGGACAATCAAGTCCAAGGTAATCAACGTAATTTGAGCCACAGTGATGGAAGAAAGACTGATACTTAACATTCGTACAGGACTTTGAAATGTTCAGAGCTCTTCACATGGACTAAGTCACTGTAATCCTTATATAATCCTGTAAAGTAACACAGTATTATCCTCCTTATATTGCAGATGACTGGGAGGATCCAATGTTAGCCATCAGTTTGCAGTTGCTCCTTCCAGTAGCTCCTTTGATGTCAGCCTTCTAAAAACCTAGCTCTTCCTCCTCTGCTAACTCACCAGGGGAAGTCTGGCTTTTCTCCATCCTGTGCCAAGGAGATAGAACCCAGAAAACCATGTTTTTGAAAACAATGGTTGGTGCACCTTCTTAAAAATTGTATTTAATTGAAATGGAAGGGAAAGAATGTCTCTCAGTTTAGTATGTTTCTTTAAAAGTGGCCATCCTTACCATCTGTTGTCAAAAATGACTTTTAAAAATATCTATATTTTTAAATATATATTTTCATGCCATTATATAATTATATAGTTTCCTGAGCTTCTGATGAAGTCAGAGTGAAGTAAAATAAGGTACCTATAACAATTAATTTTGGCCCTTTTTTCAAGAGGTACATATAAATAATGCCATTTGATGCCACTTTAAGGCTTGTAGCCCCATCCCATGGGATCCTGGGATTTGCAGTTTTACAAGGTCTTTAGCCTTCTCTGCCAAAATGTGCTGGTGCCTCACATAACTACAAATCCTAGGGATTCTCTAGGATGGAGCCATGTCTTGCAAACAAGCTTGCAAAATGTGGGATAGACAAGTTAACTGTTACATGGATTTGTAATTGGTTGACTGGCTGAACTCAAAGGGTGCTCAACAATGGCTCCTTTTCGTCCTGGAGATAAGTGACCAGTGGGGTGCCACAGGGTTCTGTCCTGGGCCCAGTGCTATTCAATGTCTTTATTAATGATTTGGATGACAGAATTGGGGGCATACTTATCAAATTTGCAGATGACACTAAACTGGGAGGAGTAGCTAATACCCCAGAGGACAGGATCAAAATTCAGAATGACCTGAATAGACTAGATAGCTGGGCCGATGCTAACAAGATGAAATTCAATGCGGAGAAATGTAAGGTTCTGCACTTAGGGCGGAAAAATGAAATGCACAGATATAGGATGGGGGACACCTGGCTGAATGAGACCACATGTGAAAGGGATCTAGGAGTCCAAGTAGACCATAAGCTGAACATGAGTCTATAGTGTGATGCGGCAGCTAAAAAAGCCAATGCAATTTTAGGCTGCATCAATAGAAGTATAGTTTCTAGATCAAGGGAAGTTATAGTGCCACTCTATTCTGCTTTGGTCAGGCCCCACCTGGAATACTGTGTCCAGTTCTGGGCACCACAATTCAAAAAAGATGTGGAGAAACTGGAGCATGTCCAAAGGAGGGCAACTAAGATGGTGAAGGGTCTGGAAACCATGCCCTATGAGGAATGCCTTAGGGAACTGGGGATGTTTAGCCTGGAGAAGAGAAGGTTAAGAGGTGATATGATAGCCCTGTTTAAATATTTGAAGGGATGTCATATTGAGGAGGGAGCAAGCTTGTTTTCTGCTGCTGCAGAGACTAGAACGCGGAACAATGGATGCAAACTGCAGGAAAAGAGATTCCACCTCAACATTAGGAGGAACTTCCTGACAGTAAGGGCTGTTCGACAGTGGAACACACTCCCTCGGAATGTGGTGGAGTCTCCTTCCTTAGGGGTCTTTAAGCAGAGGCTGGATGGCCATCTGTCAGGGATGCTTTGATTTGGAGTTCCTGCATGGCAGGGGGTTGGACTGGATGGCCCTTGTGGTCTCTTCCAACTCTATGATTCTATGATTCTATGATTCAGTTAAAATTGTGTCAAACACAGTTATTGCTACAGTGTAAATGCACCTAAGAATCAATTTTCATGAGGTTTGGAGTTTTCAGGAAAACCAAATTGTTGCACAATGTGATTTTGTCCCTAAAGGAATTGGGGTGGGGGTGTAAGTAATAAACTGCTTTTATATGGTATTTCCAAGTAAATATTTCCAAGTAAAGAAAAAAAATCTTTCATTTCTGCCCTACAACAATTCAGTCTTTGATCTTGACAATTGGAACATTTTAAATTCAAGAGTCAGTTGTACTTTCCCCACCCTTTCCTCCTAAGCCTAGAGGGCAAAGCAACTTTCTGATTTTGAAAAGGAACATGACAGAGGGTTATTTGTATATGTTAAGAATAGCATTTTACTTACTTCTGTCCAACAGATCATGAGCAGAGCAGCAGATATAATAATCCTTTTAAAAGGTATAATCCTGCAAATCAGCTCAATTCTGGTTTTACCTAAATTGCAGTGTGTGTGTGTTTCAACAGGGAACCCATAAATTGTGCTCAATGGGGAAATTAATTTAGCTCAATAGGAAGCAGCAAGAGGGCTCTGATAATACAAAGCCAGGATCTCAGCCTTTGTATACTGTAACTGTTCTAAAGCCAGAGAATTCCGGAGGAGGTTTTTCAAATTAATCTAGTTTATTGAAAACAAGAGGGGAATCCACACTCACAAGTACACTCTTTCACTCTCTCACACAGGAACTAACAATAAAAAAGTATTGGTTAATAATGAATTGCAGAGTGGCTAAGGGGCACTGCTGTGCCAATCCGAAGCATAGCTCCAATTTTGGGGTTACTGGAATAAGGGTGGCTCAGTAGCTGCCTGTGACATGTGGGGTGGCTGGCTACTGAGGTGTCTAGCTGAAATCGAATAGAGGTTCTCTCCGGCTTCAAACTAGATCAATTTGCTATTGCTCTGACCTGTGTATTTATCACAAGAAATGGGTCCTGAGGGCAGTGTTTCGGGAGCTGAAAGGCTTAAGTGACTTTCCCAGGAGAGAAGAATGGGGTGTGATAAGCAAGAACAACCAGACAATTGGCACGAATGTCCTCAGACAAAAAGAGTTACATTTTGAGAAGGAAACTCCCTTTGACTGCTCCAAGTCCAGCTCTCCATCATCACTCTACTCAGCGAAGGGATTATGCAGATTCCGATCTTAAGTGATCTCAGTTAAGTGTCTCTAGCTTCTCCCATGCTGAGCCATGCTGATGTCCTAATATGGGTGGTCAGCATGGTATGGCTTGGTTTCCTGCACTAGGGAGCTCACTGATGGCTGCCCACTGGCAACCTCCTTTTTTGGTATTAATTTGATTTCAAAGGTCAAATGGGGATGATTGACGACTGGACTCTGGCGTAACAATTCCCCGTCCCCAAAATGAAAAGAGAAAGCAATGGGTTCCAGAACTCCATACATAGGGATTTTGGTACCAAAATACAATACCCTTAACATGCAAATACAAAAGTGATGCAAGCATCCACTATATACGGAAATGAATGTAAAGTCCAAGTCTTATGAGAAATGCATTGTAATAGTCTGTGTATTTAGTTTTCCATTAAAAGGGCAAGTGCAATAAGGACAGCATCTATAAAATGGTGGAATCAGGTCCGGAGACCGAGAATAGCACAATACATTGTTAGAATGCTGGTGTCAAAGTGAAAATTTGTTGCTTGGCCGCCACTGCAAAGTCCTTCTGGCCATAATAGGAGCAGAAAAAGTTTGGAGTGCAGGATGCTAATGGAGGGGAGAGTAGGCCCCCCAGGTAGGAGTTTAAATGTCACAAAAGCACCTTGAATTCAGAGCAGAAAGATAGTCAGCCAGTGTAGTTTTTTTAAGACTGGCATTACATTCTGTCTATATGATATTCCAGTCAGCAGGCAAGCGGCTGCATTTTGCACTAATTTTACATTATTTTCACTAATAACATTCAGGGTTTTTTTTTAAAAAAAGAAAGCAACAAATAGAAATGAAATGCCTTAATATTTTTTCTCTTCATGCTTCAGTAACAGTATGTTTAGTATTTGCAGGTTGGAGAAAAGATTAGCATTATAACAACAAAAAAATTTTTTCCCCCAGAAAATGTAAATTGTTAAGTGTATGAATTTTTTTGATTAAAAATCTAGAAGACCATTGATAGGAAAGGATGATTAAATTATACAAAAAAATTAGGGATCTGTTTAGCCCCTTTTGTAGTTCCTGAACAGCTGGTGTATGGCATGTCAGCATAGATATCCTACAGCACTGGCTGTTGCATTTGAAAAAGAAAAAGGAAATACTTGAACATTTTCACATTTGATTCCTCCTCCAGTAAAGGATAAACACTTGGAAGGCAGCTTTTTGCATGATTCCAGTTAGATCAGGATATGTATATTTCAATTATTTTTTTCCCAATTTACAGATAAGACTACAATTTGCTGAGTTATCTACCAATGTTCCATACTCCCCATTCTTAGGAAAAAGGCAAAACATAAAGTAATTGAACAACAAATTACAAGAAACAAGCTATCACCTGAACATTAAAAAGAACATCTTCACTGTAAAACTGTTCGACAGTGGAATAGACTACTGAAGTGTGTGTGTGTGTGTGTGAACTTTCCTTCTTTGAAGATCCTTAAATAGAGGTTGGATGCACATCTGTCAGGAGTGACTTAGGGCTAAAACAGACAGCCCTTTAAAGCTCACTTCTGGGCATCTTTGGAGTGTAGTGTTTATATGTTGCATGCTCCAAAGCCACCTGGAAGCCAGGTGGCTGCCCAGACGTGGGTGGGTTCAAGACACTCTGATGGCACGATGTTTACATACCGCATAGTGCCAGAGCATCTTGAAACAACCCTGGGGCTGTAGGAGGGCAAAGTATGCTGGCTGTTTCCCAGCCCAAATTGGAGTGTATCTTTTCCACTCTGATTTAGGTTGGGTTCAAGGTGGATTGGGGCTGCAGCATGTGTTTGTCACAGTCCCAGGCCACCTTTGGTGCAGGCAGCTTCAAGCTGCAAGCCACCCCTTCTGGTTCATCTGTTCTGGCCCAGAGTTGTATATTCCTGCGTATCTATGGGGTGATCTAGACCAGCAAAAAGGGGTGTGTTCATGCCTGCATGAAAGTGTACCCTTTAGATGACCCACACTGAAAGTTTGGCATGAACGCACTTCTTTTGCATTTTAGTGGGGAAAAAGCAGCTTTAAAAAGGACCTGCTTTTCCAAGCTTCTTTTTAAAAAGGGTGTAACAGTGCAGCTGCGTCTAAATGCTGCAGTGCAACTGTGCAGTTTTTTAAAGCTCCCAAGCCCTAGCTCCAGCCCTAATCCAAACCCTAGACATGCGCAGTGGGGACTCTGGGATGCTGTAACTGTTATACAACTGTGCATAAAATGTCAATTCATTCATAAAATAAAGAGGTTTATTCATAAACTTAAATTGTAATGGATTTAATATCTTTTTAAGGGGGAGGGCTGCAGTTTGTTTTATTGATGTAATAGTATTTTAATGTGTAAGCCATTTCAATTGATCTCAGAGGGGTGGGGTATAAATAACTATTATTATAAAATAAAGGGGTTCATTCATGGTGCACCGATGCAACTGCACACTTATAAAAGGGAAGCAAACCACAATGGTAATCTGACAGATCTTCATAACTGCACAGTTCATGTGTGATGTACCTGCACAACTGCGCAGTTCGCAGCTGGCAATACAATTGCCTGTATGATGTAGCTGTGCAACTGCGCAGTTCGCAGCCAGCAACAACAACAACAAAAAAATTAAAGGTTCAGTGCGGCCAAAAGCCCCATTCATTGCCACCCGTGCAGCTGCTCCGCCTGTGTTTCTAGCATCCTGAGAGCTTCCAATGTAGTTGCTGAGCAACAGAAAAGACTTCAGATAAGTTGTCTTCACACCTCCTCAGTGTAGCTGCCCTATGCCTTTTTATTACACACCTGGGGCTTGCAGTGTAGCTGCTAAGCATTAAGGAAAAGGCAACTTCATGTCTCCCTTTCCTGCCAATATGGAAAGCCCCAATGAGTCTCTCTAGTGGAATTTTAATTAGCTCAAATTAGTTAATAGGTTGTGCTACAAGCAACCTTTTATGGGAAAGCTTCCCACCTGTGTATGGAGAGAAAAGGAACAAAGGAACTTAGCAGAGAGAGAATTCTCTAAATGAAGTATTTTTTTATTAAGGGAGAAAATCACACAACAATCCACGTTCACTCACACACACATGCCAAGACTAAGGGAATCAGGAGTTAGCTTGGAATAGTTGGAGGCTGAACTAACGGTGATACTTACACAAGATGAAACTTGACTCTGGGTCCAATGTGATGGGAATAGCATGGGATATGGCTGTTGACCTGAACAGTGAAGGGGAGAATGGAGGTACTGGGACTGGTCAAATATCACAGTGACAGAGTGTCCCCATGCCTTCCAACTAGCCTACTAACAAAGGATTTTGGAGATTTTTTATGGGCAAAAAGTAGCCTGAAGTCAAGGAAATCAAATCTACATTGTAAAGGATTGCTTGGTCTGGCAATGTCCAGGGTGAGAATAAAGTTGTAAATCAGCCTTATTGGGTTCAACCAGCAAAACATCCTGTTGTAATTGCCTGTCTTCCTGACTTTGGAGGTGTTAAAGTTTCTCATTTGCAACTCCCAAACTATTCTGTTTGATGTGTATATGGGGTAGTGTGGACATGACCACTTGCCTCAGAGATTATGGTTGCCCAGAGTACATTGTCCATTTGGGGCCATAGATAAATCAAATACACCAAAATTCAGAAGATTTCAGCTTAGCATGACACCTGCATAGCAAAGAGTTAGACTAATTGCCCCTTGCACACCTTCCCAACTCTAAGATTTTGATTCTATGAACAACAGTAATTCACGCCTCAAAAGAGAGCTTTGAAAAGATGTGCAAGAGAGCAACTTTCCATGCACCATAAGCAGCTTTTTACAAGCTGTGACAAGCAGTATTTGTATCCAGATGAATAATCTCATGCTACTCACATGAGCCCTATTACAATATCTGGACATGTCATTTAATATGAAATGGATGTGCATCTAAATCCACAGCTTAACATTTGCTACATTTGACTGGCCACTTTGAGTGCAATAATAGACCTTACAAAACTTCCTAAACCTCATCAAGGTATTATATTGGTGTGTTTCCTCTAGATGCATGTCTTATAACTTTGGCACTAATACTATTGTAGGAAAAACTTTGTTGTTGTTGTCATTGTTGCATGCCTTCAAGTTGTTTCTGACTTATGGCGGCCCCAAGGTGAACCCATCATGGGGTTTTCCTGGCAAGTTTCTAACTCTGGAGTCAAAGGCTTTCATGGCCAGCATCCACAGTTTTTTGTGGAGCTTTCATGGCCACATAGCCCGAAAGCTCCACAAAAAACTAAAGTTTCTAACTGTTTGTTTAATCTGCAAAGGTATCAATATCCTAAGCTAGCCTCTGCCTGCTGATCTTTCTTAACTGATAGAAGCTGGACATCATAGAGAGAGATGATGGTTGCTATTCTAAAGGGAGGCAGGGAAGAGGGGATGGGCTTGACTGGCTTTTTGCTGTTATTTACCATCAGGAAAAGAGATTCCACCTAAACATTAGGAGGAACTTCCTGACAGTAAGAACTGTTTGACAATACACTCCCTTGAAGTGTGGTGGAGTCTCCTTCTTTGGAGGTTTTTATACAGAGGCTGAATGACCATCTGTCAGGGGTGCTTTGATTGTGTCTTCTTGCTGGGCAGGGGGTTGTACTGGATGGCCTTTGTGGTATCCTCCAACTCTATGATTCTAAATTAATTTGATTTTTAAGAGACCTCCAAGAGCTCTGGGCATCAAGAGTCCCACTCAGGTCTTGCAAACTCAGGACAACCATGGCTTTCTTGACAGAATCAATCTATCTGCAACATGGTCTTCCCCCTTTCCTACTGCATTCCATTTTTTTTAAAATTAAACATCATTATTTTTCCTAATGAGTCAAGTCATTTCATGACCTTAGTGTGGTCATTTTGGCTTCTAGTGAGAGTTCAGGCTTTATTTGTCTTTTTGGCTGTCTATGGTATCTGGAGAATTCTTCTCGATCACCAAATCTCAGATGAGTTTATTTTTCTCCCTGTCAGCTTTCGCCACTGTCTAGATTTCACTGTTTGTCCAAACACAGAAATTGGAAATGCCATGGCATGGAGTATTCTGACTTTGGTATATAATGGTACAGTATAGCTTTATACCTGAAGATGTTAACTAGCTCTTTCAGAGCTGCCTTTCTATGTCTTAGCCTTTGACTGCTGGCTCCATTTTGATTAATGAATGAGCCCAAGAATTGTCTATTAACAATTTTGATGTCTGCATCACTCACTTTAAAGTTATGTAAATATTCTATAGTCATTTTTTCTTAATATTCAACTGTAATCCTGCTTGTTCAATTTCTTCCTTCTCTTTCAATCAATAGTTATTTAAAAATTTTGCAGTTTTAATATTGCAAATTAATATTACGGTATGCTAGTAATATTTTATCATTTGCCTATCTGAAACTGTCTGACTCCTAAAGTGGGCCAGGTTTGCATACCTCTAATTCTGAGTTGTTTATTCAAGAATTGAACAATGGTTTCCTCCTTTCACCAGTTAAACCCACTGATTTGTTTCCCTTTACAGTGTACCTCGGGTGAAATCGGTTATTCTTTGGTTAGAGAAACGTTTTTTTAAAAAAAACAGTTTTGTCACCATCTCCCTAGGGGTGAATAGATCTGGAAACAATTTGATATGAAAGTTATCCACAGGGGTTTACATTTTAACAAAAATCCATAGTGCCAGTGAACATCTCTACAGCAAGGAGAAAAGAATGGGAAAAAGCTCTGTTTCCCAGGACCTAGGCCTGCAGAGAATGGGCAGCATTAACAGCTCCCTGTTTCCTGGGGAAATTTTGAGCATGCCAGTCGCAGGCTCTTCTCAACGGCCCCTGCTGCCTGTTGAAGATTTCCCAGGGAAGCGGCTTCTTGCTCATTTGTGGAAGGCATAAAGACTCTCAGCTCTAGTCTTGGCCCACTACAAGCCAGCATACTTGGGAATGGAGCCAGTAAAATCCCATTAAAGTCAACTGGACAAAGAGCATACATATAATCAGTTAATCAGAATACTTCTGGCTTAATAGGGCTGTGGATAAGAGTTTGAGCCTATTTTTTGCAGCTCACTGTAACATTTGTGTTTGATTATATGCAATTTTCCATATCTGTTCTAAATAATGTATTTGATTTCTAGGTGGATTGACAGCCAGGCAAACAAGACTGTTTAGTCCACAGGGCCAGAGTTGCTTATGGTGGGAAATGTCACTCTAAAATAGTATTTGTTTTTAGGAGGCTTTGCATCTTCCAATATGTTGCATTATTACTCATATCAATGCACTGGATACATATACATCTGCACATTGCTTGAAGACTGGTGTCTAGTGTGTGATACAGAGATATCAGAGTTTACCATTATTAATTTTTTTTTAAAAAAAGAAGGTTTATGAGGCAGAAATGGGGTACAGCTAAGGCAGATGCAAACAAGGAAGAATCTGACCATCAATGGAAGGAAGCAGGTCAGCAGCAGAAATTAGATAGTTTTTGATAATTCATTGTATGAGGGATTGGATGAGGAAAAACAGGTTGAAACTTAATCCAGACAAAACAGAGGTACTAGCAGTTACAGGCCCAAAGTCAGATTTGGGAATACAACTCCCAGTCCTAGACGGAGTCACACTCTCCTCAAAGGACTCTGTTCACAGTCTGGGGGTACTTCTTGATTCGTTGCTCCACATGACAAGTCAGGTGAACACGGCGGTTAAGAGTGCCTGTTATCAGCTTCGGCTGATACGCCAGCTGTGGCCCTACCTGGATCTGAAGGACCTGGAAACAGTGGAACACGCTTTAGTAACCTCACGTTTGGATTTCTGTAACATGCTCTACATGGGGCTACCCTTGTGCCTAACTCGGAAACTCCAACTGGTCCAAAATATGACAGCCAGGCTTGTTAGGAGAACATCTAGGAGAGAACACATTACACCTGTGCTTAAAGCTCTCCACTGGCTGTCGATCAGCTTCCGGGCACAGTACAAGGTGTTGGTTTTACCCTTTAAAGCCCTACATGGCTTGGGTCCATCTTATCTTAGGGACTGCCTCTTCCCATATGAACCCCCCCCCCAACACTTCGGTCCTCTGGGAGGAACCTGCTGCAGCCCATGAAGACCAGGCTGTTGCAGACCTCTCAGAGGGCCTTTTCAGCTTCTGCTCCCAGGCTATGGAATGGCCTGCTGGACAAGTTGCATCTTATTACAATGTTAGACTGTTTCAAAACAGCTTTAAAGATGCATCTCTTCTGGCAGGCCTTCTCAGAAACTGTATAATCCTCCTGGTTCCTAAAATCTTCCAGCCTATTCCCTGGCCCCCTACACCCTGTGGCCAGCACTATGGGTTTTAACATGTGTAATATGTTTGTTTTATTTTTATCCGATAAGTAACTTGATTTTAATTTCTGCTAGTTTACTTCTATTTTAAGGGGTGGGAGGTTGGGAATGGGATTGTTGAACCATTTTAACTGTAATTGTTTTAATTTTGTTGTACCCCCGCCTCGATTGTTCTGACAGAGGAGCGGGTAAGAAATAAAAAGGATGATGATGATGATGATGATGATGATGATGATGATGATGATTGCCTTCCCCTACTTGCCTCCACAGATCGGTGGATTTAGAGTAAAGCTGGTACAAATGATATTTTTGATGGTGTACACAATAGGGGAACATAGTTTTCCTGGTAACACCAGTAAAATACCTCTTCATGACAACTTTGTTTCCCAGTGCGATTTCTCCTGAACAAATGGCTCAAAAATCCAGGTAAGAATCAATAAGGCTTGTGTGAGGGGAAAAACCTGGTCTAGTATTTTGTGTTGGGGGGGGGAGTGAACTCCTAATTTATTTTAGCCTCAAACATTCAGTGACACCAGGGAGAGGGCTGCTGGGTGTAGTTCTACTTCTCTCACTATTCTTTTCCTCAAATGTACTCTTTAGATGTCTGTGTTTTCTTAGTACTTCTAGCATACTGTAATCTGGAGGAGTTCTGATCCAGCTTTTATTTAGAAATTCCTGTGAAGTTCTATCTCTGCACAAACTAGACTGGACAGATGCCCTTCTTTGATAGTAATTGCAATACTATTGTTGCAATAAAGATGCACCTTGTTTTGCCCTCTTTATTGCATTCTTATCTGGATTTTTGATCCATTTGTTCAGGGCAGACGGCGATACTGTTGAAACTCTGGTTGACATATGGAACCATGGCCTCACCAGGGCTATAAACAATATTGCTCCCGAGCATCCTCTCCAGCTCGCTCCTAATAGGAAGGCCTGGTACACTCAAGAACTAAGAAGAATGAAGCGAGCTGTAAGATGACTAGAATGCCGTTGGTGGAAACACCAACCTTTATCCGACAAGACACTCCTTGAGGACCTTCTTAGTTCCTACAGGGTGGCAATCGATACAGCAAAGAATTCGTTCTATGCTGTTCGTATTGCATCGGCAGAGTCCCATCCGGCAGAGCTTTTCAGGGTGGTTAGAGAGTTAACACATCCTCCTCCCACCCTGAATTTATTGCTAGAACCAACGAGCATCTGATGTGATGCTTTTAACGACTTCTTCGCCGATAAAATCTCTCGGATAAGGGCTGATTTGGATGCCAAGATTGAGACAAAAACTGTGAGAGAGGTGTTCAGTGACTCTGTGGACTCGGTTAGACTGGATCACTTTGAGCTTGTAAGTACCAAGGAAGCAGACAAGCTGCTTGGATCTGTTAGGAGGACAACATGCCCCCTCGATCCCTGCCCATCTTGGTTGACCGCACTGGGAGGGGATGCTGTGGTGACACTACTTCAACGTGTCATCAATACGTCCCTTACGGAAGGGAAATTTCCACCTCAACTCAAGCAGGCTGTGGTTAAGTCTCTATTGAAGAAACCCTCCCTTGACCCCCAGTTAAGAGACAACTACAGACCCGTCTCCCTATTACCATTCCTGGGCAAGGTGATCAAGAGGGCAGTCGCCCACACACTCCAGGCAGTCTTGGATGAAGCTGATTATCTAGACCCATTTCAAACCGGGTTAAGGACGGGCTACGGAGTTGAGACAGCCATGGTCGCCTTAGTCGATGACCTCCGCCTGGGCATGGACAGGAGAAGTGTGACCCTGTTGGTGCTCTTGGACATCTCAGTGGCCTTCGATATCATTGACCATGGTATCCTTCTGGAACACCTGGAAGAGTTAAGTATTGGAGGCACTGCACTTCAGTGGTTCCGGTCCTATCTCTCAGGTAGGTTCCAGATGGTGAGGCTGGGAAACAGTTGCTCTCGTAAAAGAGAGCTGACATCTGGCGTCCCTCAAGGCGCCATTCTGTCTCCCATGCTATTTAACATTTACACGAAGCCGCTGGGAGAGGTCATCCGGAGACATAGGGCGCGGTGTTATCAGTACACTGATGACACCCAAATTTATTTCTCTATGTCTCCGACTTCTGCAGTGACTGAGGATGGCATCTCTCTTCTGAATGCCTGCTTTGACTCGGTAATGGGCTGGATGAGGGAAAACAAGCTCAGGCTGAATCCAGAGAAAACGGAGGAGCTCGTAATAGGTTCCCCAGGTCCGGGGATGGAGATTCATCAACCAGTCCTGGATGGGGTCACACTTCCCCTAAAGGACGAGGTTCGTAGCCTGGAGGTGCTCCTGGACTCCTTCCTACAATTGACATCACAGGTGGAGGTGATTGCCAGGAGTGCCTGGTATCAGCTTCGGCTGATACACCAGCTACATCCCTACTTGGGCAAAGAAGACCTAGAAACAGTAGTACATGCACTGATAATCTCTTGTTTGGATTTCTGTAATGCACTCTACATGGGGCTACCTTTGTACCAGGTTTGGAAGCTTCAATTGATCCAAAATGCAGCGGCCAGATTGTTAATGGGGGCATCAAGGATGGATCACATCACCCCCATTTTAAAATCTTTACACTGGCTGCCAATTTGCTTCCGGGTGTAATACAAAGTGTTGGTTGTTACCTTTAAAGCCCTATATGGCTCGGGCCCAGGTTACTTGAGCGAATGCCTCTCCCTACATAATCCACCCCGCACCCTAAGAACTACTGATAAGAAATTACTAAATTACAAGCACATGAGATTAACATCCACATCTCATTCAGTATTCTCAGCTGTGGCTCCAAAGTTATGGAATGACCTGCCGGAAGAGATCCGTCTGATACCTACATTGGAGGCATTCAAAAAAGCGCTAAAGACAGACCTCTTCTGGCGGGCATACCCACCTGACCTTACCTAATTTCCCCACTGAACCAGAACTACCCCCCAGGATATGTTGTTGATGTAATTTATTGATTTTAATCTGTTATATTGTTATATTGTATTGTATTGTATTGTATTTAGCTATGTTGTAATCCCGCCTCGATGATGATGATGATGATGATGATGATGATGATGATTTTCCAGGGATCCTGAAGAATGCTGAGTATATACATGGTGGAAAGAGTTTGTGGGGACAGGGCTATGGATAGACTCAACAGGATTGTGGTGGCTGGATTCAGCTGTAACCTGCAACCTTAACCACGTGAACAGACCCAAACTATGTAGACATGCCTACATCTTTAGGGACTCTGCTATTACCATTATTTGTACATGGATAGGATCTTCCCACCACCTGACTCCATCCCAGAAGGAAGAGTTTTACTACCTTAATATCTTTTTGCAAAGTTACTATTGAAAGAAGAAGCTTGGCTAGTGAACAAGGCTAGCAAACAATTCAATAAACCTGAAAGCAAATAGCATTACCCACCGACCAACCCCCATTTGAACTGCATTAGGAAAAAGAAGACAAGGCTGGTGACCCTGTCTCCTCTGTCAGCACCCCTCCCCCCCCCCCCCCAAATTAAAGTGATAACTTCTGTAAACTTGTGTGAAATTGAACCTGAAAGTCTGATTTCCTAAATTCAAAATCATGTTAGGTGCTGAAGATAGGTAGAATTGGCTTCCCACTGCATGTGTTCAGCCCACAGATTGTGGAGGTTTGTAGAGACAGATGGTGAGAATGCAGCCAAGGGGACAGAGCTAAAAAGCTAATTCCAGACTCTCCCACACATATTTTTAATGTGGATGCAGACAGATGTTTGCTTATGTCTGAACAAGATTATTGAGGGGCTCGACAGACCACCCCTTTCCTAGCTGGATCAGGGCTGTGGCAACTTTACGCCATGGTTCCAATTAAGCCTTTCAAGGGCACAAAAAGGAGCCACAAAAAGCGGTTCCTTTTTGAACCCTTGAAAGGGCACCATAGCTGTGGCGGCACAGCTATATGGTGCTCCTTCAGCGCAGTTATATGGCCAGAGGAGCACCATGATATCATGCACTATGTGGAGCAGCACGCAGTGTCATGGTGCTCTAGGAGTGGAGTCAGGGCATGTGTCATCTGGACGCAACACCCTGACTCCGTCCCTAGGCTGGCCTTTCAGGCTGGTCTGTACAGGACCTGAGTCATGCTGTAGTTTCATCTAGTACTGTCACTTCCACTCTGACTCTTCAAAGTCTTTGGGATTGCTTAAGAAAGTTACCTTTCTTTGGATGACAGTTACCAGTATCCCCTGGCTAGTATGGCCACTGAAAGTTGTTGTAAAAAAAGTAACTTTTCCAGAGATGTGTCTCCTAGCCCCATTACCTTCTATCACTTAGTTAAAGATGGCAGGTAAGGATCTAATTGTGCATGAAAGATGTACAGTATTACTACTAAGCTACGGCCATTGATTTAAAATCAATTTAAAATGAAAAGACTCTCCCTCCTTATCTCAGACTTTCAGCCCTGGAGCTTTGCAGAGCCTTTTGATTCAGAGATTGTTCCCAAGTCTTTTAGTTAGAACAATCTGAGGGGAAACTGCAGAGGTCAAGTCTCTCAATTTGACATGCCCTCCCCTCTTTGCCTCCACCCTTCAGCACTGTTTGAAGTTTTGTAACTCTTATCCTACACTTCTCACGCTGGTCTTGGGTGGCTCTGTTGTCTTCAGGATATCTTATCAGGCTCTTGACTTTCTGAGGTAAAGAATAGGGATTTAGTCATGCTAACCAAACCTCCCATTTTGAGCAGTGTGATGGTGGTGAATAGTTTTAACATTAGTAGTATTAAATTCTCAAAGAAAAAAAGTCATTTATATAGGACAGACCAACAACAAAACGAAAGGTGGGGCTACAGTCACAAGCTGATCCACAATTATTTCTTGGGGACAATTGACAATTATTGTAATATTTAGAAATCATTTATAACATGTTACAAGCAATGTAGTTGCTTGTAGTATGTTACTTAGGGGAGGAGGATTAATAAAGCACACTACAATGAATAAGTGGACTGAATTCATTTTTAAAATGAACTAACTTCTAATAATTATTAAATCATAGAACCATAGAGTTGGAAGGGACTGCAAGGGCCATCTAATCTAAACCCCCTGCCATGAGACATATGCAACTAAAGCACACCTGGAAAATGGTTGTTTAACGTCTGTTTAAAGACTTCTAATAAGGCAGGCTATACCACAATTGAACAGCTCTTAAATTCAAGCTGTTTCTCTGAATGTTTAAGAGGAATCTCTTTTCTTGTAATTTTAATCCACTGGCCCATGTTCTGCTATCTGGATCAGCAGTAAACAAGTTTGCTCCATTTTCTACATGACATCCCTTCAAGTATTTACAATTTTTTTCTTCTCCCAGCTTCCTAAGATGTACCTTACAGATCTTGGTATATAAATCTTTGACCATCATATAGAAGCATCACATACTTTTAAATGTTTCTAAAGAGCAAGTTAATTAGGAAAGAGGGTTTTCTTTCTAAAGTGAAAAAGTTGTTGTTCTTCCACATGTTAGTGTTCACTGGCATTGGACCTTATCAGATGTCGGAAATTGGAAGTATAATCTAATGGCAATCTGAATGCAATCAAGGGGTTTCACGTTATTGCGAATTAAAGTATCTCACACAATTTCGGGCAAAAGGGAAGTCATTCCAAATGCAATCATGGGTTTTACGTTATTGTGAATTAAAGCATCTCACACAATTTTGGGCAATGGGGGGGAGTCATTTTTGGGTAATGGGAAGTCATTCTGAATGCATTCCGAATGCAATTGGAATTTATGTGAATTCGCTAAACTAGCGAATTCATGTGAATTCGAATTGGCTCCAATTGGCTTCATTGGCAATAAAGAAAAATTCCTCCCGTCTGATAAGGTCCATTGTGGTGACTTGCAGTATGTACTGGCAACCAGACTTTTACGTCTTCAAGGGAAAGTGTGTGGGTTTTAAAGTGAAAAGCGGTCAGTGACATGCTTACCCATTCACCAACTCCACTGTGGCTGGCATCTTCTCTCTCTCTCTCTCTCTCTCTCTATATATATATATATAATTGATGTGGAGGTTAGTATTCTCTTCCACTCTCTATGATGACCCGAGCTCCCCAGGCCTCACAGTTTTGTTGTACTAGCCACTCTGAAGGATGATTTTATCATTGGTGGGAAGTGATGGTGGGTATCTGAGAAGCATCTGGGTATGTCCCATAGCCAGATGCAAACCAATTACATCACCCTGAATAAAATGTAAGGTATACATTTAGGATGAAGAAATGAAATGTGCATATATAGGGTGGGGGACATCTGGCTTGACAATAGTGCATGTGAAAGGGATCAATCCTAATAGACCACACATTGAACATGAGTCAACAGTGTGATGCAGCAGCTAAAAAAGCCAATGGGATACTAGGCTGTATCAACAGAAGCATAGTGTCTAGATCAAGGGAAATAATAGTGCTACTTTATCCTGCTTTGGGAGCTTATCAGAAGAATTTAAAAACTGTCTCAAGCCTCCTGGGCTGCAGCTGGGAGGTGGGATGGAGGCAGGAATTATCACATGCTCAGTCACCACCTAATCACCACCTGCCAGCAGCCAAGGTCCAAGCCGGGTCACAGCTGCACTCTGCCAGTACTTTTTCGAAGTCGGAAGTTTTGTGGCTTCTAAAAAGTGCTGGCAGAGTGCAGTTAGGACCTGGGCTGATGGTGGGCCACAATTAGGCAGCAATTTAACATGCGATAATCCCCACCTCCATCCCATGTCCCAGCTGCAGCCTGAGAGACTTGAGATGGTTTTAAAGTTCATCTGACAAGCTCCATGATCAGGGCTTATCTGGAATACTATGTCCAGTTCTGGGCACCACAGTTCAAAAAGGATGTTCACAAGCTGGAGCATGTCCAGAGGAGGGTGACCAAAATGACGAAAGGTCTGGAAATGGAGAAGGGTCCCTATGAGCAGCTGTAATAGAGAGATCTTGTAGCACTTTTGAGTCTAATTGAAATAAAGAAGTTGGCAACATGAACTTGCGTCGACTTCAGTCTACTTCCTCAGATGCATATAGCAGAGGAAGTAGACTGAAGTGGATGAAAGCTTATGCTGTCAACTTCTTTATTTCAGTTAGTCTCAAAAGTGCTACAAAATCTCTCTACATACTGATTGCACAGTTGAACATGGCTATATCTTTGAATTCTTCCATTAGAGAGCTGGGTATGTTTAGTCTGGAGAGGAGAAGGTGAAGAGGTGATATGATAGCCATGAATTCCGTAGGGTTTTCTTAGATAAGGAATACTCAGGGGTGGTTTTGCTAATGCCTTCCTCTGAAATAGAGCCTACAGCACCTGGTATTCATTGGCAGTCTCCCATCCAAGTACTGACCAAGGCTGACCATGCTTAGCTTTCAAGATCAGACAGGATCTGGTGCCTTTAGGATATTTAGGCAGGCCTCTTTGTATGTACATTGCACAGTCACACATGGATTGTGAGAACACCAACCAAATTTTTAAAAAAATACTGTCAGAAAATAGCTTTCCAATTTGATTTACAATAGTATTGAACTACAGCCTTCATTTTAAAAGCCTGTTCTTATATTTGTACAAAAAATGTGCAGTGTACTTTATGGATATATTTGTACAAATATATGGAAAAGCTTTTTTAAATAAAGGGTGTGGTTCAATATTATTGAAAAGAAATTGGAAGGATTTTTTTCAGCCAGTGTAACAAGCATTTCTTGTATTTGGTTGGAGTGCTCACAAACCATGAGTGTGTGCATGCTTGTGCACCCACACCACATGAAGGTTTGTAGTTTCTGTGCAGTTCCATCCAATCCCTTCTCCCTGAGGCTCTGCCAAGGGTCTCTTGGAGAGTCATTGACCCTTGTGCATTTATAAAATTTCCCCATGCCTTTCAGTGAACACTGGAGACATTGGATAAACAAAAAGAAACCTTCCCATCACAGACACAACAGCAAAGGTCAAACCTCAGCATCTCCATCACGGGAAAAATCTTCCCCAGTCAATTTTGCTATTCATCAGTTTGAACACTAACCCCAGATTCTGGTTAAGAATGACAGGTAACAAGCAGTTAAAAAAAACGTAGCCAAAGTTATGTTTTGATAGAAAATGATCAAAGGGAGATTGAAAATAATTTAAAAGAGTAAAATTGGATCCTCTGTAGTCCATATTGGCAGTATTAAAACTACCCTGTGCAAGTGGCTATGAAATGATGAGTAATATTTATCACTTCTAATTTCTTTGATCAGGTTAATCTCTAGGAATGGAAAGAATATTAGAAACATGTGTTTCTTCAGTGTCAGGAAATTCCAGAGAAGAAAATTCTGGACAGAAGAAAGTCTCCACAGTTTAGGGACTTAGGGCTATACTGATTGGGAGAAAGGGGTGGCGAGATGCAGACCCTTTTTACCTTGGATGGAGGCAGACAAACACCATGGCTTCCAGGAGCCCTAAAAAGAACCTGCTCCTGGCACGTTTCCATCGACCTGGTGGGTTCTTTTTACGGCATGCATGGGGCGTCATTGGTACTCTCGCATCTGATCATCACGTCCGTGCTGCACGGCATTGTTTGACCACTGTGTCATGCAGACGTCATCAGTGTGTGCCCTGTATGGATGGGCACAAGCAAAGATGGTGCCCAGGTGCTGATAGTATGGCTGAGAGCATGTGGATGCCCAGCCCTATGTAACCCTAATTTTGGCCCAAGGCTGGCATAAAGTGCCAGTCTGTACCAGGCCTTTGAACTCTTATGTACATCTTGCAGCAGTCATGCAATTGAAAATACAGTCAGGTCTCCATATCCCCAGATTCCTTATCCCCAGATTCAAGCATCTGCAGCTTCTATAAAATTATATATTAAATTATATAAAATTTCAAAAGGCAAACCTTGATTATGTCATTTAATATAAGGGACACCATTTTACTGTTCTATTGTATTTAACAGAACTTGAGTATCCATGGATTTCGGAATCCATTGGGGAGTGTGTGTGTGTGTGTGTGTGTGTGTGTGTGTGGGAGGTCCTGGATCAAAACCTCAGTGAATACCAAGGGCCCACTGTAAAATGGTAACATATTATTTGTAGAGCAGCCATAACCACACTTCTCTCAATCATGCTACTGGGACTGGTGCTCCCATCCTGATCTCTTCCTGCCTTCACCTGTAACCTTGTATCCCTGATTTATGCTCTGCACATGATGCTTGTAGGGTTTTTTTCTTTTTGGTTGGTACAGTTCTCTCTTCACCTTGGATTGGTTGTTCCACCACCACCACCATCACCATTAGTCTGTTGTAGGTCCTTCTCTCCATATGGTGTCTCTCAAGTGCTACCCCCTCTTCTAAAAAGGACAAAAAGAAAAAGAGGGCTTTTCCTTAAGAAATGACTGTGCTGTCTTAAGCTGTGCTCTCCACAGAATACAAATCCAGCCTGAACTTTAGAAAGAATATTTTATTACAATTAAAAGATAATACATTTGACAAGGTAATATGGCAACATGGGTAGGCACCAGACACCCAGCTTCCTCTGCACCTCCTTTTTTGTTTCCCTTTTCTCTGCTGTCACGATTTAATTTAATTTAAAATAATAAAAAAGTGACCAGGGCGATTGGAATAGCAAGGGAGAGCAAGGACAGGGGGACGAGGGGGCAGTGATAGCACAACTGCCCTGTTGATTGCACAACTGCCCTAGGCATGGTGTTTTGTACCTTGGAACTTGTGTGATTGCAAGGCCATTCATAGGTTTTCCCTGTGAATGAAAAGAGATGGGTTAGAGACAGGGCAGCTATAGATTAGAGGCATCATTGTGCAAAGAGTATCACCAAAGCCACTTCTTTCCCAGTGAAACCCTGGCTTAAAAGCTGCATGCAGTAATGTCTTTACTCTGTGCAAAATTTGCACATGGCAGTTTTTCAGATTTTGCAAAATCTTGTTTAAATTTTGTGCAGAATAATTTTGAACTTCAAATCATTTTTGAAAACTGCAGTTTTTGGAGACTTTCTCGCAGCAGGAAGAAAATTGCTAAAATTTCTTGCTGTTTCCTTCAAGTACAATATTAGTGAAGAATTACCTCCCCATCACTCTCTCTCTTCCTACAGTAACAATACTATATCAAGTTTTTTTTGAGGTGCAGAATGAATTACTTTGTGTGACTTAGGCTGCATCCACACTGCAGAACTAACCCAGTTGACATGGTAACTGCAATGGCTCAGTGCTATGGAATTCTGAACTGTAGTTGGTTGTGGCACCAGAGCATTCTGATAGAGAAACCTAAATATATCACAAAACTACTCTTCCCAGAATTCCATAGCATTGACCCATGGCAGTTAAAGTGATGTCAAACTGGATTATTTCTTCAGTGCAGATACAGCCTGAGGCACAGGAAGAGTTTCTTTGGCCCGATCTAGACGGGCACAAAGCGGTGTCTTAAGGGCTAGAAAGCCCGTCTTTAGGGTTAGGGAGGGTGAAGCTTTCACACCCTCCCTAACCCTAAAGCATATGGATGCCGCCATTTTAAAATGGTGGCGTCCATACGGACGCACCTTGAGAGTGTCATCATGTGCGCAGCTGCTAGATGCGCTGCACACACGATGACGCCTTTGTGCCATGGGAGGGCGCAAATCGTGCCCTTTCAGTGGCACATAAAAGGAGCTCCAAACGGGGCTCCTTTTTTGGCGTGGGTCTTTGCCGTGGCTTTCAGATAGCTGCGGCAAAGACCCTGGGAGAAAGGGGCCACGGTGGCAGTCCCTTTCTCCCTTCAGGCCCACCTGCTTAGAGGCCGCAGGGAACCAACAGTTTGCTGCTTCCCTGCGGCCTCTGGAAGCAGTGGGATGGGGCCACGGAGGCTGCCGATCTGGCAGCCTCAGCCCCATCCCGCTGCTTACTGGGGCGAGTACAGACTGCCCTTTTTGGGTGGTCTAGAAAGCCCCTTTGAGTCACCAGTGGCTTGTGGTCTGAATAGGGATGACACACATTGGTATCTCCTCCCAACCAGGCCACAGACTGGGAGTGCTTGTAGGCAGTGGTGTCATTGGAGGGGTGGGGTGGACTTCATGGGTGACACCCCAGTGTCACCCAGTGGGGCAGTACACTCTGGGGGAGCAGGTGGCTGCCTTTCAGGTCTTACACAGCCATAGCCATGTGGAATGGCCACACAAGACCCAGAAGGTCAGGGCAGCTGCTGAGCAGGCCAAGTGCACCCCCTACCTTGCTGCCATGGCACCATTCAATGTGCCATGGCAGCAAGGTGGCAAGAGTACCCTTTGGCCCCACCCCTAGTAGCCCTGCCCCAAAAGTCTGCCTCACTGCACCAGATGACACCCTGGGCAGGGATGCCACTGTTTGTAGGGCATTTGGGAGATGACTGAGCTTCTGATTTAACACTAGAATGGTGCTACAGTTTAGCATACGTAACTGTACCCATCATGGAAGTCACAAGTATGTATACCATCCTGCTAGATTTACTGTACCTCTGGCCAATAGAATGGAGCATCAGTGGAATTGATATGCTTCCAAGATCTAGAAGATGGAAGACTTCTACAAACTTCACTCTGAGTTTTCTAAAGGGGGAGTAGAAGGTGCCAATTCTGGGATAAGATTAGAGGCAATAACAATGGAGTTTATCATATGATGGAATTTGGGGATATAATGCAATGGCAATCTGAACGCAATTATGGGGTTTCACGTAATTGCATATGAGTGTATCTCACGCAATTTCAGGAAAAAGGGAAGTCATTCCGAACGCAATCATAGGTTTTACATTAATGCGTATTAGAGTATCTTATGCAATTTTGGGCAATGGGGGGTCATTTTCAGGCAATGGGAAGTCATTCTGAATGCATTCTAAATGCAATTAGATTTCACGTAAATTTGCTAAACTAGCGAATTTACGTGAATTTGAATTGGCTCCATTCGAAATTGGGAGAAATTCCTCCCGTGTGATAAACTCCATAGTGATAGAAAATGATTTATTTGTTTATTTATTTATTTGACTTCTATGCTGCCTTTCTTCCAGAAAGGGATCCAAGGTGGCTCCCAAATAAAAATTCAAACAATCATATTACAACAAAACAATTAAAAACATCAGCTAAAAACCATATAAAATTGCAAACATTAAAACGACAATACAATAACACAAAGTAGGTATTTAAAATCTATACTTAAATATCTGTTTTCAATATTTTCTATTTTTCCCCCTCTCTTGAGCGAAGAATTTTGGAGGCATAAAATCCACAGAATAGTTGCATTCTGATCTTCTGTGTCCAGGACACAGAAAATAGGTTAATTTGTATTAGAATCAACCAAGAAAGAAGCCCATTCAACATTAGGGTTAAATAAACACACAAGGAAGGGAGCACACTAATCTTCCCCTCCTCTATGGTTGCTCTGAAGAGCACATTTTGGGGTGTGTGTGTGTCACATGCAGAGTGTTTCCATGGCTGCATTTGCACTAAAGGAATAATCCAGGTTGACAACACTTTAACAGTCATGGCACAATGCTATGGAATTCTGGGAATTAGAGTTTTGTGAGACATTTAGCCTTCTCTGTCAGACCGTTTGGGTGCCACAACAAATAACAGTTCCCAGAATTTGATAGCATTGAACCTTGGCAGTTGTTGTTGCTATTGTTATTGTGTGCCTTCAAGTCATTTATGACTTATGGTGACCATAAAGTGACCCCATCATGGGGCACAATTTGTTCAGAGGAGGTTAGCCATTGCCTTCTTCAGAGGCTGAGAGCATGTGGATTGCCCAAGGTCACCTAGTGGATTTCACTGCCAAGCAGGAAATTGAACCATGGTCTCCAGAGTCATAATCCAGCATTCAAACCACTATGCCATGCTGGCATTGTGAGCCAGATCTCTGATAAATCCAAGTTTTGGTGCAAATGAAAAACTTCCACATACAGAAAATAATCTCATCTTCAGGAGTGTTGCTTTTCACATACGTAAAGTGATAACAGAGCAGGTGGGGCCACCATGCTCCCTCACAAGTTTATTGGACCTTACTGTTGAACACTTGAACAGAGCATGTGTTAACACTACATATAAACGGTTCTTTCTCTCTCTATCTCTTTGTGAGCATGTGTATTGAAGCTGCAGAATTAAATCTCTGGAAGCTTCAGTTTGGAGCATGCTCTTAAAAGGTAGGCCCTAAAATGTACAAAATGTGAAGCAATCAAGGGTGGGCATAATTCTTTGTGTCTTCTCCCTGAAGATGTTTTCTTTGTGCTAATCTGCAGGGATAACTCTCTTGAGAATGCTTCAGACTCCCACGCTTCTTAAAAGATTTTATCAGGCCATTGAGAAAATATATAACATTGGAGAGCAACTAAAGCATGGGGTTGTTTGCATTACCATAGCTCATGTGACTCAAGTTGTATGAGGGTGGGAGAGGAGCTTTCCTAAAATGTCTAGGGCTATTATTAACCATTGCCCTGATCTGCCACTGTTTGATCTCAGGGTCTTATCTTCAGATTTAATATGCAGCTGCAAAAGAGAATCTAACATATACTTTGGAAATTGTTAAATAGGGAAACAGCTTACAAAAGAAAAAGTGAACTAAAAATAATCTGCCTGCTGCACAGAAACTAAAACAACAACAAATAAACCTGATGCAGCAACATAAACATTTAAATATTACACCACATGACTCATCTGAATGCTTGTGGATTCTTCAGAGATTTTTGCACCCAGAAATCTTGTTGGAATAGATGCGGGATTGAAAAGTCAAAACCAGTTGTTATCACACACAGCTACAGCTGGGTGAGTGCAACCCGTATGCAGCCCTGACCCTAGCCAGGCTTATCCAGCAGCTTTTCAAAAATGGCAAGTTCCCATTTTTGAAAAGCTGTTAGATAAGCGTTGCTTGGATCTGGGCTGCATACCGGTTGTACTCTCCTACCAGCAGATGCTTGCGATAACACCTGTTTTTGACTTTTCAATCCTGCGCCTATCCCGGTAGGACTTCTGTGTGCGATAGTGTCCTGTATCTTCTATTTCATGCAGCCAATATGATGTAACAGCAAGTCAGTTTTCCATCTCCACTTTCAGTTAAAATAACTTAATGAAGTGATCTGGGGATCTTTCCACACTACACTTTAGTAGCATTATTATTCCATTTCAACTATCATGACAATATCCCCTGGAATCCTGGGGTTTTCCAAATACCCTAAATAGTCCTTCCTAAACAGCAAATCCCAGGATTCTATAACATACAGTCAGGGATACACTGGAACTATTTGTAAGGTGTGGAGTGGCTCAAAATTGGTAGGAGATAATTATGAATTTTACATACTTTCATGTATGTTTTACAAAACAATAAAAACACAGAATATAGCAAACAACAACAACATCAACTAAATTGTTTAACAATGTAAATGGACTGAAGACAATGACAAAATAATTAATGCAATTTTACAAGATTGTGTAAAGCAACAAAGTAATGTGTCGAGGAAAGGGTAAAATATCCAAGAGTCTATTAAAGACATCTGAAGATGGCTAAACATTAAGGCAGTCTTGATTGATATTTCCTCAGGGGGCTCAACTACGCAGGAGTCTTGGTGGTCCTGATTATTGGTGGATGTTGGGGGCATGGATGTGTGTGTGTGTGTGTGTGTGAGACCATTCTGATGACAATTTGTCCAGATGTGAAAGATTCTATCCAGCTAGCTCTTGGGAGATGACAGTCAGGCATTACACAGCCTCTAGCATGCACATAGCTGGTTCTAACCTAGAAGTCTATGAAACCTCTGACACTGACAGTGCTGTTACCAGTTGAGAAATACCTGGATAATGCTGGTAAGAGAGAAGAGGAGAAAATCTTTGCTCTCAAACAGAATAGAATAATTATATAATTCTTATCTGGATAGAAAAATGCACTTTATAAGTATTAATGGGTGCCACAAAGGATTGCAATACCATGGACAATTATTATCTTCCATGGATGAAAAATTTGTATGGGAGTTCAGGCAACCAGATAATAATAATAATAATAATAATAATAATAATAATAATTTATTTATAGCGCACTGCTCTATCAAAACAATCGGAGCGGGTTACAGCAAGATTTTAAAAAGACATAGATTAAAACAATTCAATAACAACCCATTACCAAACCTCCCACCCCTTAAAATTAGATTAAACTAGCAATAAATTAAAACCAAGTGTGATTAAAAACAAAGTGCATTATTATAGAACAATATTCCTTAGGCGAGGTGGACAGTAGCAGCAGGGTCGAATGTAGGGAGCTGGCAGAAGATTAAAAACCAGTTTCGAAGCCGGGAACTAGGAGGTTTCAGGGAAGGCCTGCTGGAAAAGATGTGTCTTTAGAGCTTTTTAAAAGCAGTCTAAGGATGTGATAAGACACAACTCGTCCGGTAGGCCATTCCAAAGCCTGGGAGTGGTAGCAGAAAAAGTCCTCTGGGAGGTCTGCGACAGCCTAGTTTTCATAGGCTGCAGCAGGTTCCTCTCAGAGGACTGAAGTGTGCAGGGGGTGGGGGTGGGGTTATACGGGGATAGGCGGTCCCTAAGATAAGATGGACTCAAGCCATGTAGGGCTTTAAAGGTTAAAACCAACACCTTGTACTGTGCCCGGAAACTGATCGGCAGCCAGTGGAGAGACTTGAGCACCGGTGTTATGTGCTCTCTCCTAGATGTTCCAGTGACGAGCCTGGCTGCCATGTTTTGAACCAGCTGAAGTTTCTGGTTTAAGCACAAGGGAAGCCCCATGTAGAGCACGTTGCAGAAGAAGATGGCAATGATAGGGACCTCCAAAAGGTTGCAGCGTATTTGAGAAATATCAAGGAGCCCTGACTAAAGAAATAGGGCGGGGGATCATGCCTGTTTCATATGGGAGGGACCATGGCAGTCAAAGTGGAATATAGTGCCCATGGAGATATATGAAATGTGCACTCATCTGTATGACTCTTTGGCTGGATTAATGAAAACATATTAAAGGAAGTTGTAGACATGTTGTACCTATCAAGTTAAATGTTCTGTAAATGCAGAGACCAAACCATTAGCAGTGGGAAACTTGTCAGCAGGACAAGAGTGCAAATGCACTCTCCATCTCCCCCTTTTCAGCAACTTATTTACAGAGTCATACGACCTCTGTCTCTGGCACTTCAGGTGATCCATGGCCTACCTGACTTGTAGCCAATGATGGCCTTACTTCCATGGACTTATATAAGCTTCTTGGGGTGTGAATTCCACAATTTAACTATGCACAGTGTGAAAAAGTATTTTCTTTTACCTGTCCTGAATCTGTCCTACCATTCAGCTTCAGTGGATGACTCAGGTTCTTTTATTATAAAAGAAGGAGAAGAAGCTCTTCCTTATCTCCTTCCTGATCATGCCTTATTTTTATACACCTCTATACTACCTCCCCATTTGTCTCCTGCTCCAAAGCTAAGAAGCTCCCAAACATAATGTTTTGATCTAAGCCCTTTATGTACTGTGATGTGCCTGCTGAAATTCTGATGGCAGAGGCAGCTTCACAGAACTTCTTGAGTAAATGGACTTGCTTTACATATCCATGCAAGTCAGGTAAGTCTTGCAGGCAAGGGAGTTTTGTGTGTACATTTGAGTTCCAAGTAAGGCATAGTTAAATTATGGGAGACAGGTAAAGGTATCCAAAGAGAATGGAGATTATCACGTGAGGTTATAACACAAAAGAAAAATAGAATGCTCCCATTGTTATCACACAATTGTGCGAAGATTTTCACATGATGTCACACCCATCCCATACTTCTCCCATGGATAACCAGTAATAGTCCTGCAATATCTTATTAACTGAGAAATCCCATGAATGGCTTGCCAATAGCGCTTCACTCGCACTATTGAGAATGTGCAGAAGCTAATAACAATACAATCATGCTATTGTGTAAGCTCCCATCACTGGCTTTTTTTTTTAAATCAAATCCCAGATTGCTGTTTGGCAAATGAACTTCCTGTGGAAGTCAGGGGAAGAAAATAAGATTTTTAAATATGCCCTTTCCAAGATCAGCAAATGGTGGCTGTATGGTGTGTGGATTTTTGTGACGTATGGCTTTTTTGCATTTTTATTTTATTTTTATTTTAAAATTTAATTCCACTTACTTATTACTGGTTATTTTTCATCTTCTTCAGGTCTCAGCTGATATCAATAAATAATACTTATTTAATAAATATACATTAATGTTTGTATGTGTGTGTGTGTATGTGCTGACAACAAATGGGAGAATAACACTGTGACAATATATTTTTCCATGCAGTCTCACAATCACACTATAAAGATGAGAGTATAAATAATATAAATAATGTGTGTGTGTGTGTGTGTGTGTGTGTGTGTGATTTATACTCTCATGGGAAGAGAAGAGCAAGATCATTTTTGCAAGTGTGCACGTGTGAAACTTCACAATCTAGAAATAGAAATGTCTTTTGGTTGGAACCTTAAAGTGGTTTAATTTTTATAGTGCGCTTGTGAAAAATTTATTATCATATCACTACTCTCCCATTCATTGCCAATAATGAAGTAATTGTGGGATAGTTCTAGAGTTGACCCTAATGCAATAATCTCTGTAGTTAATCTGAGATTTAAAAAAGACTATATCCTTTTTCTAAGATGTCCATTTAAATAACAAACAAACCAAAGAGTCAGGGGAAGAAAATAAGATTTTTAAACATGCAAAGTATAGAAATTATCATATGGTAGTTTTGCTTATTCTCTGCAGTTATATCACAGAGACAAAATGATCTGCACATATCAACTAGCCTGATAATGGGTCTCTGTCAAAACCACACTCTAGGAGTACCAACTCTTGTAGTTGTGGTGAAAACAAGGATTAGGTATATCAATTGATTAATTACGAGCATATAAGGAATATTCAAAAACTTTATTGTTCTTAGCAAAAGAGGCTTTGACAGCCTGCTGAGACATCACAAGTCTTCTCAAGAGATCTTGCCACCCATGTGAGAACAAGACAGGGAGTTGTTTGCTTTTCATCATGGTCCTCCCACCCAGATATATATATATATATATATATATATATATATGCAAAACTATTCTATTTTTTTCTTAGAGAAGCTAAGCCTCCCCATATAAAGGAAACACAGGACTGGATAACTGATGAGAAAAGACTTTATTAATGAAAAAGACCATAAAAAGTCTGCTTGGTTAAAATATAAAAACTTCATAGTTTGGCAGTATTAATTAAGGCAGCTGTGTAATTGCACTATGGCACAATTGTGCAATTTGTGCAAAAATCAGCTCACACCAGAACACTCACCCAAAACAGCATGAAATATGTCTTCATATTGTAGGTGAGGAGAAAAATGATGCGGTTTCTTGTGCTCAGGTGTGAAAGTGAGATGGGTCTTCAGTGAAGTAAGTTGGGCCCATTTCCCTAAATTTCTGGGTCTCCAGATGTAGTGGATTTCAACAACATGGTTGATTTGTATACATAGGAATTAACCTAAACTTCATGCTTCCCTTCCGTAGTCCCCTCGCCAGCTGCCAATCCTGCTCGCATTATGAGAGACTTAATATCTCCTCCAAAATAGCAGCTTGCTCTTCATTTTATATTGCCTGATTTTCTTCCTTATAGACATCAATGCACAACAGCACAGTCACCAAAGGGAAACATACATGATCTTGGCAAGTGTTCAAAATTCAGGTTTGAATGACCCTCATAGATAGACTGACTGAGCACACATTTTAATTTAACACTACATTGATTCCCAATTGCTCCTTGCAAGGAAAGATTTACAGTGCTGGTTTCTTCTCATGCAATGTCTGAAGTCTTCAGCTTACTCATGCATTCCACAATGCAGAGGATGTCCCTTGAAAACATAATGAAGGGATCATGCTGAAACAACTCCTTGTAGATTTTATAAAACTCCAGTTTAGTTTCAAAGAATGGCAGAATTCTCTTAATCTTTCTTCACAACAGAAGATATAGAGCAGATATTGTGTCTGAATTTATATTTTCTGGAAGTGAATCTGAGGAGCTGTTGACAAGGTATGAAGTTAAAAAAAATATATCACCCAATCATTATGGTATCTGTCTAAGGGTCCTTAAAGAAATCATAGCAATAGTATTTACATTTCTATACTGCTTCATACTGTACTAAGTAGTCTTGAAGCAGTTTACAATATGTAAGCTAATTGCCCCCAACAAGCTGGATACGCATTTTAGCAACCTATGGAAGAATGCAAGACTGAGTCAACCGTAGAGCCCTGGGATGGAACTCACAACCTTGTGGCTGCAATACTGGCTGCAGTACTGGCATTTAACCACTGCACCATCAGGGCTCATATTGATATCAGGCTACTAACTCAGATGTGAAATTTTTAATCTTCTAAAAAGGGAGATCAAGAAATGTACCTAGGTCAGAGAAATGGCCAGTTGCAACTATAGCCCCATTTGTTAAATGAATCCAACTGACAAAATCAACTCTACTGCCCTAACCAACATATGTCAACAGATATGGAAAACACAATGAAGACCAACTTATTGGAAATGATAAATATACATCCCCATCCACACAAAAAAGGAGACACAAAAGACTGCAGCAAATATAGGACCATAGCACTAATCTCCCATGTAAGAAAAATTATGCTTAAAAATTCTGCTAATATGGGGTGAAGCAGACAGCTGATAAAGCCAACATGGTGGTCACTGCAATTGCACTGTGGCCATGGTAACCTCAAAGCCCTCTCCCAAAGCAGGCACCACCACAGTTCCCAAGCCGAACTGGCCAGGACTTGGTTTTAATTTACTCCTTTTTAATCCTGTCCTTTGAACCATTGCATGGGCTTGGCATGGCTTTCGGCTGCTTTGGGGATATGTATCATGTATATACCATGCCCCCAAAATGGCCAGAAGCCAATTTATTTGGCCCATATGTTTCAGGCCATAGACTTAAACCATACATGGAGAGAGAAATCCCAGAGGGCCAAGTGAGGTTCAGGAAAAGAAGACGTGCTAGGGACCACACTGCAAACATATGATGGCTAATGGAGTGCACCAAGGAATTAAAAAAAAAGAAAATCAGCATGTGTTTCATAGACTACAGCAAAGCCTTTGACTGCATAGATAATGAAAGACTATGGATCACCATTAAAGACATGATAGTGCCATTTCATTGGATAGTCCTCATGAGGAATCTGTACTCAGAACAAGAGGGTACTGTTAGAATAGAACATGGAGAAACAGAATGATTCCCAGTTGGTAAAGGAGGAAGACAAGGCTGCATCCTCTCATCCTACCTGTTCAACTTATATGCAGATCATATTATACAGAAAGCAGGCTTGGACACAGAAGAAGAAGGAGTGAAAATAGGATGAAGGAATAACATCAATCTGAGATATGCAGACAACACCATATCACTAGCAGAAAACTTCATAGAACTAGAACAACTACTAAGGAAAATCAAGGAAGAAAATGCAAAGGCAGGCTTACTGTTGAACATAAAGAAGACAAAAATAATGCCCACAGAAAACCTACATAAATTCAACCTAGACAATGAGCAAATAGAAATAGTAAAAGAATTCTCATACCTGGGATCAAACATTGATAGGAATGGGGACTGCAGCCAGGAAATCAGAAGAAGATTAAGAATGGGGAGGGTGGCTTTGAAAGAACTAGCAAAGATCGTAAAGAGCAAAGATATGCAACTGAGCACGAACGTTACGATCGTACAAGCCATTGTATTCCCTGTTACCATAGATGTATGTGAGAGCCTTTACAGTTCAGGCCATGACTGTGAACATCATCATCCGACTTTTAAGCTTTTACTTTCCTTTATAGAGTGGCTTTACAGACCGCCCTTTTGGGGTGGTCTGCAGCTGCCCTTTTAAGCAGTGGGATGGGGCCACCGACAGCCCCAGAGACCCCATTTTGCCACTTCTCCAGGTCACAGAGAAGCGGCAAACTGCTGCTTCTCCGCGGCCTGAAAGAGGGGTGCAGCAGGTGCACTGGCGGTGGCTGCCGCGGCCCCTTTCCCCTCGGGGTCCTTTGCGCAGCTGTCTAAATGCTGCGCCAAGGAGCAGGCTCAAAAAAGGAGCTCAGTTTTTTAGCTCCTTTTAGAGCTGTGAAAAGGGCGCCCTTGACACCCTCCCACGGTGCCATTACGTCATGGCGCTTGCAGCGCTTGGATATGGACAGCACGGAAACAAGATGGCACTGTCCATATGCGCTAGGGTTTGGGAGGGAGTAAATGCTGCGCCCTCCAGAATCCTAAACACACTGCAAGGGCGCCTCTTCATGCCCATATGTATCGGGCCAATATGTTCTTTCTTGTCATACGTGTTAATTGAGGCTATAGTGTAGAACATTATAAAAAATTTTTCATAAGTAATGAAAGTTCATAATAATGAATGCAGATGATCCCATGTGGTTTGCTCTCAGTTCTGGTCCTCTGAGAAATCCTGTCTCTGAATTAGAGCATGGAAAAATTATGTTCTGTTTTTTTTTTTTTTTTACTGAAACTTGAATGAATCACCCAGCTTGCATGGTCTCTGGGTATGTATATTTTAGGCTAAAGCAGGCATACTTTAAGGGAAAATATACTGAAAAATGTGTACTCTGAGAGAACATATGGTGAAGAATGGCTTTTTAAAAAGAAAATATGCTCCCAATTTTTTTTTTAAATATACATTTTTGTAGTATTAAACAATGGAAAAACAGGAAGGAACACAGAGTTTGGAAAAGTTACTTGGTTGGACTACAAATGTCTGTGATCCCCCAGCCAATATGGTGGTCACTTGGGAGTTTTGGCGGTTATCCAAAATATAATTTTTGCAAGCGGTGGAATAGACTTATGTGGATGAAAACAAGAGAATTCAACATGAACTGGAAAAACACTTATCCATCCTTCCCTATCCCAAATACGTAGAGCTTTCCATAATTTGTAGAGAGAAAAGGCATTTCCAAGATTTTTGTGTGTGGATTCATGCCTTTTAAAAGCCACACAAGCTTTTGACCACTTCCCACCTCTCCAACATACATCACAGAAGTTAATTGCACATTGTGTGAAGAAGTGCTTCCTTTTGCCAGTCCTGTGCCTATAGCCTGTCAACTTCTGTGGGTCACCCTGTGTGCTAGTTATTCTTAAAGAGGTGGGGGAAATCCCTATCTCCATACCATTCATATGAAAAAGCTGGCGGATTTACATAGCATTTAATTAATAGCTTGTTATCATCTCTTTCCTTAATAGCTCAGTTTATTTGGTGGAGGAAAAGAAAAATCTCTCCTTGAGTGAATAGATGGAAACTTAATGGCATGGCAGTAATAAAGAGAGGGAGAAAGAGAGTGAGAGCGAGAGAGAGAGAGAGAGAGAGAGAGAGAGAGAGAGACCCTTGAACCTTTGAACTCCATGGACACTCTGAAAGACTAAACTGCTTTAGAAGAAACCCTCTCTGTTTTATGTGGGAGAATATATCGCAGGATGACATCATGCTAAATTTGAAACCCCACCCTGAACCTTTTTGCAGGCATGCACTATGAGAGGGTGCACAATAGATTTCTTCTCTGTTGGGTGCTCAGGCAGAAAGCCCTTTCGCCTTCCACCTCTTCATAAAAACCTCCCTAGAAAGCAATTGCTTCATTGCACACCAGTAGCATATAAATGAGTTGAGCTTGTTCAGTTCTTATTGGGAGTAATAAAAGTCAGCCCAGTTGCCCTTCTCAAGAGTTCAGGAATGATAATATTCAAGAGCAATTGTGACCAAACTAAATTCCCTTCTTGTAGAGATTTAACAACACAGCTGATTTAAAAAAATTCTAACAGTTTATAAGATTCTTACTTTTAAGAAACATAACTTCCATCTCATTGGTTATTCTTTTTAGTGCTGCTTTATTATACATGCATATTATGTATTCATATGCATATTTTCTAGTCCATGGATTTCAAACTATGCTCCAGGGAACCCTGGGGTTCTGTTGCAAGCTTTTCATGGTTCCATCAATGAAAATCTTTAACGGGGATTTTTGCAGTAGCTTTATTCAATCCTGGTTCATTTCTGGACTTTTAAAACTATCAAGGGCCTAGGATCAGGGCATCAAGTCTTCTCCTATAAAATTTCCTGCATTTTAAGTTCTCCATGGACAGGTGATCTTTCTGTCCCTTCTAAATACACTATGGGGCAAAACAGATGGGCAGGAAAAATTGGCTTGAAGCTGCCTTTTCTGAAGCCACATTGAAACCCCACCAACCCCACCACTGATAATATGATAATCTGCGTTATCGCACAATATTGATGTGAGCATATGCTGCCATCTTTTTTGCGGGTGCGATAATCTCCAATGTTGGTTTTGCCCTAAAAGCAGCACGTGCAATCTGAAGCAGATTTGGGGAGTGGCAGTACACATTTCTCGTGTGTACAAGTTCCAGATTCAGTTACTTGCATCACCTATCTGAGAATGATACCAGGTAGCAGAGCTGGAAAAGCCTTTACTTAAAAATCTCACAGAGTTGCTGCTAGGCAATGGTAGATCCACTTGGAAGGGGGATCTATGGTCTGATTCAGTATAAAAGAGTTTTGTGTGATATTGTTTGGAGCTGATGTATTCAAGGGGCTAACTTCTCCCACAAAACCCGACCTTTCCATGCAACATTAGGGAACTTATAGAATTATTCCCTAAATGCTAGGGAATGATCCACCCTGCTCCCATTTTCATAGATTCCCATGAACAGATAATTAGCAGATTTTCCCAGTTTTTTTGGAAGGAGGGGGAGTTGATAAGGGGCAGAAAGAATAGTTGGCATTATTCATTTACAGGATGAACAATACATTTCCCAACACTTGCAAAACCAAGTTAGGAAGAACAGTTCAACAGGGAAAAAAAGAGCTATTTTCATCCATTATTTGCACATTTCAAAATATTTTGAAATATTACATATGGGGCTTTTTGCCTGAGAATTTTTCTTTTGTCTGCAAAAGAAGATTTTACATGAAAAATTATTTTACAAAAACATGGGTTTGTTGTGAAAGACTAATATTTTCTGTTTAAATTTTTTATTGTACAAGGTTGCCTTTTTGCATAGAAAACAACAGTCTTGCATACAGACACACACACACACACACAAATGTGTGGCTGGCTGAAAATAGTGTTGTCCCACTCTCATGCAAACCCCCCCCCCCCCCCCGTGTCTTTCAGTGCAGAATAATTTCTCATAGCACTTTGTGATGTGTGAATTCTAGTGAGAACTACTCAGAAATATTAATTTTCCTTCTCTGAAGCAGGGAGAAAGATATAGAAATGATAAAAAAAAAGTGGTTAGCAGCCTTTGCATTGAATAAAGCACCAGGAGAAAATATGATGCCTCCAGAAATATTTAAAAACTTCTCTGAATGGTGGGCTCCAATATTGGCTAGGGTGTTTACCCAAATTAATAATACAGGGATAATCCCAGCAGGTTCGAAACAGAGTGTAGTTGTCCCCATATACAAGAAGGGTGATAAGCAAGATCCCAACAATTATCGGCCTATAAGCCTTTTGGATGTTGATTCCAAGCTATATAGTAAACACTTGTTACATATATTAGAAGGATGGGAATCTAGCAATCAGATCATTTATCCTGAACAAGACGGATTCAGGGAAGCCCAGAGTACTATCGACCATTGTCTGACACTTTATTTTTTTTAGCTCAACAAGGAATTGAGGGCCCCACAAAACACCTATTTGCTGCTTTTATTGATTTAGCAGCAGCTTTTGATTCAATCGATAGAAACTTGTTATGGTATAAACTGGCCAAAACTAATATAGATAATCGCTTATTGTTTTTAATTAAGGAACTTTATACCAGCACAACAGCAAGGATAAGAGTTGGTACCTCTGTTTCATTAACCGATCCTATCCCCACAAATAAAGGAGTCAAACAAGGATGCCTCCTGGCACCATGACTTTTTAATTTATATTTGAATGATATCATTCCACACTTTCTGGCCCTGAATTTTTTTCCACCCACACTTGGGTCAAAAAAGATTTCTATTCTGTTATATGCTGATGATATGGTTTTAATTTCACTTACTCGTATTGGTCTGAGACGGTTAATCTCCAAGCTTGAGGTTTTTTGTTCTAAAGAAAAGCTTGTCATTAATTATAATAAAACAAAGGTGTTGGTGTTTGGGAAAAGACACTCTGATTTCCGTTGCTCTATTAATGGTCATCAGATTGAACAATGCCAAGAATTTAAATATATGGCATTCATTTTACAGAAAATCTGTCCTGGAAGTCCCACATAGAAGCCAGTAGAGCAGTGGCTGTGAGATCTATTGGAGCAATCCTTTTTTACAACCAGGCAGGGGGTCATTTGGTTGCACCAGCTCTAAAAATATTTCACAGCAAAGTTATAGCCCAGATCCTATGGGATGACTCCCAATTGGTCAAACTGGAGGCTCTCCAGAATACATTTCTTAAGAAATTCTTTATACTCCCACCTGGCACGCCTGCAGCTTTGGTCCGGGCAGAAGTTGGTTTTCCCTCCATCAGAGCTCATATTCATTTTATTTCGTGAACATATTTTTAATCATGGTGTGTATCTGGATAGGCAGGCTATTAACAACTCAAAATTTTCTGAATGGTTTAGATTATACAGACTGGACCACCAGATGGCTGCCTATCTAGGGAAGCTCACTTTCCCAAAGCTCAGGCAGGCTTTTACAGCTCTCCATTTTCAAACAATGCCCTCAGCCATGATTGATGGCAGATATTCACACACACCTAAGAACTCTCGTTTATGTATTTGTGGAGCACCAGAAATTGAGGACCTGCCTCACTACCTACTTTTTTGTTCACATTATACAATTTATACACTTTATACACTTAATACAAATTTTTGGGATCTGTTCTGTCTAATTTACAGTCCAATACTATTTCTGAAAAGATTTTTTTATCTTTTGTCTGATATTGATACCATGGTGACTTAAAAGTTTTCACTGTTTGCCTCAGCAGCAATCAAAATCCGAGCTAGAGTTATAGAGGACATTGCAGTTGATTGCCATGGGGATGATCTTATCTAATTTATGAAATTGGTTCTAGTGTTGTTTTAGTTAACTGTCTTGGATTGTATCATGGCCAGTGTATAAAATTTTAATGTTAATTATTTGATGGAGTATTTTATATTTACTGATTTGTTTCTTGTTTTTTTAAAATGGTTTTTATTGATTTTAAATATTAAGCATGCAAATGGCCTTTGGCTCAAGCATTAATAAAATTGATTGATTGATATAGAAATGATTTATCCTTAATTACAGGGATGAAATATAGTCAAATATTCCTAGGAGCTAATCAAATGGATTTTTAAACTTTTTATGGTAATTCTGGATCTGCTACTGGCTTTGGATAACAACAACAACAACAATAATGATAATATTTATTTCTTACCTGTCCCTCTGAGCGAGCAATTGGGGCAGGGTACAACATATTAAAAACATATACAGTTAAAATCCTCCAAATATACCCACCTCCCTCCCCTTAAAACAGTATTAAACTAATCATAATTAAAAGAATCAAGATTTAAAATACAGTCTCCTGTAGGCAGCTGGATGGGGGCGGGGGGAGGGGAATCATCAGGCAATGGGAAATTAATTACTATCCGGGAAGGCCTGTTGGAAGAGATTTGTCTTGGTTGCTTTTTAAAAGCTTTCCAAGGTTGTAATAAGACGCATCTCATCCGGCAGGTCGTTCCACAACCTGGGGGCAATAGCAGAAAAGGCCCTCTGGGAGGTCTGAGACAACTTAGTTTTTATAGGTTGAAGCAGATTCCTCCCAGAGGACCGAAGTGTACGCGGGGACTCATGTGGGAGGAAGCAGTCTCTAAGATAAGTTGGACCCAAGTCATGTAGGGCTTTAAAGTCAGCACCTTGTGCCCAGAAACTGATTGGCAGTTAGTGGAGAGATTTAAGCACAGGTGTTATATGCTCTCTCCTCGATATTCCAGTGGCTAACCTGGCTGCCATGTTTTGAACTATTTTCCAGGTTAGGCACAAAGGTAGCCCCATGTAGAGTGTGTTACAGTAATCCAAACATCAGGTGACCAGTGCATGTACCACAGCCTCCAGGTCCTTCCTCTCCAGGAAAGGGTGCAGCTGGAGGATCAGCCGAAGCTGATAACAGGCACTTCTGACCACCACATTCACCTGACACATCATGTGAAGCGATGAGTCTAGAGGTACCCCCAGACTGCAAACAGAGTCCTGTGAGGAGAGTGTGACTCCATCCAGGACTGGAAGATGTATTCCCAGACCTGGTTTCGGGCCGGTGACTGTCAGTACCTCCGTTTTGTCAGGATTTAGCCTGCAATCACCCCAGGAAGCGCCAGGATGGGGCCTCCATTTTGTCAGGATTTAGCCTCAATCTATTTTCCCTCTTCCTATCCATTACTGCTGTGAGACAGTCATTGAGAGGAGAGACGCCATCTGTGGTCTGTCAGATGATCTGGTCATGGAGAAGTATATCTGAGTGTCATCACACTGAACTCCATGCCTCTGAATGATCTCACCCAGCAGCTTCATATAAATATTAAATAGCATCGGGGACAGGATGGTGCCTTGAGGGACGCCACAATTTATCTCGATTTTGGAGGAGCAGCTGTCCCTGAGCCTCACCCATTGGGACCTGTCAGAGAGGAAGGAACGGAACCACCGCAAAGCAGTGTCTCCGATACCCATCCTCCCCAACCAGTCCAAAAGGATGGCATGATCTATAGTATCAAAAGCTGTTGTATTTGGACACACAAATATCTATATTTTTTTGTTGTTATTTTCTATATTTATATTTTAACCCATAACCAGTTACTGCTATTTAAAGCAGAAAATATGACAAAGAAATATTTAAATAACTATCCCTTTGATTGCACCATCTGTTTAATCTGACACTATGATTTTCTATGGGAAAAGTGAAGTAACTCCTGACTGGAATTCCTAACTGTAAATCTTAATTTGAACAGTAAATCTGGTTCAAAAATTTAATTAACAGTAGTGGGTAATATGCATGATTACCTCCTGCCAGCATTATGACTTCTTACCAAAAGGACTTTTCTTTGCCATCATAATTTTTCCTTTATGGTATGATGTTGTCATGTTGAGTAGCCCTGCATGACAATTTGATGAAAACCTCAACTAATTTTCTTCATGTTTCTAATATATGAACAATTCCATTCAAATCACTGGTGGACAGGGAGATGGAGGAGGTGGGGAAGCAAAGTAATAATTGTACAGATGGTGCTCTTTTATAATTTGGTGACTTGACTTGAGAACAATTAGGATGATGCAGTAATTTTTTTCTCTTTCTTCAGACTGGGAAGAAGCCACATAATAAATAGACCAAACTATTTAGAACTTGATTAGTTTGCCCATGGATTTTTGATAGACTCAAGGTATTGAAAGAGATGTGACTGTGGCTCAGGATTAGAAGGCAATTATATATATATATATATATATATATATATATCTCAAGACACAGAGGGGCTGTACAGATTGAGAGAAAGGGGTTGCCAGAGGCCATCTCTTTCTCCCCTGGATGGAGACCACAGCAGACAAACACTGCAGCTTCCACAAGGCCTAAAGAGAACCAGCTTCCTGCAGGTTCTTTTTGCACTGTGTGTGGGGTGCCATTGCACAGTGTTTGGGCACTGTGGATGTAATCATTGCACTGCCTGGATTGGTGGGTGCACAAAATCATGGCATCCACAAGGCTGATAGTAGGGCTGGGTGTGTGCAGAGGCCCAGCCCTACTGAGCCCTAAATTTGGCCCCAGCCCAGCGCAAAGTGCCAGTCTGTACAGGGAGAGAGTATCTTGGTTTTGTTAGTTTTACACTGATTTTAAATAGCAGTGTTATAACAGCAGAGCATTGTGGATGGCTTGTATATACAAAATGGTGGAAACAGGAATAAACCTTTCAAGGCCCATATTCGCTCTGTACAATGGTTGTATTGTATATCCAAAATAGTGAGAGCAGAGGCAAACCATTCATGTTTCCTCCATGCAAGGTGGCAAAGTCAGACAAATTGGCACACCTTTTTCTGGAGACTCTATACATGGAAATTAATTTTTCATGTTCCCACAACAATTGAATCTCCCACAACAGTTGAAGTGCCCATCATATTCTACCGTAAAGAAGTAATGTGTCAACTTTCAGCATGGAGATTTTGAGATACAGCAAAGCCTTGGAGGTTTTCAGCAGGGTCTGTTCATGAAAGTGACCTGATAACGGATTTTATCACGTGGGGGGAAATCAGGGAATTCAAAAGGCATTATCTTGGGAAAGTTGCATGATCTCAGCTAAGATTATCACACACACTGTGATTAGAAAGAGCTTATCCCAGGAATAACCAGGGAATAACCAGCAACAATCATTCATGGGATTTCCCTGTGAAGATTTGTTGCTAGTTATTCCCTGGTCATTCCTAGGATAAGCCCTCTGTAATCATGACATCATGTGATCATCTTAGCTGCTATCGCACCACTTTTCCTGGATAATGCCTTTTGAATTCCCTGATTTCCCCCATGTGATAAAGTTCCTTGACAGATCAGCAAATCTCAGCTAAAACAATTGCCGAAACACTAGAGATATCTCAGGAAGGAATTGGGTTTATAATTTATGAACAATTGGCTAGACAGAAGATAGTTGATTTTACAGCATTTTGAGTGATAATTATTTTTGAATGACTCATCACGGTTGATGAAACCTGGTCATATCACTATGATTTGGAGAGCAAACAACAGACCATGTAGTAGCATCACTTGGGTTCTCCACAGCCAAATAAACAATACAATAACAATACAGGATCACAAAAACACCCCCCCCATTTGTTCCTAAATCTATGGAATAAAAAAGGCAACATGAGGAAAAGCCAGTTGATGGTGTGTGTGTGTGTGTGTGTAGGACCATGTCATTACTCTATTTTCCCTCAAAAGCCTTCATTCAAAATGCTTCATTCAAAGTGCTGTGATCTGAACTTCTGTGGATTGGAATACAGCACTGGCAGGCCTTTGAATCCAATTCTGCTGCCTGTGAAAAGGTTGAATTTTTGTGTGGGCAGCTATAGAGACTGTGGCACAGATAGCATGTGTGCTGGTTGGGGGGGGGGGCAGCCTGCCTTTCTCTCAAGTGGTAGATTATTAGTCTCTTGGCAAGAGGGAAAAGGTGAAGATGTTGTGACATTAGACTTGTGAAGTCAGCAGTGAGCAAGGAAAAGAGGACGCTTGGAAAGGGCCACCCAAAACAAACGAAGCTTGTGTTCATTGTTCCCTGACAAACTGTGGAAAATTACATTTTCTGCTGGTCTGGGTGGTGTGGTGGGGGAGGTGAAGTGAATAATAGTAATAATTCCATTTTCAGGAAAGGAAAATGTCTTTTGCCTCCTTGCAAAGTGGAAAGTGTCAAGGTCTCCACAAAGGAAGTCTGGAATTGTGACAGTTCAGGCTGGACTGATCTTTAGTAAAACTAGATGTTGTCACAATGTGCTTTGGTTCCCAAGAACTACACTGAACATTAACAGAGCTAATAGTGGCCATGGATATATGTATACACTGCATGACCTTCCATTTTTGAAAAAAAGTCCCAGCTGAAAGCAGATGACATATAGAATAGTCAAAGTTACTCCCTACCTCATTGTTTTGCTCTTAAGCAGGAGTGGTCTACTTGGAAAGGTCCTGGCTCAATTTTGGCAATTTAATTTTCTATCACTTGGACCCTTCGGAGAATGCATGAGGTCTCAAATACAAATACAAAACAAAACAAAACAGAGAGAAAAAGTCAGTCTGTAGTAGTGCGTAGTTCTCCAAGTCTATTCAAAGAATTGGTTAGAGGCCGTACAAAGGAGCTTGGGAGGCTTTTCCTTGTAGTTTTTCCTGTAACCTTTTTTCATTTACCTCTGAGTCTTTGAATATTTATTCCATTCATATATGACTAGAAATCCTCTCCTCTCTAGCCAGCATAGCCAGTAATGAACATGACAGAAATTGTAATCCAATACATCTGGAGGACACAAAGTTGGAGAATGTATTATCACTTTGAACCACCAGGTTCTTGTCAAATGTGTGATTCTTTTGTCAGCAATCTACTTTTGCAAAGGTTGCCTTAAGATGCAGAGTGTAATCCAACATGTATTTATCCCAAAATAAGCCCAGACAAGTATATACTCAGGCATAATTAGACTATCAGAGCCTTTTCACATGAGAAAATAAAGCCGAAATGAAGCAGGAGAATAGTGGCTTTTTCCATGACTCTCTGCATGCTGATATAGCACTTCCATTCTCTTCCCAAGGGAGATGATTGTAAAAACATATCTTCTGTGAAACAGATTTTTCCAGCATGACAAAAGATACACTTTTCTGACTGTCTCCCTCTGGAAGAGAATGGAAGTGCTACTACTACGGCATGTGGAGAGGCATGGAGAAAGAACTTACTTTCATGCTATGTTTCAGCTTTCTTTTCTCATGCGATAAGGATTTTAGTCTCCTCCTCCTCCTCCTCCTCCTCCTCCTCCTCCTCCTCCTCCTCCTCCTGTTTACTTACTCTACTGGTAGCCCATAAACACATTAATTCTTTTTGAATGCTGCCAAATGGTTGAAAATGCTAATCTATGCATGCTGTTTATTCATACAGGCAGAACTGCAGCATTCTTTCTCTTTCTGGTTTGTGTGGCACCTCATGATGATGCAAACATTCATCCTAACATTACCCTTTCTACATGCCAAATCTATCAAATTTCTCACCCTTTTCTCTCTCTTTTCCTGTGTGCAGATATACTATTGTATGTCATTCTCTCTAGTCCAGATGAGAATATCTGAAGTTGTAAATTAACTCATTAAAGCATTAATTTGTTAGATTTTCCCTGAGCATGGCTGCACTCCATAGATTTACTCATTAACACTGCAGTAAATCTGACTTTTTAATATATTCACCAATTTAGGTGGTTAGATGTTAATAAGGGGTGTGTGTGGCTCTCTCTCTCTCTCTGCCAAATTCATTAAACTCAAAAGGCCTCTGGAGAAGAAGGCTTAGGACTGGAGGAAGTGACTCACGTGGCTGTGTTCTGGTTGGATTGTTCTAATAAAGCAAGAAAATAGTGAGACCTTTCCTGAAATGAAGGAATGGAATATGTGTGTGGTGGGTAATTTGTTTGCTTAACAGTTGACCCTCATGCAGCCATGGTTCTTTGGAAAATACCACCCCCTTTAGGGCTGAAGTCTGGACATATGAGAAGCAAAGGGGAAGAAATGCCAGTCCTGTAAAAATTTATATGACAAATGCAATTACGTACAACTTTTACATTTTTCTGAGTGGATTGCATCGTGTGGCCACTTCAAATGAGCAGGTGTGTAGCACCTCTTAACAAGAACAAATGTCTGGCACTCCTCCCCCCTATTGTATTTGTTTATGCTCTTTGCAATTTATAATGTAACAAGAAAAACTAGAAAGATGTTAGCACCTCAGGATATATTCTCATTTGAAGATAATTTTTTAAAGGCAAAAATATTGAAGCAGAAAGACAAGTAGAATCTGAAACTTCAAAAATAAAAAAAACTTTAAAAAAACCCTCTAGAATATGTACTTGGTTAGCCATTTTGTTTACAGACTGAGGAACTGAGAGTGCAATTAGACATTTAGATAAGATGATTGGTGATCACATACGCTGTTTGAAATAGATAAATGAACCCAGCTGGTAGGCTTCTTAGGGGTGGGGTTTTTGAAGTGAGTACCACCCACAGAATTTTGAACTCTTTGCCTTTGAGTGTCTATGCGGGAGGGCATAGAAGATGACTACATATACAATATAGGTAGTACTTACTTCACCTCTTTTCTCTTGCATGAAATCAGTTAGGGCAATTGCATTTTTAAGCCTCAGTATCTCCTGAACTTGTAATCTGGAGGCTAAAATATCTATTTACCTTGCAGAGCTATTGCAGGTTATGCCATAATGCAGAGGTCCACAATCTGAGACTTGAGGGACATGAAGATTTCCTCACCTCAGGTGTCATCCACACCACCCAGCATCCTGCTAGTGATATATATAAGCATAAGTCCACCTTAGGCCTGCACTTGCCTTGTTTTGGTCATTGGAGAGGACCATCAGATGCAGCCTAGCATGACTCCCTTGCAAATCAGAAACCATTCAGTTTCTCTATGTTCTCTCATGATGGCACCCTCTTGTCCTGTTAAGTCATTATGTTATAATTCTGTTGCTTTCTGATTTTAGATTGTACACCGTAGGCAGGTTTTATCTGTATCTTGTTTGATGATAATGGAAATAGGGACGAGATCACTCCCCCATCTTTATCCTATCCTTAACCTGTCTGTGACTGCAATGGCACAAAAGGCTTTCAAATCATAGCACCAAGCCTGCCATTAACCTGTAACTAAAGTGACATTGCATTAACGTGAACCTGTTAATGCAAAATGCCAGCCAATGACACTTTAATGTCAGGTTAATGGCAGGATAATGATGAGATCTGCATGACTTCATCTGAAAGCCTACATGTGATTGCCATCGTTCGCGCTTCCCAGACAGAGGTAGGCATGAATCTCATCTGAAAGTCTTTCTTGTGATCTTGCAGGAAGGACAGGAACATGATGGAAATATGACGGGACAGGGAAGGGATGTCCCTCATCTGATAATCTCCTATGTAAAACACTGCAACACTTACGGTGCTATATAAATAAAAGATAATAATAATAATGCAGATTATGCACCAGGACAATCAAATGTTGTGACATATCTATTTTTAAGAGCAAGCCATAGGTTTTTTTGTTGTTTTTTTTTTTAAATGATCTATACAATCAAAAGCTTTGCTGTAATCTATAAAGCAATGCTTTGTTCTTACTAGTCATTAATTTGCTAAGCACATTCAGAAAATTAGCCTGCACAGATATTTAAACTCACTATGAGTTGGAGGCAGAGTGTGGAAAAGTGATTTTTATAGATTACAATTCACAGAAGCCCCAAACAGCATGACCACTGACTTATGGTGAGCATTAACCATAGAGTATTATGGTTCAAAACAGGGACCATATTTCCAAGCTCTTGTAAGGGTGGGTATGCTGAACTGTTCTACTGGTTTGGTCACTTGCACTTTGTTTTCAGTGCTGGAGCTATATTTTGGAAGTTCCCTGGGCATGACACTGTCATTGGTTCTTCTTTCCTAAATAGGCCAGTCTTACCCCCAAAGCAGATGGGCAGGAAGGAGCAGGCCACAGCTGCAAGTGGACTGAAAGCAGGCTGCAGCCACAGGAGCCAAGCCCTGCTCTTTTTTGTTCCATCTAAAGGACTAGTAAGTTATAACAAAAGCTAAGCCATTGAAATCCACACTGATTATGTTATTTCAATAAATTATTAATTAACTACTGCAGTTTTTGTTGTTGTTGCTGCTGCTGCTGCTGTTTTGATGCAAAACCTGTGCTGCTTAGAAAGAGTTAGGAGCATTGTTGTGTTCTGAGTACACCTTTTATGACCTTCAGCAATTGGACTCATTGAATCATATTCACACGGAGCTCTGTAAAAGAAATCAAGATACACACAATAGTTACATTGGGGAATACCAAATATAATGGGAGAGCTTCATTATTAAACAAACAGCACAAGTAAAACACAAACAATAGAGCACAGTTGCTTTAGGGTGGGGGAATACTAATTTAAAATGAGCAAACTTGGAAGGCTTCAGAGATTTAGAAGTAATCCTGTAGATTCTGTTAAGAAGAGAGAGAAGCAAGGGAGAGAAAGAGGTTCAGAAGTCAACACAATATAATATTTTCCCTAATACACACACACACACACACACAGACCAGAGAAAGAGAGTGGGACTGAAATATACAGGGATATTACTTTCTAAAGAATAGCTTTTAGAGATGATAAAGGTTACCTGTCCTTGTTTGGACTTTCTTTTAGGAAGTTAAGGAGCATTGCCAATTCGGGCAAGAACATTGCAAAGACAAGGAGCACAGAATAACCATGGTCATTTATGCCAGAATTATGACTTTGAGAAAATGTATGAGCTAACATGATTCTTTGAGCAAAACAAAACAAAACAACAACACAACAACAACACAAAAATCAAGAATTAGGGGCACCTGAAAGAGTGATTTCATCGAAAAGTCAGTAAGCTTAGCCTAGAGAATGATTTCAGCAGGAGAGAAGCAGAGCTAAGCAAGTGATTTTAGCAAGGTTTCCAGTAGGAGGAGAAAGGCAACCCGCAAATTCTTGGTTCAAAAACATCCATCCCCAGAATAAACTACTTTTGAATTTGGAATGTATTAATGAAGCTTCTCTTTTGAATTCAAGACAGAAAAATTGCCAAGCAGAGCAGGATACATTTGAAGCAATTTGAGATATCCTGAACTCCAAACTTTGCAATCTGATAACTGCTCAAAATATTGTTGTTGTTTGCCTTCAAGTCATTTCTGAGTTATGGCAACCCTAAAGTGAACCCCCCTAAAGTGGGGATTTCTGGGGATGACAGTGTGTAACTTGCCCAAGGTCACCCAGTGGGTTTCTATGGCCGAGCAGGAATTTGAACCCTGGTCCCCAGAGTTGTAGTCCAATGCTCAAATCACTGCACCAAACATTGTTATTATTGTTGTTGTTGTTGTTGTTGTTATTTATTGATATAGCACTGTAAATTTACACAGTGCTGTACATACAATCTTATAATTAGACAAACATGACATGGAGAAAACCCTGACTGAGGGAACATTTAAAAGTTTCCAGTAGTTAAATTAAATAAAGTGAATATGAGATTGAATGGAAAGAAAACTGACCACTGTCCAAACCAGATCGGTAGAGGCGAGAGATGGCAGTATTAACAGTTTCTTGAGAAATGTATTTTAAAAGGCCTACACAGTTTAGCCATTTTAGAGTCATCCCATCCACAGTCAGCAGCACCATACAAACTTTGGTCAATGAGTTTGCTCTGAAATATTCTCTGGGCTAGAACAACCAGGTGACCCCGGAAGTGTTGTAAAACCTAAAGATTGGTCAAATAGGAGTCAAAGCCACTGCTCTAGTAGCTTCCTTATGGGGTTTTCAAGACAGCTTTTTTTAAAAAAAAAATAAAATGAATGCCAAGGTACTTAAATTCTAGGCATTGTTAATTCTCGTGAGCATTGATAGAAGATGGAAGATCAGAATATTTCTTTCCAGATTCCATCACTTTTTTCTTTTGTTATAATTAATGTGCAGCTTTTCTTTTGAACAAAATATTCTGAGTTAGCGAGCAGCCTTTTTGGACCTATGCAAGTAAGTGAAATTAAAAACAAATCACCAGCATATAATAGAACAGAAACCTTTTTTTGACCTAGCTGACCGTGGTCAAAATTCTGGGCCAGACCATGCTGCAATTATGTCATTGGGTTAGTAAATTAAAAGTGATAGTATCAATAGAAATCCTTGTTTTACTCGTTTATTAGAGCAGATGGAATCAGTTAATGAGCCAGAAATACCAACTCTTATTCTAACAGTTGTATTGGTATAGAGATCCTTGATTAAAAACAATAGGTTATTGGTGTACTGTTAGAATTATGGTATTAATTATTTATTTGCTCATAAATTTTTCCACCTTTCTGAATCCTATAATATTGGATTGAACTGAATTTTCTTTGAAAGCTGTATCTTTGTGTAAAACATTATTTAAAAAGGTTTTAAGGTTTTAAGAAGCTCAAGTTGTTTTTTAAAAAAATCTGAGCATTCATAAAATGAAATAACATTGTGGGCTGTTAAAAGGGACTGTTTTGTCACAAAGTTCTATTGATTATTGTTCGATCTATCGTTTATTCTCAATAATAACCCATTTTTCCAACAACAACAACAACAGAAGGTTCACCTGCCCCATTTAACTCCAAGGATGCTCCTTCATGATACGCTTCCAAATCATTGCCAGAGATTGCCAAGAGATCAGATAGTGGCTCATTTTCTATAGCCAAAGCTTACAAACTATCAGCAGTGGAACTGATAAACATGGTGTTTAAGTTTGGGATGCTCGTGGAAGCTGGTGTGGGGGGTCATTCTTGGATGCATTTTGGAAGAAGTCTTCAAGTGATGTTTTAAAACCCAGACAAAGCTTACCTGACCTAGTTGTTTCATTTCACATTAGCATATGGTTAGTAGTGAATTCCCAGAAACATACTGACCTGCACATTTCTGGTGCATCTGATTTGACAGTGATGTGTAAAAACAGACACTCCCCTCCTATGATATAGATACTGAAGATCATTTTTATTCTAGAAGCCCATTGAAAATTAACTTTAGGGCAAATGTGGATTGTATAATGTACTGGACTTTTGTGTGGCTATTCCCTAAATGGTTTATGCTTTGATCAATTTTAATTTTCGGGTTTAACTGCTTTTTAAAACAGTGAAGTTTTAACTGTGGGGCGCATTCAGTCTGGTTTAAAAAGGCAAGAAAGTCCCAGATTTTGGCACTGAGTTGCATGGAGAGGGGTGCCATTGCTTTGCACTGCTTTGCAGGGGAGGATATTCAGCTCTGAAGGTTTGGGGGGGGGTGGAGGTACAGTCGGCCCTCCTTATCTGCAGGGGTTCCATTCTGAATCGATGGCTTCTCCCCTTTTAAAGTCACTCATCAGGCAGGCTTCCACCTTCTACAACCTAAGTCTGAATGACTGTGGGGAAAATTCCACTCTGCCAGTGATTCTCCACACTTATCCACGTCTTTCATGCCTCCCTTTGAGTTATTAAATTTCCCAACATTCAAATGAGATGTTGACATTGCTGGCAGGAACCTCAAGTCCTACTGACTTTTTTGGGTGACAGCATACACAACTAGACACTTCCTCAATCATTATCCCCAAGGAAAATAAATAACTGGTTTCACACACATGCAGTCCTGGAATTAAAATCTAAATTTTCAAATACCCCCACCAATAATGGCAGCCGAAGGGATGGAAATCAAAGCTTTCTTGCTGAGTGGAGACACATGGTGGCTGACCTGAGGGGATAGTGATTCCCCACTCTGGCTATCATGCCCTCCTTTGAGAACAGCACTTGGTTTACAAGTATCACACCCCTCTGAAGTATGGCCTGCACTTTCCACACTTCCATGCTGATCCACTATCTTTGTCAAAGGAACCAATTAGTTTAAAAGTGTGAATCTGAATCCTTACAACAACTCATTTTTTGAAGAAGCAGAAATCTAGACTTGTATATTTCTATGGCTCCATGTCAATCATTATTGACTTGCATCTTTAGGGGAAAGGTGGCATGAATAAAGTTAATAATAGCAGTAGCAGTAAACACTAATCAGAACATAATATGCCAGACGCAACTATGGGTGATTAAAAGAATGCTTGGATTAGACAATCCTCAGGGATGTGACAGTCCTCAGGGAACTTCAGAACTGAGACAAAGATAAATAAAAGATTATGATACATCAAGACAACAAATTGATATTCAGTACCTCTGGAAAAAGAAAACAACTGCAGTTCCAGTAGTGATAGGTGCTCTGGAAGCAATTCCAAATAGATTGGCAAAACATCTGAACAAACTTTCCATAGATGGGATGACAATACACAATTATAGACATTTACACTATTTGGAATGTGCCACATTATACAATGATACTTCCCTAGTTCCTACATTCTTTGATAGAATCTGAACCACTGATGATCCCAAACTCTGTTCGGTAGCATCTGAGGGACTGTGAAACTGATGGTAACAACAGCTATTATGATGAAAGGGCATGGAACAACTGCTGGGTAAAAAACATGTTTCAACATTGGCCTTCCCGAGACCAGCCCACAATTCCTACTTTTGGATGCCTGTCACTCTCGTCTTAGCCCAAGGGTTCCCTTCAGAATCCCTCCTGTGATTTGGGGTGACTGGATCTCCCGGTGAACTTACTGTGGACTAGTGTATGTGTTAGTTGTGTTCTTTATAGTAAGTGTGACCCCTTGATAAAAGGTTGAAGAAGACAGTCTGAATCAGAGTTAACAAAATAACAAGAGAATTAACGTGTTTTATTATATCCTATAGAAAAGTAAACTCTTTAAAAAGTTCAAGTCTTAGTTCCAAACATATAACAATATTCAAACTGAGTTATGTCAGACTTTTGCCCTTCGCTCAGTTCAGACAACCAGCACACATTCATTCCCTACCGACTCTTCCAAATGACTCTTCCAATGTCATCTCTCCATTTCCCCCCCTTTCTTTGTCCTACTTTTATATTTTCTGATCCCTCACACACCCCTTTACAGTATCTCTGAAGGTTAAGTCTGCTTAGCACCTCCTTCACACATGTGTTATAAATCATGGCACTGTGGCTCATGGGACTGGAAACTGGTAACATCATTCCTAAAAGGCATGTTGGGCATAGGGATATGCAAACCTTTAAAGCGAAAATGAAATTGCATAATAGCAGGCAATTTTTCATATGAACTTATAAATTGTGATTTGCAGCTTGGCAAACAAATTATGATCAGTTCATTCATTGCTATTGATAAATAAGTGTAGTTAGAATAACTGTACATGGGGCTTCTTATGTTCTCTCCTGTCTAGTATGAATAGTGGCAGCATATTCAACGCAATATTTCAAATGTGAACTTTTACACCAGTTCCTTTCCTTATTTTTTTGAAATAGCAATCACTTGCTGCCACCTGCTGATACTGTTTCAAAATACCAGAAAAGCATTATTGCAGTTCACCACTGTTTGATTATGAATATTTAATTTCACCATGAATGCAAACATTTACTTTGCATAGTAAGTAAAAGTATCACTCAGGTTTCTCTATGATGCAAATCTGTTTGCTTTTAAAACAAACAAATGTAAAATAAAGGCACTTATAATCATCCATGGATACAAAAATTATTTCTTGTAATTTCTGATAAAATGTTTTTATTCTTGTAAACAAGGATGCAAAGATTATATCACCTAATTTGAGTTCTTTTAAATTAATGTTTCTGTTTCTTTTCTTTTTTTTTTAAAAAAAAGGACAACTGTGTGACACAAACCAGTAAAAATTAGTTCTCAATGTTTTCTTTTATTATTTTATTTTATTTTTATTCTGCCTTTCTCTCAAGTTAGGATCCAAGGTGGCTCTCAACACAAGCACACACACACATTTAAACAATATTGTACTTTTAAAAACAATTAAAATAATCCAATTAAAATAGTATTTTTTTTAAAAAAAAATACATCATATAAAATTTAAAACATACAAGGTTAAAAATAATCTAAACCAACCCTAATCCTCAATAAAACCAGGCCTGCATGATTTTAAAAAGCTTGTTTGAACAAAAATGTCTTTGCTTGCCAGCAAAAGGCTAGCAGGGAGGAAGTCAGCCTCTCCTCCCATGGAAGGAAGTTCCACAGGTTAGGAGCAGCCATTGAGAAGACTCTCTCTTGTGTCCTCACTAAACAAGGAATTTATCAGACGGGAGGAATGTTTCCCTATTTTGAATGGAGCCAATTCGAATTCACATGAATTCGCTAGTTTAGCAAATTTACGTGAATTCCCATTGTGTTCAGAATGCATACAGATTGACTCCCCATTACCTGAAAATGAGCCCCCCATTGCCCAAAATTGCATGAGATGCTTTGATTTGCAATAAGGTAAAACCCATGATTGCATTTGGAATGACTTCCCTTTTGCCTGAAATTGCATGAGATGCTTTAATTCGTAATAACCTGAAACCCCATGATTGCGTTTGGATTGCCATTAGATTATACTTCCAATTTCCATTGTCTGATAAACTCCCAAGTCTGGGATGGTGGTGGGACCCAGAGAAAAACTTCTCCTGAAGATCTTAGGGCTCAAGGTGGTTCGTATGGGGAGATATGGTATCTCAAATAATCTCCTAAAATGTGTAGGAGTATATAGGTCATGGCCAGCACTTTGAATTGTGCTTGGAAACAAACTGGTAGCCAGTGAAGCTTTTTAAACACAGAAATTATATGCTCCCAATAACTGACTCTGGTCAGCGTTCCAGCTGCGGCATTTTGGACCTGCTGAAATTTCTGAACAGTTTCCAAAGGCAGCCCCACGTAGTGTGTTACAGTAGTCAAAGTGGGATGTAACCAAAGCCTGTGTCACTGTAGCCATATCTGACTTCTCAAGGAGTGGACACAGATGGCGCACTAGTTTTAATTGTGCAAATACACTCCTGGGCACTGATGAAACCTGGACATCCAGGCTCAGACTGGAGTCCAGGAGCACATTCAAGCTGTGAGCCTGAGATTTCAGAGGGATTGCAGCCTCATCCAGCTCAGGCACAGCCCCAATTCCCTTATCTGCCTTATGACTGACCAAGAGCACCTCTGTCTTTTCTAGATTAAACTTCAATTTGTTTGCTCTATCAGAGACAGCTTCCTTGGAGTCAGATGGAAAGGAGAGATAGAGACAGTGTCATCCGCATACTGTTGACACTACACCCCAAAACTCTGGATGACCTCTCCCAGAGGTTTCATGTAGATGTTGAACAACAGGCAGAGCAAAACACAACCCTGAGGTCCCCCACAGGCCAACAGACAAGGATTCAAACAGAGAACCCCAATACCACCTCCTGAGTCCTCTCTTCCAAAAAGGACTGGAACCACTGCATAGCAGTGCCCCCAAGTCCCATCCCAGAAAGGTGGCTCAGAAGGATACCATGGTCGGTGGTATCAAAAGCAGCTGAGACATCTAGCAGGACCAACAGGGACACAATTCCCCTGTCCAGTTCCCTGCGGAGGTCATCCACCAAGGTGACCAAATCTGTTTCATCCAGAAATCCCTGGAGCTGAGAGACCACCATTTGCTCCAGAACTTTGACAAAAAATTGAATATTAGAGACTGGACGATAGTTATCTAGAATTGTGGCTCCACCACAGCTTCCTTTAGATAGGATGGAAATGTACCTTGCTGAAGTGAAGAATTCACCATTTCCTTTACCCATTTGACCAGTCCCCCTTTACCTGATTTCAGAATCCAGTAAGGGCAAGGATTCAGTATGCATGTGGTGGTCCTCACTTCTTCAAGGATCCTATCCAAATCCTCAGGCTACACTAATTGAAACTTATGCAATAATATGGAACAAGCAGGTGCTATGATTATATCCACTGGACCAATCTCAACTGTAGCATCCAAGTCAGAGTGAATCCGAGTGAATTTCTCTGCAAAGTGTCTTCAAAATTCCTCACAGCAAGCTGTCAAGTGGTCTTTCTTTTCTTCTTGGGGGCCAGAATGTAAGAGGCCTCTGAGAACTCGAAACAGCTCTACTGGATGACACCATGCAGACATAATGGTGGCGGAAAAGTATCATTTCTTTGCTGTCACCAATGCCACAGCATAAGTTTTCCAGTGGGTTCTAGCCCAATCATCGTTGTGGCAGGCATGAAATCCTGAGCCACTCCTGACAGTATAGTCTCTGAGTCTTCTGCCACCATTGCTCTAGTCTCTATCCCAATAATTTCATCACCATCAGCTCACTGGTAAACCAGGGGGCACATCTGGCTCTACTTCATGTGAGGGGATGCTTAGGGGCAATCATGCCCACCTCCCAGGCCATTTCCCTATTCCAGACATCAGCCAGGGCTTTGACAGGATACCCTGCCAAGGCAGCAGGAAATTCCCCAAGAGCCATCAGGAATCCATCTGAGTCCATAAGCCTCCTGAGGTGGACCATCTTAATCAGCCCTCCTCCACTGCAGAGAATCTGAATCCAGGTCCATGAAAACAGAACTACCGAGAGTTCCTCCACTCCCAGATCACTATCAGCCTGCCCCAAACAGAAGAACAGGTCCAGAGTGTGTCCCACCACATAGGTGGCTCCAGATATTACTTGGGACAGCCCAAGCATTGTCATGGCAGGCATGAAATCCTGAGCCACTCCTGACAGTGTAGTCTCTGAATGGGTGTTGAACTCCCCCAGGACAACAAACGGAGGGGACTCCAACACCACCACATAGACCAACTCTATCCGCTTAGGAAGGTTGACTGTTGGGCAGCAGGGTGGTCGGTACACCAACAGAATCCCTATTGTGCCCCAGCCACCCGTCTTTAAGTAAACACACTCATACCCAGTAGACTGTGGGACAGGGCACCTGGTAAGGGAGACAGAATTCTGATAAATCACTGCAACTCTGCCTCCCACCCCCCAGACCTCGCCTGCTCCTGAACCAAGAACCCAGATGGACAAAGCTGGGGGAGATTAGCCGCCCCTCAGCTTCATCACACCAGATCTCTGTAATACAAGCCAGGTCAGCATGCTCATCCAGGAACAAGTGTTTGCCCATTTACTGACCTGGCATTAAGCAGCAGCATTTTCAGTCCAGAGGGCCTGCTGCCAAAGCTATCCAGGCTATTTGAACTAGGGATCAGTTTTGAAGTAATCAGTACCCTATGTATCTCCCTTCTACCAGAATAATAGAACTGACTCCCCTTATTGTATCTCCCCCTGCTCATTATTGTTGTAATGGCTGCTCCCTGGATTGTTTCCTCTCCCTTGCCCTCCTTGCATCACATATTATACTGTTGGCAGGCCAGTTGTTTGAGGTTGACAACTCAAACCAAAAACACCTCCCCAGCAAACCAAAGGGACTTGCCCTCACCCTTGCTCCCCCTGAAGTGGGTCTCCCATTGGGGTGCCCCCGTTTGGTTTTCCCCCTTTACTGGTGACCCTTCCGATGGAGGGCCCATCACACCAGGCACCCAGCTTTTATCACCTTGGAGGGGGACAGGGCCAGGGATTGGCTGGATGCCTGGACCCTGGCCCTGAAGTGAGCAGTCTCTGGGAAGCCAACAGTCCTCCAGGAAAGGTTGCCAGCAGCAATCAGCAGCAAAGCAAGCTAGTGGGCAGGCAGGTAGTGTAACTCTTCCTGGGGTGGTGGGGTGACCTCTTCCATCTCCCATATGCTGACTCCCCCTTTTACAAAAGGGTAGACATATGCTGATAGTGGGCAGGCCTTTGTTTGTTTGTGGCTGTTGTAGGATGCTGGTAAAACAATCTTTAGGGCTAGAACAGCAGTCCTTGGACCTTATTTCATGAGTCTTTACTCCAAGAGTGGTCTAGGGCGGTCTAAAGTTGCCAAACACTCCCCTACGGTTCCATGGATCCCTGATTAATGCAGACCTCTATTTTGTCATCTAAAGCTTTTGCAGTCCACCACAGAATCAAAGAATTCAAAACAGTTTAAAGAACATTCATTTCAACACACAACAACCCATGCTGCACACAGAGGGAAACAGAAGTAAGACGAAGTGTGTATGCCTTCAAGATTGGGTATGTGTGTGCACACCTGTTCGCTTATGGTGACTCGATGAATTTCATACCAATTGCCTGATTGCAAAATTGCACTCCTGACAAACAAATATCGAAAGATTGCTCAACATATAAATCCAGGCATAAATCAACAAAAATAAGGAGAGCACAATTGCCACTTCAGAAGACAGCTCTCAAAAGCCCAGCTCCTCACAAATTCAGACACATCCCAATGATCAAACCAAACCTTCTTCTTTTTTTAAAAAAGGGATGGAACAAGTCTAAAGTCCATTGTGAGATCACCAGCAAAATAAGAAATGCCCCAAAGGCCAAATCCATGCATTAAAAACCAGCCCAGGGTACTATAACCAATCTGGCACAAATCCACCCCCCCCCCAATTAATGCTGGAATCAAAGCAAGTCCATTACCCCCATCCCCATTTGCTAGCAGGTAGTCCCAGCAGCAAAGCACTAGCAGACAGGTTTCTGAGAGACTGAAAAACAACTTGCGCACCCAGCGCAGGTTTTTAGAAAGGCCAGAAAAGGAAAGGGAGGAAAAGAGGGAGGGATATGTGTGTGAGAGAGACTTTTACGTCTTGAATCCTGGCTTGAATCACTTTGGGTTCCTGACTGTCTGACAGCTGCTGTGTGTCCCCAGCCCACACACATACACATTCAGAATTCTTAGATTTTAACATTCACTCACTTCTCCTGAACAGCTGGTGGTTAAAATAAAATGCCCACTCCAATCAAAATTAGCACTCTGCTGCTCCTGAGCTCTGCCCAAGGTCTATGCTTCATGTTTTAAGTGCTGTCCTCCAAGAAATGGCCATCAGTTTTTGCTCTGCTTTAGGCATGCTTAGGCAGAAATCCTTTCAAGATGTTAAAGATGGTTAGTGCCTGTAGATGGCTGTCTCTCTGCCAATTTCTTTTGCATTCCTTTGATATAAGAGGAATGACATCTACATGTAGCAAGAGCGTACTATATAGGACACCCAAGGCATTCTGTAGACACTACCACTGCCTGATGCCTGTTCCTATCAGTAAATATTTTCATGACATAGATTGTTCTACAGATATCACAGACTACCAAAATGATAAATGAGCCCAAGAGAAAAATCCAGTCTGAACTCTCACTAGAAGCCAAAATGACTAAATTGAAGCTATCATACTTTGAGCAAATCATGAGTCAATGTGACTCGCTGGAAAAGATGATAATGCAGGAGAAAGTGGGAGGCAGTAAGAAAAGAGGAAGATTACATTATATGTGGCTAGGATCAATAAAAAAGACATAGCCCTGAGTTTGCAGGACCTGAGTCAGGTGGTCAATAAGAGGACCTTTTGGAGGTATTTCATTTATAGAGGTTCCACAAATCGAAATTGACTTTATGGCAAAGAAGAAAAAGAAAGATTAAAACTGACCATTAATATGTGATATCTTTCAGGAAACATAGTGAACAGCTCTATCACTGTTATCTTTTCCTTACTTTCTTGTTTGCAATTGGTTCAGCCACTTCTCTGCCTTGGTAACTTGAGGTCTCCTTGGTTTATCAGTACAGTCTCACACACCCCTTAGTGATCCACAATAGGTTGGGAACTATTGGGATGAATGACAAGTAATAAATGAATGAACTGACAGATTAAATTGAATAAATAGCGAGAGGTGATTGTTGCCCTCAAATGTGGATTGTGATGTTCTACAGAACTTCTGCTGAGCTAGACAGCCATTTGGTCTGATCCAGCATGTGTCACAAGAGTGAGATTTGTTGCTCACCAGAGAGGGTTGATATTAGCAGAAGCAATGGGAGAAAGGTGTAAGGGGATTTTTTTTAATGCAGCAGAAATTGGTCTGCCTGGAAAGTTATTAAACTGGTTCTCAGATGATGATGATGATGATGATGATGATTTGTATCCCACTCTTTCCCCAGAACTGGGATCCAGAGGGGCTCACAACATTAAAAGAACAATACAGTTAAAAACATAGAAAAGTAGTACATTAAAACAGAATTAAATTGTTGCAGGCTCCCTGGGCTGAAAATGCTGCTGCTCCATACCAGGTCGGTAAATGGGCAAACACTTGATCCTGGATGAGCATGCTGAGCTGGCTTGTATTACGGAGATCAGGCGGGATGAAGCTGAGGGGCGGCTAATTTCTCCCAGCTTTGTTCACCTGGGTTCTTGGTTCAGCAGCAGGCTAGGCCTGGGGGGTGGGAGGCAGAGTTGCAGTGATATATCTGGATTCCGTCTCCTTACCAGGGATCCCAGGCCTCTGCTCACTCTGGTGTAGAACAGCTAGCACTAAGTGTTCTCTGGAGTGGCGAAGAGATCCACTGAGGGAGTCCCCCAACGAGATGTGAGGAGATGGAAGGCTTGAGTTGACAAAGTCCACTCATGCTGAAGGACCTTGTCCTTGCTGAGGGAGTCCGCCAGCACATTGTCCTTGCCTACAAGGTGAACTGCCACTGGATGGATCGAGAGACAGTGGCACCACATCCAAAGGTGTTGTGACAGGTGTAGGAGAACTGGAGAGTGTGTTCTTCCCTGTTTGTTGATGTAGCAGACTGTGGTTGTATCGGACCAGGAGAGAACCATGATATCCACAAAGGATGTCAGAAAGGGGATGACTGCTGGCTGTACTGGTTTGGCAAAGAGGCCATCAATGGGATCCTATGGTGGCTTTGGGGCCTATTCTGCCTGTAGGCCAACTGCTGTGGCTATCCTGCCCACAATTCCAGAGAACAAATTGACATCGTCTATGGGTGAATACGACGTGGAGTCCTCAACTTCCTCATTGAGAGAGGAGATGACAGGTGTGGGCAATCCTGGAGAGCCTTCCGGGTCGCAGGCAGAGTCCTCTATAATGAGGCCGCAGATGCGGGGAGAACCTGGGACACTGTTGGCAAGAGAGGAACAGTCAACGTCGGCATCGTTGTCAGAGTTGTTGATGCTGGGACAGTCAATGGAATGGTAGAGACCATTGGCATCAGCAGCGAGGTTGATATTGACATTGGTGTCGGTGTTGACATCATCCTGAACATTGGGAGAGAGTCAGGTGGCCTCAACATCGTAGCAGTAGTAACAGGCGGAGACGAGACTGCTCTGTACTCCCTGTGATCATCCACTGGGGACCGAGATTGGGACCGGTGACAACAGAAGTAGTCAAAGTGCAGGTCCCTGTAGTAATGACGGTCTCTATAAGACAGGGAGTAGGAACAGTAAGAAGAGTGCTGTTGTCTCCAGAAACTTTCTGCTCAATGTCAAGCGAGAAACGAAGCCAAAAAGTGGGGTGAGTAAATGAAGTGCTCCTCAAACAGCTCCGGGGACCTCTGGGGTGATCTCAGACACAGAGGAGATGGAGGAGGCGAAAACTTCAGGTGATAGATCTTCACCAGGGTGGCCAAGATGTCTCAGGGGACCATTGCTGAAGGCGGAGGAATTGGAGAGATAATCAACATAGAGGGAGACAGAAGCTGAGACGGTGTCGGGAGTGTCTTCAACACCACAGTCGAGTCAGTAGCCTCCGGTGCCGAGTCTGAAAATGTGACCGGGACCGGGGCAGAAACGCCAGTAGTCTCAGGGGACCATTGCTGAAGGCGGAGGAATTGGAGAGATAATCAACATAGAGGGAGACAGAAGCTGAGACGGTGTCGGGAGTGTCTTCAACACCACAGTCGAGTCAGTAGCCTCCAGTGCCGAGTCTGAAAATGTGACCGGGACCGGGGCAGAAACGCCAGTAGTCCGCGTCGAGGCAGGTCTGTGGAAGGCCACAGCGGAGTCAATTTGCAATAATTCACGATTGTATCCTGTAAGCAACTGTATCCCAGCAGAGGTAAGTCGCTTTATTTTGCAAGTGATAAGATCCTAGGTGATCTCTTATTGAGCTTCCCCCAGCCTCAGCCTCAGTAGCCGTGATAGTTTAACTTTAGCTTCCTGAAGCATGTGCATGCCAATGGATGCTAAATCTATATTCAGAAATAGGTAAATTAATGAACAATTGCCAATGTTACACTAAAAGCTTTTTTAAAAAGTTAATCATGCTTGTAGTGAAAAAAATGTTTCTTGAGCTTAAAATTGATTGTAAATTGGTGTTTGAATTTCCAATACTTTATTACACTAAAAATCTTATCAGAATGCAAATAAAAAAAAAAAAACCACCCATGTTTTTTCTTCTTCCACTACCCTCATTTCTTGTTTTGAGCTTTGGAAAGAGAAAAATAACTGCATAAATTTTGGAAAGTTCTTTTTTGTGAGGTATAACATCTAGCATGTTTCAAAATCTTTTGAATAAAAGATATTGAATCCAGAAAAAAAGGTTATTCAAGATATTGTACATCTTAATAAGTAAAGGATAGCATAAAATTTGAAAAACAATCATAGGAGTATTGCAGCCAGCATGGTGTAATGGTTTCAGCCCTGGACTACGACTCTGAAGACCAGGTTTCGAATCCCCACCCAGCCATGAAAATCCACTGGTGGATCTTGGATAAGTCACACTCTCTGAGCCTTATAGAAAAGCAAAGGCAAATTCCTTCTGAACAAATCTCACCAAGAAACCCCTATGACAGGTTCACCTTAGGGTTGCCATGAGTCAGAAACAACTTGAAGGCATACAATAACAACAAAGTTTGTTCCATTTGATAGGCTTTATCACCACAACCTTAGGCCTCACTGAACCTAATGAAATGCACCTCTGAGCAAATGTGCATAAGACTGTATCAAATCTTTCCTGAAATTTAAATTATCCTTAACTTTTTATGACATAGAGGAGGGAATGTTGATTCTTTGTAAATATATGATTATTTATTTGTATTTATTGATAGCATTCAGACACATTAACATTATCCCAGGGAAAATTAAGAGTAGTATGCAGGATTTCATAATTGTACAAAGATAAGTGCAGACAGATTATGATTATTGTTTATTGTTTATTTTAAATTTCTGAGCCCCTTCCTTACATGTTAAGCTCTTCCTAATACAGAATAACACTTGCCAGCAGGGGTCACTCTGAGCTAAATTTTGAAAGTTGAGAAGACGATCTTTACAGTTTTGAAAACATATTCAAAGGAAAGGCCACCCTAAATAATAATAAAGAGTGATATTCTCATTTCTATTATTCTCCATTCAGAAGGAAAGGATGCTCCTCTCTGGGGTGCATGTAAAGTTATATGGCAGGAAACTTTTGTATGAAGGCTCAATTTGAAGTATGGCTTTGAATATCACTGAGCATTAGGTGCTCACCACCTGACCTTTTGGGAAGAAAATCTTAAGTGTACAGACGGTCTAGCTGATTTTCAAAAAGCTTCTTAGATATTTAAATAAGCCTTAAGAGTTATGGATCAGAGTGATAGTTTTATGCACGACTAATATATGAGCAAATACAGAGCCTGGAAAGTTTCTTGTAAAAATTAATGTGTCACAGTTATAGAATGGGGGACAAAAGTTCTCAGTGAGTTACTGTTATAGGTAGATTATATATATATATATATATATATATATAGTAACTCTTTTCTTTCATGTTTTTCAAGAACAACTATAATTGTTACTTCCATAACAACATCTGAATGCTACAACCTGGTACAAAACACACAGTCCTGACACCCGCCTTGTCATCACTTCAGCACCCACAACAGATCATGAAGCACAGCCCAAGTAAACATTTTAACCAGATGGTGTTCCTTCTCTTCCTCCATTTAGGGAGACTATATCCAATAGGTATAAAATTAACTAAAAATATCAAAGGAGTGGAGTTATTTTTAATTAATTTAAAAATATAATGTAATACAGGTAGGTACTGTGGAAAGGAACAAATTACAAGTAATTACTTACTTCCCAGCTTTGCCCAAATATTCCAGCTTCCAACTCTGAGCACAATGGAAAGATTTGTGGCACATTGGAAAGGAGGTTTAGAGCCACTTGATTAGTTGTGAACTGGAAATGAATGTAAAGTTTCTCCAAAAGGCCACCCGTGGGGCCAAATAAGAGATTTCAGAAGTATGGGAGAAGGAGGCTGTGATCTCAGCATACTATTCTGAGCACACACACCTATTTCCTTTTGGTTTGATTTTTCAGTGCAACTAACAGCATGGTTAAATCTTTTAGAAAAGTGCATTTCAGACAGGTCTATTATTAAGCAATACCTCTAAGTATTGCAGATTTTTTATTGAGAACTCAGGATCTTGAAGGGCACTAAAGCTCCTTTCACAATATACAATTTTAGCACAATGATTCCACATAATTCCATCCCATGGAATCCCAGGATTTGCAGTTTTGTTGTTAGCTGCCCTTATGTCAATTCAACTCATGGTGACCCTGTGGATGAGACATCTCCAATCCCAGTTATCCCCCACTGCTCTGCTCAGATCCTGTAAATTCAGAGCCACAGCCTCCCTGACTGAGTCTATACATTTGGTATGTGGTCTTCCTCTCTTTCTACTACTCTCCACCTTTCCTAGCATTATTGCATTTTCTAGAGTTTTGCCTTCTCATGATGTGGCCAAAGTATGACAGCTTCAATTTGACCATTTTGGTTTCCAGGGAAATTTCACATGTTATCTGTTGCAGGATCCGTTGTTGTTGTTGTCTTTTTAGTCATCCATCATATCCTCAGTACTCTTCTCTAGCACCACATTTCAAATGAGTTGATTTTCTTCTTATCTGCTTATTTCACACTCCAGCTCTCACAGCCCTATAAGATGATGGAAAATACATTGGCTTGGGCAATATTAACTTCAGTGTTCAGTTGTATATCTTTATTCTTTAGAATCGTGTCTAGTTCTTTCATAGCTCCCCATTCCTAGTCTTCTTTTGATTTCTTGAATGCAGTCTCCATTATGATCTGTGTTTGATCCGAGGTATGAGAACTCTTTTAACTTTTTCAATTTCCATTTGCAGTTTACAGAGTGGTATTTATAATTCTCAGCTAGATAGCTCAGGTGCCTCACCAAACTATATACATCAGGATTCCATAGGATGCACCCATGGCAACTGAAGTAGAATCATAATGGTATAATTGTATAGTGTGAAAGGGCCCCATGTTATAACTACCATGAAGAATCCTTTGTCTGGTCACTATAGTCATACTGAATGTTTTTAAAAAACATTGTTGACGGGTTGAGTGTATTTGAAAGACTCAGAGGCCACAGAAGTGGAGATCAGGGCTGCATGCAGCCCATGGGCCACACTTTGCCCACCCCTACTATAGATGGTGAGATGGGGCCATTTAGTCACATGTAGCAGTTTGGGGAGGGTCATGTCATGGCTTCCCAATCATTCTTAGGCTGTATCTGTATTGCAGAAATAATAAATTTTGACATCGCTTTAACTGCCATGGCTCATGGCTGTGAAATGGTGTTTATTTAGAAGTCTCACCAATTGCAGAAGTCAGAGTCATTTTCCTAGCCCAGTCAACTTCTAGACTGGGGACCGGGGAGGAGGTATTATGCTGTCCACCTCAGGCAGCAAAATGTCTTGTGCTGTCTGTACCCAAAAACTTTCACAACTGCTGCTCCCAAATTGTGGAACAGCCTCCCAGAAGAGATCCATCTTATTACTTCCTTGGATGCTTTCAGGAGAGTAATTAAGACGGATCTCTTCCAGCAGGTGTACCCACCTGATCTTATATGAGAGATTGCTCCACTCCTTCAACTGTGATGGCTTGGTAATTTTGTTGTCTTGTTATTTAATGATAGAGCTGGTTTTTAACAAAATTATATTGTTGCTGTCTTTATTGTTGTTTTTATTTATGTATTTTTAGGTTGTAATCCTACCTCAATCCAATCAGGAGAGACAGGAAAAAATAAATTATTATTATTGTTATTATTATTATTACTACTACTACTACTACCTGGTAGGCCACAGTATATGATTTGAGAGGTGTGTGTGGCTTGATGGTCTGCATGATTCATGACCTGATGTCAACGTATTCCATTATTGGGTATATTATTATTATTATTATTATTATTATTATTATTATTTTGTTGTACTGGTGTGCAACGTAGAGAGATCAGGATGTTCCTTGTCTCAAGCTGATTTCACTTGCCAGCCACAGTAAGTGGTAGCAGAGGGAAGGAGGAAAATAAGAGAATATTCCTCTCATATTCCTCTCCACAGTTTTAGAAAACACACTAGAAAGTAGCAGAAAAAAAAAAAATATAATCCCAAAGATATCCAAACTATGCGTGCATTTATTTTGAGTTGCTGGTGATGTTATCAACATTGACATAACTGTAGAAGTTTCACTGCACATACATAGATTGCCAGTTATTCTCTAATTTAGTTCACTGGCTCTCTATTGATTGGCAGCTCTCTGGGAAACTAGATTGACTTATCTAATTCATTTTAATGCAGGTTCTTGGATGTAATATTTCTCAGTGTCAAGGCAGGAAGAGAAATAGAAATGGAGAAAGGGTAAATGAAACACACCCGCAATAATTTAAATAGGGCTCCCAACTACTTACAGAACAATCCTTTGCATATTTACTCAAAATTAAGCTCCATTAACTTGAATGAGAGTTACTCCCTAGTAAATATAATTAGGATTGCATTCAAAGAAAAACAATAGTTGATGAATGATCCATGAAAAGAGAGAGAGATAAAAAAAAGCATAAGGACACAGAACTCTTGTATTCATATTTGCAAGTCATCTTGTGGCAATAAAACAGCCCCTAGAGAACAGAATGTGGGTCAGTATTATTGTATGAGGTGAGTCACACCTAGTTGTTATACAGCTGTGCATTTTGATTGTTATATAAGATCTCATTGCAGAAACCCAAAATTCCAGAATTCCAAACTGAGTTCACATTAAAACCATGGAAAAATATTACTCAAGGATGAAAGAGAGACACCACGCTAGCCAGGTAGCTTTAGTTGGAAGTAGTGGTCTGGTACCAGACACAAGTTCAAAACGCACCAAAAATGTGTCCATAAAATGGAGGAGAAGATGGATACTCTACTTATGAGACAGAGATAGCTGAACAGTATAGATTATTGCCTTGGGCATTGTTCCAAGGGGATATATGAAATTCACCTTAGTCCTATAAATCATTAGGATCTTGCATCACTGTTTTTTAATGAGCCAAAATGAGAAGCCTTGTAAACTAATTTGAACAAATACAGAGTATTACTCGCAGCAGGAGACTGGAAACATCAATCAGCTCATGCAACTTTGGTTGTGAGAGGTTCTTGTATGAATCTTTCATCTGAAAAAAAAAAAAAAAGATACTCAGAACTCAACAATAGATCTTGACAAGATGCTCATGTGTGTGAATGCTCCAGAGAGAACTGACTCCTTGTTTCACTGTGTAAGATGATAAAAATATTCAATTTCCAAGGTCGAGACTAAAGCAAACTTACCTGCTCGTTAAAGAATAATGCAACCTGGCTGTTTTACATAATGTTTTGTAAATTAAGCTTCATGGTAGCTGCATTTATTTTCAAGTCTTGTCTAAACCCTCCAGAGAAATACCAGCTCCACTCTGAAGAAACTAGGTATTTTATAAAGTTCCATGAGCTGGAAAGCCTTCTTTAAATGTATCCCATGATAGGAGGATTCCAAATCATCATCACTTCCCCCTCCTCTCTCTATTTTATGTAAAATCTGCCTGGAGCCACACAGGAGGTCTCAGCACAGTGCTCTGTGACTCTGAAAAAGCATACAAATCAAAAGTGGCACTTTCCTACAAAGAAGACTTTGAAGAATAGCTGTCCACTTGGAATGAATGAGTTGCCTTCCCATGTAAGAGGATGCTAGTGTTAGGCTACCTTCAAGGTTCTGAATACCCTGAAGCACTTTGGGGGGTGGAGAGGTATTCAATGGGCTGACACCATAGATGCTAAGCAGCTTTTGAAATCTAAGGGAATTTACACTAGAGAAAAGGGTGGCGGTGCAGTGGGCTAGAGGGAAGAGCTTAAAGCAAAGTTATCATTATATGGTGACAAGAATACCTAACACATTGGGTATGTTTTATGGTGCTTGTGATGTTAGATGCTTGTTGGCAAAATTTAAATGCCTTTCATCATGACAACATTTTTGTGACTTTTATATGGAACAGGCGGGATGCTGCCAAAAGCACTTATAAATTTAATTCGTTCAATTTGAGGGGAAATGGGCATGCTTAATTGTCCTATTAAAATCAAAAGGATCACACATACTGAATAACTAGCCAGCTGTGCTACCAGGTTTATGTGACAATTAATTGTATGTGTGTACATGTGTGTGTGTGTGTGTACACGTGCATAGGCAGATGAAAGCCTTCTTACTATTTTCAAGAATATTTGTGCAGTCTGGAAGAGTAGCATAGTATATCGATTTACAGGCTGACTGACTGATTGAGTCAAACACTTATCTCTAATCTTGCCGGTGGATATGCACCACTCAGGGTGACAGAGGTCAGGTATGACACCCATTCAATCCAGTCAGAAAAGGATTGGGATCCATCTTGCACAAATGATTTCATTTCAGACTTCCAAAGGCACTGAATCAATATGGGGGATACTTTTTTTTTACAGTCTTGGGTACTTTCCTTGCAGCCCAGAATAAATCCCAGAAGTAACACCCTTGACATGGGAGCCACCAACTATTTCTGTCTAAATGTGTATCTTTTCAATAGAGCTCTCAGAGCTGTAAAGGTTAAGACTGTAGGCCCTATAAGCCTCTATATGTATAAACAACAACAACAAAAAGTTTAGCAACTTTTGTGATGGTTTGTTGTTCTTAACTGCCTTTGAGTTGACCCCAGCTCATGGTGACTCTGTGGATGAGACATTTCCAAGGCCTCTCAACTATAGGCAAGATGTTCTAATTCATTACTCTGCATGCTAGTTTAAACCCAAGCAGCACAATTTCCACATTGTGATGATAGTTTTACTAGAACAAGAAAAGGGGGAAAATTAGATTTGTCTAATAAAGGTAATAAATAAATACATAGCACTACCTTTCTGAAATTTTGTGCCTGTCTATGACCATAATAAAGATTCTATTCTAGTCTATATTGTGCTTTTAGGATAGCATATTCCTCTGAGGTAAGAGATTATGCTGATGGAAGCAGTATTGCTGGTAGGGTCTAACTTGTCAGACATGCATTTGCTGGGGAAAAAGAAAAAAAAATGTACCAAACAGCTACTGGGCAGGAACAGTAGTGGGGAGTACATTGATGGAGAATCCCTCAGAGACCATGGCAGTGGCACCATAGTTAACCTTTGTTAGTATTTTGCAGAAGAAGGCATGGTAAACCCTTTTTTAATGCCTTTTACCTTCTGATCACAGATCACTCTCCCCTAAGATGGTTAGATACAATGAAGGATAATAATCTGCATCTGGTCTGATGGTACCTAGTTTTGCAACCCTATGCTTTTCAAATGTTATATTGCAAAGGTACTATTAATGCTAATGCTGATTTCTTTTCCTGGCAGAGTCTGTGGCTGTTCCCTGGTCTGGCACCCACTTGGTCTGGCAGTTTTGTGAGACAGGAGGAGAGGAGTTGGGATGTGAATTGACAGAACAGAATATTCTCCAACAATCTCAAGAGGATAGGGATGGAAGAGAAGCTCTCAGTCTATGAGAAGGAAGGGAGAATGGGAAGAAGAAGAGAGAAGGACAGAATGAGGAGGAGGGATCGGGAGGACTGGAGACTTTAAAAGGGAAAGAGAAAACTGAGAAGGGAGCAAAAGTTCTACTGGAGGAGGAGATGAGCAAAGTATCATCCTCAAGTCAGGGAGAGGTGACTGGAGGCAAGAAGGGAGACCTCAGGGAGGAGGCAGTGAGAGACAAGATGGGGGAAGAGGGACAGCAAAGGCTAACAAGAGACGCCAGTCCTGGCACCACATGGAGACACTTCCTCCTGGATTTAGGGGAGGAATGAGTCGTACACATAGTGGCTGTACTCCAGTGTTAGAGGAAGAGAATGCTGGTTTTTGGAGAACTTTGTCAGAGTAGTTGTTCAAGCTGGCAAGGACTGAGTAGCTGAATTCAAGGCTACCGGTGAGGACTGAAGTCGCTCGGGGAAAGGTAACATTATAGATGACCTCCCTGTGTTTATATTGGGTGAATTAAACCTATCTTTGTTTTGGATAGCACATACAGGGCTTGTGATCAATAGAACTGTTCAGGAAAGCACATGGCCTCTGTAATGTGTGTTTGGAAGTGATGGAAACTCCAAGATGAAGTGTCCGTAACCCCACTGCAGTCAAAACTCTAATTAGTGGAAATTTTAATTAGCTCAAAATTGAGAGGGGACTGGCTACAAAGGCCCAGCAAAATCATTTCCCATTTTGTATACCAAGGGACCTAGGAATTCTAAGAAATGAAGCAGAGATAGGCTTCTCCCATATTTATTAAAAAGGGAAAATCACACAGCAATACAAACACACAGACACTCATTCATGGCTCGGGGTGAATAGAGGTTAACTTTGGGATAGGTTTGAAGCACCACTAATGGAGATACTTACTAAAGAAGAGACTTGCTCCTGGAGTCCAATTTGTGAGATGGGATGAGACACAGCTGTTTGGAGTGTGTTGATTGAATGGAAATGCCAGGGCTAAATCAGAGTGACATGGAGTCCTGAAATCCGAAGATAAATTTCTAGGGGTTTTAAAGGGCAAAATCTAGCCTCTAGCAAAGGTGCCTGATTGATAATAGTAATAGTAATAATAATAATAATAATAATAATAATTATTATTATTATTATTATTTCTTATCTGCCAGGGATAGGTCTGGTTTGGTCATGCGGCTGTAAGGAGAGAGGACTGATAGGTTGGTTGAATTGAGGACAAGAGGTTATGTCGGCCATTGCACCATTTGGGTTGGTGCTGCTGGAAAAAATATCCAAATAGACCCCAATTTGGGCAAATACCACCCCTAGCATGTGTAGTACCAATTTTAGAGCCCCAACTTTCTTGTTCGTCCCTACATTTTTTGATGACAGCACCCTGGGCTACCATCGCTGTCACCAATTTATATGTGGTGAATTCCCAGTCTCTCAGTTCACCCACAATCTATTTGGCAGCGTGTCTTAATATTCACACGGAGGCCAAGTTGTATTCCAAAACACTAATAAGGTTTATTTAAAAAAATACAAAATAAATTATAAAGTAGCTTCAAATATGTTATTATTGACTTATTGCTTAGTTACAAACAGTTCCTTAACCTATTAATAACCATACAGCCACTCAGGCAATCTTATCTCCAATACCAAGGCCAAAATCTTCCTTAAAACCACAGGCTTGTTCTGAGCCTCTCTCTCCTAGACTCCCTCAAGCCTATCCAGTCCCTCTCTGGACTCTTCAGACCCTTTCCTGGTCTCCAAACCAACCTGAAATGTTCCTTCAGGAATCCCAAGAGCACACCTTCCCTTTGATGTAACTCTTTTCCTCCAAACTCAATCAAACTAACCCCCTTTTCACTCTCTGCAAGGCTCTTTTATAGCCTGCCCAGCCTGCTTCTCATTGGCTGGTCTCATGTTGCTCTGTGATTGGCTGATTTGGGCAAATACCACCCCTAGCATGTGTAGTACCAATTTTAGAGCCCCAACAATTACATATTCATAATCCGCATGGTGCTGGGAGTCCAATTAAGGGCTTCTTTTTAAAGGTCAAGCTTCACTGTGAGTTGTAAGAGCATTGCGTTTGGTGGGAAGGGCTAAAAATATTCCAGAAAAATTGCCCTGCAGAGTACCTGTGAAGGTGCTCCTGCCTCATTGGGTGGAAACAGTCATCCTTGGTGCTGTTTTTGTGGCACAGACCTCCCATTGCCTTGCATGGTCGAGGGTGGCTTGAGCAACATGATGAACTCTCTCATGAGAGAGGTCCATCGTGTTAGGGTCAGCCCTTCAGCAATGGCTCCGAATAGGAAGTTGCGGCCCCAAACACAGCATTTATACTGTGCCATGGACACAGAACCAAGGATGGCCTCTTCCTCCCAGTGGAAAAAAAATGAAGTGGGGGACAAGTTCCCCTGCCTCTCCCATCTTGCTTTAAAATAGAAAAGAGGTCTCTTCCTGGTCATGGTCATGGTTGTGGCTAGGTGATGAGTAGGCCGATCTCTGGTGGGGGAGATCTAGTTTGCACTACAGTGCGTGCAACTCTGCTAGCTGTCTCTTAACCCAGCAGCTTAAGCAGCAGAACCTACCACTGTTAAAATTTGAATCCCCAAAATGATGGCTATAGGATTTATGAACAGGCAGGGAATTGCTTCTCTGGTTGAGGACCAGTCCCATGATCCACTCCATGAATTCTCGGCTGTATGTTTCATTTCCTGGGTGACCTTAATTATCTGTTTTGCTTTGAGGTCCACTGTCAATTTATTTGACCCTCAGTCTGCTCAATTCGTTTGGCAGCCTTGCTCAAATTGCTTAAGAGGTGCAACCACCGGGACATGGGAAGTTCATCCTCTAGATGAAGTCTCTGGATGAGTTTATTGTCTATTTGATATAGTTTGTCACTCACATAATCATTAACAATTTCATGTAAATAAATTTCTTTTCCATAGCAGTTAATAAAATGCATTCTGAAAAACCATGGGTTCCCTCTAGATCTGTTTATAGGTATTCAGCACTCCAGTGGCATTACCATGACATGGTTGCACAGAGTCTGGAGGCAGAAGTAGTAATGTTTAATTGTACTAAAATGGTTTCCTTTACTGGAATTATCACATTTTCTTGGATGTTCTATGTGGGGGTTCCTTCTAGACTGCCATAGCATCCATTGATTTGTATTAACACACCTGGCCAAATCATAGTGGTGGGTGGTACTGGTCCAGTACAAAAGCTTTTCTGGGTCATTGCAGTATTGCTATCTGCAAGGGGGAGCCCAAAGTGAGAGGCAGGGTGGATGATTTGGGGATCCCAAATCTTCTCATGATATATTCCTATCTTCAAAATCTTATTAGCTCACTGGGCTCCGGCTACTTTCATAAAATCTGCAGGGTATGGAGGGCATCAGGGTATCGGGCTTTAAGCAATCCCATGACTTCTGGCTTAATCCATTAAGGAGGCTTGGATTAACTGAGAAGCAAATTATATTAGACTACTTTGTACTTGGGAACATTGTATGGCTATAGAGAGGTTGTGAATGCTATTCTGTAGTGAGTGTCCAGTATCTATGATTATTTTCTTTTCAGCTCCCACCCACTCAGGTAGGATGTGGCCAATTAAATCTACACTATGAGCTACATTAGTAAAATCCATTGATATGGAAACTCCTAAGTCCTGTGTTTTAGATCCTATCAAGCCTAGTTTGTTTGCTAGGACTTTGGAACCTATGGTATTTAAGACACCTTCCCCTACTCCCAAGCCTCCTAGTACAGTTCCGGTGAGATCCCGTTTTTCTTGAAAAGGCAGTGAGTCACTGGGTGCTATCATTTTTCTAGTTGTTCCCACTGGGACCAGGCTGTCTTTAAACAGGGACTGCATGCAGGGATGGTTTTGGCTGCATTAACTGCAGCCAGATTAAGTAACATTGTAGTCATGATGGGTTGTGCCTCCGAGTCCATGAATGCAGACACATCCCTGCTGATAACTATGGCCTCATACAGATGGCCCAAAAGGGCCGTCTGTGTGGCGTGAATAGAGTTAGGGAGCGCCTCTTCTCCTGTTTCATTTTGGTGCCCTTTAACAAATCAGACCCATGTGGGGGCTGTCCTTTCCTGAATCAACTGTAATACTATTTGCCACTGCTCTCTGTGTGTGGTGGGTTTATCGTCATTGGTCTTTCGTTCCCTGGTCATCCATATGGGAAACCAGTCCATAGATGCATTTATTATCCACTGGGAGTCTGTGTATATAGATAGTGGAGTATTTGGGTCTTCAAACTCTAAGATGCGAGGAGCGCCTCCCTGATAGCACTTTACATGGGACCACATCATCCCTGCTGGGCTAAAATGGGAACCACTTCCATTTAGCCACTTAACTTAATGGGAGCCACCTCCCTGCTGGACTTCCTGGGACCAACTTTGCCAGCGAACCTGTGTGGGACCCCCATGTCCCTGCTAGCCTTAATGAGACCAACTCCTGCTAGCAACTTGTGAGTAGGAGCTGCATGCTGCCATTCACTTCACAAAGCCTATTGAGTCACTACTGCAGTTTAGTGCCTAATATATCCTTCACTAGACCCTGGCCTAAGGATCAGGTCAATTTTCCTGCTAACCTTTTTCACTAGGTAGCACTGACGTTGCTGTCCTCTTTGGGGCTCCACCCTCGGTAGGTTCCTAGCAATAACCAAAACTCTAGCCCCTAGCTAGATTCTCGCCTTGAGTTTTCTTCTACTTCTCTTTTCCTCAACCTTGTGCCTCAGAATTTATGGCCTCTGGACTAGGACGTTTCCATCCCTTTGCTTAACTTTGCTCATCCAAGGTGGTTTTGTGACTGTGGTGTTTGGGATTTAGTTTTTTGGGGGATATGAATGGGAAGGGATCTGCCTCTGTCTCCCAACCCATGATAATGAAAAATAAAATAAAAAGAGGGTGTCAGGAATCTATAATGACTTCACACCCAAGGGTGGCGTTGACACCTGGGTGGCATACCAGAGCCAGCATACAGAGCATCCAACCCCAGAAATGGGGTTAGCCAACCCAAGATAACCCTTTGCCCTTATGGCCAGTCACACAAGAAACAGCACTCACACACTTTCCTATTTATCTCTGTGTCTGCCACAATTTCTTTTGAATCCGCATTCTCTCTATGTTCAAGATGTGAGCAGTCCAAGTGATCAGTTTGGAAAATTCAGATTCTGGGGGGAAATTAATTGTCTACATTCTCCACCAAAACGTAGCTACAAGGGCCCAGCAAAATCGTTTCCTGTTTTGTATACCAAGGGACCAGGGAATTCTAAGAAATGAAGCAGAGAAAGGCTTCTCCAATCAAAGTTTTATATTTATTAAAAGGGAAAATCACACAGCAATACAAACACAGAGACACTAATTCATAGCTAAGGGAGAACAGAGGTTAATTTTTGGATCTATTCGAGACAGAACTAATGGAGATACTTACTAAAGAAGAGGCTTGCTCCTGGAATCCAATTTGTGAGAGGTGATGAGAAACAGCTGTTCAGAGCACGTTGGTTCAACAGAAATGCTCAAGCTAAATCAGAGTTCAGAGTGAAGTGGAGTCCTTCTGAAATCCAAAATAGCATATGGAGGAGAAATTTCTAGGGTTTTTTAAGGGCAAAAATCTAGCCTCTAGCAAAGCTGTCTGATTGCCTATGTGATCTCTAACCAAAAGGTGTTTGATTGTTTAGGACTGCCTGAGTGAGATAATCTGATCTGTCAATAATCAAGGGAAGTGGGAAGGGATAAAATTGATATCTGGCTTATAGAGTTGTGGGCAAACATCGCCCATCCTTCTGAGTGTGGAAGGTGCTGGTAGCCTCATTAGTGACTCACAAATTACCTGAAGGGTGTTGTCCCATGAGGCTGAACTCATCTGAGTGCATGTCTTATTGCCTTGGAGATTCTAGCTGCCAGCCTAGCAGGCTCCATTTGAGGTCATGGAGAAGACCACATACACACTCACCAAAATGTAAAAAAAAAATAATAAAAAAAAATAATGCATTATGGCTAACACCACCCAAGGACAGGGAGGAATCACACTTCATCAATAGTTTCTCATTACAAACACAGTCCCAATTCAAACTGTTTTATGGTGTCTTGTGATAAGCAAATGGGAGTATTTATAAATATCCATATGAGTATTGTGCAGAATGAGAGAGCTAGACCTTATGATCAGAGTTTCATGGTGTCAAAAATTTTGTTATCGTTTTTATTTTTTAATTACTCACGCCCAAACACATGGGCAAAATGAAGTAGCTTCAGGCTGTGTATGAGAGTTGCATTTAGATGGCACATGTCCTGAATGTGACCTGAAGCTGTGCAGAGGCTGTGCCAATGAAATAGAACTGGGCCAAGAAGGAGCAGGTAGAATCTGCTCCTTCTGGCAGCCCAGTTTAGGACTGCAGAGGCAGCCTGGATTGGGACCAGGCACGTGTGGTTGCCATGATCATGGTGCAAATGGCACCACCACAGCCTCATCTCTCTTTTGCACTTGTCCATTTCAAGCATGCAGTATAAACTTTACCTTTCTACCTCTTAGGAAAACATATTATCTAAAGCAAATTCTTCAGTAAGGTGTAGTTGGTGATGGTTAGCTCCATTTCCATTCTTACTCTTTGTGAAAAAATAAATAAAATAAAAATTAGAATGTTTATCAGTGCTATTCTTTTTGCAAATCTTTTTTGAATGCAGTCTAAATATAAAGTAATATGGTTAAAGTAAAAGCCAAGGCTTGTGTATCATGGGTAACAGAGATGTGCTAGTTTTAATTAGGTGCTACAAGGTAGGACGTAAATACCCTAAAGACACCAGATCCTGTCTGATTTTCAAAGCTACGCAAGGCCAGCCTTGGTTAGTATTTGGATTTTGATGGGAGACTGCCAATGCCAGGTGCTGTAGGCTATATTTCAGAGGAAGTAACTGGCAAAAGCACCTCTGAATATTCATTGTCTAAGAAAACCCTATGAATAGTTTTTTGTGGAGCTTTCAGGCTATGTGGCCATGTTCTAGAAGAGTTCCTTTCTGATGTTTCGCCAGTATCTGTGGCTGGCATCTTAAGAGAATGATAGCCTGGAAAAGGATTTGAAGATATATATCCTGTGTGACCCTGGGAAGGAAGGAGTAATTTGCAAATGTATTGTTCTGTTGCTAATGGCAGTCCTCAGGGTGGCAGGATATGCAAACAAGGATTAATGTCTGCTACTTGGTGCTCATTGTCTGCTGGGAATCCCCTGGTCTTAGGCTGTTGCTCATTTGCACAGGTTGAGTCTTGACCTTGCTGTCCTTCAGGACTGGTAGCCACGCCTTGTTTACTCTCAGGGTTTCCTCTTTCCTCTTGAAATTGTCCAGGTGTTTATGGATTTCAATGGCCTCCTTGTGCATTCTGACATGGTAGTTGTTGGCATGGTCCAGAATTTCAGTGCTTTCAAACAGCATTTTATGCCCAGGATAGTTTATAGCATGTTCCGCTACTGCTGATTTTTCCGGTTGACCCAGTCTGCACTGTCTCTCATGTTCCTTGATTCTTGTTTGCACACTGCGTTTGGTGGTCCCTATCTAGATCTGTCCACAGCTGCATGGAATGCGGTAGACTCCTGCGGCTGTGAGAGGGTTTCTCTTGTCCTTGGCTGAGTGAAGCATTTGCTGGATTTTCTTCGTTGGTTTGTAAACCATTTGAAGGTTGTGTTTCTTCACCACTTTCCCTATTCTGTTTGTGACTCCTTTGATGTATGGTAAAAATATCTTCCCTTTGGGTGGTTGCTCGTCTTGAGTCTTCTGGGTTTTTCTGGGCCTGGCAGCCCTTCTGATGTCTGCGCTGGAGTAACTATTTGCTTGTAGAGCCTGGTCCAGGTGTTTCAGTTCATCTTCCAAGAAGTGGGGCTCACAGATCAGTTTTGCCCAGTCTACCAGGTTTTTTTATAGTGGTTCTTTTTTGTCCTGGGTGATGGTTATTAACCCTACGAAATCCATGAGGTTGCCATAAGTTGATAAGCAACTTAAAGGTAGACACAATCACATACACACAAATGTAGTAATTGTGCAGTGATGTTGCAGAGCATTTTAAGTGGAATGTAGAATGAGTTACCTCTGTCCAAAGTCCCACTGCAAGTTGCTGTGTTTATTGTATTGGGTACTAATACACTCTGTTCCATTCAACTGACCTTTGTATTTGGTAGGAGGCTAGTACAACAGGGAAGCCTTGCAGCAGTCAAAGTCTGGTACCCACTGCTGTTGGAAAACCTGGTTCATGGCATTTTCAAATGTTTCTGGCTCAGTGAATTGATTGGAAGAGGCACTGAAAACTACTGCTCTCGTACTTCTTATTGGCAATGGATACTGCTAAGGATGCTTAGGTCTCTACTGTTGCTCAGAAGCTGGGAGTTTAAAGATGAGGCTTGTCTGGCATTAAGACAGCATTCTCTAGTCTGGACATACCAGGGACATCTAGTTTAAATCTCCAAAGCAGAGCGGAGATTTATGAAGTATGTGGAGGGATGGGAGAAAAGTATATGGCACCAGTACTTGCTCTTAGCTTTCTGATAGCTGAAGCTTCAAAATATCCTTCAAACAAGCCCAAATGTGGCCTTCTTTAGAATTTTGGATTTCTTGAATCCACCTCCTTTTATTTATTTACATTTTCACCAGAAGCAACAACCATTACCACCAATTTGTAGGTTATGTAGAACCACTGTAAACCATTAACAGAAACCTATTACACATACATGCACACATACACACATTCTATGTCAGATAGCACATTTTGTGTCACATGATAAATTTAGGATTGCCAGGCCTCTTCTCCAGTTGCCAGGGTGAATGTGGAAGCTGTGGAATGGCCTGCCGGACGAGTTGCGTCTTATTCAATCTATTGAAGGCTTTAAAAAAGCTCTAAAGACACATCTCTTCCGGCAGGCCTACCCAGAAGATGTTTAACACCTCCTGGCTCCGAAATGCATGTCTTGTGTGTTTCCACCTTCTCTTCAGCATTTTTCACCCTATACAGCTAAGACCACCGGGTCGGAACTTTTCGTTGCTGTTTTATTTTATTTTTATTTGTTTATTTTAGCTATTTTAATTTTGCTGTGATTTAATCCTGTTTTAAGGTGGGGGGTGGGGGGTAATGGGATGGGATATTTTAATATGTACTGTTTTTTAGCCTTGTTGTAACCCACCCCGATTGCTTGCTCAGAGGGGCGGGCTAGAAATAATAATAATAATAATAATAATAATAATAATAATAGGATTCTCAGGGCAAAACTTCTTCAAAGGTGTGTGAATATATAGTGTTGTCATTAGCTGGACTTGGTACTTTGTAATTTAATGATGTACTCTGTGCAACTGAAGTTGATGCATAATGTATCAAGGCTGCCCTTTGTAACATCACCTTTATAACATCACCAGGGCCCATTTCCTGTGACATCAGAAGAGGATGCCCCTAGGTCTCAGGTTTTGGTCCTGAAATCTCAGGGCCTCGGACAATCCACACTTGAAAGACTTACTTAATTTTCATGGGATAAAGTTCCATTGATGGAAAGGCTTGGCTCTATGAGGAATTGGGGGAGCATGAGGAATTGGCAGATGCAAAGGGAAGTTTTTCCCTCTTCCTCTTCTTAAAAAACAAAACAAAGAACATTGGATCTAACCCTTAAACTTGCAAAACAATGCATTTAGTCAAACAGCATTGGTTTGTGACTGCTAATTTACAGTTCCAGTGAAGCAACTGTGTACATGTTTCCATTTCTAATAAAGAGATAATATCCAGAATAATAATTTGCTAGAGGAAATTAAACTTCTGATGTATGGCTTATTAAAAGAGACTAGAATAAATGTATATAGGCAGTAGTAAGTATGAAATTATTTCCCAAATGTGTACGGGTACTAGGTTCATATTCCACCTGATTGACATGTCTGTATGGGCCATTACTATGCTAGATTTCTGCATTTCTAAGAAGAGGAGGAGGAGGAGGAAGAGGAATTCTGTTTTCCTAATATTATATTGTTCTTATAATGCTATGAAATAACCCTTTGTTTAAAAATGATGAAGAATAAGAAGGCAGCAGCTAGTCAAGGTATTAAATTAAAGTGAAAAAAAAAATCCACCAAGTCACTTAAACACACTCATTATTATGGCCCTTGCTACCTCGGGCCACTGGAGAACTTATAATTTAGTCTGCATTATGCAGTTTGAAGTGTTTTATGTTCTGCATGGGAGCAGGCTGCAATTCAAATATCATTGGCCATGAAAAATATGCACATACATTTAGCATGGAAAATCTCCAAGGGCATGACAGAAGAGACGGGCACATGTTGCCGCAGCGTGATGGAGAATTTCTCTGAATTAATCATTTGGACATAGTTTATCACCATTTTAGAGTTTTGCCAGAGACATTTCCTCCCCATTTGTCGGAGAAGCTTATTATACTTGCACATCTCCAGAAGATAATAAGGCCAAAGCCTTTGATGCTTAAAGGGAACTGGCTCTGTTAGATTCTGTTATGACACAGACAACTTCTCCACTGACAGAGCCGTTCAGATAACAGGAGTAATTGCTTATTTTATTGAGTTTAGGGAATTGTGTTCCATTCTCCCTCCTTGCCTATTACATCAGTTATTATGACCTGTCTTCTGTCATAATTTAGGGGGGAGTGTAGAATATGCATTCTGAAAGCATTTACTGAAAGAAAAGAGCACTTCGTTTAAATATTTCGTCCATATTCCCAAAGTGCATATAGTATAATTTTTATAGAGCTGAGCTGGAGCTACTCATTGCTCTTCGGGCTGAGTTACAGCAGTCTTGGTGGAAAAATAACTCTCCCCTCTTCAGTGATTTTGAGAGATATTTTGGGGACTGTTTGTGAAAATATTTGCCATATATATATTACTCTTTCAGTTATAGCAATTTGCAAACCCCAAACACTTTGTTCCTCTCTCAAATATCAGGGATTTTTTTTAGCTTCCCTGGTGCCTTTCTCTGCAACTCTTCTTCAGTTTCAGAAACAACACCATAACTGGAGGGACATATAACTTTCAACCAGTCACCACTGACCTAGTGGAGCCAACAGGCCTTGCAGGAATGAGTAACTGGCAATTTCCAATGAGCAGGGATGAAGATCTGCCATTGTCCTCCCAGATGTGTCCAAGGGTTAATTAAATCCCCACCTTTGAAATAAACTTAATTACAGAATCTATTAACACAGATTCAGTCTGTTTTTAAAAGACTTTTATGTTTTTATGCCTGCTGATCTCTTTTTGTACCAACTAGCCTGATAAAGAGTTCTGAAAAATTCACATAGTTCTGCAGAATTTGAATGTGTCCTCAGACAGGTTTATTCAACTGGATTCTGATTTTTCTCTCCCATATGGACAAGCACAGCCATCTTTGTTTTTTTTTCATTTGTGCCAACAATGGAATCTACCACCAGTGGAAGATGACCTTTTTTAACCACCTAAAGAGGGACAGCACTGAGTGTTCTACCTCTCCCCTCACTAGGTAAGACTCATTTGCCTTTTAAAAAATCAAGACTGCCACCTGAAATTGAATCTCCAGATTTCCTTATGTAAATATGGTCAGGTATCTTGTATTTTGCTCCATGACTATTCAGTAAGTTTGTGTTTTGCCCAACATAACATGCAAATTTTTGAATGGCAGCCAGACTTTGCATTCCAGAAATGGAGGCCCACCATTTCAGCTCCATCCTATTCTACATTGCTAGATATAACCTTGTGCCTGGATTTCTAAGTGTATTTCCCCTTTCAGTATGCAATTTGTATTTCGGGACTGAGCTTAACCACAGACCTCATGGCTGGCCTTTTATGTTTCTTGTCCTGTCCCTTACTTTTTGTGCCACCCAGCCTAATGAGGAATTCTGGAAAATTTCAATGTTTGCACACTTGGTGGTATTGTGGCTGACCCAAATAAAGGTATTGCCCAAGTGTGGATACATGCTTCATATGAATGATGATACACATACTGAGCACACTCTGAATGGTATAAGAGAGAAAGATTGCAAATTGGTTATGTATTATCTTCTTCATACTAAGAACAAAAAGCCTTGGTTTGTAAGATCGATGGCTTGACTACATGTGGATTGGGAAAGGGTGAATTCCCTCAACATTGTGGGAAAGTTGGAGAATAGAGGCTCATCAACAAGAGGGTTATAAAAGCATAATGTCAGGCCCAGCTCTGTCCTAGAGTACTTTTTTCACTCACTTGTTCAGGGTAACAGAATGCTCCTCGGTTTTTGGTCTTGGGTAGTAATTTTGGAGTATACTCATGACTGGCTTAGAGTTTCAAAATAATTCCATAGAACGAGTGGGATACTAGATAAGTTGTGCTCTTTTTTTTTTTATAAGAATGCAAAACAATGCAAATAAGGCACTTTAAATTGAAATCATTCCTTTTGCAATGCAATGCAAATTAGATTTTTGCCTCATTATTTATTTAAGAGGGGTGGTGCTAGGAGGAGGAGGAGGGGGGAATATCATATAGTTCAGTTCTGGCTTGTTTTTGCTGTGATGCCAGTGCTGAATTGTTAGTATTATTATTATTTCTTGGTAAAGAAGCAAGAGTATAGAAAGGTAGAAACAGAGTTATTGGGAGAATGACAATAAGAAAAATAATGAAGGGGGAAAAAAAGAAGAGAGAAGAGAAGACATTGGAAAATGAGTGGGTGGAGAAACAAGGAGGATGTGAATAGCTCACTATGTGAGGAAAACACAGGATTTTGATTTCACACGGCAATGCTGAAAAGCCCCAGGTCTTTTTTGAAAGACTGTCAGCTCCAGCTTGCTTTTTCCTTTCTCATTTTGTTGGAATCTGCTGGTAACATTTAGAAGAGCTGCTTCTTATTTCCAGTGCAATCCCAATATGTGGTTTCATTAGCATCAAAATTATGTGATTTTATGAGTTATTGGATACTGAAGTGTTAAAGCATTAAAAATAAAACGCTGCCCCCTTTTTTAAATGCAATGTCCAGTGCTAATTTGAGGGCAACAGGCTAAAGCTTGCTATAACATACCTATTTGTTTCATTAAAGAATAAACTGTGTGAAAGTGTCACATGATCACAACTCCCATTGAAATAGAAATAACAGAGTTCAATGAGACTATTTTAAGCTATGAAAAGGGCATTTAGAAGCAGCTAACAACAGAAGGTGTCACAATGGGGCAACAGTGTCAACAAAACATGCACCATTGTCTGTTAATCAAATGGTTTGTTTTAAATTTTTGGTTTTTTTTAAACAAAAATGTAATAATGCAATTTTTGAATAATTTTTCCTGATCATGGTCCAGAACAGATGGTCCAGAAGGAGCAGCCAGAAGTCACGTGGCCGCAATTGGTCTGGGACTGCTGTGACTGCACAGCCCACTCCCGAAGCAGGCTGCTGCCACAGTCCCAAATCACCACAACAGGGAGACAGATTTAATCCACTCCTTTTTGATCTGGTCCAAAGGACCAGAATGCAGTGTTGGAGTAGCTTCTAGCTGCTTTGGGGTGTGCATTGTTTGGTGTGTGCATTTCAGCCCTAAGTTAACAACATATTTTTCACTCATTTTCTGCACATAAAAAACTGTTTCCTTTAAAGGCAATGATGCTTTTTGTGCAAAAAGACTAGGTATGAATTTTTCACATAATAAATCCCAAACTGTGAAGATTGTAATTAATTCATGATTCTCCTTGTCAAAGTTTCCTGGATACTAAAGAAACATATTTTTCAACCATATAAAGAATATTTTTGAATATTCTTTCAGTCCTCAATGACAGTGTGACAGAAAGAAAGGCAAGCTCTCAGCTCCAACCTGCAATACAAGGACCTACACAGATTAGCTACTAGATTTGAGTTCAATTGGTTTTGATTTTGTTTCAGGATCTGTGCAGCTAAAGGTTCTGTTCAGCCCATTTTTGTCTTCTACCTTCATTTTTCATGCAGGTCCAAGGCTGTTTTACATTTCAAGGTTATGTATTATATGAAAATGTCGTACTAAACTTAGAGGTACCTTTTGGATATACAGTTGACCATCTCTATTAATGGATTTTGTATCCACGGATTCAATCAGCCTTGGCTTGAAATCTTTTTTTAAAAAATCCTTAAAGCAAACCTTGGTTTTGCCATTTTATGTAAGGGAAACCATTTCATTATATCATTGCATATAATAGGACTTGAGCATCCACAGATTTTGGTATCCACACGGGGCGCTGGAACCAAACTTCAGCAGATACCAAGAGCCCACTGTATAAGATTTAGTGTGACAATGTGCATACACAGAAGTATGAAAACATCATAAGCAACTAAGGGGTGGAATAGAATGCCCCAAAGGTGCGGTTTCAAGCTGCCCCTGAGAGACATGCATTAGGGCTGTGGCAACCGCACACTGTGGCCCCAATCAGGCTTTTTGCCAGCCCAAAAAGAAACAGCAAAAAGCCAGCTTTTCCCTCCCCACCACAGCTTTATGGTGCTCCTGTGTTGTGCAGCCTATAAACTCTGGAGCACCATGATGCTGGCCCACATATGGGCAGCCCAGTAGCTTCTGGGCAGCTTTAGGGTGGCATCAGGGCATGCATCATGTGTACACCACGCCCCAAGCCACCAGGAAGCTGGTGTTTCAATCTGGTCTGTTTGGCTCTATGTACTCCTTTTCTTTCCCAAATCAAGAGGAATGAAAAATAACTCCAGTACACAAAAGTAAGCTCCCATAGAACGACATGGTGTAATTGTAATGCCAAATGCAAACATATGGTTTCGCTGATGAAAGCCCCATTAGGTTCAAAGAGATTTATAATGTGCCCCTATTACATGGTCACTCAGTAGTCACTCACACTGAGTTACTTGCAGGGAAAAATAGCATAGCCTTAGTGTCCCAAGTATGTGTTCTTAGAATAGTAAAATAATAATTATTGCCAACATCAATGTGCTATAGAGTCTGGAACCTGAAACTCACCAGCTTTTTTTAAATTATAATATGAAAATGTATTCGACATATAATCATTATGAAAATATTAAAACAAAATATGAAAGGAAGCCAATAATAATAATAATAATAATAATAATGATGATGATGATGATAATAACCAAATAATAACTCCTTCTGCAAGACCCCAAAGTGTTTATACAAAGTATAGGTCAGAGGGAGATAGAATTCTGGTTGTCTGGTACATAGGAAAGGAGAACAGGGAAATGGGGTCTGAGTTGATCAGTGTTTTGTTTTTTTTTAAATACCCATTCAATTGTGAAAACCACTGAAATACAATAAAAGGTAGAAGGTGGGGAGAGAAAGAGCAAAAGGAAAGAAAAATTATATGTTTTTTTTTAAAAGACAAAACAAAATAAAACAAGACCAACCTGGCATTTCTGCTGCTCTTATGCTCACTTCATTCTTTCCCAGATCAGTTGTTTTGTAAGAAAGGAGTCTTCAGGGGTCATTTTTTTCAGTCCATTGAAACTTTGGTGCATCCTCATCAACACCTAATATTTTTTTCATTTCTGGTCTCCCCAAAATGGCAAACCATAACCCTCAGAAGTATAGTTCACATTTTAAAATAATTTTCTTCCCAGGCCTATTATAAGTGAGAAAAAGCACTAGCTGAGACGGTAAGAGATCGTTTGGCACCATGAAGTAGTGCCCCCCCCCTTTTTTGTGTGTGTACAAACTATGCAACTATTTTTTAAAAACTCAAACCTGAATTATTACTGTTTTTGGAAAAAATATAAACATTGGTTGTGTTTATTTTTCCTTCTCCTTAATAATCCAAACCACACGGACATTGACAAAAGCACTTCATATTATTTCACTTTTGTACAGGAGATCGAAAAATGTACTGTGACTCTTGATTTTATGACAGGGTTTCTCAGGGTTTATTAATATATCAGTTTTAAGTGGGGATGAAAACTTGACAAATGGCACTGAAGAGTTGGGATTAAAACATGATTTGTGTAGTTTTCCATTGTAAAACTAAAGTGAACGCATTCAAAGACATATAAAGACTAGAATCCTGTTGGTGACATACATAGGCTTAACCCCATGTTGCCATCTCTGTATATGTGTATGGATGTATTGGATACTGTGGAATGAGATATCTTGTATCTCCTTGTGAAACACCCTTCACCCTGGATGTGCAACAGCAGCCAGGGGGCTTTCTAGCCTTCTAGCCACTAGGTGGCTGCTCAGGTGCACTTGGGCACAATCCATCTATCTTCATTCTGGGTTCAGAGGCTACTCCTTCTTTGTTAGGTATATTGGGGCAGTCAGTATTTAACTAGACTCACTTCCACAGCTGATCAGTTACTGAAGAGATGGAGTTATACCTGTGAACTTTCCACCTGCTGTTGTGCATTTGGGAAAGAAGTGGAAAACAGAGAGCTGCCTCAGTTCCTTTGACAATGGCATAACTACAGCAGGAGAGATTTTTGCTCCACTAGTATGCCTTCAGGATCTTAGGCAAAGCTTCCAAATGCATCTGAGTGCAGAAGGTGAGTGGTGCTGACATTGTTGATCTGTGCTTTAAAGGTGCATAACAATGAATTGGAAACTAATTGGTGCTCTGACACTTATGAGAAAGGCATTCATATTACTCTAATTTTGTTATGAATTTATCCAATTTGTGGTCAGCAAGATTATTAGTAAATGTATGCACATATCCTTTTGTTTCCTCTTACTATGAAGAAACTACAAGTGACAGGTTCATTTTCTCTCCCCCCCCCCCTCTGAATTATACATCAATTAATGTGCACCATGTCTTTAAAAATATGTGCAAACACTTTAATCAATAGGAAAAGGCATATCGTAAGAAATGGGTTTTAAACAAGCATTAAAAAAAGGAAACAGTGCTTCCTATTTGCCATAGAATTTCCAGTATCTATGTATGATTGTGAAAACTGGACGGTGAAGAAAGCTGATAGGAAGAAAATCAACTCATTTGGAATGTGGTCCTAGGGGAGAGTTCTACAAATACCATGGATTGCTCAAAAGACCAATGAATGGGCTGAACTCTCTTGAGAAGCCAAACTATCATAGGCCATCATAGTTTGGCCATATCATGAGAAGACACGACTCATTAAAATAGACAGTAATGCTCAAGAAGGTGGAAAGCAAGAGGAAAAGAGGAAGACAACATTATAGGTCAGTAGATTAAATCAAGGAAGCCACAATCTAATTCAGGGAATTATTTTGTATAGAAATACATGTGTTGTTTTTTCTGCACATACCTTGTTTTTCCTTTTCAGAAAATATGTGTCCTGTGCAGAAAACTGCTTTTGGTGGGGTTTTTGCACAAGCAAATGTGAATTCCTGAAATGTGAAAGGTTTTGCTACGCTGCTCAGTTATTCTCAGTGAGTTTTTCCACTCTTTTTAAGGAAAAGAATGCAAAGGGATATTCTTTCCACACTTAGTAGAGAATGATGGAAGATAAATCCAGACTTAGAGATTTTTAGTTTGAATATTTGAACCTGTGACAATTAAGGAAACACATATACCTCAGGCACACTGAATAAGTTACACAAGGATTCAAGAAAGAGCCGAATGTATTTATTTCAGCAGGATGCTAGTGGATTCAACTGGATTTTTGCTCATTGAACTCAAATAAATAAGGAAATGAATGAATATTTCACTCATTTAAATGATACAAATAGCTTTGTAGTAATGTGTTGGTCTTACTTTTTATGCACAAGTTCACCTAAAAATGGTTCTGTGTGTTCCACACACTGAAAAGTTGAGTGGTGGTGGCAGCGGCAGTGGCAGCGGGGGGGGGGGGATGCTGCTTGTTCTTTCTTTGGTGTTGCACATCTTCCCTTTGATATCCGTGCACTAAGCAGGAGTATCTGCAGAAGGAAAGCCTATGCACAAATGCCTCTATTTGTGGATTTTCTACAAAGATTTCCATGTGACTGAGGGAGACAAGAGGAGTCAATGGTTTTTCTTTTGCAGATGCATAGACACAACAGGGAGGAAATGAGTGTACGATCAAGGGCAGGTCATCAGACCCCACATCTTCTTTAATACCCAAAGCTCCACTTCAAGGCTGTCAAATGTATTGTGGCATACATTTTTTTGGGATCAGATTCCACTTCATCCCTATCAAGTGCCCACGTAAGTGAGAAGTATATATCCTATGTTCAGAGGGGGAAAAAACAAAACAAAAAATACTCTTTTTACTGAACAATGCAGAGCACAGAATCAAATGAGTCTGAGTGCAACCCAACTAACCCATAGACATTTGTTATAAATAGACAAAACAATGTCCACTGATAATTATTTTTGCTGGTGGACCAAGAACTAGCTAGTACTAAGATTTGTTGGACTAGATTCTCTCGCATATTTATTAATGAATGTCAGTTAAAGTGGACAGATCTTAAACTTTTCTGAGGATTTTTAGTGTGAGAATATCAGTATCCTTTTATGACACAGGGTTGGCAAAGACCCCTGTGCCATTATATGCTGGTGCAATGAACAAACCTGTTACCCAATTCAATTCATCCATAGTTTTTTGAAAGGCAAAGTGGAAATGAGAGTGTATGGGGCACAATGTCACATCTGCTTTGATTATTGGTCATTTTAAAACCTTCATTCACACACATTTAATCAACCCCCAAGCGTGAAAAATGGTGAGTTGTTATATCACCACAAAATAATTCAATTTGACCACAGCATCAACGTCTCTGAGAGTTCAGCTCTGTGACCTCAGAGTTATGTAAGACTAATACACCAGAATGCAAATACAACACCTCCAGATTTAATCACATGTATGAGCTTTAAGGTTATAAAACAATTCCTGGCAATGTATTACATCTGAGCATCACTGAGCATGGGCCAAAAGGGCTGTGTTCCTCCTAGCCTTGCATCATCCTGTTTGGGTGACATAAGCCCAAACCCCAGGGCCAGGATTGGGTCTCATCATGGCAGACTGGACATGGATCTAGTGGCCTGATACCAGGGTAAATAGCCTTTACCCTGGGTCAGTTTGACCTCTGGTCTGCCAAAAAGTTGGAAACTTGGTGGCAAACCCTGGCTTTTGAAACATCCCACCCCATACTCCTTACCTTGCTGTGTTGTTACTCCTACTGAGTAGGCCACTATCACCTTTATCCTGCCTTCATCTCCCATTTTATCTAAGTCCTTCTTACATCTGTTACTAATTCTGCTGACCTTTGATTTTGCTCATGCTAAACATTAATCCTGATTTTATTTTTCTCTCCATCAATTACTATATCCGTACCTTCCATTATTTGTTTATTTTTCTTCACTTTTGTTCACTGTCATTGTTTTCCTATTCTGCTCAAATTATATGTTCTGTGGTTTTTATTTTCTGAGAAATGAAACCAACATGACAGCAAAGATTTTCAATATCGCCCCCTCTCCCATTTTCTTCTATAGCAGCTTTGACCTTAAGGGGAAAAAGTGATCCAATATAAATTCAACCCCACCAAACCCCTATTCCTGCTATTTGGATTTCAAAGGAACTCTCCACTGGTATGCTTCCCTTGTAAGGCAAGTAGCAGCTTCATAGCAGTGCTTTGAGTTGGGACAATGACAGGGAGACAGATAGAGGCAAGAGGCAAGAAGAATGTAGTTGTTATTCGCTTAACAAAACAACAACAACTACATATATGCAGGTTCATTGCACTCTTGGCCATGAGACAACCAACAGGCCAAGGTGTGCTAGAAAAAAAAGGGATGGGGACAGGACATTCCAAGGTCTTTATATAATGATGGAAAAAGGCCAAGCAAAGCATGGAAAGGTTATCTTTGGACTAGAATGCTCCCAGAATACACCAGCCAGTATGGTCAGTCATCAGTTTCTTGGATTACAATAGCAATAGCAGCTATGTTTCTGTACCACTTCATACTGAACTAAGTAGTCTCTAAGCGGTTGGAAGAAATTTGATTTTGAAAAAGCATTTTAAAAAAAAACCCACAATCAGCTGTTGATATGTATAGATAAGTCTAAGACTTTGTTCCCGCTTAACTATTTGACTGGATCTGAATGGATGCCTGTTGGACTGATTTTTAAAGACTTTCCCAGAGTAAATCAAATCCCATTTTGCAAGGGTAGTAGCCAATAGGTTAACTATAAACAGAGAAACCTGTCAATTTTATGTGAGGTCATTTTCACATGAAGAAGAGAGTCTTATAATGAAGATGTGTTATCTACTTTCAAAAATCAATGCTGCTACAGCAAAAGGTATTGTTTATAAACAAGAAACATTGGATTTTAAAAACTTCTTTGGCTCACTGCTCACCTGTTTAGCTTCAGAGACTATTTCAAAGACGATTAACTCAAATACATCACTGATTAAACTTCCTGTTTCTGGCACAGTAATGCTAGCGATACATCATGTGCTTGCTTTGTAGGGCTGGAAAACCACCTGGATATGGAATATGTGCTTGGCCATGGAAACTATCAGGTGACCTTTCTCTAGTCCTATTCTTTCAGCCTCAGGGGAAGGGAACAAAAACTTCTAATAGAAAACAAGGCAAACAAAACCCCATCGTAGATCTGACTTACGATTGCCATAAGTCAGAAATGGATTGAAGATACACAACAACATGTCCTACTTCTCTAAACGTAATTCCTGATAAAATTGAGAAAGTAGATATGATTGTATCTTGTTTCCTTTTAAAAGCTATGTGTTTTTATTCAATGTGTTGGCTGGAGATGTTCATTTCTTCTCTAATGCTATGATTTAAGATGCTGTTAGAAACAATATTGGCCTCTTTCCAATATGGCAACTGTTACTCCCATAGTCACTTCCAGGCCATTTAGAAAATCCTCAAAGATTTCCACCCAGAGGTATACATCACTTACATAGCATAGCAACACACACAAGCAGAAACAGATGTCATTTATGACTGTCTGATGATAATAATAATGACAATAATAATAATAATGATAATAATAATAATAATAATAATAATAATAATAATATTTTCCCATAACACCATAAATTTTCATGGCTCTTTTACAGATACAATCTATTCAAAACATTAAATCCTGCCAAAGGCATATAATACAACACTATAAAAGCAACTAATAAATGTGATCAAATATAAAATTATAAATCCTATGGAACACACTTGTCAAGAAGCTAGAAAATAACTTTGTCATCCCTCTCAAACAAAAACAGAATAGACATTCCCTGGTAACTCCTGATGCCACCAAAGTTCGAATTCCTGCTCAGCCATAGAAAACCACTGGGTGATCTTGGGCATGCCACATTCTCTCAGCCTAAGAGGAAGGCAGTGGGCAACCTCTTCTAAATAAGTCTTCCCAAGAAAACCCCATAAGACAGTCACTTTGAATCAACCTGAAAGTATAAAACAACAAACAACAAATGATTAAACAATTTAAGAAAACTTTTCAGACACTTGACAGTGTTCAAGTGTAAACAGGATAAGCATTAGCCATTAGCCATACTGCTGAGTGTGGGCATCTCTAAGACCAGCACTGTAACAGTGTTTTTGTTCTCTAAATATGAATCTATGGAATCTAGATCTTGTTATCTTAGCTTGGTACTGAAGACTATTCTTATCTCTGGAAATAATCTTAAAATTTGGCAAGAAAAGCTCAGAAAGTTGGTCTGTTAAAAATGAAAAATTGTTGTGCTATGACAGTGTCCCAAAAATTCACATTTCAAAAGAACTAGACTCAAAGGAACTTCTTGTAGGGAAGAAATAAAATGAGTGGATTTACTTATGTAGGAAGATATGACTAAGGCAGAACATCTGAAAGGAGGATATTAGTAGAGCCTCTTTTCTTCACGAGGAATTCTGTGTTCCTGGCTCTTTGGAAAACTGTGTACTATTAAAAGTGAAGAACGAAATGAAGGCTTAACTTAACATCCCACAGAATTGCCGAGTAAAGAAATGTCCATGTAAAAAGGAATGCTTTCCCCCTTTTTTTGGGTGAATATTTTAGTACCTTCTTTAAATATTTTAGGTGAAAAGAAGGATGATTGCACACTTTTTGCCATTTGCTTTTTTTAAAAAAAGAAAGAAAGCATTCTCCACTCGCTCATTTCCAGAAGGTCATCTTTGAGATGTACAAGCTAGCCCCCTTCATTTAGGTCTCCTCTTAACATTCATATTTAACTTTCCTTTCATTCCGTGGCCTTTATTAGCTGAGCTCCTGGAGCTTGTAGCACATTTTAAACAGCAACACTGGGAGGATGTAAATGCAGAATAATGTATCAGGACTCAAATTTGCATGGTCAAATGTCAAAAAAATTAGGTCTTCCCCAGAACCATGTCAAGAGAAATAACATAAGTGGCCAGCTCAACAGCAGGCCTGCCATTATCAGTTAGTTCAAGCTGTCATCTCTGCCTAGGAGTGGAAGCAGTGGTCATTAGCTTTAACTCTGCAGGGGGAGGTTGCAATTCTTTTTTATTGTATAATATATATAGGTCCTATTTTTAACACCATATGACAGTTTTTTTTCACAGAGCACCACAATGTTATGGTCCCTCTTTGACATGGAGGTGGTGTTTGGGGCAGGGAAGAAAACGGAGAGACAGGGAAGAACCTTCCCAATCAACCATTGTCAGCTGGAGCGTGTAGGAACCGAATTGCCGATTGGATAAATACTCATTTAGAGTAATCACTTTATTTCAGGCCTGTAATGACATTAACAAGCTTGGAATACAGGGAATTACATGAGCCAGAACAAATAATTGAATATTCCGCTACCAGAGAACGCGAGGCAAAGTCTGACTTAATGTCATGCCATTTCGGAAGCCAGCACAAGCATGCAATTAGATAATAAGCTTAAAAAGCATAAAATTGACACTGCTAGTCCAAAAAAGAGGACTATTAATAGCAAAATGATCAGCTTATAAATTCAGGGAAACAAAAAAAAATATTGTGCCATATTTATATTTTATCAAGTTGATTAGCTGAAATGGTACAAAAGTAAAAAAAAATAAAAGCTAACATGGATGTAATGAGTCATAATCAGGGATTTAGCCAGCAATGCTGTATATACCTCCCTAGGAGTAAAGCCAATTGAATTGAATGGAATTTGCTTTTGACTAGAAATAATAATAATAATAATAATAATAATAATAATAATAATTTCCTGCCTCTCCCCATGGATCAAGGCAGAAGTAAAATTCAAAATCACAATACAGTATAACGGTGATATTAAAACCATCTTAAACATATTCCTATTATCATACATATCCAATTGCCATTGCCAGTCTAATACTCCAGTCATCTAAAAGAAACATTCTGTGGGGTTGTTCATGGAGGGTCGAATGGGTAATGCATAGGATTGCATTGTTAAAGATCCACTAAGAAAAATACACAAGATGCATCTATATAGGTTTTCCTATTTGTTTCTAGTTTAGTTTCCTAAAATGGAAACGGTAAAAAACTGAATCTGGTCTATAGCACTGAACTATGAAAGGAAAGGTGAAAATATTTTGAAAATCATAGGCTCAATCCAATATTAGTCCCTACTAGAGTAGATGCAGTGAAATAATTGAAACTGGTAAATGGTGACTAATATGTCCCATTCTTTTCTGTGTATCTGCTGTAATTGGGACTAACAATGTTGACCTGCTGTGTGTCACTGAAGATACTAGTTGCCACTGTCAAGAATTGTATTAATTTGCGATATGCTGTGCTATGATACTCTAAACTGTTGTGTCACATTCTATTCGATTCTGCTATTTTCTATTGCATTCTGTTCTCCCCAATCCTTCCAAGAGCCATGGCAATTTTTTTTAAAACAACAACAACAACAACAACAACAACAACAAATTCAGTAAGATACAATGACCAGAATCCAATAATAAAATGGGCAGATATGGTGACCACTCTCTTCCATCTGTCCACCACCTTGCATCGTAATAACCTGCTCTGGACAGCTGAGAAATCCTCTGGAACATTTTTCTCAGCTTTGTACTGATCACAAGGGGCTGCAACAGGTGTGGGTGAGTGACTTACTCCTTTATCACACTAGGGGGCAAACAGGATTTAAACGAGAGTTAAATGAGAGTTAAACAGGAAATGTCCTGTGATAAACATAGGTCATTTCCTGTTTAACTCTCGTTTAACTCTCATTTAACTCCAGTTTAACTGTTTAAATCCTGTATGCCCTCTAGTATGATAAAGCAGAGACAGAGACAGAGACGGATTTTGGCAGAAACAATTGGCTTCAAATTATTTCCTGAGTTCTATCCTGGCCAATGTACAGAAAATATCTAGCATCGCATGAATTAAATTGTACTTATACAGTGAATATTGCCCTTCCCTTCTTCCCTCTCTTCCTGAATGTGCCTCACACTTCCCAAGCCACTAACGTTGCATCGATGCCTCAGAAACAATCCAGTTTGAAACCATTTTAACTGCCATGGCTCAATGCTATGGAATTCTGGGAATTGTTGTTTTGTGCAACATTTAGCCTTCTCCATCACAGAGCTCTGGTGACACAACAAGCTACATGTTCCAGAATTCTATAGCATTGTGCCATGCCAGTTAAAGTGGTGTCAAACTGGATTATTGCTGCAGTGTGCATGGCCTCCATGTGGCCAAGGGAGTGTGTGCCTCCCTTTTCAAGCAGATCTATGCACTCAGCTGAGCAGAACTGTATTATGCTCTAACCTGTGCAAAAAGGGATCCCAGCCATTATCTTTTGCACAAAAAAAATGTTGCTTTTGGCAGGGGGTGAGACTGTGAAAAAATTACAGAAAAAGTCACAAAATGTGCAAAAATCATTGCAACATGCACAAAAGCTCTTGCAATATCACCCATTAGGGAGGAAACTTTTTAATTTTTACTTTCTTGTGTGAGAATGATATTTCCTGCTTCTTATTCCTTCTCTTTAAGTGGTAATCAATTGTCCCACTCTGTCATGGGGCTTCAGTTTTAAAACTACTTCCCCAAGAGTTGTGCTTGGCTGATTTCAGAGACTTTGTGAAATGATAATTTCAAAAGCAGGGTGGGCATAAGCCCATTCTCATGGTTCTGGGAATATTTTATTTATTTATTTAAAAATACTGATATGTAATTTGTTTTGGCTCATTATTAATTGTCAGTTCAAAAGTCAATAGTATAATATTAAGCTTATTTTCAGTACTTTTAAGGTCCACCTATATAAACATATAAATGTTATAATAATTAACATGTTATGTTGGTTAATAAATAGTGAAAAGAATTATAAAATTTGATAATATTAAACATGAATTGATTTTAAAATTTTTATTTAATTTTAATGTGGTTTCCACATATGCAGCTGATTATTATGCATTCTTGTTTTTAAAAAACAAACAACAAAAAAAAAACAACCAACCAAATGAAAGCAAAACAGTGGCCCGTTTTAGACGGGCAAAAAGGGGCGTTTTAAGGGCTAAAAAGCCTGTCTTTAGGGTTAGGGAGGGCGTAGCATTTACACCCTCCCTAACCCTAAAGCGCATGGACGCCGCTATTTAAAGATGGTGGCGTCCATACGGTGGCGCCGCAAAGGCGTCATCACGTGCGCAGCGTTTTGACGCGCTGCGCACGTTATGACGTTTTTGCGGCGCGGGAGGGCACCAATCACACCCTTCCCGCACCGCAAAAAAAGAGCTCCATCTCAGAGCTCTTTTCTTGCGGCGGGTCTTTGCCGCGGCCTTTAAATGGCCGCGGCAAAGACCCAGGGAGAAAGGGGCCGCGGTGGCGGCCCCTTTCCCCCTTCAGCCCCGCCGAGGGAAGCGGAGTGCAGCGGGCGCCCAGAGCGCCTGCTGCACCCCGCTTGGAGGCCGCGGGGAACTGGCAGTTTGCCAGTTCCCCGCGGCCTCTAAAAGCGGTGGGATGAGGCCTTTGGGGCTGCCCATGCGGCAGCCTTGGCGTCATCCCGCCGCCAGAAGGGGCGACAATGGACCGCCCCTTTTGGGCGGTCTAAAAAGCCCCAATATGTTCTTGGCCAAGCTCTTTATCATTCTGAAAACAGCCCCCTGTGTTTTATGTGGACTTAGCATATCCTTTAGATATTCTGATTTTTTGCTGTCTCAACAGCCAGAATAAATAATCCTAATCATCATTATGTAGATGAAATTTATAAACAGCCATTGGAAAAGTCCCACTAATGTGACTGCAGCTACAAAGTACTAAATATTAACTGGCAAGGGATCACAGCATGGCTTTTAAAGTTTTCCTTGGGTGATAGCCAAGAGGACATTAGTGCCAAGACAGGACCACTGAGGGGAAAAAAAAAAAAAGATTTGCTTCATTCATACTCTGAAAAATTTGAAGACATAATTAGTTGCAGTTAGAATTTTAGTGCTCACCCCCAGTAGTTAGCTACCATCTTTAAACGCAACACTGCACTTACCATTTCTCAAATATAACTAAACTAATCATTATTTATTTATTTATTTATTTATGGTATTTATACCCCACCCTTCAGCCCTAAAGGCTCTCAGATTGGCTTACAATTATTAATTAATTAATTAATTAATTAGACAGTTCCCTTCCCTCAGGCTTACAATCTAAAAAGACATGACACAAAAGGATAAGAGAATGGTGGTGGGGAAGGGGATCAGGTCCAGCAGTTCTTCTCTACCTCTGAGGCCTGGACCAAAGATGGACTGGAGGGAGGGAGGGCTCTGCTTCTCAATCTAGGCCAGGCCTGATGGAGCTGGCCCTGCACCTCTCCCTTCATGGCCGGATGGCACCAGACTGGAGGAAGGGCTCTCCTTCTTAGTTCAGGTCGGGCCTGATGGAGATGGGCTTGCATCTCTCCATTCATGGCCAGATGACACCAGATGGACTGGAGGGAGGACTCTTCTTCTTAGTTCAGGCCAGGCCCTATGGAGCTGGACCTTTCATTACTTAGAAATCCCATATCTGAAGGCTACAAATCCCTGGCCTGAAGAACAAAACATACTCTCCTCCTGGCTACCTCATTATTACCTCAACACCCACAACAGAGGATGAGACAGTAGCACATCAGTCTCAGATTATGAGATAGCCATTGAACAATGTGATATTCATCTTCCATTTTCTAGTGTGACAACATCCCTGTAACTATAAAGATAACTAAAGAGTCATAGGGGCTTTACAGACTGCCCAAAAGGGGTGGTCTGTAGGCGCCCAGGGAAGCACCAGACTGGGGCCTGGGATGCCTCACCGGCAGCCCTTGCAGCCCCAATCCGCCATTTCCCCAGGCCACAGAGAAGCAGCAAATTGCCACTTCTCCATGGCCTGAAGCAGGGTGCAGTGGGCGCCCTGGGTGCTCACTACTCCCCGCCATGGGCAGCACTCCTGAAGGGAGAAAGGGGTTGTGTGAAGGCTGCGCCAAGCACGCAAGCTCCAAGAAGGAGCTCCGTTTTAGAGCTCCTTCTTGCACTGCAGAAAGGGTGCCATAGTAGCTCTCCTCTGGAGCGATGATATGAGGCACGCACTGCGCCGTCTAAACATGATGCGTGCCATGATGTCATTGGCTTGCGCATGTATGGACGGCGTGATGCAAACATAGCGCAATTCATATGCCCTAGGGCTGGGAGCGTGCAGATGCTGTGTGCTGCTCCCCAGCCCCATTCATGCCCAGGGGAGACAGTTTGTACCGGGCCACAGTTACTCCAGAAAAGGTGTGCTATTTTTCCTCATTATGTTACAATCATAGGGTATTTTAATTATTCTCTCTCTCAATCTCTCTCTCTCTATATATGATTGTATGATTTTGTAATCTTTCTACCCTTTTTTATGGTAATCTTTTTGAATATTTTTAATAAATTAAAAAAAACTCCTGTTATTGGGGTAAAGAAATAATTAAACTAGTTATTTGTAACTAGTTACTTCTAAACTCAATGGAGTTTAGAAGATGCGAGGGCTCCCGTCAGCCAAACGTCACCAAACTGTGACAGAAGTGCCATGGTAGGATTGTGCCTGGTGCTGTTAAAGTGTTCTGCTTTCATTTTCATCATGGACTTGTTATCGTAATCAGCAGGAAAACAGTCCTTTTTTATTAACGGATTAAATCTTTAATAGCGCCAATTTAATAGAGCCAGATGTGATCCCACCATGGTGCTTCCGTTGCACTTTGGTGACATTTGGGTGACGGGAGCCCTTGCGTCTGATAAACTCCTATGATTATGATGATAAAAAATTTTGTTTGTAATATTTGCATCTTGCTCTTTATGAAGCTTAGACTGCTTCAATGCAGTCTTCCATCAAGCCCTTTACTTTTGCTACTGTGAAGACTTGAAGGCACACAACAACTGTGAGGGAGGGCTGCATTATGTCATTACTGTCAGATGGTATAGAAGATGAATCACTCTTTCCTTAAAGCAACATATGGCCACTTTTTATGTCCCGCTGGTGGCATGGGAAGCTTTTCCATGTTGTCTTTCCTGGACAACTGGGTACATGGGAACTGCCCATATTTCTGATCATTCCCCATAAGAGTTTTTTGGGCAGATAAACCTGGTAAGCATTCTTTCTGAAACAGCTGTGTCTTCTTACCCTATCCCTACTGAAGAATGGGGCACACATCTCCAGTTTAATCCACATTAGAAACCCTCAGTCCTCATTGATGACAACTCTGATTTCCATAGCAATTAGCTTAATCTCTGGGTGCTGGCAAATTCTGTTTGCTAACTTCAGTGAATCAGCTTTCACTTGATCTTATTAAACTCAATTTTGTTTGCAAAACTGTTCGTATTTAACCATTCATTTTTACCATTCATTCTTTGTCCTGTATGATTGGCCACCTAAATTGTATAGCATTGTTTCTGCTCCCCGACTGGAACTTCAGAAACAGAATAACAGAGCACACATGATGAATAATGAATAATGGATCGTCTTGTTCACACATGGATAGTTTGGCTTGCATGGAAATGTGAATATTCACATCATTTTTCAGCAAGCTGCAGCATTTAGAAATTCCTCCTGGAAGAAACAGAGAATAAGGAGTCTTTGGGCACAATGGTTTAAGTATCCATCTCATCACTTGCTTAAATGCTTCCCCCTCTATAATTCCTTGAAAATGTTAATGGGTTCACCTCTGGAAAACATTTTGTTGGTCTCTCTTGGATCATTTGTGCACTTTTTATTCATTATCTAGACTTGGAACCTTTCTCATTCCAGAAGCTCAGGAAATGTCAAAGCAACAGAACTCTAGGAAAGACCATTTGAGTGGCATTAATACTGTTATTCATTTAATGCTCCACATTTTATATTGTGTTTTCTTGGTGTTCAAAGTGTTTTACATACATTATCTAGGTAATCCTTACAACAACCATACAAGTTAAGTCAGTATTATTACCTCCGTTTTGCAAAATTGCCTATAGCTTTCCTAAAGCTACCTAGTGAATTCACAGCAGAGGCAAAATATGAATTAGGCAATTCCTTCATCATAGACCAGCTGCTTTGCTACTGTATTACACTTCCCCTTTATGTATTATACTTTTACCTTATCTCCTTTTTGAGAAGGTTACGGTGGCATATGTAAGAATGATCCTGTTTTATTCTGCCATTGTGGCAAGTGGGAGGGACATGCTCAGCCATGATGTGAAACTGAGGAATAATAGTCCTGTTATGTTGTAATGAAATTGTTGAGCATGGAAATCCTGTTGGACTGGACAACTTCAGACCAAATGAGTAGCTAAGTGGACGATCTGCAATTTGACCTCCAAAAGTCATAAGTTCTAAACCACTATTTTATAGGACAGGGGTGGGGAAAGGGAAGCCTTGCATGCAACTGCCAGTGTCATTACTGGTACACCTGTATGTGGTGCCCGTGTCCATTGTGGACTTTTCCTGTCAACTGAAGTGTGTCAGGAGTGGAGAGGATGATGCAGGAGTACATGTCACAACATGTTGTTTTGGTTAAAAAAGCTTTTTATATCATCTTTCTTTCTTTCTTTCTTTCTTTCTTTCTTTTTGGTGTTGTTGTTGTTTACAAAATGCCCCCACACTCCTCAGGAGGTTTGCAGAGCAATTTTGTTAAGGATTAGCCCTTCCTGTCACTAGGGAGTGGGCAGTCTTTAAGCCCAGGAGAAGACTTTATTCAAACATGAAATCAATGAGTAGCTGACTTCTATTTTTCCTTCTTGTTTGAAAAAGTTCTCTTTGCCCCCAATGGCCCAAAACCATGGCAAAATGAACCCCATGGTTCCTTGTGGGGTGCAGTTGGGTGGTCCATCTTATTCCCCATCACTCTTCACCCGTGATGTAGAGGGAGCAAGGGGTGCGTATCTTAGTCTAATTTCTCTTCTCCTAACCACAACCAAAAAGGTACATAGAGGAACTGTATTGAGGCTGATGTGGTTGCAAAGCTCTCTGTGACTGGGAATCCTGATTCCCAATTAGGTAATTCACCTGTATGTGGTGGTAACTCCACTAGAGACCTTCCCTGCCAACAGGAGTAGGTCAAGAATGGAGAGATTGGTGCTGAAGTATATGTCCCTAGGGACTACTTTCATCTTTTAAGGGCAGGGTTCCTCAGTTCTAATGGGGCCATGACCTAAAGGGTGGGTCTAACTTTTCTCCCATTGTACTGCTCCAGTCCAAAGTGCCCCAAATGAGGACACGTTGACATATTTTCTTGTAACAGTTTTAAAGAGTGATTTGTGTTTCCCATTGCATAGAGGAGGAGGAATGAATTAGTGTCACTCCTTATGCTATTTTTCCCCAGTTAAAACTGGGCTTCCAACAAAAAGCAAGATAATTACACTGGGCAAGACTATCATAGATCTCCTACAACAGGTCATTTCCTTCCGAACCACAGATACCACCACTATTCCTTCCTGCAGCTGGAGAGATGGATTGGCTGTTTTTCTAGTTAGAACACTTCAGAGTGGTTTCTGATCCTTTAACAATTAGCTCCAAAGGAGGCAAATCAGCTAAATATCACAGACTATTAATATTACTTTTTCAAAATCAAAACTTAGACACACCACTACTTCAGTAGTGAAAAGTCAGGGAGGGTCTTATTCACAATAACTGGTGGTGTCCCTGTCAATAGGATGACAAATCTGCTTTGGGTTTTAGTATGAGCTACCCAGGCTATTGAATTTATCTGAGGATAGCGGGTTTGGGTTGGACTAAAACCTGAAGTAGATTGACTGTCCTCCTGATATGGCTGGCATCAGCCACCACTGCCTATAAAACAGCAAATAATTCTGAGAAGGCTAGAGTTTGCCTGGAGCCACTGTGGTTTATTGTTATTGTTTAAGTGTTAGACTAGGACTCTGGGAAAACCGGGTTCAAATCCCTGTTCAGGCTTGTAAATTCATTGAATGGCCTGGGTAAGTCACATTCTCTCAACCTCACAGGAAGGCAATGGCAAATCCCATGTGACTAACTCTTGCCAATAAACCTCCATGAAAGGGTTGCCATTATTCAAAGTTGACTTTAAGGCACATAAGAGCAACAGAGTTTACTTCACCTTGTTCTCCTAAAGGAAACTTCCCTACCTTGGCAACAACTCATTTACTTCTATCAGAAAATGTTTGGATACAGTCTACATTGCCACTGGTTTATTTGAGAGATGTCAACAGACAACAACAGTGTTTTCTACTGATATAATGAAATACCTGCTTGTGGGGGCAAACATATTTGAACATGATCCACACTGCTCTTTGACAATAGGTTTCAAAGTAATGAGGTATAACTGAGTTCATTTCTCTGGCCCTTGGGAAATTTGTGACCATTAGGGGAGGGCAGGGAAATGTATTTGATGTTTTACATTATATGCCTTGGTGTACCCATATTGCTAAATAAGCTTCATTATTATATCAACATAAATAGTGGTCTAGCAGTTATCAAACATCAAGAGGTTTTGCCATGATGTGAACTCCCATCTTTAAATGTCTGTCAAATTCTTGGCCTGTTTCTCCTCTCACTAAGTATGCTGTATCTATATTTCATATGCAAATTCTCCAATGAGTGATTTGCCTGTTTTGTAAGCTAGACTGCACCTGTAACATGTGGGATTGAGTTAAAAATGACAAGCAGATGAGCACAAAGCACATTATCTTGACAAACTCAGCCTCTGAAAATTAGCTTGTGCCTGAATTATTAAAATAACAAGGAATATTTCACTCAGCTATGCAGAAATGTTCCTAATTGTCCACTTTAGCCAACTTCTTTCAGACTTCAGAATCGGTCAATTTGCAGCAGGGGTTTGCAAATTCCTGAACTCCCATTAGAGGATAGCTCAACAGGAGTTCAGCCACCCTCATTTATTTTAATAACCTGCCAAGCAGACATGAAAACGGGAAAGCGGAAGGTGACAACATGACAGGAACCTGACTTGTCAGAGCTACATTATAATCTAGTTAAACTACTTTCTGCCTTTCATTTCTTTTCTGGTAAGAGGCAAACTAATTGTGAAATTACCAATTTTGTTGCCATTAATATCAATACTCTGGCATGGAAAATCTAAATAGATAGTCCTTCTTCTGTTATCTCCATGGCTGCTGGGGAAAAACAACAACAAAGTTCTCAAATAGCAGAATGCTGTCTGTGGAACTCCATGAATTTGGTGTTGTTACTGGGAACTTGCAATTTCACAGAAAAAGATTCTGTGGACCTTTGAAACTGTTTGCCAGACTTTGACCTGTCAATAACAATGTATGGTAACTCATATTTAAGACTAAAGAAGAAAAATGAACAAACATACTTTTAATCAATTCTTTTACAGTTCAAGTTATAGAAACTATCAAACCAGCATGCCATTGATAGTTCATCTAGTTGAACTTGGCACTATTGTGATCTCTCTATGAACCTTGCCTGATGATCCTGAACCTTGCTGGATCCTGCTTTGGGGCTGAAATTTATTTACCACTTGTATAGTTTACTTTTCTGTTACGACAACCTCCCATTTAATCATTCCCAAGATGCTGATCTGCTTTGCTTCAGCTGATGTTCCAGTTGATATGTTTCATGACATGTTCTGAAGACATCATGTGCCTTCAGATCATACCCCCAGATAGGGTAGGGAGTGTTTCACCCTCAAGATATTTTGGTTGTCAGTTCCCCACATACCTTACTATTGGCCATGGTAGTAAGAGATTCTGGGAATTGAAGTTCAATATAACTAGGGTGATAAAAGGCCTTTTGTTGGACATAACCTTGTCTAACAGCTCTGTAAATGCAAACATGATAATCAAAAGAATTTTAAAATAAAGCAATTAAGTTGCTTGAATAAGATTGGCTCCCGTTAACCTGGAAAAGAACGGACAATTCAGCTATTGACTGCATCAGTGGGACAAGATGCATAACACACTGAGAGCCTTCTTGCAGCCACAGTTAGACTAACAAGAATTTAATTGCATCTTATTTGTTATTTGGATAATGGAATATGAATTTGAAAAACAGGTTACTGTGTATGATTATCATTGTCGCTCATTATTCTGTACAACAAATTATTGCCATGCCTTATTTTCCCTGGAATGTGATTGAATCAACATTTGAACAGGTAAAACCAAAACCAAAATAAATCAAAGTGGGGCGATCTAGACTGCCCAAAAGGGGCGGTCCGCAATCGCCCCAGGAAGCGCCAGAATGGGGCCTCCATTTTGCCAGGATTTAGCCTCAATCTATTTTCCCTCATCCAATCCATTACCGGTGTGAGACAGTCATTGAGAGGAGAGACGCCATCTGAGGTCTGAGCAGATGATCTGGTCATGGAGAAATATATCTGACTGTCATCAGAGTACTGATGACACTGAGCTCCATGTCTCCAAATTATCTCACCCAGCGGCTTCATATAAATATTCAATACCATCGGGGACAGGATGGCACCCTGAGTGACATAACTATGGACTTCTTTTGTTTTCTTTCCTTTTTCTTTTTGCCTGCAGTTCTTGTCAATTCTAGCCAGCATGCCCCAAGTAAGGAATTAAAGATCTCTAGAAACACTGGAGAGGCCACAGTTTTGTATCCCAATGTATTTAGTATCAAATAAGTCAATTAATAATTTAATAGTAATAATAACAGCAGCAGCAGCAACAGCATTTATTTATATCTCACCTCTCCAATTGGATCGAGGTGGCTTACAACATTAACACAGCATTAAAATACATTAAAATACAAAATAATTATTAATATCATAAAGTCCTATAACCCAAAGACCCACCTACCCTCAAATTTAAAATGACAAATCAAGACAAATACCAATAAACAAAATCAAGCAGATGGCATTTGACGGAGCAGTCAAGTTAATCTGAGAAGGCCTACACAAATATATGTTCTAAAATATACTAAAATGTACTTTAAAAGGTTCCAGGCTCTGCCCGCACCTTTTTGAGTGACTATGAAGATTCTCAGAATTTTCAGGGTCAGAGCCCCCCATTTAGCCCCACATTCATTAAGTCTCTATGGTCCTTTTTTTATAAAAAGAAAAAAGAAAAAGAGGAAGTGACAACTTAGGCTGCATCTCTTGGATAATTATCATTATATAATGCAAGGTATATACCATAAAGTGGTGTCAGACTGCATTATTTCTGAAGTGCAGATGCAGCTGTAAACATTTTTTTGAAAAAGGCCTGTAATGGCCCAAAAGGCTGAAAGGACTCCCCCCCCCACCAAAAAAAACAAAATCCCTTGGTGAAATGGCCAATAGCACCCAGAGAAGCTTGTTGACATTACTGGCCATCTGAGAGCAAAATATAATTTGAGGGCGAGTCATAGGAACACTTGAAGGCTGCCAATGTGCAGCCTGTTGGTCACACTTTTCCCAGCTCTGCCTTACACTGACCTATCACATACAGTACTGCAAACCAAATTAAAGCAACAAGAGAAGCAGTTGAAATGAACTATTTTGATTGTTCCAGTAGAAAGGAAACAATACTTTGGTGGCTAGGGAAAATCCTACCACTTTCCCAATTTCTTTTGCTCAACCCACCTTTCAGTCTGAATGTCACTGAAGTATTTGTAACCTATCACTTCAAGTTATTTACTTGCACTTTCTAGCAGAGAACTGTAATTTCCCCATGAAACAGCAAATTCCAGAACTATAGAGGATGGAGACATAGCAGTAAAAGTGGTGCCAAAGGACTATAACTGTGTAATGTGAAAGATCCAAAATAACATACCTTCAACGTTGCCAGAAACAGAAGGAAGACATGCATGGCATTTGCAGTGTGGTGCAGTGGTTTTGGAATTGGACTATGACGTAGAGTGCAAGGATATGAACCCCTGCTTGGCCATGGAAATCCACTGGGTGAACTTGGGCAAGTCACACTCTCTCAGCCCCAGAGGAAGACAAAGGCAAAACCCCTCTGAGCAAATCTTGCCAAGAAACCCCTGTGATAAGTTCACCTTAGAATCACCATAAATTGGAAACAGCTTGAAATCACACAACAATAATCCTTCCTCTGCTTTCATCTCTTGGATAATTATCAATATATAATGCAAGATATGTACAATACATTTAGCCGTGCCTTCAGATATAGCTATTATATTCCTTATTACATCACCACAATCTAACTATCTTCATTTTACAGCAAAATACATACCAAAAGAAAAAAGAAAGAAAAATAGAAGCAGGAAAACCAATACTTATTGTTCAACTGTCATGTTCTCCTTTTTAAAAACCCTGTTCCTGACTTCTGTTATATCTTTATTTAGTTATCAAAATATCTATGACCTTTTGCAAGCCCCCTATTCCTGATTGGATCAGGTCAGTTTTTCACTTGGTAATACCATTTTATTTATATAGTATTTTTAAACAGTTCACACACAAGGTTTTATAGTACACAATGATCCCAAAAAATGGATCAATATTATTATCCTCATATTGTAAAGCTGAAGTTTAAGGCCTGAGTACTATTGGTAGTCCCAGCTACAGATGACTTATTTAATCAATCAGAGTTACCTATTTGTTGACTCATCATTCAACAATTGAGTCACTGAGTTTACTCCAATTTCAAGGAGACAATCAGCAAGGAATGTATGGGAGGATGCTGTAAAATGATATATCTAATCTGTCAAGAGAGATTGTGGTACAGAGGGAAGGGGAGGGAAGGAGAAAAGTATTTGTTCTAATAATGATAATATTTTATAGGTTTTATTATATATGTTGTGTTATGGATCATAAAACTTAATTTTAAAAATTTTAAAAGAGAGAGAGATTGTGGTAAAGGTGACATTTGAACTCGAGAGTTTTGCTTAATAGCTTAATCTCTTAGCCATGCCATCAAATCAGGAAGACATAAATTAAGTTACATTGGCCTCAGTTATGCCATTCCCAAACCACTTGCTGCTACTTCCTGCCCACATTGACCTTTCTTTTGCTATGAAAGCTAATTGACAGTTGTTAAGGAAGGCAAAAACCATTTTTCCTTTTCAAAAGTTCCTAAAGCCTGCTTTGAATATGATTAAACTCTTTACACTGAGGTTTCACTTCTGCAGACAAAAAAAATAAATAAATAAAATTAAATTAAAAAAATATGAAAGCTATTCATGGAGCCCTGTCACACTACAAAGTTCTAACACCATGAATCTATTTCAGTTGCCATAGTTTAATCCTTTGGGATCATGGGATTTTCAGTTTAGGGTCTCAATAATCAAACTCAAAATCCCAGGATTCCATAGTTTTCATAACTTTTGCCTGTAGAAGTGAAACCCTAGTATAAGAGGTTAACTCAGGTGTTGAATGACAAGTAAATCTGATTCATTAAATGGGTCTTCTATAGTTGGGACTGTCAATAGTATTCAAGCTATACACTTCAACTCTACAACATGGAAATAATAATAGTGTTCTACAGGGAAAAAAAAATGTGACAGCCACACACAGGATCCTTTTGCACTACAGTTATTGTGCTATGATTCTTTTATTAACTGACATGGCCTCATCCTATGGAATCCTGGGATTTGGAATTTGATGAGGCACTGCATTTTATAAAGGCCTGTCCCTAAACTGAAAATCCCAGGATCCGAAAGAGTGAAATCATGGCAGTAAAAGTGGAAACATAGTGTAACAATTGTGTAGTGTGAAAGGACTCAGAGACTACTACAGTTTTAATTGCTTTTTGCACACTGATATGGGTAATTAATATTGTACATCCACAATATGTGTGTTAATGTGTCTGCATAAAGCAAACAGAGGGAAGAAAACCACTCATTTACATACAGAAATTAAGCTTCAGAAAGTCAGTGGTGAGAAAGGAGAGTGAGAATGAAAGACTGGAAAGTTTAATCTTGGGGTTTTCCTATCTATTTTCTCCAGTAGTCACTTAAAACCACTAACTTGAAATCAACAGTCACACGCTGTCTTCAGAAGTTCACTCAATCAAAAGGCCGAGCTCTGAGTAATCAAAGATCTCAAATAAGTGGAGCTCCTAACATTGGTCACAGGAGGATTAAAAATCCAGTAGCCAGGAATGCAAGTCTTCGATCCAGCGTGCACCAGCGCATAATGAGAAATCCCTAAAGCCCTAGATCACAGCAGAGCCTGGGCCTGCTGCCAAGCTAAGTGGAAGCCCTCTTTAATTCCTTAGGAGATCTTATCTTGCCAGATGAAAATAGATACTGGCCTCTGTGTGTAGGATGATTAGAAGAATGGAAGAGGATTAGAGGAGATGCAAGGGGGAAAGCTCAGAGTGGCTCATTTACATGGTATTACTGCTGACAGATAGGTGTTAACAGAACAGAGTAACCTGGAGGCAAAACTGTATCTGAATTAAAGCCGTATTTATTTACTCAAGTTATAAAGGGATTAAGCCCTGTTTATTTTACCACATCCAGCACAGTTTTATCTGTCAGGCACTTTGATCCTTCCTCAGTTGTTCTGTGCCATGCACTGCTCAGCTGTTAGGGGACCTGTTTATCTTAATTTAAAACAGAAGCTTTTAAATGTCTGAAACAGAAAGTAGACATGGTAGTGGCAAGCTAAATATTCTCAGCTGTCTTTCTTTTTTCTTTTCCCCCCAAATGGAGACATTGTTTCAGTTGTAGATGTTTCTTCCATTTCATGGAAAGTATTCTTACAGGCCATTAGCAAAATCTGACCAGACACACACACACACACACACACACCTTCTTTTTTTCCCCCTCAAACATTATCATTGTTTTAAAAGGGTGGTCTGTAGCCTCCTCTTTTTACTGTGTACCATCGCTGCAGCAACTAGACGAAGTGGCGATGGTACATGGTAAAAAAGGAGTGACGAAATGCAGCTCCTTTTTGTGTCACAGTTATGAAAAGTGCTGCCAGTGCTTTTGTTATGTCGCAGCAGCTGCGCAGTGCCATATAGACACCGCACAGCTGCAACGTCATTGCTGCATGCACCATGTAAATGGCACTCCGCACAGTGATGACACCCCCATCACGTCCCAGGTTTGCTGGGCATCTGTAAGCTCTGCCCTGAGGCAACCCTAGCACATGACGGGGTGCTTGGAAGGGCCATATTTTTTGTGCACTTTCCATCAAAAAGTATTATGTACCCTTTTCAGAAAAACGAAACAATGGCCCACATATTGGAAATGAGTAATATACATTCCTTATCCCACAGAAAGGAGAATCAAAACATGTCAGTGATTTCAGAGCCGTGGCATTAACTTCCCATGTAAGCAAATGGATGCTTAAAATTCTACAGCAAAAACTCCCAAAAATTCCAGAGGTGCAAACTGGTTTCAGGAAAGTATAAGGCGCTAGAGATCAAATTGCATATATATATTGGATAACGGAGCACACAAGAGAATTCCAGAAGAAAATTATTATGTACTTTATGGACTACGGCAAAACCTTTGACTGCATAGATCGTGAAAAGCTATGTATTTCTTTTAAAGAAATTGGTATGCCACAACATTTAATTGCCTTGATGTGAAATCTGTATTCAAGACAAGAGGCTACTGTTAGAACAGGATATGGAGAAACAAAATAGTTTTCAATAGTAAAAAGTGTCAGACAACCCTCCATTTTATTCAACTTGAATGTAGAAAAGATAATATGTCAAACAGGTTTAGATTCAGAGGAAGAAGGCATGAAGATTGAAGGAAGGGATTTCAACAATCTAAGATAACACCACACTACTTTTCCCCCTCTTAACACTAAGTTTGCATTAATAGGAATCTGCCTCCTTTCCTGTTTTTCTTTGGACGTTTAACAAACACTGCAGCCAGATCCATTTCCATGACGATTAAGGAGCACTTCCAGGCTTCACACACAGAGGCTTTTATGCTCTTTCAGCCACCTTTGGAGGACGTTTGGTGAATGATTTACCAGTGATTCAGGTAAGTGTGAAAATCTTCTATATCTACATTACACCATTAAATCATTTTAATGTCTGTAGTTTACATAACTCAGGATTTATAATTTGGTGAGGAACTTGGAATTTTTTGCAATAGGATTCTGCAGCAAATATTTCTAAGCACCTTATAAAACTATAAATCCCATGATTCCATTGAATGAAGCCACAGATTTTAAAGTGGTATTAAACAACTATAACTGTGTAGTATAGACATACTGACTATACAGATGCAGGTGAACAAGAGAGATGGTTGAGGTGGAAATGAGAAGGAAAAATCCTGACATGAAAGAGTGGATTGGGAATACAAACACAACCAAAACTGTCCATATTGTAAGACTATAATACAAATCTATAGTCTATATTTAGTTGGTATATGGTGTATACCAACTTTTTGGCATCGGGTCTTTGCCACAGCTTTTAGACAGCTGCGGCAAAGACCCAGGGAAGAAGGGGCTGCAGCAGCCCTTCGGCCCCGCAAATAATCCAAACAATATTTATTTGGATTTTGGAATATTTGAATTTATATAATAATGTACCTTGGAAATGGGGCCTAAATCTAAACATGAAATTAATTTTTATTACATATATATCTTTATATTATATATACATAGCCTACAGGTAATTTTATACATATTTTAAATAATTTTGTACATGAAACAAATTTGTGTATGTTGTACCATCAGAAAGCAAAGATGTCACTATCTCAACCGCCCATGAAAATTGTTTTGGATTTTGAAATGTATCTAATTTTGGAATTATGGACAAGTGATACCCAACCTGATTATCTCAGTTAATGTGAAGAAAATGCAAATTGGTTAATTCTTCATCAAAAGATTCCTTGATACCTTTTTGGGGTGTCTCTGTGTGGGAAACACTGGATGGATAGTTCTTTTTTCTTTGTAAGCCCCCCTTCCAAACTTTACTATGGGTTCCGACCAATTGAATTCAAGCATGAAAATTACATTAGATGGTAAAGGAGGAAGGGAATTGCTGGAGCTCATGGCAGCTTCCTGCCATTACAATGAATGTGCTCTTTTGTACACAGCAGGTGTATGAAGCAGATAAATGTGGGAGGGCAGAATGAGGTAGTGGTAAAACAAGCTTGCATAATAAAGGATGATTTGCATAATAAGTAGCCATCACAGCTCATCCACATCCTAGCCAAGTTATGATCTACAAGACAAAGGGAGAGCATTAAATGAGACATGGATTGATTAAACTGCTGTGTAACAACTGGATGGAAATAAGATGGTCATTTGTTTCTTCCCACCAAGAAAATGCACGAGTACTGGCAGGCTGCTCATATTCAAGAAGTGTATTGGAACACAAAAATGTTGCTACTGGGAAGCTTCAGTGAGCAGGAAAGAACCTTTGGAAGTTAACTATATAACAAACAGGACCTCTAACAAAATGTAACAAACATTCTCATCTCATAATAGAAGCACTCCCAGAACATGGAAAAGATTCTCCCATGTAGCATGGCAACTGTCCAAATTAACAAACAGGCAAATCCTAATGTAATTCCCAGCAAATTATGTTTTTTTGTTGGTTTACACTTGGCAAAGAGTTAGCATTCCAACACTGCAAACTTGCAACACTGATTATTTTTAAAGTTCATGGGGGAGAGACTATTAGATTACATTGGACCCCTCCTTTATTTACTTTTAACCCAGTAGCGGGTTGAAACTATTTAAAAAAAAACACAAGTACAGTTGGCCCTCTGTTTTCGTTGGGATCTGTTCTGTTCCCCCCCCCATGAAAATGGAGGCTTGTGCACATTCAAGGCCTATAGGCTTGAATGGGACACACCCCCATGCATGCAGCCCAGGCATGCACACTGGATGCACACACCATTGAAAAAGCGCAGGTTTAGGATCTCAGATCCGAAAGTTAGGAAGGATGACTGTAGAGGGATTTTTTAAAAAATAATCCTGCACACCTTCAAGCTTTGGGGTTATCTCATGGATATCTCATGGATATTCATACATTCCTCTTCCCAAAAGGGAAAGATGGGATATAAATAAATATTTATTGTTTTTATTGTTGTTATTGTTGTTGTTGTCTTCCAGTAGTCCCATTTTCATTACCCAACAACACATTAGAAGGAATGACATTCTGGATGTTCTATAAACCCAATTTAACATATGCGGCTTTGTTTATTCTAGAACTAGAATTACCCATGAAGTTCCCATATTGACCAGTATTACTAAAACATCTCTTGCATGACTCGTCATCACTTACTGTAGGTGCTAAAGAAGAAGGTGTTAGATCTGTGTAATTCTTGGGATACTTCCTTATTTACAAATATACTCATTGAGCAAGGAAGAGGAGCAAATTCCTAGGCCTAAATCCAATTGCTAGTCTCAGATTATAGACATCTTGACTTGCTATTCAGCAAATGATAAGTCTATCTTAGCTGGCACTAGCATTCAAATCTAGGCTAATGATGGATAGTGCCAGATTTCATTCATTAATTTTCCCCAGAGAAAAAAGCATCCACTTGGAACTTTTCAAGCCTGTTGCAAGATGATCTGCTGGGTCTATTGCAAATTCAAAATGCTCATCCTTGAACCCTAAACTGAGCATATAGGGACAGAGTGAGCCTTGAGCCTGTAGCCATTAGTCATGCAAGTTCATTAAATCAACAATATCTAGTCTTTATTTATTTATTTATTTATATCCTGCCTTTCTCTCAAAGTGGGATCCAAGGAAGCTAACAACATATATAAAACATATTGAAACAACAATTAAAATCCTACAATTAAAATTGTAAAAAATTACAAACAAAATTTAAAACATATAGAGTTAAAATTAATAATTTAAAACCAAGCCAGCAGGGAGGAAGCCAGCCTAGCCTTTTGTGGAAGGGAGTCCCACAGGGTGGGAGCAGCCACTGAGAAGGCTCTTTCTTGTGTCCTCACCAGGTGAGCCTGGGATGGTGGTGGAACTGAGAGAAAGTCTTCTCCTGAGGATCATAGGGCTCTTGGTGGTTCATACGGGGAGAAATGGTCTCTCAAATAGTCTGGAACTAAGCTCGGTAGGGCTTTATAGATCATGACCAGCACTTTGAATTGGGCTTGGAAATGAACCGATAGACAGTGATGCTGTTTCAATACAGGAGTTATACATTCCCTGTAACTGGCTCTGGTCAGCATTGCAGCTGCAGCATTTTGCACCTGCTGAAGTTTCTGAGCAGTTTCCAATGGCAGCCCCACGTAGAGTGTGTTACGGTAGTCCAAATGGGATGTAACCAAATACTGTGTCACTGCAGCCAGATCTGACATCTCAAGGAATGGGCAGAGCTGGCACACTAGTTTTAATTGTGCAAATGCACTCCTGGCCACTGCTGAAACCTGGACATCCAGGCTCATAGTGGAGTCCAGGAGCATACCCAAGCTGTGAGCCTGAGATTTCAGAGGGCGTGTAACCCCAACCAGCTCAGGAACAGCCCCAATTCCCTGATCTGCCTTACAACTGACCAGGAGCACCTCTGTCTTGTCTGGGTTAAGCTTCAATTTATTTGCCCTCATCCAGTCCGTTAATGACAGCAGACACTGGTTCAGCACAGAGACAGCTTCCTTGGAAAGGAGAGATAGAGCTGAGTGTCATCTGCATACTGATGACACTGCACCCCAAAACTCCATATGACCTCTCCCAGAAGTTTCATGTAGATGTCAATAAACATGGGGGACAAAACATAACCCTAAAGGACTCCACAGACCAGCAGCCAAGGAGTCAAACAGGAGTCCCCCAACACGACCTTCTGGGTCCATCCCTCCAAGAAGGACCAGAACCACTGCTTAACAGGGCCCCCAGGTCTCGTCCCAGAAAAGCGGCTCAGAAGGATACTATGGTCGATGGTATCGAAAGCCACTGAGAGATCTAACAGGACCAACAGGGAAGCGCTCCCCATGTGCAGTTCCCTACAAAGGTCATCCACCAAAGTGACCAAAGCTGTCTCTGTGCCACAGCCAGGACTGGAGTCCGATTGAAATGGATCTAGATAATCTGTTTCATCCAGAAATCCCTGGAGCTGGGAGGCCACAACTCACTCCAGAACCTTGCCCAAGAATGGAATATTAGAGACTGGCCAATAGTTAACAAGGATGGTCTTTTTCAGCAACGGCTTCACCACAGCTTCCTTTAGGCAGGATGGAAATTTGCCTTGCTGCAGTGAAACATTCACTACTCCCTTTACCCAGTCCCCCTCTAACTGATTTCAGAATCCAGGAAAGGCAAGGATCCAGTATGCACATGGTGGCCCTCATTTCTCCAAGGATTCTATCTACATCCTCAGGCTGCACAAATTAACTTTCTAAAACAAACTTCTCAATCTTCCTCTAGAAACCTAATCTGACCATCACTGTCAACTTGCCAAAAGACTGATTTGATACCTTACAATAGCATTCATATTACACAATAGGTAAAAAAAAAATCTTGTCAATAATGTGTGTATTTAGCATTATGGTACAACTATCTTTCTGAGGCGTGTGTCTTGGTTTGAATGAACATAACATTGAAAATATGTGAAACAATAATATTCCCTTTCTGAAACTAGATGCAAACCAGATGCTGAAAGACAAATGACCAAGCCATCCTGCCAACTTGCTTGATCGGTTGCCATCAGGTAATGAAGATCTCATATTTTTAGATATGTGTGCAGCAGGGTGCTTGGCAAAATCTTCTGTTGCTTGTACCAGTACAACTTGGCATGGCTCATGATGCTAAATTGGGCTACTTGAGCTACTGCCAGTTTTAACTGAGCCCGAAAGCTAGCATATAGTTATCATAATTCATATTCGTAGTTAAAGCTGTTTTGTATACACATGCCTACCAGCTGATTTTTTTTTCTTCAGTGGATTACTAATGTGCATTTGATGCCTTGAAGCCAACATATATGCAGTGATTCCAGTGAAAAAATATTGTCCATGTGGGAGACATGAGATAAGCTAAAATTCCTCAGCTGTTGTAGAATCTGCAAAGTAATGTCATTTTCTGTGCAGAAAATGCTGTTTCCTGAGCAGAAAATCCTGCTTTCAATGCAAAACATAATATGTGAATTTTGTGCAAAACACATATCCAACAACAGCATTTTCTGCACAGGAAACAGAACTTTTTGTGGAGAAAATAATAATTCTGTGCAGAAATACAATTTTTTGTACCAAAAACATCTTTACCATGTTCTGTAGGGGGTGGGGGGAGAACCCAACAACCAAACGTGTTGTGTGAATTTTGCACAGAACAAATTCTGCACTGTGAATAGTCTTTCCTGCAGCTTTACTTTATGACTCCTTTAAGAATAAAATTCGCAAAGTATTGTATTCTTTGCAGCATTAGACTTAGGTTCAAAGTAGATAATAGGTTAAACACTCTTCCTTTTTCTCCTTCTCCTTCTCTTTCTCCTCCTCCTTTTTGCACAGGTGCATCCTCAAGTGGAGAAAACATTTATTAAAATGTGAAGTCAAAGGTTTTCATGGCCAGCACTGATGTGGGCTATGCAGCCATGTTCTAGAAGAGTTTATTCTGGATGTTTCGCCAGCATCTGTATCTGGCATCTTCAGAAAATGCATTTTCTGATTATGCCAGCCACAGATGCTGGCAAAACATCAGGAATAAACTCTTTTAGAACATGGCCACAGATTCCCCCCCCCCCAAACACACACACACACACACACACAAAACTACATTAAAGCAAGTGCCTTTTCTCACCAATTTTATATTTTATATTTAGCATGGCATGTTGTATGACTGTTCATGGAAGTAACATGCTGAGTAACATATCTCTCAGATGATCCCATCATGATTTTTTTAAAAAATGAGTTTATTGTAAAAACTATGCATTTCCATTAAAATCTAGTTTAACTTTGAAATGTACTGAGGTGAAATCAATAGATTCCAGTTGATGTTTTGTTCTTGTGTAAGACAGAAGATCCAATTTTTGTGTAATTTTCTACTTGTTGTATATTCTACTAACCTCTAGGGCACCTTTTCTCTCATTTTGGCACACTGAGGTCTGGATTTTGTAGTTTGATTTCTATTGTTCTGTTTTGAATTTCTGTGTTTCTATATTTCTTGTGTGTTCTTACTTGCTTACATTCACACAGATAAGCAGGTTTGGATTGGACTGGCTTTGAAAACACACTCACTCTCTCACACACAACTAGAAACTTGGGCCCTGTCCCAGTGTCCCCCAGTTACCTGGCACTCCCATCGTGGTGCCAGGTGGCTAATCATATGCATATCCCACTATGCTGCCTGGTGTGGTCACTACCATGGGCAAGCTGCTTGCTCTGAGGTCAGAACAAGGTATCTAGCATTGATCACATGGATAGACACCTTGTTCTGACCTGAGAGAAAGTGACTTGTGGTGACTCAGCCATGCTGGGCAGCACAGTGGGATGCACTGTAAACATGAACAGTGACCCTGCATCACAATGGAGGGCTCCAAATCTTCTCGGTTCACAACAAAGATTCACTACAAAACATGAATTATTTTAATTCGTTATAAGGGGTATACCACCGGCTTGATGTTGAACAGACTGGCCATTGTCTGGACTTCCCATGGAAAGGAAGGATGTTTTATTTGGCCCATGTAGACAGGACCTTAGTACCCTACCCTTGCCTACCCATCAAAGGAGGACATATTCCTGGATACCTTTTCAGTGCTATCCATTATTGGATGCAGCCCTAGAGTCAGTTTGGGCTTCCAGGTTAATTCAGTGATGCTATATGTGACGCTCTCTGAGTGTCAAAGCCTTGGACTGCCCAGACAGAGCCATGGTTTGATGAGATGGTGTTTGGTCATTTATAATTTATCATCATCATCATCATCAACATCATCATCCAGATGCATTCAGTTCAACAAAGTTGTCATGTATACATGTTCATCCTAAGAGTTTGGAGGTTCTATGTTTTCTCATTCAGTGCTCAAGAACACAAACAGGAATGCCCAGAATGCTCAGTAGAAAAGTATAATGTCATTTTTTTGGCACACAATATATAGTTTACTTTGCAGAAAGAAAAACAACTATACTTTATCCCCTTCTCCAAAATACAGGTGACAGTGACAGGTTATTTATAAAAACACATCGGGAGGCAAGTAATTCAAACTTCAAGATTTTATATTCTTTTAAATGTCATTTCCTCCCCAAAGGCTGTTATCAAAATAATCTAAATCACTTTCTTTATATTAATCAAAGAATTACAGCACTTAAATTTGTAGTTGTCACTCACACAGAGTGTGCCTAAAGCATTTTGGAATTGTTTTGTGCAGTCTTTTCAATCATTTGGGCTAGTTTTTTTCTCAAGACATTGTCAACATGTACAAAAAATGGTGACAAAAGTGATAAAAAGTAAGCATGTTATTCCTTTTGTACTTTTAAACTGTAGTATATTCTTCTACTTATTTATGGTTATGTGATAAATTTATGTGGTACTAATCCTCTGTATAAACATCTAAACAGTGAACTTATGTGAAAGCAAGGAAGCCATTGTCTCCTAACAGGACTGACTCCTAATAGTCTTCCTCCCTTTTCCTATATAAAGATATGCATATGGAGAAAAATTGCTTTTAATATAGATTTTGTTCTCTGTATACCTATCTTTATTTAGCACAAGTGGGGGACTATTAGGAGTCACTTCTGTTAGGAGGAAATTCTTGCTTGCTTTTACATAAGTGGACTGTTTTAGATTTTCCCCCAATAGTGTCAACTGGTGATTTCCATATGAGCGAGGAAGCAAATCAACACTGGGTTTCACGCTCAATTTTAAAAGAGCTTTTCAAGGTGCTATTTTGAGAGATTTTGGATTCAGTATCTTGGATAGCTCCTTTAAAGTTCAGGATAAAATCCAGAATATCCACCCTGATATGGAAGCCATCATCAGCTGCCACCTCTCAGGAGAGACATCCAAAGTGACCCAGTAAGGATGGGAGTGAACAGCCATGGCTCACACACACCCTTTAGGGTTTGTGTAAAGGTTGCTGATACTTCCATTTTGTCATGTTCAGAATGACCATGTTATGTGGGCATGAAATGCTAGCTGTACGGATGGAAAATATATTTGAAAATATTTGAAAAGAATTGTGGAAAACCATGATTTTCAAGTGTCAAGTGCCAGTTCAGGTCTTCTTCTGCCCAATTTGCATGTGGTTGATTTGCATAGAAAACAGCATTTTCTGCACAGGAAAAGGCTGCTTCTATGCAGAAACAACAACACTTTGAATGCATAGATACATGTGAAACATAGTATCATGCCTTGTTTGTAGTTAACTCAATAGGTCTCTCATATAAGATGAATTGAACCAAACAAGAGCAGCTTCATATGTACACCTTCTTTAGTTGCTTGCCTCTGCCACCGTACTTCAGCCTGATGGATATTGTCCAGTAAAATAACTTTTCTAAACTGTTAGCAGTTATTTTGTTATAGGCAACCTTTGGTCCATCCTCTAATCATTCTCACAGCCAAGTCATGGGTTGAAGTCTCTCACACACTTTTCTTTTGCAGCCCCCCCCCTTTCCTTCTGTTTGCACCACTGGAGTGAAAGGGAAGGGATGGGTTGTGGTGGTGGTTAAATTCATTTTGGTGTTCTTCCTAACCCATATCGCCCCCCCTCCACACACACACTAGTTTCCCCCACACTTTTCAGAGAATGGGCAAGTCAGTTGTGTTCACTTGTTTTTGTCCTCTTTCGTTACTGTCATGGATACTCCTCCTCTTTTGATATCAGAATTGCAGTAAAAATACTCTGGGTGAATGGGCGTTCCCATTCACACCCCAGTGTTACCACCATGGAAAACTGACTTCAAAATGATGCAAACCTATTTCAAAGAAATTTAAGCTTTTTGGTCTTTTCAACACCTTGAAATCTGACCCAAGGCATAACTTTACTACAAATATGGGTGCCTTTGCTTTGTGTCTTTGACTTAGTCTAACATGCAGGCAGAACTACTGCTGGTTTGTCAGGCTAGCTCTTCTTTTTCTCACCACTCATGTGTCCCAGGAACAATTGAGTCCCTCTTCTTTTTCTGGACCAGCTGCATTGGAATCAAGATCCATTCAGGGGTCATATAACCATTAATGATGCCTCACTCTATTCCAAACTAACACCTTGATTTGTCTAGTCCTTGTGTGCACGAGTGGTTGTGTGTTGGTTTTTTCCTTTTAAAATAAAACTCATTGCTATTTGAGATTTGTCTCTGGAGTTCTATCTGCCTCTGTACTTGGTATACATAAGGAGTGATCCTAAGGCACCTGACTGACTGCCTCTCCCAAACCAGCAAAAACACCAGGGAGGTTTCCAGAAAGAAGGCACTATGCCAGGAAAGGAAATTGTGGCCCCTTGCCACCCCAAGCTGCTCACTGCAGCCTACAAATGCTCCCCCAAGTAAGTCTGAGGTATTTGCTTTCTTCTATAACCAGACTCTCTAAATCCTCCTCTAAGAAGTAAGCAGCAGCTCACTAATCAGGATGTTGCTTGATCTCTTTTAACACCAATTCTTAAGGAGTCTATTGCACTCAGAGGAACTTGAAAGATATGGATATTCCATAGAGATATATGGAATTAATTTTATGGAAACAGCTGTAAACATAATGATTGTGTTTGGTTGTGATTAGCTTACATATCCTGGTAAAGCATTATCTGTATTGTTTTGCATGTTCAGTCCCTGTGAAAGACATATACTATAGCATTTTGGTTTTGCAAATTGGAAAGTTAGTACTCCATAATTCAAAAAAGATGTGGAGAAACTGGAGCATGTCCAAAGGAGGGCAACTAATATGGTGAAGGGTCTGGAAACCATGCCCTATGAGGAACGCCTTAGGGAACTGGGGATGTTTAGCCTCGAGAAGAGAAGGTTAAGAGGTGATATGATAGCCCTATTTAAATATTTGAAGGGCTGTCATATTGAGGAGGGAGCAAGCTCATTTTCTGCTGCTCCAGAGACTAGGATGCGGAACAATGGATATAAATTGCAGGAAAAGAGATTCCACCTCAACATTAGGAGGAACTTCCTGACAGTAAGGGCTGTTCGACAATGGAACACACTCCCTCGGAGGGTGGTGGAGTCTCTTTCCTTAGAGGTCTTTAAGCCGAGGCTCGAAGGCCATCTTTCAGGGATGCTTTGATTTGGAGTTCCTGCATGGCAGGGGGTTGGACTGGATGGCCCTTGTGGTCTCTTCCAACTCTATGATTCTATGATTCTACTCACCTATATCCCTTTCCAGCAGAGAAGGTCCGAACATCCTAACAGTGGGTAGCTCCGCCTGCTGGATCCTGATAGGCAGGGGAAAAAATGGAGGGAAAGAGAGAGGGCCCTGCCCCCTTATGGGAGGAGCAACCCCCTCAGGAATTCAGTTGATGACCAGCCTAATCACTGTAATAACCTCTGAAAAATGCCAGCAATAACCTATATACAAAAACTCCCTAATCACAACTCTGAAATAGAGAGTAACAAGAATAGAAGGAAATAGTCCCAGATTCCTCCCACGCCAGCACCCCAGGGCGGGGAGAATGTTTGGAACTTCTCTGCTGGAAAAGGGACATATCTCAGGTGCATACTAACATTCCATTTCCCAGCAGAAGAGGTCCTGAACATCCTAACAGTCGGATTTACCAAAGCCCTTCCAAAACTAGGGCGAAACTGCTGGTGCAGCTATGGAAGAGCCTGGCAGTATTTGCTGAAGGACCAGTCTCCCAAAGGCTGCTTCAGCTGATTGGTTGATGCCCAACTTGTAGTGTCTGATAAATGTGAAGGGAGATTTCCACGTGGCAGCCCTGCAGATCTCACTCAGTAGAGCATTGGTAGACAGAGCTACTTAGGTTGCTGCACTACTAGTTGAGTGAGCTGTAATGTCCACTGGGGGCTGTACTCCGGAAGCTTCATAACAAGCGATGATACAAGCCCTGATCCATCTGCTAAGAGTGGAAAGAGGCACCTTTTTTCCTTTGGACTTAGGTTAGAAAGAAACAAATAACAACTCAGCTTTCCTAAAGCTAGCAGTCCTCTTGAGATAAATTCTGATGGCCCTACACACATCCAGGGTGTGCCAGGCTTTTTCTGGCTCCCTGACCATCCAAGGACAGAAAGAGGGTAGTATAATGTCCTGCGATGTATGAAACACTGAGTTGACCTTGGGAATAAACGCCGGATCTGGACGCAGAATGATGGAGTCAGGTCTAATGATGAAGAGTTCCTTGCGTACCGACAGGGCTCCTAACTTGGAGACACATTGTGCCGAGGTAACAGCCATCAAAAACAACACCTTCCGTGTGAGAAATTTTAAAGAAGCCTCTTTCAATGGCTCAAATGGTACTATTGTCAGAGCCTTAAGTACTGTGTGAAGGTTCCAAGAGAGAAAATGGTGTATTGTAGCAGGAGACTTGTTTGATATACCGTTGAGCAATTGGCGGTTTGTTTGTTTTTTGTTTTGTTTTGGGGGTTTTTTGGAAAGAGAGAGGGAAAAAAGTGAAGGAAGAAAGAAGGGTGAGTGAGGAAAGGCAGCCAGCAAAAAATGGAGAGGCAAGTCTGACAGAATCCATGTCATACCAGGACAGAGGCAGGAAGAAAACTAAATTCCTTAGGGGATCACTTCTCCCAAAGGGGGTAGAGCCCTCTCTCTCTCCTTCCATTTTTTCCCTACCTATCAGGATCCAGCAGGTGGAGCTACTTACTGTTAGGATGTTCAGAACCTACTCTGCTGGGAAACTATCTTCTTTGGCAAGCCCATGTGGGAAGATGTATGTAATCAAATTCAAAGAGTTTGGGCTGTCAATGTCATGAACGCTTATGGATGGATTCAGGCAACTTGATCTATGTTTTACCCCAGGGATGGGAAGTTCTTTACTCTCTATATGTTGTTAAACTCCAGCTCCTATCAGCCTTAGTGAAAACTGGAGTGGAAAATAAGAAGGGCCAGAGATTCAAAATGTAGTACATGCCAGTAACTATGCAGGAGGTAGTTGTTAGTATGCCCAAGATAGGTTAAACATAGCTTTGCTGGGCCTTTGCTTATTCGTTGACTTCTGAAAGGTGGTAATTAGGACCTTTACTCTGTGGCTTGAGGTTTCATATATATATATATATATATATATATATATAATTTTTGGAAGGCTCTATATAGTAAACTTTTTGGAGGCTGCACTGTTGCTTCCACAGATCTGAATTTGACATCTGACATCAGCTGTCCTCAGAGGGAGTGAAAGGCAGGCCTGGCTACATCAGGCCTAGCCTAAAGTAAAAAGAAGGCCCTCTCTCCAGTCCCTCTGCCATAGTCCAAGCCTCAGAGGGAGATAAGAACTATATAAGTTCTTCTTATACATAAGAAGAATTATATTGTGCTTTTAAAAATGTTGTATAAAGTCTTGGTCCCATGCTAGGAGAAAGGCAGGATATAAAATAAATAAATAAATTATGACACAACAAATAGAACAGCAGCATGAATATTTTGCAGCAAACTTTTTATTCAGAACTAAAGATATGCAGAGCCAGCATGATGTAGTGGCTTGAGCACTGGACTAGGACTCTGGACATCAGGGTTCAAATCAAGGGGGGGGGGAGGGCTCAGCCATGGAAACCTACTGGGTGACCTTGGGCAAGTCACAAACTCTCAGACTCAGACGAAGACAAATCCCCTCTGAACAAATCTTGCAAAGAAACTCCAGTGATTAGGGTTGTCATAAGTCAGAAATGAATTGAAGACTCATAATAATAACAAACCATTTATTATAATACACATTCTCTGGTGATCACTTTAAAACTATATGCCAGTTGCCAAGATTTGACCTAAGTGACATTATGTTGTGTTATTGAGACTAATTTTATATTAAATTATGTGTGTGTGTGTGATTCCATTCATGACAGCCATAACTCCAAACCAGTGGGTCAGGTAGGCAGATGAGTCATACTTGCAAGACCCCTGCAAAACAACTTTTAAAATTCCCCACAGGAAGGTTTGGGAGTTGCCCAGATGGGAGTGCTATCACTTATTCTTGAAGTCAATACAGCCTGTTTGTTCAGAGTCTCACACTTAATGTGCCAGTGATCATAGAATCAAAGAATCATAGAATCGTAGAGTTGGAAGAGACCACTAGGGCCATCCAGTCCAACCCCCTGCCATGCAGGAAATCCAAATCAAAGCATCCCTGACAGATGGCCATCCAGCCTCTGCTTAAAGACCTCCAAGGAAGGAGACTCTATCACCTTCCGAGGAAGTGCGTTCCACTGTCGAACAGCCCTTACTGTCAGGAAGTTCTTCCTAATGTTCAGGTGGAATCTCTTTTCCTGTATCTTGCATCCATTGCTCCGGGTCCTGTTATCTGGAGCAGCAGAAAACAAGCTTGCTCCCTCCTCAATATGACATCCTTTCAAATATTTAAACAGGGCTATCATGTCACCTCTTAACCTTCTTTTCTCCAGGCTAAACATCCCCAGCTCCCTAAGTCGTTCCTCATAGGGCATGGTTTCCAGACCCTTCACCATTTTTGTCGCCCTCCTTTGGACACGCTCCAGTTTCTCAATGTCCTTTCTGAATTGTGGCGCCCAGAACTGGACACAATATTCTAGGTGGGGCCTGACCAAAGCAGAATACAGTGGCACTATTACTTCTCTTGATCTAGACACTATACTTCTATTAATGCAGCCCAAAATAGCATTGGCCTTTTTAGCTGCCGCATCACACTGTTCACTCATGTTCAACTTGTGGTCTACTTGGACTCCTAGATCCCTTTCACATGTAGTTTCATTCAGCCAGGTGTCACCCATCCTATATCTGTGCATTTTATTTTTCCGCCCTAAGTGCAATACCTTACATTTCTCTGTGTTGAATTTCATTTTGTTAGCTTTGGCCCAGCTTTCTAGTCTATTCAGGTCACTTTGAATCTTGATCCTGTCCTCTGGGGTATTAGCTATTCCCCCTAATTTGGTGTCATCTGCAAATTTGATTAGTATGCTCCCAATTCTGTCATCCAGGTCATTGATAAAGATGTTGAATAGCACTGGGCCCAGGACAGAGCCCTGTGGGACCCCACTGGTCACTTCTCTCCAGGATGAAAAGGAGCCATTGTTGAGCACCCTTTGAGTTCGGCCACTCAACCAATTACAAATCCATGTAATAGTTAACTTGTCTAGCCCACATTTTACAAGCTTGTTTGCAAGAATGTCATGGGAAACCTTGTCAAAGGCCTTACTGAAATCAAGATATACTATATCCACAGCATTCCCTTCGTCTACCAAACTGGTAATTTTATCAAAGAAAGAGATTAGATTTGTCTGGCATGACTTGTTTCTCTGAAACCCATGTTGAGTTTTTGTGATTATGGCATTGCCTTCTAGATGTTCACAGACTCTTTGTTTAATGATCTGCTCCAGAATCTTTCCTAGAACCGATGTCAGACTAACTGGACGATAATTGTTGGGATCCTCTTTTTTCCCCTTTTTGAAGATGGGGACAACGTTTGCCCTTCGCCAGTCTGCTGGGATCTCTCCTGTTCTCCAGGAGTTTTCAAATATGATTGCCAATGGCTCCGATATTACTTTTGCCAGTTCTTTTAATACCCTTGGATGGAGTTCATCTGGTCCCGGAGACTTAAATTCATTTAGATTAACAAGGTGTTCCTCTACTATCTCTTTACTTATTCTGTGCTGAAATTCCCCTATTCTGTTCTCTGCTCCATTATCCTCAGGTTGAGCACCCTTTGCCTTTTCTGAGAAGACTGAGGCAAAGAAGGTGTTGAGTAATTCTGCCTTTTCTCTATCTCCTGTTAGCATTTTGCCATCTTCTCCACGCAGTGGCCCTACCGTTTCCTTCTTCTTCCTCTTGCTGCGGACATATCCAAAAAAGCCCTTTTTATTGTTCTTAACCTCTCTAGCAAGCCTGAGTTCATTCTGCTCTTTAGCTTTTCTGACTTTACCCCTACACATGCCTGCTATTTCTTTGAATTCCTTTTTCGTGATTTCCCCCTTTTTCCTTTCTTATACATGTTCCGTTTCAAACTTAGCTCGGTTGAAAGTTCCTTAGTCATCCATCCTGGTTTCTTGAGACACCTCCCGTTTTTCTTTCTCACTGGAACTGTTTGAAATTGTGCCTTCAGTATCTCCCTTTTGAGAAAGTCCCATCCGTCCTGAACTCCTTTATCTTTTAGTATTTCTGACCATGGAATCGCCCTCAATACTTCTCTAAGTTTACTGAAATCCGCTCTCCTAAAGTCTAGGATGCGTGTCTGACTCTGCCTGGCTTCTCCTTTCCACTGTATTACAAACTCCAGGAGAACATGGTCACTTCCACCTAATGATCCCACCACTTGCACCCCATTAACCAAGTCATCCTTGTTGGTTAGGATCAGATCTAAAATAGCTGACCCCCTTGTTGCCTCTTCCACCTTTTGGACCATGAAATTGTCTTCCAGGCAAGTGAGGAATTTGCTAGACCTTGAGGATTTTGCTGAGTTTGACTTCCAGCAAATATCAGGATAGTTGAAGTCGCCTATCACTACTACATCTCTCTTTTCTGACTGTGTGGTCATCTGTTCTAGAAAGATATCATCCAATTCCTCAGTCTGACTTGGGGGTCTGTAGTAGACTCCCACCGTAACACCCTTGTTGTTTCCCTCCCCTTTGATTCTTATCCAGATGCTCTCCACCTGGCTTCCATGATTGATGCCCAGGATCTCTTCACTGGTGTAAATATCTCTGACATATAGTGCTATTCCTCCTCCTTTCCTGTTTGGCCTATTTCTCTTAATAAGGTTATACCCCTCTATTTCCACATTCCAATCATGAGACTCATCCCACCAGGTTTCAGTGATGCCTATTATATCATATTTGCCTTGTTGTACTAGGAGTTCGAGTTCATCTTGCTTATTTCCCATGCTCTGTGCATTAGTGTAGAGACATCGCAGACCATGGTTCCCTTTTACTTGCTGCCTGTGCAAGTTTTTTTGCCTCCCACTATTGGGTCCTTGCACTGTTTGCCTTGTTTCCTCTATGTCAGTTTGACTATTTTCGCCATCCCTTTTGCCTTCCTTAATATTGTCTCCCTTCCCCTCGGAACTCAGTTTAAAGCTCTCCTGATCAAGTTCTTGAGACTGTTGGCAAAAACATTTCTTCCAACTGGCGTGAGATGCAACCCGTCTGTTGCAAGAAGTCCCTCCTCATGGAACCGCAGCCCATGATCCAAGAATCCAAATCCCTCTCGGCGGCACCATCTGCGAAGCCAGTTGTTCACATCTGCTATTTTCCTCTCCCTTCCTGGACCATGCCCTTCAACTGGCAGAAGAGACGAGATGACAACCTGTACATCCATTCCTTTCAGCTTCCTACCAAGCGCCTCGTAATCCCTTTTGATGTTCTGAATGCTGTGTCTTGCAGTATCATTAGTTCCCACGTGGACCAAAAGGAAGGGGTATTGGTCAGTAGGCTTGACCAGTCTTGTCAGCCTCTCTGTCACATCCCGGATCTTTGCACCTGGAAGACAACACACCTCTCGAGACATCTTGTCAGGCCTACAAATCACTGCTTCTGTACCCCTCAGCAAGGAGTCCCCCACTACGACCACACGCCTCCTCCGAGGCTTAGCAGCGACTGTTTCCTCGGGTGGGACTCTCAGGCTCCCCTGCTCCATGAAGTCTGTCCATGCTGCTCTTCTTCATCCTCCTTGATAAGGGAAAGCGCTTCGAATCGATTCTCTAGCTGCAAGATCCCCGAACAATTCCTTCTTGGTTTACTTCTCTTTGTGACCTTCCTCCAGCTGTCTGCCTCCTCTGTTTGGCAAGTGACCTCTTCCACCCTAGCATCTTCCTCTGCATGGTACTCATCCAAGATGGTTAGTTCTATTGTGTCCAGGAAATCCTCTTGTTCCCTAATCTGCTGAAGTGTAGCTACTCTGGACTCCAGCTGCTGCACTTTCTCCTCCAAGAGTGCCACCAACTTGCACTTGGTGCATGTGAAGTTCTCCACTTCTGTAGGCAAGAAGAGAAACATCCCACAAGAGTTGCAGGTGACTGCGGCAGATCCCTCGTTGTCCATACTGCAAAGTCTAATGCCACTTGAGCAGAGTTGTTCAGTTAAAGAAAACTAAAATTCTAAAATTCGCGGTATATAAAGCTAGTCTGCTAGCTCCGCCCCCTTGTGACTCACAGATGTGACTCACAGAAGCTCCTCCCCTTCAGCAACAAGCACACGGTCTCAAGCACACGGTCCCAAAATGGCTGCCAAGCAGCTCCTCTCCTTCTCCTCTCTCTGGCCGGACTGTTCTGGAAGGCTCTGGAAGGTGGTATATAAAGCTAGTCTGCTAGCTCCGCCCCCTTGTGACTCACAGATGTGACTCACAGAAGCTCCTCCCCTTCAGCAACAAGCACACGGTCTCAAGCACACGGTCCCAAAATGGCTGCCAAGCAGCTCCTCTCCTTCTCCTCTCTCTGGCCGGACTGTTCTGGAAGGCTCTGGAAGGTGGTATATAAAGCTAGTCTGCTAGCTCCGCCCCCTTGTGACTCACAGATGTGACTCACAGAAGCTCCTCCCCTTCAGCAACAAGCACACGGTCTCAAGCACACGGTCCCAAAATGGCTGCCAAGCAGCTCCTCTCCTTCTCCTCTCTCTGGCCGGACTGTTCTGGAAGGCTCTGGAAGGTGGTATATAAAGCTAGTCTGCTAGCTCCGCCCCCTTGTGACTCACAGATGTGACTCACAGAAGCTCCTCCCCTTCAGCAACAAGCACACGGTCTCAAGCACACGGTCCCAAAATGGCTGCCAAGCAGCTCCTCTCCTTCTCCTCTCTCTGGCCGGACTGTTCTGGAAGGCTCTGGAAGGTGGTATATAAAGCTAGTCTGCTAGCTCCGCCCCCTTGTGACTCACAGATGTGACTCACAGAAGCTCCTCCCCTTCAGCAACAAGCACACGGTCTCAAGCACACGGTCCCAAAATGGCTGCCAAGCAGCTCCTCTCCTTCTCCTCTCTCTGGCCGGACTGTTCTGGAAGGCTCTGGAAAGTGGTATATAAAGCTAGTCTGCTAGCTCCGCCCCCTTGTGACTCACAGATGTGACTCACAGAAGCTACTCCCCTTCAGCAACAAGCACACGGTCTCAAGCACACGGTCCCAAAATGGCTGCCAAGCAGCTCCTCTCCTTCTCCTCTCTCTGGCCGGACAGATCATATTGAATGATCCACCCATAAACCTGGCTGCCCTCCTAGATTGTGTCAACACCCAAACACATTGTGTAAGTCATCATCACACCTCAGCTTAACAAAGCCCAGGAACTCATCGCCTTTGTCTAAGCCTTGGCTAGAACATTGTTCATTGCTATAGGCCAATTTGAGCCTATATAAACCTAGTATTTTTCAACTCAAGTGTGCTATTCTCAGAGTGTAGCTGGACTCCATGCCCGTTTGATCTCTGACTTTAGCTCCCTCGGCCACCCATCCCCATGTTTTGGTGGCCGTGCATCATCATCATCATCATCATCATCATCATCATCATCATCTACATCTGTATTGGACCTCTGAGAAGCCTATGGAAGTGAGTATTTCCCAGAGTTTTGTCCATCTGGCACTTTTCCCGCTTTTCCTCCCTTTTGCTTCTTGGAGCATTGACTGTGTATGCATGAATGAATGTGTGTTTCATTGCTGGATGTTTTGGTTCCCCTGTTAATAAATATTAGACTTTAATTGAAGAAGCCTGTCTCCACATTCTCACTAAGGGATTCTTGGTCTTTCCAGTATACACGAAGGGACCCGGTCTTGAGGGCTGTTGTTGAGGCCCCACTCTTGCAAATTTAAGCTAATTAAAAATTCCCCTAATTGAATCCTTCCTAAGAGTAGTTAGCTCTGTTTAGTTATATAGTGTTGCAGTGTCATCCTTCTTCTGTTATCCATGACTGTATTGGATAACCTGGATGAACAACCAGAAGGAAGGAAGACCAAGGGTGAACAGGGTGAGCAAAGGGGCTGTAGTTGCTGGAAACAGTAGTGTTATGTGGTCTGAAAAAAATGTAAGTATTTGCCCAATATGTGTAGCTGGTTTAATAATGTGTACTTCATCAGTAATGTATGAACACATGAAAACAGGGCATGACTCACTGGAAAAAACAATAGTGCTAGGAAAGGTGGAGGGAAGTAGAAAGAGAGGAAGGCTGCATGCTAGATGGATGGACTCTATTAAGGAGGTCACAGATATGCATGTACAGGAATTAAGCTTAGTAGTGAAGGACAGGGGAGATGTGTCATCTGCAGGGTCACCATGGGTCAAGATCGACTCGAGGGCAGTCAACAGCAGCATCAAAAACACATTTTTGCACAAAGGGCAGGATTCTCTGTGTAGGAAAAATCGTTCTTTACAAAGAAACTAATGCAGGTATTTCTGCATTTAAATATCTCTTTCTGTGTGTAAAATGCTATTTTCTGCACATAATTTCTGCACTTAAAAAAATTAGATTATGCAAAATTTCACATGTTTTTTTTAAATGGAAAAAGCATTGTTTACCCAAAATATGTTGTTTTCGTCAGAAAATTCTGTTTTCTGAACAAAAGACATGGGAGTGCCAACACATCTGATAGTCCCATGAGAAATATGTAGTCAAGACAAGAGATTACTGTCAGAAGAGAACATGGAGAAACAGAAGGGTTCCCAATTGGCAATGGGGTCAGGCAAAGCTGTATCCTTTCACCCTATCTGTTTAACTTGTATGCAGAACATATTATACAAAAAGCAGGTTTGAACACAAAAGAAGGAGAAGTGAAAATAGGAGGAAGGAATATTAACAGTCTAAGGGGTGTGGTGGTTTAGTGGTTAAGAAGCCAGTTCTGATGATCGGAAGATTGGAAGGCTGGCAGTTTGAGGCCCAAGTGCTGCATGATGGGGTGAGCTCCTGTCACTAGTCCCAGCTTCTGCCAACCAAGCAGTTTGAAAGCATACAAATACAAATAGATAGATAAGTACCACTTCTCAGTGGAAAGGTAACAGGAATCGGTGCAGTCATGCTGGCCACATGACCACCAGAGCAGTCCTCAGACAACGCTAGCTTTTTGGCTTAGAGCACTGCCCCCTACAGTTGGTTACAACTAGACATTCATGTCAAGGGACTACCTTTACCTTTACCTTTGAGGTATGCAGGTGACACAATACTACTAACAAAAAACATCACAGACCTAGTGCAAATACTAAAGAAGATCAAGGAAGAAAGTGCAAAGGCAGGCTTATTATTGAATATAAAAAAATAAAATAAATAATGACCACAGAGAATTTACGCAAATTCAACCTAGACAAGGAGGAAATAGAAATAGTAAAAGAGTCCTCATATCTTGGAACAAACACTGATTGCAGTGGAGACTGTAGTCAAAAAATCATAAGGGGGCGATACAGACCGCCCAAAAAGGGTGGTCTGTAGCCACCTTTTTTTTGCTGCGCAGGTTCACCGCAGCAGCTAGACGCTACTGTGAATCTGTGCAAAAAAAAAAAAAAAAAAAAGGAGCAAGCAAACCCTGCTCCTTTTTTGCACCACACTTGTGGCGCGATAAAGAAAAAAAGTGTCGTTTGGCCCCTTTAGTTTGCCACAACTGCGCAGCTGCATCTAGCATCTGTGCAGTTGTGGTGCTTCCATTATGAATGCCATCTAAACGGTGTTCTGTAATGGCAGTGCCGCTATTACATGTTAGGGTTCGTGAGTGTGCAGACACTGCATGCTCATGAACCCTAATGGCGCTGCCCAGGCGCCTCTTTGGGCCTGTCTGTATCAGGCCAAGAAGACTAAGAATGGGGAGGGCATCTATGAAAGTACTAGAAAACATATTGAAATGTAAAGATATACAACTGAGCTTGAAAATTAGAATTCTACAAGCCACTGTATTCCCTATTACCATGTAAGGATATGAAAGCTGGACTGTTAAGAAAGTGTATAGGAAGAAAATCAATTCATTTGAAATATGGTGCCGGAGAAGATTGCTGAGGATACAATGGACAGCCAAGAAGTCAAAACAAATGGGTGCTAGAGCAGATTAAACCTGGAATCTTTCTGCAAGCCAAGATGACTAGACTAAGGCTGTTCTCCTTTGGCCACATCATGAAAAAGCATGCATCCTTGGAGAAAACAATAATTCTAAGGAAGGAAAGGAAAGGAAGCAGAAAGAGAGGAAGGCCACATGTTAGATGAATGGAATCTATAAAAGAGGTCACAGGTATGAATTGCAGGAACTGAGCAGGGCAGTGGAGGACAAGGACTCTCGTAGATGTCTCGTCTGCAGGGTGACCATGGATTGAGATTGATTTGAGGATGGATAACAGCAATAACTTTAACAGTAAAATTAACAAAAAAACTGTGACTCAAAAAGTTGTGGTATAGTGTTTTGAATGCAAAAAGGTGTGGTTTCTGGCACTTCCAGTTGGAACTAAGAAAGCCTCCCATCTGAAAGTACTGAGATCAGATGTTAGTTAAGCCTAAACTTGACATTTAACCCATGGTCTTAGAAAGTGGACCTGGTCTATGGTCAAAATTGGAGGAAGGAGGGGATACAGTGAGATAGAAAAATACACAAGAGTGTTACCAGGCACCAGACTACAGAGAAAAAAGTTTTACAAATCTGAATAAACCAAAACATTGGGTAGGAGTTGTATTAGTATAGTAAATATCTGGTAATATACACACAACAATGTGAACACACAACAATACATGCCTATCAATAACACATGTTGAAAGTGAAACAAAACAATTAGTTGTGTAACAATAACATATATTCAGGACGTATAAGACTAACTGAAGTTCACTGACTGTTGCATGTTCACTTGTGTATTACTGGATATTTACTATATTAATGTAGTTCCTATCCAAATTCTTGATTCATTCAAAATTGTAAATCTTTTCTCTTTGCAGTCTCGTTCCTGGTGGCACGCTTGTGTATTTTTCTATGTATGTGGTCTACACATGGGAAGGGACATTGATCAGTTTGGTACCAATGCGGGAAATTTTCTTCCACTGCCAAAATAGAAGAATTTTCCTTATGATGATGATGAGGAACTTTATATCCCATCCTGAAACTCACAAATGGAAACAAATGCAATGTAACCAAATTATGCAAAAGGTTAAAATTAAATTCAAATTGTCAATACCATTCAAAACAATTTGAAACCTAATTTGAAATGATAAAAAATGGCTTAAAACAGTACAATTAAAAGTGGTACAGACCTTTCTTTGAAAACATTCAGTTTTCAAAAGCCTATCAAAATGGATTAAATCTCACCTTTTTTGTTTGTTACAACAATTTTTTGTTTGTTACAACAATTGTTATTTACATTTTTTTTAAAAAAATAACATCAATTGTCAAGATATATTAAGCATCATGTTTAGTTTGCACTTTTTGTGTATCCCCAGTTAGCATTTTTTTTTAAAGGGGAAAGGCCCAGAAAGGGTAAATATCCATCCCAATCATATGTATAGTGGCATTTAAAGTATTGGAAAGCACACATTTTTAACTACCATTTTAAACTTTCCTTTGAAAAAGAAAATATCAGCTAAGAGGTCAGCTTGTGTTCCTGGGTCATATTTACAGGAGAGACCTCTTTTAGGGACCAACTACATGCACATTGAGCACATTCTGTTTGTGTAGCGGTGCCCCCAAGTGATAAAAGATGTTTGTCCATTATAACACATGATTCTCTCACCTGCAAATCTTGCATTTAGCGTGCTTTTGTTGTGTGAATGAAAGTTTGATAACTGAGGCACACATCCCAGAGGAAATGTTGTCGTTTTCAGGAAAAATGGTTTATATCCCATCCCATATGTAATGAATACATATCCCCTTTAATGTCTAGTTGACTTTCATTTTTATATCATTTTAAAAATAATGATTCCCTGATTCCCACCCGCCCTTTCTGTCTCCGTGCCCCAAGGCTTCCGTAGTTTGACAAGAGTGTTGAAAACACGCTCTGAATGTTATAATTATTGTGTGATAATGTTTTGCTTGCTTAAGATTTTATTTTTCTCTTTTGTGAAACCCTTTTGACTTAGTTGTTCTGTGTAACTTATGTAACTGTTAGAAATAACAGTTTGAAGGTTAAAATTAAATTCACATTGTCGATACCATTCAAAACAATTTGAAACCTAATTTAGAATGATAAAAATGGCTTAAAACAGTACAATTAAAAGTGGTACAGCACCCCGTTTAAAGATCTTTCTTTGAAAACAGAAAGATTTCTATTTCTATTTCTTAAAATAACAGTTTAGATATAAATAAATGGTTTATTTTTTTAAAAAAACCCACAAGATCAAAACTGCTACTATGTATCTATTAAATAGTCCCCTTCCCTTCTTTGTATATAATGCAACCAATCTCTTCTGAAAGTTGGCTGTGTTTTTCTCCCTGTTCTTGCCTCTTGATCCAGCTGTGTGAAACAGGACTAGTATTTGAATGAGGAATTTTGGCAAGGATTCCATCACTGTATTCACCAGAAACCCTTTATTACAAAATAACAATCTTTGGAAAGGAGTGATAGGTTCACTATTAATTCCTTAACTCTAAACTAACTGTGTTTTCATACATTCCTCTTACAAATGAGGTTTCTCTATCATCTCAGCCAACCTGAATCCTGCCTTTTATACTGTTTGGTAACGAAAAGCCTAAGGCACAAACTGAAAAGCAATAATATTGATCCATGCATGTTGTTCCTTCTCAGAGCCAAGGTTAGAACATGAACAAACAGAGATTCTACAAAGTCTCTTTTGTGTACAAGGAAATGAGACTTGTTTCTATTATTTCTGTTTTAACATTTCTACATTAATCCATGGCATTGCAAAACTGAAGTTATCTTTTTAAGCTGGTTTCCTGTGCCACCCTTTCCTCCTTCCCCCACCAGCCCTTTCTGCCTGCCAGATTTTGTGTGTGTATGTGTGTGCCTTCAGGTTGCATGTTGGCTCCATGAATTTCATAGGGTTTTCTTAGGCAAGGAATACTGAATAGGTGATTTTTCCAGTTCCTTCTGAAATATAGCCGACCTATTATGTATTATCATTTTTTAAAATTAGAATATTTTAATTGAATTTTTAAATGTAACATTACAAAGACAGGGGGAAAAGATAAAAGTAAAGGGACGGATGGTGATGGAGATGGTACATAGAATATGAACATGGATGAGGATTATACATTGATAGAAGCTGCACATATCTCAAAAAAACCAAAAAGGTGTACTTATGCATGCACAATGTCACTAACACAATACTAGCCACTGTGTGTAAGCAGGTGACTTTTTAAAAAAAAGAAGAAGAAGAAGAAGTTATAACTACCTGTGTCAGATGTAGAAAGAGTTTTCAAGCCTAGAGATTTTCAGTGTGTCCAGGTCACATTACTGCTATTCAAGCAAGTAGTTAGAAAAAGAGTTGCAAGCACCCATTTTAGAGCAAGTGAAGATTCCAGATACAGATGATTTTAGCATGCCCTAGACACAGTGTGCCAACAGTTCAAGCAAAGAAGAGCTGCAAAAACAGTTTGAACTGAGTGGATTCATACACATCAACAACTATGAGGCATTCCTTTACATGAGCATTAAGTACAAATTACCTGATTGGGTTTACACTAATAACTACAAAATGTGAACAATCATACTGACCGGATTCAGGTTGCTGTTAGGTTCACCAAATTAATGTAGAAGAAGTTGTTTGTTTGCACAAAAGCACATTTTAAATACTAAATATTATTAAGAGATGGCCTGTCAGTCAGAATAAGGGAGCTTACTCTTTTCCTCCTTTCTTCCTTACTTTGCCACCACTACCTTGCCTCCCTCCTTACCTCCCTGTCTCTCTTGCCACTCTTCATATTTTCAGGCCATCTCACAGTGCCTTCCAATCCCTTTCCTTGTTTGCATCACTCCACTTTCCTCCCTTGCATCCCACAATTTTGACTCTCACTCTCTCTAACCTGTTGCCTCCCTTTGGATCACTGCTTCACATGGTTGTGCTTGCCTTCTTCACTTTCCCCTTGCTGGATGCTTGTTGGCCTTTGATTATGCTTGTGCTTTGATTGTGAGTTCCTGCATGGTGGGGAGGTGGGTTGGACTGGAAGGCCCTTGTGGTCTCTTCCAGCTCTTTGATTCTATAATTTTATGGCTCGACACTGGAATAATGTCACAGTGAACACTTCCTAGAATTCCCTGAAAACAAAACAATATTACTTCAACCTGGGTCTTCTCACAAAGTACGAGGCTTTTCCAGAAGTACAGCTATTACGAAGATGATCAGAGAGCTTCATCATACTGATGTGAGCAGTTTAAAAAGTGATGGCAAAGACCTACCTCATACCTAAGGTTAGGTAGGGTCAGTTCCATATTGCATTGCTGCACTTCCCTTTCTTGTGACGTCATTCTGGTGCCAAGTCATAGAATCATAAAGCTGGAAGAGACCACAAGGGCCATCTAGTTCAACCCCCTACCATGCAGGAGCTCACAATCAAAGCACCCTTGACAGATGGCCATCCAGCCTCTGTTTAGTCAAAACATAGTTTTCTGTTGTTGAAGAGTTTGATTTTATCCAATTTGCACATGTGCTCTGATATTATTTAAAATTGTTTTAACTGGATTTAAATTGCCTGGTTTTAGGTAATAAATGGCCGAATATATTTTCAGTCTTTTAAATTATTGTTATTTCTCGTCCTAAACAGTTATTGCTGTATATAGACCTGAAGGAAGGATTTGAATATTTTAATAAATACATAAATAAGAGCAGCTGAGAGGGTTAGCTTCATGCCATTGTGAGTGGCGAAATATGGTTGTTTTTTAATGTTGAAGAGGGACCCAAAGCAAATAGCAGTCACAACTAGAAGTCACTTGATCACTTCCTAATATTGATGAATGGATATTACAACCATTGCCTTTCCTCATCACAGCTTTTAGGAGATTGGCATTTCAATCAACACCACTTACCACCAAGTGGTTGGGGGAAAAAAATTCAATTTGGCTCTAGAGGGAAATTGTGTGTGTGTTCAAGATTTTGATAGAGTTGTGCACCAAAAGGAGACATCAGGAATAATAGGAAAATAACATTCTCTTCATGACACATCTTCTCATTGATAATTTCACCAGGGTCAGTGCTATTAGGTTTCTAAAGGGTGAGGCACCTGTATGTATGCCTTACAGGCAATGATGCCGGGTGATGATAACAATGAAATTTATTTATACTTTTCCTTTCCGCAAAAAATTAACAATCAAGGGGATTACAATTTAAAACAGGTAGAACATAACTAAAAATGTACAAGGTCAGCATTATATTAGAACTGAAGTATTCACAGTATTAAAACAATTTAAAACATACGCTTAGGCTAACAAGCTGTTAAAAATAACTCAACGAAAGCAGTACGACAACATCTAAACTCCTTTGTTTAAAAACCTGAAAGCCTCTTTTAAATAATTTTTTGCCTGTCAACAGAAGGACAGCAGGGAGGGGGCAATTCTGGCCTCCATAAGAAGGGAGTTCCAGAGCCTGCTGCCAGGCACTGAGATTGCCCTATCTCTCATCCCAACCAGCCTAACCTGTGTCTCCTGTGCATCCTAGGGTTCAAGTAAGCTTGTATGGGGAGATATGTTCTGTCAGGTACCCTGGACCTAAGCCATATGGGGCTTTATAGGTTATAACCAGCAGTCAATGGAGGTTTTGTAGCAGGGGAATTGTATGGCCCCCATACCAGGGATGAAGTAACCCACCGAGGTTGTTCTGTAATCCATTATAACCATTTTAGATCAAATAGAGATAACGTAGGACCAAATGACCCACAAACAGTCTACGAACTCTACTGAACTGATGTTTGAGCAGTTTATCATATGGAGCAAGTGAAAACAGAACCAGCATCACTTCCCAGTTCTAGCACCAGTGGCAATCCAAGGTTTCTGAGATACAGTTCAAAAGTTACACTAACTCTGCCATGGTTATTTCATGAAGAATAACATAACAGTTACATATTAGTTTAGCCCACATCCTGCTAATTTTCATCCACACCCTTGCTTATAAGATTGAGTAACACTATCACTGAGTAAAGTGAGGCAAATAGCTGAGAAAGCAGATATTGCAGTGGAAGGGCCGTGATGACATCCTTGTTGGCTTTCTTTCTTGAAATTCTCAGCTAATTTTTGGTGTTGAAAACAGAGCTATGTATGCCATACAACATATCTTGCCCCCCCAAAAACCTCAAAGGTATCAGGTAAAGGTTCATTGATAGTCCAGTCAGGTATTATGTGCAGGCTGGGGAATGGGCACCATATTATCCTTTGATTCTAATAGTAGAATGTCTTGGATCGCCCCTGATAAGAGTGTCGGTAAATTTCTGAACTCATCCTCTTAACATGTGTGCTAATTTGGTGATATTCAGAAAGCAAATGATCAGAATTCTGTTTTGCAAAATGTCCCCTCCCAAACTCAGCTGCTTTTGCTAAGTTCAATATGTGAAGAAAACTCCAAGTTTGCCTTTTAGAAGTCTTTAAACAGAAATACTTATTTTGATTGTAACTAAACTACCCATAAATCTATGCACACATGTATTGATCTCAGCTGCCTCTTAAAAATGACTCTGTCCCAGTAAGTTGGCATATTTCATAAACAAAAAAAGAGCAAATTATCGATCTATCACACACTCTAAAAGTCCTGTGAAAAATCTAGGTTGCTTTTAAGTTCATTTCATACCTAAGGGAATGAGAAACCCTGAAATGAAAAATAGATATTTTTAAAGGGGGCAGAAATAACACAAGATATATAGCAGCTCCTGCCAATCTTTAATCTTCCATTGTAACTCTGATTCAGTGTATTGTATCTCTTGTTACACCCACTGACAGGCAACTTAAAACATTAATATAACTCCTTCTGACATTGATCAGTAATTAATGCCAAGAGATAATTAGTTCTGTGTGGAAAATGCTGCTATAGGCTGCATACTGAAATTGTTGTGTGGCACACTTGGAGGCCCAAACTAAAGTCAAAATTTTGTTGCAATTGTTTCAGGTGTACCAGGAATGGACACGTACCATCCATCCCATATAACAAATAGCCTGCTATCAGTAGAATGCTTCTAGGTTGCTCTTTTGTTTCCAATTAGACTCTAATTTTGGTTCTAATTAGACTCCTGCTCACTTCACATGGGCATTCCATTGTTGGAATAGGTGATAGCAATCAACAAAGATACTTCCAATAAATTAAGTTTGTTTTTAAGAATTTTGTACCATTTAGCCCATGTGCTAGCAGGCATCATCCCAAGTGCAGACCTAATTAACAAGTCTGGATACGAATGTGGAATGATGTTGTTTAGTAACTAGGGGCCAAAACAGACAGCCCTGGAAAGGGCAGGTCTATGCCACCCCTTTTTGAACTGGATTGGGGCCAGGGCAGCCTCACTGGCAGCCATGCGGACCCAATTCAGAGTTTTTCCAGGCCACGGAGAAGCGGCAAAATGCCACTTTCCCATGGCTCAGAAAAAAGGGTGCCCTTGGGGCTTCATGTCCCCGGACACCTCCCATGCTACAGAGGAAAATGGGGTGGCCCCTTTCTCCTCTGCATCACTGACATGGCTGTTTGGTTGCTGCACCAACGATGTGTCACACCAAAAAAGAGCTCCATTTCAGAGCTCCTTTCTGTGCCGCATCGCACTGGACACGTCATGGACGCGTGCCCTGTGTGGGCAGGGCCACGTATCCATGGTGGTGCCCACATGTACTAAGTTATGTTTTGCTAAGACCTTCAACCAAAAGCTCTAGCTAACAACCACTAACATGGCACGCAACACATTCCTTGGGAGTGTTCATTTTAACTTCACAAGGGTGCTCTACCAGGCCCTGGGCACATTCTGCTTCCAGCCCATTAGCTACAGAACTACTTGGATATGATTCATTGTTTCATTCAGTTTATAAACTGTTTTTACATTCCCACAATGACTGGGAAAGCCACTAACGTTGAATTGATAACATTACAGTACTTGATCTGGAAGAGAGCTGATCTCACAGGGACTCCTGGACCAGTGAATACCAGATCTCAGCAAGAGTACTGATCAAGGACTTAACCTCAAGTTTCACCTTTTTAATCCTGTATCCATGGGCTACAGGGACAGAAACAAAAATGATACCAAGAAAGTAAGTTATGATCACTTTAACTTTTTGCCCATAGTTCTGTCTTATATTCATCATGCTTTACCCCTGAGCCTCTAGGATCAGCCCAGCCCTGCTCCCCAACTCTAGAGAGCAATTATTTGTTGCCTCCGGTCTTAGTACCTTAGCTGGCTCCACCTTTAGCTCTACCTCTGGGATCTTATAGCAAGAGAAGAGGTGCCAGTTTTTATCCAAAATAAAATCTTCTGAAGACCCAGGCAGTGGGACAAAATAAATTCTTGCTCTCTTTTGGGCACAATCTGAGACAAATCTCCTAAGTACAGAGACACTGAATTTCTCCCACACATGCATCCTTCCTACATAGTTGTAACAGCAATCTTGAATTAAAATCATTGCAGGACAAATAAAACCCTAAAATCTGAGAGATGACCCTCCCCACACAACTTGAATACATTTCCCCTCAGATGTAGTTGTGAGAATATGAATCAACAGATTTTTAAAATTGCACTATTTCTTCTCCTTTCCCATTATTGACTTGGATATGGAACATTCTGTGACTGGGATGACTAAAGTTTGTATTCTCTAGGTCCATGCAATACTCACAGCTTCTCAATTATGGAGACCAACCATTCAAGCACTGATGGATTTCCATTTACAAAATCAAAAGACAAATGTAACACCACTCTCAAACACACATTTGGTGAGGACATGAGGGTTTTCCCTTTCAAGGGGGGCTCCTTTGGCCTATTTCCTGCTGTCTTTCCACCTGTAGACAATGCTCACTTCAGGTGGGCTTTTGGCAACTCACTAGCTGTTGAGAAAACACTTTGCAATGGGCGGATGATGCACTTCATTGCTGTGTTTTAATATTATTATTTTTGTGTTATTAATCTACCATATTTTAATATTATTATTTATGTTTTAATATTAGTATTTGTGTGTTGTTAGTCTACCATTTTAGCTAAACTGATTGCAATTTCAGTCTTCAGAAGGAAAGGGAGAAGAATAGACTGACAGAAAGAGGGGATATTGAACTATGATCTGTACCACCCTCTCGACAATTTAAAAGCATTTTTCTTTTCATAATATCACACACTTTTTATCACATTTGGTGGAAGGTCGATAGGGCTACTAGGGGCTGTATGAGATATCTTTACCTTGGTTCACAAGGGCAGCTAAACAGCTCTCAGATACAACTCCATTCTTCTGGCCACTGATTGACCAAAGGGTGTCTCTTTTGTTTCTGGGAACCATCCAACTGTCCTTATGCACCAGGACAAGAAGAAGAAGTCTTTGCTCTTGGACACCACTATGCCTGACAATAACTATGCCTGACAATGATTTAGCTGGACTTTATCCTATGTGGACATTCTAGTAGCTAGCCCTTCCCGTGGCACAGAATTTTAATATATTGGCTTAATATAAGGAATGCAATGCATCTCCCCATATTAAAGTCATTGCTGTACTGTAAAAATAACCCTTCTGATGCCATCACTGGCTTTGTCAGTTTTAATGATAATGATAACAACAACAACAACAACAACAACAATTTATATTTATTTATACAATTTATTTATATTTATATCCCGCCTCTCTGCACTCAGGCAACCAACAATTAAAAATATACATAACATATCCCCCCCAAGTGTCCCCCCTCCATTAAAATAGAATCAAACAATTTGCAATCTAAAACATATTAATATAAAAAACAATTTAAAACAGTTAAAAAGTGTTGGAAAAGAAGGACATTATATTTGAGGGCCAAGAAAAGAGGGATTGTCCTCCCCCCCCCCCACTCTGACGATTTTACTCCAATCCCCACATTGCAAGGACTATAGGATAATGTTTACTTTCTGATGATTCTATGGTGTAAGTGCGCGTAATGAAACCATTGCATAGCACTATGGTAAGATATGGAGTAATACTTGAATAATTCACTTTTTTTTCTCTCCTGATGGAGAGCACTATCCTTTTTTTTCTCTCTCTCATACTATTAGACAAATCACGCAGTACTAAACACTGATTCAGATGTCAGTCCTATTCAAAACACTAGGACTTACTTTCTGATGCATGGTTTAGACTGTAGTCTTAATATTCATTTCACTGCATACATTTAAGCTGATTACTCACAACACTAAATTTGCACATATTTCCTTCTGGGTTAATAATTATGAAGAGAGTTTTGAAAATAATAGTTTTGAAGCAAGAAACATATTTTATTTTTATGTGAAGCATTTATATGCTGTAACAAGCATCTTCTTGGAAGGGACATTCCCATGTACATGAGAGAAAAATAAAAAAATTCTTCTAAGGAAGGTAATGGGGGCAATATTTTAGTTGATTAAAAGACCCTTAATTGGTCAGTAAAGCCAATCAATTGACCCAATATTGTGGACTTACAAAGTATAAAGCCATATCTGAGTGTCTGCATAGCTGCATAACATCAACTTTATTCTCCATGGAATTCTGGAATGGATGAGATTGAGGAAGAAGGGGAAAAGGCATCAGAGGAACAGCTGACAGTAGAAATGCCATGGATGTAAATAGCCTTAAAATGTGAACATTCATGTTTCAAAATTTGTTTGCACCCTGAAAAAGTTATTAGACGATAGATGTCTCATCTATATGAAAAAAAAAATGCTTAATCTATTGTGAAATGTAGCACAAGTGCTTTTTCTACTAGGATGACGGAGCAAAGCACAGCATCCAGTACAAAAATATTCAGATTTTTGTTGCAAAATAATTTATTCAATGATATAAACAATATTTTGAATGAGGGCTTGAGATAAATAAAATACTTGTGGCAATGTTTTCTCCCTACTGTTGTTCTGCTTTACAGTGACATTGTGTTTTACAGAAATTGGTCAGATAAATAAAGAAGAGGTAAGCTTAATGAGCACACAGACACAAAAAAATGATTGTTCAAACAGCTCAGAAGAGGGTGTCAGGATGCAGCCAAGCCAAATAATGTGGAAAATAAGGAGGGCTAGTTTTGGTTTGCAGTGCAGAGTAAGAGTGGAAAGAATATTTTTAAAATATTCAAAAAGGATTGAAAAACATGTTTTTTGGTTGTCAGGAAACCCTGATTATGGGAATTTTGGACTGATGATTATCTTTGCTGTTTGGGTCTTAATCTGCACAGTTGTGCATACATGTGAGCATATGGGGGAAGGGGGTTTGCAGTAATATTCTTGGATAGACTTTTTTCCTGTGCAGAAATAGTCTGTTTCCTGTGCAAAAGCTGATTTATACACAAACATGTGCAAACTTTGAACAAAATAAGAGCAGTTTTTGAAGATATTCTCACAGCAGGAGGAATTGCTAAAATTATGTGCTCCTTTCTCCAAGAATGAAATTAGAATGAAACATGCCTTATGCAGGCGTTGAAAAGGAGAGATCTGGATGGACATGACAGTCTATGAAATGAGGCAAATGGTAGAATGAAACACACAAAGGGTTGGATTAAAAAGGAAGGAGAGTAGAAAGTAGTGTGGAAGGGAGCTGTAGGATAGTTTTCAAGCACCAATGAGATTGTTTTGGATTTAGTGAAGGGTGCAAGCCTTTCCGGAAAACTGGAGCAGGGAGGCATGAGATGGGAAGCAGGTTTCTTCCATGTGCTCTCCTGAAAAACTATTTGTTCAGAGGTCTTCCCCCCCCCCCCCCAGTCCATTTTCCATTTGTGTGGCATTTATTTAGGATGCAGCCATATATTAGACTAATGCTAATTCCTCCTTCTCCTCTTCCCAGCAACCATCATCCCCTGCCTTGATTGTCTATGCGGAGAAAGAATAGCCTGGGTGTCAGTTACTCCAATCAACTGGTCAGCAGTAGGAGGACTAGATCAACCCTTTAATTAATCTGTGCGTACATGGGATCAGCAGAATGAGATAGACCAACTGGTTATTCTAAGTCAGTGTTTCTGAAGTTGTTGGGTGATTTGCAGAATAGGGCACATGTGACAACAGATTGTGCATAAGGTTGTGTTTTATTTTTATTTTATTTTCTTCTTTGCATTACTTGTTGGCCAGAGCTGCATAAGATATTAAAGGTCACAGCAGCCAGCTAGAATTAGGCATGGTCTTTGCTTGAAGGTGAATATGGGGGCATATTGGAAGATCCAGAACCACTTCAAGAGTCTGAGCCAAGATGATTAAAATATTGTTTTTCAGTATAGAGTATTCTGGGTGACCAGGCCCAAGGAGATGTTTAGCTAGGGCAGGTGGGAAGGGCAGGTGGGAGAGTCAGCCTCTGTGCAGGACAGGTACACCCAGAAACATATACACTGAAAATGGGTGGAAGCTTCAGGGAAACTAGCCAAGGTGATTTTGTTGCACCAAGTCAGAACAAGTCAGATACTCTGACCCCAATATAAATTTGTGGATTTGAAGCACTGTTGAAGGGCAATGAAGACAAAGATCCTCCCATCTCAGAGTCCATAGTGAACTGGGAGCAATGTGATGGTAGTGTCAAGAGAAGGCAAAAACCTGGGACAGGATTTGTGGGGAAATCACCACAAATCTCTTAGATGTGGCTCAAAAAAATTAAAAAAAAATCTGCAAGTGGCCCTGTCATTTTGAAACTGAAACATTCCTAAACCCTATATTAAGCCATTGCAACTGAAGAAAGACTCAAATCCTTCTTTATTGATGTGTTAGAAAAGGATTTGTATTTGTGTGTGCATGTGCGTGCATGTGCGCACATGATTATTTGATCTTCTTTTGTAGAATATTAGAGTTTCTGATTTCAAATAAGAAAGTGTAACTAAAGTAGAACAAAAAAATTAATTCTGCAGCAGCCACTCTAACTGTTTATTTTCATACTCTCATTAAAGAGAACATAATCCTACAACAGACTTATGGTTTTTCTTTCTTTCTTTGAAGCACAATTAGTTTTCATTTCCACCGCTTGATGTTGTCAGGCAAAGCTGTTGCCGGGTGCATTGCTATGGAGGGGAGTTCAATTAATACATCTTTTCTGAAACTTATCTGACAATGGATGCCCTCCCTCTCTCCGTTTTACACACACACACATACACACACACACACACTAAAATGTATGTATCTCTCACTTTTCTTGTGCAGTCATATCTAAGTCTCCCTTGGCTGCTAGCCAAGACCTCTAAAAACCCATTAAGGCTATTAGAGAAATTATTTCTCTTCCTTTGTGAGCTGGGTAAATTTCACAGTTATCATAGCAAGAGGAAATGAATTGAGAGCATATCTGTCTAGGGATGGCTTGCCCTGTAGTAGGAACTAAGCCAAGGAAATATAAAGCCACTTTCCTCTGCCTATCACTTATACCAAAAAGCCAGTGGGTGGCAGTGCAATCTAAGTGTTGTGTACCAAAAGGCCTCTGGGGAAAAATACTCAGGCACTTCTGACTGGCAGCTGGCAGTGAAGTATGCACTTCTTGCAATTATAGACTTTATTGGAAATCAGCGTTGCCTCTAAAACTATATGTAAACTGGTATTTTCCATGTGCTGTAATTGCCGTACACACAAATGAGGAACAGACAGAGTCTAAGCAATCACATCAGATATAAATATGATCTCTCATAGTTTGGAAGATACCACAGTATTTAAGTTGAATCCTGAAGCTTTGTTTGAAGAATCAGATTGTTGTATTCAGTTTACACATTACCCTGCTACTTGCTTGTTCAACATTATTCAGCCTAAAACTAGTTTTCCTAGATGAGGTGGGGACATACCATTTAAATTTGCTATTTTATTGTTGATTGATTTTCTTACCTTTCCATCTCTCTAACTAGGCTTGAAGGTGGATGATGTGAGAATTCTGAGCAGTTTCTCAGAGAAGGGCTTGGATCTCCTGACAACTTGTACCTGAACAAAAGTAGTCAGTAATGTTGGACAAAATCATAGAATTATAGTAGTAATGCATTTATTTGTGTAATATATATCCTTTTTTCATTCTGAAAGTGGAACCCAAGTCTAATGCTCTGCCTAATCCTCTGTAGGATCTGCAATGTAGGATAGAGTTACAATATCCATGGCAAGAGGCCTTTCCTAAAGTGACTCTAATAAAGAAAACCCCCAACTTCTCATCTAACTCAATTCATTGTTAAACAAGCCTACTATTAATTTTGTTGTTGTCAGCTTCCTTCAAGTCGACCCTGACTCATGGCGACTATGTGGATGAGACATCTCCAAGACTCCAGGCTCTTCTGAGGTCCTGTAAGTTCATACCCATGACTTCTGTAATAATGTCTATCCATCTAGCATTTAGTTTTGCCCCTCTTTCTACTTTCCTCCACGTTTCATAGCATTATTGTCTTTTATAATGAGTCATGCCTTCTCATGATGTGTCCAAAGTACAACAGCCTCAGTTTCATCATCTTCAAGGGAGATTTCAAGCTTGATGTGTTCAAGGAACCATTCATTTGTCTTTTTGGATGGCCAGAGTATCCTCAGCACTCTTTTCTAGCACTACATCTCAAATGAGTTGATTATCATCTTATCTTATCTTATCTTATCTTATCTGCATCATACAAAAGAATATGGGGGTATAATGCAATGGCAATCCGAACGCAATCATGGGGCTTCACGTAATTGCGTATTAGAGTATCTCACACAACTTCAGGCAATGGGAAGTCATTCTGAATGCAATCATCGGGTTTCACGTAATTGCACAATCTCACACAATTTTGGGCAATAGGGGGGGTCATTTTCGGGAAATGAGAAGTTATTTTGAATGCATTCCAAACACAAATTGGCTCCATTCGAAATTGAGAGAAATTCCTCCCATGTGATAAACTCCAATGTCCAGTGCTTGCACCTGTACATGGTGATAGGGAATTGGGAACTCTTTCACTATTTCAATTTCCTGATTGTCTGGGTTGAATGTATGTAGGTACTCCATGCTTACTACAACAACTATTACTAGTATTATCATAATGTTCAGATTTCCAATGAATATTCCAATTTCCACTGATTGATTGGGTCTAGTCTTGCTCTCTGGAATAACTCTTTGTTCTAGAAGACAACACCCTGTTTTATCAGTTTTAAGTGGATAGCAATAACTATTAAGTCCCTGGTGGGGCAGCCAATAAAAACAGTGAAATGCATTTGGCATGCTGGGTTAAAGGGTGCTCAGCCTGGATGAAAATGACTTGCTACATACTACTTTGGGCCCATAGAATAAAGCCCAATATAAAGCCACTTGAAGGCAGAGCAGCATGGGCAAAACTGTGCTTTGCTACCCTGTTTCCCTGAAAATAAGACATCCCCCCAAAATAAGACCTAATAGAGGTTTTGCTGAATTGGTAAATATAAGGCCTCCCCCGAAAGTAAGACGTAGCAAAGTTTTTGTATATAAATATATATACAGTATATAATAAATGTTCATTTTTTTTTGGTTCAACAATAAATGTGAATTCTTCTTCATGGAAAAATAAGACATCCCCTGAAAATGCATCTTTGGGAGCAAAAATTAATATAAGACACTGTCTTACTTTCGGGGAAACATGGTATGTGAAGTTTCTGCCTGGGAAATGGTGGTGATTGCAACCATCTCAATAAAATTCTAGATTGTAACTGTATAATTAAAATGTTTAATTTAGAAAGGAAAGCCATAGTCACAAAAAGTCAACATGTTTTTTCCCGAAACAAGTCATGCCAGATTAATTTCATCTCAATCTCTCTCTCTCTCTTTTGATAACAATACCAGCTTGGTAAATGAATGGAATGTTGTGAATGTAGTGTATCTTGATTTCAGCAAGGCCTTTGACAAGGTCCCCCATAATAGACTTTCAAACTAACTAGTTAAAGGCAGGACAGACAATGCTAAATGGATTTATCACTAGTTGACTGGCTGAACCCAAGGGGTGCTCAGTAGTGGACATCTTCATATTGCAAGAACTGACTACTGGGTGCCACAGGGTTCTGTCCTCTGCCCAGTGCTATTGAATATCTTTATGAATGCCTTGGATAAAGGAATAGAGGGCATGCTTATGAAATTTGCAGATGACACCAAATTAGGAGGCGTAGCTACTACCCCAGAGGACAAGATAAAAGTTCAAAATGACAAGATAAAAGTTCAAAATTTTAATAGACTAAAATGCTGGGCCAAACTAACAAAATGAATTTCAACAGGGCAAAATGTAAGGTACCACACATAGGCAGGAAAAAAAAATGAAATGCACAGATATAGGATGGGGGACACATGGTTTGACAACAGTACATGTGGAAATGATATAAGAGTCCTAGTAGACCACAAGTTGAATATGAGTCAACAGTGCAAGGTGGCAGCTAAAACAGCCATTGTGAGTCCCATAATAAGTTTGTTTTCTAGAGCTTTATAGGATTTATGGTTCAGTTGAGATTCGATCCTTGATCTCTAACTCCCTGTCAAAAACATTAACTCAGGACTGGTCAACTGCATGGGGACTAGGGTTGAGTTTCTTCTCCCAAACTTTGTGGGCTGCTTCCACAGCAAGTCCAAATACTTCTATTTTTCTCGGCAGCCCTTCTCAATATGGTGTCACTTCATGTGCATTTTGTGAGGGACTGTAAAAGAAAATGTAGGCATTTGGGGGTAATATGAGGTTCTGCAGTTCTTGTGGGGGTCAGGAGTATTCTTCTGTGTTTTCACACATTTGCTTGGGCCTTAGGTATGCTTTCAAGGCAAAATTGTTCTACAGTTCTTGTGGGGATGAGGAGTATTCGTCTGTGTTTTCACACATTTGACAGGGCCTTATGCATGCTTTCAAGGCAAGAATAGTGTCATTTTTTTGGTGTCACTATTTAGTATCTGTACCAAGCAGAGTGCAGGGCAGCCAGTGCCATAAGAGCTGGTGGTTGAAAACAGGAGATAAATACTCAGAATGCTTTGGTTAAAAAAAAAAGAGGAAAACTTAAATTTATTGTTACAGGAATCCATTTAGAATAGAAAAAGGAGATACACAAAAGATTACCTATCACAGTAGCATCAAAAGGGGGTGCAGGGCATGCAGATTGCACCAGGTGACACCCTAAAGGGGGGGGATGACACCACTGCTCCTCAAATACCTACCTTTTGGCGGAAATGGGCTGTGGCATTCACCTGCTTCCTTTTAAAATGCTTTAAGGGATGGTGAGAGTGGGGTGAAGCTCAGTGGGAGGAGAACGGGGAAGCCCTGGATTTTTTTTAAATTAAAATTTCAAATATCAAAATTTTACATTAAAAATATTTTTTTGAAATTTTTAAATATTTGAATTTTTAAAAATGTCTTTAAAAACATCACATTTTAATTAAATCTTCACTATGTATATGTTAGTAAATTTAGATTTTGCATATGATATTATAATTGAAGGTTTAATTTTAATTTTCCTGGTCGTTTATGTCATACCTATTAGCATTACGTTCAGGTGTATATGGGAATTATGATTTACAAATAACATTAGTGCAAAAAAAAATATTACTAAGGATTATGTATGGTGTGAAAGGGAGGCGGTCAATGGGGTGTGGGTGACACCATGAGTTACCACACCAGGTGACACCAACCCTAATGATACCACAGTAGGTGACGCCAACCCTAGAGTGCCTAAGGTTCACTCTCATGTGTCTGGATAGCTTGCCCACATGCAAGACTTTCTGAGGCTTTGAAGTGCCATGGATGCTTCCTTCTCAGACAAAGGGTCATGAAATTCTAACTTTCTTTGGCAAGAAGTAGGAAATGACATCTTCAGACAGAAAGGAAACAGAAAAGGCTTGAGTACCTAGATCAATGAAACAGATGAAATGAAACAATGCAACCTTTTAAATATTATTTTGGGGTGTTGGATGCTTGGTGGAATTTGTGGGTCATGAAAATGGGGTCTAGGAACCATATGTGGCCCTTGGGCTTCACTATGTCCATCCTAACATACTTTTACAGCTCAGGAAAATAAACTTTTTAAAAAGTGTGTGTCTGTGTGTTTATAAATTTGGTAGAAAGATGTTTAGAAACAAATCAGATCCGGTAAGAAAAACTCCTACGGTGCCTTTACTCTGAAGTATACAAATCACATGGAAAGATTTATGTGAAAAATTTGTTTTTCTTTCTGTGTAGATAGAAAAAAATGTACCAATAAATGCTAAATAAGTTAATGAATTACCAGATAGTAGCATAAATATTCTAAATATATAAAGATGGAACCAGACTTTGTTCATCCATATCTAGGTCACAGGTGTGGAGCATGTCTGTCACAATGCAAATTTTATTTGTAATTCAGGGAAATCAAATACATTAGTCTGCTTCATTTTTTTTAAAAAAAAATCACAGTTTTTTTAAAGAATATAAAAGGACAATCACATATTGGTATGCATTTTTATAAATTATACCTATGACTTCTCTCTCCATTTATTTCCTGTAAATCAATGGTGGCTGGTAACGGCCATGCCTGGGCTTTGGATAGCTTTGAAAGAGGTATCCAAAAGGATGGACCTATTTTAGGGCAAAGGGTTCAGAGCCTTTGATAATTCCTTGTCTGGAACCTAGACTGGATTATCTGCCTCACTGACACAAGGACCATCAACAGTCATTGCTTTAAAGAGCTTTCTGCCAAAGGGTATCCCTTTATAACATTACAAAACTAGTCTTACCTTTCTTCCCCTTCCATTACACCAATCACCCTGCCCCCCCCCCCCCAAAAAAAAAACCTGTCTTGTTCACAGCCAGGTCATCTTTTGCCTGGACAACTGCAGTCATGTCTCTATTCTTTCATTGCTGTATTTGTACATGATACCTTTGGACTGACTAATTGTCTCCCCCTTGAGCCAGCACAAATCCTTCCTCCTCCTCCAAGCGATTCATGGTCTTATCCCAATTTGCTATTCTGCTTATCCCAATAACCCATTCCATGATCTTAGTTAATCCTTCTCACCATCCAAGGGTCTCATGCTCCCTCACCAACTCTGCAAATAGATGGGCAAGAAAAAGTGGCTTGAAGCTGCCTTTTTTGAAGCCACATTGAAACCCCACCAACTGCACCGCCGGCTCCCAAGGCAGCTGGAGTGCTCATGTCATGACCAGATGGCATGGCTTTAAACCAGGAAGAAAAGGAAAAAAGTTGCTTCTTTTTGAAATGGCTTTTCTCTGCATAAGGTGCCTAGAGGGCACTTTCCCGCTGGCTTCAAGGCATGTGTCATCTAAACCCCACATCTTCAAGCCAGGCTGAAAGCACCTCTTTTTGCCTTTCTGTTTATCCCCTCAGTTACTTCATATCCCCTTTGAAACCCTAGCCTTTTCTGTGATGCCTTTGGCAGAGTTCCTTTGTACCACTCATTGAGTCTAAATACTTCTAACTCTAAAATACCATGATGAATTATTTCCCTGGTTATATTCCTGCCTCCATTTATCTGTCCTCCCTCTATCCAAATATAAATTGCCCTCTTGTGAAGTGCCATAATTGTACAGCCTATGACAACCTGGGCCATTCTGTGAAATGAACTGGGGCCTATTCACACTACACAATTATAGCAGTATATTTCCACTTTTAACTGCCCTGGCATCATCCCAGGGTTTGGAACATGGGGAAGCATTAGGAGACCTCTCTGGCCAAGAATTCTAAGTACTCCTCCCTAAACTGAAAATCCCATGTGATGTTGTCATGGCCATTAATGTGGAATCATACCACTATAATTGTGTAGTGTGAAAGGGTCCCTAGTCCACTTGACCCCTTATCCTACTCACTTGTTTTTCTTACAACTGGTCATTGTAAGAACCAATGATTAAAGTTAAAATTTGGTGACTAAGGGGCTGTACAGACTGCCTGAAAAAGGTGGTCTGCAGATGTCCCTTTTTGCTGCGCAGTGGCACAGCAGCAAACAGATGGAACTGTGCTGCTGTGCAACAAAAAAGGAGCTGCCTAGAGCAGCTCCTTTTTGTGACATCGTAAGGGCTGCAACACAGCTCTTACAATGTCACTTCTGCACTGTGAAATCTGGGTGCTGTGGTGCAGTCGCGCAGCCGTGACACCTGCTGTGTGGGTGGTCCATCGTGGTTGTGGCATAGCCACGATGTCACGCATCTGGGCGCCCAACCCTTTTTTTTGCCCTGAACTTGCCACCAGGACATCACATCCTGGTCGTGTGTACAGAGGCTAAGTTTGTCTTTTTCATTTTATTTTTCCTTACTCTCTCCTCATCCCTCTCCCCTTTTGTACCTTGCCTTTTGAAAGTGTACCTATGAAAAAAATGTATTTTACCTTGTTTATTTATTGTTTATGAGCTACTCCAGGAGCCAGTTTAGCAGAACAGTAAGATGATAATGAAGATAACAATAGCAGTTTTAACCCAATATTGACCAGAGAATAAATATACACAAAAAGTGCAGAAAGCAAAGATAAATATTTCTTTCTGAGATTTTAAATTGTTTTTGTATTTATTTTTTTATTTTCTTTGCTGAGCAGTATTTATCAAAAGCATTTATGTAAACCACAACTAATGATAGTTACAAATAAATGATGACAGGAAATGACTGAAACATGTTCTTTACCATCAATTATTTTGCCATAAATATCTTGATTACATAATAAGATACAACCAAAAAGTTGCCATGGCAATATCATGGCAAACATAAGAAAAAGTGTTGCTCTTGGTATCCGTAACAAGAAAAAAAAAAGATTCCATTATAACTCCAAAAAAAAAATAAAGTTTACAAAAGGGAAAAAAAGTTCATCAGTCATAAAGCTAACATGTTAACTAAGCATCAGCATCCTAGGGAACATCCTGAGCAGCATTTTAGTCAATGTATATGCATCTGTTGTGAATGCCACACTCCCATGGTGTCTGTTTATTGTGTCATGGAGAGTGGGCAGATCCAATCTGTTACTACGATTAGCACAGTAGCAGCAGCTGCAATGTCAGGGGTGGAATTATTATTGTCTCAGAAACTTCTCAGTGAGTTGGTCATAATTTATTATGGTCAATAGACCCAAACTTTACACATTCAATCAAAATATACATATAATCAATTCCCCCGAAATAAAATTGCCAACATTAATATAAGAGTCATGGAGATTGCTAAATCTAACTCTATCTAGCTCAACTCTGACTCTTTATACATAGTGGGTTCTAATTGTCGTGGCCCCAGAGAAAAATTTGACAACTACAAGAGTGACATTCATGCATTTATCTTCTAGCAAGAATTGTACATTAAAAAACAACAACAAAAACCCTGATCTTCCTTTCATCTTGGGACTGAAACAGATGGCCCCAATTGGGGCAGCTTGGCTGAATCAGGGCCGCAGCAAACAGATGCTTGGCCCCAATCCAGCCAGCTTCTGCCTCAAATAGGAGTGGAAAAATCTGCTCCTGTCTGGGGTAGAAAAAAGCCACCCCTTTGTCTCTAGAGCTGGCTTTTTGCTGGTTCTGGGTGAGTGTCATCTAGATGTCATGCCTGTGAGTCACACAGAAGCCTGCTGGTTTGTAATCACTGGTGCAGCTTCCAGGTGACTCTGGGTCTAGCATGTCTGAAAGCCTCATCCCCAAGCCAGCTAGAAGCCAGCTTTACTGAGCCATCTGTTTCCTACTTGGAAGTAGTCTATGCAACATATTTTATTTCACCTTGGCCTTTAAAATCAGATCTGACAAGCCAAAATGATTAAGTAAGGGCTGAAACAGACAGATGGGCATCTTCATTTAACATAAGGGAATGTTGCAAAATCTACCATGAAATAGTTCTGTGGAATAAATGTTGCACCTTGCCTTAGAGGAAAAAAAGGTGATACTTGCCTAGAGACAGGCTCACCAAATAACTGGCAATATACAAAAGGCCATCATAATGTATGTACATTTCACTGGGGTAACAAGAGACAGAAGAATGCAAAGGCAATTCACAGAAGGATATACAGTCAGCCCTTCTTATACATGGATTTTTTAATATGCGGATTCAAGCATACATGGTTTGAAAATGTTCAAAAAAAGTATAAATTCCAAATATCACACCTTGATTTTGCCATTTTATATATGGAACACCACTTTGCTATGCTACTATATTTAATGAGACTTGAGCATACACAGATTTTGTTATCCACAGGGGATCCTGGAACCAAACCCCAGCATATAACAAGGGCCCACTGTATCCAGTAGCTTTAATTTGACTGATTTGAGAGCAAAATCCAAGACCAGATGTGAAAGAAGAGATAAGAAGAGGCCAATAGATTCAACTTTCTTTGGCCTCAAACAGATGGTCCCAAAAGGCCACCTACAGGCCATGTTAGGGCATGGTGTTCAGATGATGCAAGCCCTGAATGCAGCCAGGTCACCCCAGGTGCTCCTCATCCTGGAAGAACTGGCCCAAAAAGGAGCATCAGGGCTGGTTGGATATGGCTGGCATGAGATGAACAGAGCAGCACAGCCCCAGTGTGGACTTTTTGTGCCATCTGCTTTGCCCTTTCGCTACATACTTGGACAAGAACTAACATAATTAATCTTGTGCCAGATGTTTAAGGACACCTAGCCCTTCACCAAATACTCTAAACTTCATCCATAACTTAACAGCAAGCCACCAAGCTACTAGGTAAAGAGCTTTCCCTGTTTCCAGCAACAACACACAATTAGGAACAAAATTTGGAAGTTTAAAAAATGACCTCAGGAACTTGGTCTGTTGTTTGTCCAATTCAATAAATAAACCCCCTATCTAAATAGTGTAAGCAGATAATGAACAATTTAGTTTTGATAAGGGAAGACAGGGACAAAATTGAGGTAAAATCTCATTTGAATGACAAAAAGAATGATAAAAACTGTCAAGCTTCGAAGGATATATTTAATGATGGGAGAAATTTTAAATCCTAGCAACAGGAATGAACAAATGAGACTGAGAAGAAAAGTTTTGGGTTGAGAGAGTGTGACTCTGAGGGCAATAAGAGAAAAAGTTGGCCTAGAGAAGGTCACCCACAACCAAGTTGTAAAACATGAATGTGGCAGTTGAGGACATTGGAACAAGTTGAACTAATACATGAAGAGGAAAAAGAGAAAAGTTTGGATATGGAGGAGGATGTTAATATGGCTGATACATCTAAGAGAGAGATGACTGAGGAGATTGGTACATAAAAGATCACAGAATTTAGTCATGATCAGAAAAATGATGAAAGTTTAAAAACTTTGTTCACTCTGGCTAAGGAAGAAGACTTACGAGTTAAGTGAACATCCTCACAGATTCAAGGCTATACAACATAAATTATACAGATAAACCTTGAAGTGCAAACTTAGGGGCTCTCCAGACTGCCTCTAATGGGTGGTGGGCCGCCACCCCTTTCCTGACCAGATTGAGGCCATGGCAACATCACACCATGGCCTTGATCTGGCCTTTGCAGGGCTCAAAAAGGAGCCGCAAAAACCATCATATTAAAATGGGAGAAGCTGGTCCAATTTGGCTGACAGCATTGCTAATGAGATTAAGGTGATGCTTAAGATGGGAACCATCACACCATCAGAGAGTCCTTGGTCTTCACCTGTAGTATTAGTACTAGACTTTTAGTCCTGGGTGACTTCAACATTCCACTAGAGACCAGTTTGTCAAATCTTACAGGCGCGGCCTGGGAGTTCATGGAGTCCATGACAAACGTGGGCCTATCCCAACTGGATGGAGTCATGACAGTTAATCTTCTGCAGTGTAGAAGACCAGTCAGGCACAGAGCAATGGATTCAAACTTAAAAACGATTCTACCTAAACGTTAGAAAGAAATGCTTGACAGTAAGAGCTGTTCAACAGTGGAATATGCTGCCCCAGAGTGTGGTTGACAGGACAATCAATGGGATAGTCAATAGGCTGATCCATATCAGTGGGGACAACTGAGTCAATTATTCTGGGAAGGCCTGTCAGAAGACATTTGTCTTGACAGCCTCTTTAAAGCTGTCAAGGTTGGTTACATGTTGGATCTCCTCTGGCAGGCTATTCCATAATCTGGGAGCAACAGATGAAAAGGCTCTCTGGGTGACCATGGCCACCCTGATCTTTGTTGGCTTCAATAAATTTTCTCCAGAGGACCTATGTGTGTGTGGAGCGGATGATACAGAAGAAGGCGATTCAACAGATAGACTGGACCCAAGCTATGAAGGGCCTTTAAAGGTCATCATCAACACCTTGTACTGTGCCCAGAAACTAATAGGCAGCCAGTGAAGCAATTTTAAATTCAGTGTAATTTGATCATCTCTCAGTCTTCCGGTGACTAATTGAAGTTTCTGGACTAGGCACAAGGTAGCCCCATGTAGAGTACATTACAGAAGTCAAGTCGTGAGGGTACCAGTGCATGTATCACAGTTTTCAAATCCCCTGGCCCCAGCTGAAGCTGATAACAAGCCCTCCTGGTCGTTGCATCTATCAGAGCTGACAACTAAAGTGATGGATCCAGGAGCATCCCCAAGAAAAAGTAGACTGTGAATGAGGACTAGTAAAGAGATATTGAAAAATTATATGATCATGATTGATAAATATTAATTGAGATCACAAATCATATACTGAGAGATGAGTAATATATTTGGAAATATGAATATAAATGTTAGAGATCGAAAAATATACATGTACACATTTTTCTTGGGTCTTAAAAAATGGAAGAAAAGTTAAAATGAGAGGTTGAAGGAATAGTTATAGTGATCAAGGATAACACAAGTAGTAAGTTGCATGTAAGTCAGTAAATTATAACTTGTGATATGATGATCATTGGAAATTAAATGAGCAACAATAACACTAGAGGAGTACAAGGTTGAATGTAAATCAAAGAAAATCATCATATAAAGATATATAAACTCATATATATGATAGATGCAACATTTAAGGGTGAATGTTTAAAATGGTTTTTAATGGGAGTTTGTTTTTTAATATGTAATATTGTTGTATTGATAAAAATAATATAAAGAGGAAGATGTGGGAAGAAATGAGAGCTGCTAGGCAATGTTTTGAAGAAGGGAAGTGTGTGCTCCCCAACCCCCGCATTAACCCGCCCTCCTTTTCACCAGCCTTGCTAAATGCAGGAGCATTTTGGCTCAACCTAGATTTCAAAAGTAATATACAAGGACTATCATAGCACCTTGGGAGTCTCTCTGTTTTGCATTTGCATTGGATTCCATTCTGACAATGAACACTCTAGGCTGAACCACACCTTTAACAGCAAACTTGTAAGTATGTGGATTAAACAATTTTAGGAATAGTAATAACGATGATAATGATTTTTAAATTTACTTCTCCCTATGGATTGAGGAGGGGGAACAATAAAAGATTAAACAAATAATTTAAGTTTAAAAATTATAGACAACCCGCACATATTAAAATTGATCAATAAACACTTTGAAATTCATAATTAAATCCAAACATTTTTCTTAATCAGATAACTATCCTTAATATGCCCTAGGAAAGGCATCTCTGTTCCAGCCAAGGCTAAGCAAAATCTGCACATACGATATCGTATATCTGTTACTCAGCTACTGGAATCCAGGCTTCTTTCCCCAAGACTGAAACTTGAATGGCCCCAGGAAAGTAACTTCTCCCTGTTTTTTCCTCCATATATGTAAATGTAGCAATCACACCCGAGGGGGACATTTTAATTCATTCCAACCACATCACTTCGCACAGTAGACTTATCTGCTTTCCATGTTATCAGATACTAGTCCTGCTCCCCTTAATGTAGTCAGAGATTCCTTCAACTCTGCTAACTTATTTTTTATCTATTTTCAATGTCACAGCTGCATTTGACATTATTATGCTGACAGGGCGTGTCATTTCCCAACTGACGCTCATCTCCTATTTTATATTAATACCTGTGTCTCCTGTTTAAATATTAAACTGGCTTCTCAACAAGCTTCTCACAGCAAGGACTGACTATGTTGTAGCTTGCTTCAGTGATCATTTCCAAATTATACACTTCTCCTCCCCACCGAAACTTCCTAGGCCACAGTGCCTTTATTCAAGTTCTTATGTTTCCATTCCGTCAACTACTCAGCTTTCTGACACTACATTTTCCTCTCATGAATTTGGTTGGATGTATTCTCAGCAATGGGCCAGGGCAGGGAAGAAAGGGAAGAGAACCTAATTTACTATTGCTTGGGTTGCCAAATGTGTCTTTTAAACCTATATCGATCTATCGATCTATCTAGCTTTGTATCTGTCAGGAGACCAGTTGTGATTTGAGTTGCATGCCTTCTATGTTTCAGTTATTTTTAAAGGACTGGAACATGTCCCACCTACTGCTTAGACCTTTTTAGCTACACATTTAATACCTACAGAGGGAGAGCTCAGCGAGCTGTCGCTACTTCCAAGTAAACATCTTGTGAGTCATATGGAATCTCTCTTGCCTGCAATGTGAGTCACCAGTGAGTGGTGATAGAAAGGGTGGAGGATGTGTTGGCCGCAGGCTGACTCACAGAGTTGAAACTGGAATGGTGCTTCTCCCTGTAGACAGCTTCTCCAAAAATGACCAAACGGACTAACACAAGGAAGATGCTAGGCCAAGGAGAGCTCCCTAAATGACTTCTCAGTAATTCCAAATGATACAGGGTTCTTTCATTTTCTGATGAGGAAAGAAATTATATGTGTAATTAAGCCCCTGGCTTTTATGCAGGAGAAATATGCACCTACATGCAGGTCATGTTATGACTTCAGGAAGCTTCTGGCTGTTAGCACCTATACCCTTCTTTATGATGATTCAGTTGTTGTTGTGGAAGGTCTACCAAATGGCAGGAGAATAAAGAACAGGTCAATGCAAGCCCATTTAGGCAGGGCCTGTTGGGGGAGGAATATGCCCATCTCAATATTTTTCACAATTGTGCAGGTTTATTAACTTAGGTGAGCCTCTCCACCAACAGGATATTTGCTAAACCCTAAATGTTCTCCTCCCATTTTGTATGGATTTCTTAGTTCAGCCCACAGCATGCAAATACCTTTTTGCCTTTGACTGATTCATTTGTAGATCCATGTTCTATCCAATTATAGTCCTAATTTCACAGGGCTGGTGACCAGTACTGGCTACCCCCATATTAGCATCTCTCCTCTCCCTGAATGGGACTTTCTGGAATGCATTCTTTCAAGACTTCAATTTCTAAGGTTTGATTCCCATGCATTACTGTGGACCATTTGTATCAGCAGGCTGAAGATCTGCAGGTATGACAACCCATGGATTGCCATAAGCCATATTATTCAGTGGTTGGCACATGTATGTAAGGGTTGTTGCATACACAACACTTGATTAAATAACTTTTTATTTGATGAATTCAGGTGAATGGTTGTGCTGACTCCACTAAAAAATCATTGCACTTAAGTTTTCACTGGGTGATACAAAAGCTCAGTCCTTGATTGTTCACTCAGATACAAAGGCCACTACTTTATGATATCAGAGCTTGAGGATCTACTTTTAAGAAGAAAGAATATGGTGGCAGGCTGAATGATGTGGATGATGAATAATGAAACAATAATAAATGAAGAGCTGCTTAAGATATGCATCTGCAAGTGACAGATTGTCACATCTCATTCCTAACACTTATCCCAATGTCCATGCAATACTGCCATTACATGGACTGAGTTATTGTGTTGATATAATAATGATGAGAATATGTCATTCTAAATAATTATTTGCTATCAATGTATATTATGTGTTTCTCTTCCTTTATGTTAATGCCTCTGACTTCCTTGTGTATTTTAAAGTAATTTCTTGTTTGCTTTTTTAAAATATATATATTAATTTTGATTTTCGTTGTCTTGAATAGTTCAGTTTTAATTTGAAAGGTGGAATGCCAGAATTTATAATAAATAAATGAATCTTGTTGGACGATCCTGTAGCATTTTCATTCATTCTGAACATTAACAGTGTATGGACATAGAAGGAAAAACCATGGGCTTTTGTACAGTATGTGATAGACACTGAGTAACTTAGAGATTCATCCTTCTTCCCAGGTTCCTTTTGGGAAACTAATCAGGTTGTTGTGTAGATATTTATATCAAATAATAGAAAAGCAGAGTAATTTTCACCAAAGTTATCAAAACTATAATCCATTAAGATTATTTTGAACAATCAGATAGTGAGAAATATGAATGTTGTTGAACTAGTTGGAAACGGTGACTGCAGTACTATCAAGTTTAATGAATATGTCAGTGGAAAATTAACATGAACCTGAAGGAACCAGTAATAAGGTAGTTGAAAGGGAGCATTACCAAGCTATCCAAGAAAAAGTTCAGAAATTGTATACTTCCGACTAGTAAAGAAAGAACAAAATGCAGAGGTCAACAGCATTGTTAGTGAGCTTCATGAAGGAAACTTTCAACCTCCTGCCCACATGAGAGAACATTTAGTTGGAGATAGGAAATGCAGGAAGACAATAATAAGCACTACAAAACAAAACAAAAATGAAGAATTATTTAAGTACATTAGGAGCAACTGAACTATTGGCAATGGAATTAAGGGAATACGGAAAGGAGACAAATAGATTTTGGAGGAGCTAAATTAATTATTTTTATTTTTCTATCTGCAGAAGATCTGGGGCACTTATCAATGCTGGAACTGATATTTTCAGGAAGGAAATTCTGTTATAAGCAGGGAAACCTTTCATCCTCACATGCAAAGACCAATAAGTCCTATAGCATTTCCCTCCCCTTCTCACTGTGGGAGAATTCTTTTTATACAAAATGTTGCTTCATGAAAAAAAAAAAGTATTTGCAAAGAAAACCCAAGTGTATTTTGCATAGAATAATTCCATGAATCTCTTCAGAATGTGCAAGTACTGGACAAAAAGATATGTTATATTTTTGCCTTTGTGTTATTCTTCCCAACAAGGTTTCTTGCATGTCCGAAAATCTTTTTTTCCCTCAGTCAGGAAATGAATAACAGTGAATGTTTGCAGTGGGCATCTGCTATGGGGCTAGGAACCTACAGGTTCACCAAAGTGCTTGAGGGCTGCACTATATGAAGGCATTTCATGTCAAAGTTATATCAAATTGGTTTTTTACACACACACACACAATTAAAATTAGCTTAAATTAATTACTTTGTTAAATGTCATTAAATTCATTAAAATCCTCCTTACTATTATTAAGAAATAACCCCCATACATGATTAATTATTGAATTTATAATCACATATCAATGAATTATAAGTGTGCTTACATTCACTTTAATTATTGTGACATTTACTAATATTGACTATCACTATCACAACTGAAGTAAAAACAATTCCTAAATTTACTATGACATTGACTATTGCATTAACCTAAATGCATTTTTCCCATTGACATTAGGGCATTTGGAAGCCAGTGTGGTGTAGTAGTTTGAGTGCTGGACTATGAGTCTGGAGACCAGGGTTCAAATGCCTGCTAAGACATGGAAACCCACTGTGTGAACTTGGGCAGGTCACATTCTCTCAGTCTCATAGGAATGCAATGGCAAATCCCCTCTGAACAAACCATGCCATGAAAACCTAGTGATAGATTTGCTGTAGGGCAAGACATAGAGCATTTAGTAGTTTTCTAGCACTCATAGGGGCAAAACATATGGCCCAACAGGAGCGGCCAGAGGCCACTGTGGCTGCAATCACACTGTGACAATGGTGACTGCATGTCCTGCTGCCAAAGCAGGTCACTACCATGGTCCCAAGCTGGCCACTGCTAGGAACTGGATTAATCCAGCTCCTTTTCGATACAACCCAAAGGACTTCATCATGATGGAAGAGCAGCAGCCAGCCACTTTGGGGGTTTCCATCATCTGAACACCATGCCACCCAAATGGCTGGAAGCCACTTCTTTTGGCCCATGCATTTTGGATCACAGTCTCAGTATAAGTAACTCTGCGGAGCTCTGAGCCTACTTGGCTCAGAGGGCTTGTATGGGTTGCACTTTGCCCATTTCTATTATATACATTGAAAAATTGCAAATAAACAAATCACTGGAGATCATATAGGGTGTACCCATATTTATGCTGTATTCCTTGATGAGAAAGAGTGTCTTGACACATTTATTCCTTTGTGAAACAGTCACCTGCTACAGTACTTTTTACATATGGATCTTTTTTGCAGAAAAAAAACTCCCCAGAAACTTTTGTGCAAATGAATTTTTTAGAAAAAGTACTGATATGTGAAAAAACCATTCAAAATACTTAGAGAACTTATCATTGCACCATAACTGATAAAACTTTTCAGATTATTTGTTATTTCATGCAGGAATGAAATGATGAAATATTTTCATTTCTAATAGTTCTTAAAGAATTCAAATATGAAATTGTTGAGCTTCTAACCAAAGAGGCTGGGGCAACTGCTGAAGGAAAAAGGTTTGGAGCTCTTCATCTTAGGAAAAGGGGGATGGAGAAATGGAGATTTATAAAATTACATATGGTATGGAGAAAATGGTTATTTTTGTTATATATTGTAATAAACCTGGATAACCCACTAAAATAAAGGCAGCATAAAATAGTGGTTTGAATGATGGACTAGGACTCTATGAGATCAGGATTAAAATCTCCATTCAACCATGGAAGGACAGTGGCTGCATGTTTTTTGTGGTATCATAAAGATATAGCTAACAAAGATTTTGATAATCATTGTATAAATTGCACCATTTCAAAGATATGGATTAAATACAAACTAAGACTGTCGTCCAAAATTCCACTTTGGGTTTCCACCTAGGAAGTGCTGATTAGAAGAAATAAAAGAAAAGATGAAAAGTGGATCACTTATAAGGATCTAATTAAGTGGGAGGATAAGGCTAAATTTGTGTTTCAAGAGGAGTTGGCCAGAGAGGGATTTGACTTTCACAGGTATCTCTATGAGCAATTATTGTAAATATTTAAGATAGATAACTTTTGGAGGGAGGGGGGTCATTAAAAAACCTGAGTTTGAACAGGATTTATGTACTGATGAAGAGCATTTGATTAGGAAAATGTTTAAGATGTTATTGAAGATGGAACAGGAAGATCAGCAAGTAAAAGACACTATAGTTAAATAGGCCCAATATTTGGGTTATAATATCGAGATGGAACATTGGGAGAAAATGTGGACAATGAGCTTGAAAGATTTATCCTATAATATGAGAGTAATTTTTAAATAATATTATGTATCAATAGCACTTGTCAGCAGAAAGACTGTACAAGGGTTCAAAAACAAATATTGGAAAGTGGTATACATGAAGGTACTTTTTATCATTATGTGTGGTTTTGCGATAAAGCAAAAAGCTACTGGAGAGAAATTCAAATGTTAATACAACCTACCTTTCAGTGTAGAATTGAATTAAAACTGGAGTTGCTTTTGTTGGGCACATTAAAGGAGAAATGGAAAGTAAGTGATGCATTATATATTTATAGCAGCAAGATTATTGTTTCCCCAGAATTGAAAAGATGGAGTGCATTCCTACAGAACAGGAGTGGACTATTAAAGTTCTTGAGCTGGTTGTGATGGACAAATTAGTGATGTTAATCAAAGAAAAACCTTTGGGTGATTTTAAAAAGATTGGGAACTATTTTTCTCTTATTGAAGAAGAAAGAAGGGAAGAAAGAAGAGTATAGTTGAGGAAATAGCGGCTTAAAGAAATGTTAATTATTTAGGTGAAAAGTAATCTAAAAATAAGATAGTGTTATTGAGAAATCAGTGATACTCAGTATTTTCGACTTGGATACTGGAAAGTCAAGTATAGTTTGTGTTAATTGTTTAGTGGTTTTGTGTTTATTGTGTTGTTTTAATTTTATATAAGAGGACTGGGGAGGACTGGAGAGTAATATAGACTAGTATGATCTAGGGTATGTTTTTAGTGTATGATTTTGTTATGTATGTAACTGAGTGATTATTTAATTATGCATATTTTGTTTTAAAATTGAAAATTTTTTTAAGGAAAGCCAGTGGCTATCCATGGGCATGTCACATTTTTCTCGATCTCAGAAGAAGGCAATTGTAAAATTCCATAAAATAACGCTTGCCAAGGAAACCCTGCTATAGAGACTCCATAACTTAGAGTGAACAAGAATGATATCTACTCATATGGAATGGTGCAAGATTCAACACAGTTAATAAGAAGTACCTCTCCAAGCAGTACATAGTCAAACTGTGGAAATCATCAGGAGAAGATACAGTGATGGGCATTAACCTGGGCCGTTTCTGCACAGGCCAAATAACACGTCCTCCCCTCATCCTCATGGTGATCAGTTCAGATTACATAGGGCCCAGTCCCTGATTCTTGTGTGAACTGCCATAATGAGGTACAGCAAGTCCAGCACTGAACCTTTTCTCTGAATTGTCCCAGAAAATCTGGAGCCCTAAAGAGTGACACCAGGCAGTTGTTTGCATGTGTGTCTCACTATGCTGCCTGTCACCACCTTTGCCAGTATGAATCGCTCCCTCTGAGGTCAGATTGAAGGGTCCAGGAAGCAAGTTTTTCTGAATTGATTGTGGGTGCACATAAGTGCTTTTTTTTTTTTTACTGTCCATCAAAAATGTACATGTATGCACTTCTGCTTCCATTGTCATGCATTTTCACTTCATGAACAGACATGTGGGTAGTTGTTTCCTGGTGGGAAGCGATCATGTGATGATGTGTCCCACTCATCCATCCTCCTCTGACAAAAATGTGCAGTCATGTGAAGGCGGGTGAAGTGGATGGCCACACATTTGATAATGCACATCCTCATAGATACTCTGAGAAAAACTCTGAATCCTTTTTCTGCCCAGTTTATGGAGTGGTTTGTCCCCCCCCCCAAAAAAAGCCCGAATTCCTTCCAAATCACAAGTGGCCAGATTGCAGTCTATTTGAACTAAATGAGAAGTATTTTAATCATGTAGACAAGCCCCCAGATATTACTGAAGCCATGGTGGGCTTGATTTAGAGTTTAGTGGGTCATATGTTGTCACAAGCCTGCCCTTACCTCTTGTATCTATAAAGTGCACAATGCTGCACTTTCCGTATTAATGGCAACTGCATTCTACGCACAGAAGTCACCATTGCTTTCCTGCTGAGTTGGAATTAATTTGGAACGTCTGCTCTGCTGCTCCACATAAGGCGACACATTTGGCTTCACTGTGCTGATTTAGTAAGCAGTCTAATTTGCTCATGACACTGACATTGTTGCCTTCTGTTTTCAGGAACATCATCTGACTTAAGCAGGACATGAACAACAACAACAAGGAAAAATTGAGCTAAGAAAATGATTCTGCCTTGAAAGACAATGCCACAGAAATGTGTCTCTCGACATCTGTAGTTTGGCGACAGCACCAACAAAATGTAAAACAAGATTCTTGAAACTGGTACCAGCTTGTGAAATCTCGATAAGTCATTAAACACAATGAACACACACATGTACATAGCCACACTAATAACGCTAATACCAATGTCCACATTAAAACTATAGGGGGTTTCTTTTATTTTCTTTTTTTTCTGTTTGGAGGGGGGTATTGCTTCCTTTTCTATAGTCCTAGTAGGCATATCTTGCTCTTCTCTTCCCTTCCCTTTCTTTTTTTTAAATTCGTCCTTTCCCTGGCTTTTTCAAAATGCACTCATTGAACTCCTGGCAATTAGTGTAATTGAAATTTATTGACAATGTGGCAGTCTTCTAAAGCTTCATTGTTCTGAGTGCTTAGTGCACAGGACCATTGAAGAGTGCCATGGCAGTGTCAGACGGCGCATAGCTTGCTCAATTATATCAATGGACCAGTGACTGCCAAAGGTTCCTTTGGGGGTATGAATGTTACTTAGTGATAAGAGCCTCTAGAAACAGAATCCCTGGGCCCCATCTCTAGTGGGAGATGGAAATGAAATATGTATTTCTGTACTGTGGAAAATTAATGTAATTGGCTCCCTTAAAAAGCTCTGACAACTTGACCTGTTTGAAATCTGAGGAGGGCTTATGCTGCAGTATCACATTATCTTCAACATAAGCCCCCTACTCTGATGAGGAAAAAAGGAAAGATAAATGGAATTTGGATAGTAATATTAAACTTTAGTGCCATGGACCACATCAGTACATGCCACCCCCCCCCCCACCCCCACCCTCCACGTATTGCCCATATCTAGCTTCTGAATGAATCCTTAAAGAAATCCTAGCCTTTCTCATTACTGTTTGTCTTTTTGCTTTCTTTAGAATGGAACAATAAGAAGAGAATGTGTTTGGGAATAAGATCTCTGCTCTTTACTCTTTCTTCTATGGAGTGAGTTCAGTGTAGACATTGCTCAAAACCACTTGCTCATAAGATATCCCAATAATTTGAAGGGCACCTAAGTGTTCAGGGAGGGATTTGACTCCTGTTCACTTCCTATACTTTTCTCTGGAAACACCTGCCTAAATATGGCTAGCATATGTGCTATTATGTCCTGTGAATTGGGTGTTTGGTGGGAGGGTAAACCTGGGTTTTCATATCCATAAGCAGTACCAGAGTACTAGTGTCTTCTTAAACACAGTCAGATGTCTGGGATAGTTTTTGCTCTTTCCTCCATCATTGCTCTGCAAGTAGGGGAACAACTGCCCCATGCCTTTATATGTGGGTTGCATGCGGCCATTGGTTATGGGGGGAGAAGACCCCCCCAGCCATTGAATTTGCCCACACTTTGATTTAAAGGAGAATTGCTCTCTTGAAGCCTCTAGCAAACTTTATTCTCTTTTGAAACAAGGCATATGGCTGCCACATGCCTTGTCTTAAGCCAGACGACAACACAATTAGACTTCTGGAAATTTCAACTCTCCCAGATTCAATGACAAACAGAAGCAAAGAAGTTGTGGTGTAGTAGATCCTGAGAGAAAACAGGCCTCCAGTGCATACTTTGCCCTGTCCTGTCCTATGGTGCTTTTATTTATGGAATTCATACACTATCCTTCAACAAATCCCCAGGATGGCTTACAAAAAGTTACCATAAAGCAATTAAAAAAATATTTGGAACACCATAGTAGAAAAGGATAGTGCACAAGCAGTCAGGAGAAATAAAAGAAATATACTTGCATTCATTATTCTGTGTCCTTGTCTCTGGAGCAGCAGAAAACAAGCTTGCTTCATCCTTAATATGACACCCCTTCAAATACTTCTCTAGGCTAAATATACTCAGCTCTCTAAGTTTCTCTGCATATGGCATGGTTTCCAGGCCCATCACCATTTTGGTCACCCTCCTCTGGACACTTTCCAGCTTGTCAACATCCTTTTTGAATTGTGGTGCCCAGAACTGGACACAGTATTCCAAGTGAGGCCTGACCAAAGAAGAATAAAATGGCAATATTACTTCCCTCGATCTAGACGCTATACTTTTATTGATGCAGCCTAGAATTGCATTGGCCTTTTTAGCTACTGCGTCACAGTGTTGACTCATGTTCAACTTGTGGTCTATTAGGTACAAAGTGAAGCATTCCTGGGACACAATGGACCACCACTTTCTCCTTGTGACACCTCAGAGGGCAGGAACAGCCAAAGTGTCACTAAAGACTTGTGAGCATGGACAAGTACATGTGGAGACAAGTGGCCTTTCCTATATTCCTGTACAAAACTAGGATTCCATAGCAGATTTTAAAAGTCAAAGTGAGCCTTTCAAAGTGAATCCAGACACAAAGTAGCATCCAGTGCTTTGGGCAAAGATTGTATTATTGTAAAGCTCACTATCTTATCAGCATTTTGGACCAACTAAAGCTTTGAGATGTTGTGGTGTAGTCTAGACACCTGGGTTTGAATCCCCACCCAGCCATAGAAACCCAGTGGTTGACCTTGGACAAGTCACACCATCTTCAGAGGAAGATAAAGGGCAACCCCTTCTGAAAAAATCTTGCCAATTAAAATCCATGATACGTTCGCCTTAAGGTAATCATAAATCAGGAATGACTTGAAGGCACACAACAACAAAGTTTCAAACTGATTCCAGAGACAGCCCCGTTTATAATAAATTACTGTATTCTAATCTGCAGATTGCTAACATATGGATCACCCAGTCAAGGTTCTCACTCTTGAGGTAGATTTGCAGTTGACACATCAACCTCTGCTGGTAAAAGTCACTTCATGTTATAGGGGTAACTAGTGCTTCCATTAGCTGCAGATACACTGCAGAATTAGTACAGTTTGACACCACTTTAACTGCCATTTCTTGGTGCTATGGAATGCTGAGATTTGTTGATTTGTGAAATATTTAGCCTTCTCTGACAGAAAGCTGTGGTGCCACAACAAACTAAAATCCCAGGATGCCATATGATCGAGCCATGACCGTTAAAGTGGTGTCAAACTGTATTAATTCTAGAGTATGGTAGCAGACAAAGAAGGATCAAGGAATATACCCAGATTGTTTATTGCACAGGCCCCTGGAATGGGCCTGGCACATTACAAAAGGGGCCGGCATGGGAACAGAATGAATGAGGGATGGATTTTACTGCACATAGGAAATCCCTATTCCGTTCCATTCCAAATCCAAATCCCAGTCCCATAGGAGGTGATTTTAGAGAACAGTTCTAAAATATCTCCTCCTCTGGGACAGATGGGGAACGGATGGGGAATGGAACAGAGACTTCCGGCGGTGGCATTCCTGTGTGCAGTAAAATGTGTCCCTCAGTCATTCCCCAATAGTTCCCAGCCCCTTTCATTCTGTTCTCCTTCCGTTCCATGGAGCCCTGTGTGATAAACTCATGTGACTGTAGTTTCATGGGGCGCACCAACAAGAAAGGTCAACATGAACCTGGACAGATGAATTACTTGGATGTGGTACCTCTTATCATTTCTGGTCCAAGCCCCAGTTGTTGGTCCTTGTTGTTGATGTTGTTGTTATTGTGTGCTCTCAAGTTATTTCCAAATTATGGTGACTTTAAGGTGAATCTATTATGGGGTTTTTTTGAAAATATTTATTCAGAAGGGGTTTTCCTTTGCCTTTCACACTGACTCTAATGTACCCCTGACCCCGTAAGTACTTAAGTTCTTGTTCATTAGCACATCCAGATGTTGATTTAATACCATTGTTACATCATCGGAATTGGAAGGAGAGAAGAGAGTTGGTGTCATGACCAGCCTAATGTAGGATTCGGAGGAGGAGGAGGAGGAGGTCATGGCTACTCAGGTGCAGGAGCAACCTGACACCATGCCAGAACCCAGTTCTGCCCTACCATATCCCAGCTCTGTTCCTCCAGTTCCAGTGATTGAGGATCAGCAAGACTTGAGCTCTATGGGGTCTTCTCTAGAGGCTCTGCAGCCTAGGGTTGCTCCAGAGGAAGAACCAAGCACGCAGGTCCCTTCCTTCAGCCAATGGAGGGCTGAAAAGGCTTGCTTGTGGAGGTCTAAGAGATTGGCAGACTAGCATGCTGCAGATAAGGAACAGCTGGGATAAGGGAGGGCTTTGCCGATTTAAGGCACCTGGAGAACCCTGATTCTTTGCCAGAGTTTATTGTAGATCCATCATATTGGATGCTGTCAGTGCTGGCTCCTGGAATTCTGTGCTTCTTGAACCTTGGTTGGACTTAAACCTATGACCCTGGAATGGACTTGATTACTCTAAACCTTCTGGCTCTCCTGACTTTAGGTTGTTCTAACCTCTGTTACTTCTGGTATCCTGACCCTGGCTTTCGTTTGTGGTTTGCTACTCTCAGACTCTTGAAAGGTCTGTAGACTGTTTGCTAGCTGCCTACTTGGCTTCCCTCACTGAGCCATTCCTATCAGCATTTGTTTGTGTGTGAGCGCTGGCAGCATTCCCAGACAGTTGGTTATCATTTGTTTATAAGAAGTTATCCTAAGGAATGGGAATCATACAACCCTCCAAATGTTGCTGAACTGCAGCTCCCAGCATTCCTGGTTGATTAGGAGTTGCAGGGAAGGTGATATGAGTCCTACCCCTTTCCCAAATCTCATCTCTAAATCTTAAAAAAAAAAGCATGACAAGAATTACACTCTGCTCTCAGAGTGAGCAGATATTTTGAATCTATATTCTGAATCAAGACTTGTCTTCATTTCCCCTATTAGAATAAAACTTGCCAATAAAATAAAATGAAACGAAATTCTGCAGAATCTGCAAACAGGTGCATGGATATTTTGGATGAAAAAAATTATAGAACAAACTAATAGCTAATCACTTTCTGACATTTTATCCATGCATGCTGAAGAATCCAAATCATTTATTGTGAACTTGTTTCCCAAAGTTAAAAATGCTATCTATAAACTTTGCATTTTATTTTCAGGATAGGCACTTTTCTAAACTCCCTGGACCATTTCTTTCTCTGACCCCTTCCCTGCAACTCCAGTACTGATCTCTGAACATAAAACTAATCTTTGATACATTGTTGCATCACTTACAGAATTATTATTTGACCTTTTTCTAGCAATGTCCACAGATGCTCTACATATGAGCAGCTTGCACATATTGGCCTCTGCTATGTAAAAACTCCATCAAAGCACCCATGAGACAGACATAAATATCTTGAATCACTATGAACTAATGTAAGGATGCAATTATTTTAAATGCTTCTCCTAGGGATTCTCTTGGTAAGGATTTTAAACTCATGCATAAAATATTAATACCACTGTGCACCAGATATCCTATCAGCTGAAGTGAATTGAAATGATAGATAGAGGATTCAAATATCTGTATAGGAAAAAGGGTGGCTAAAATAACCTACACACACACACATATTCCTAGCACAACAGTCACACCATACCTTTGTTACAACTAGCCATATTTGTACAAAATTTTGGCCAGGGATGGCCACATCTTCTGGGCTCCCTAAGTGTCCTATGCAGTGGAGGGAGTAATAAGAGATCAGGAGATTCCAACAAGGACCTAAACAAGCACTAAGCAAAGTGAGGCCCTAGGCCCACATGTGGCCCCTGAGGATGCTTTTGTGGTCCCCAACACGCCCAGAATAATCAGGCCAATCCTGTTCTGGCCAAAATATGGTTAATTGCTGTTCTCGGAAGCAACAGAACCTCCTAGCTCTACAAATTAATTTTAAAATAGGTTTCACTGTACTGTTCAGCATTTTAAAAATGCATTTTGAGAATTACAAGGGATATTCAAGCTACTTCGGGCTTTTTGATTATTTTGCAGGAGTGCATGCTATTCTTGAAGTTGGTCAGCCCTACCCTAAAGGCTTAGGCCTTAGTTTATAGGACCAATAATTGTGTTTCAGAAATTTTAAGAAAGATAAGTGGCATCAATAAGATTGGTGTCATCAAGTGAGGTAACCCAAATTGACCTCCTCTCATACTACACCATATAGAATTATTAGTATGTTTTTCATACTAATGTTACTCATAAAATATAATTCCCATATATCACTGAATGTAATGGCTATAGGTATGGCATAAACAACTAACAAAATTAAAATAATACTTTTAATTTACAAAATCATATGCAAAGCCTAAATGTATCTAAATACACATGGTTGCATGAGGTTAAAGTGAAAATTTGGTAAGACATGATGTTTTTGAAGAAAATGGGAAAAAATATATTTTTTTAAAAAATAAATTCTATATTTTTAATTTTAAAAAAACAACAACAGTGAGACCTCCCCTATCTCCCTGTAATCCACTCACTCATCTCTTCTGCTGAGCTCCAGTGTTTTAAAGGAATGCAAGCAAATGCCACAACCCAAAAGGCAGATGTTGGCAGAGCAATGGTGTGACCTCCCTTTAGGCTGTTATTAGGTGCAGTCCACATGCTCTGTATACCCCATGTAATTCCCATGGGTCAAGTAACCAGGCTACTCTTTGAAGGCCTGAAGAGTTGTTGTTGTTGTTGTTTAATTGTGCACAGCCCTTTTCCATTACACCTGGTCATTAAAATAACCATATAAGACTGAATCAGTTTCTGACGGCCTTTACAGGCAGCACAAAAGGGGTGGTTTGTAGACATCCCTTTGAGTGCCAGATTGGGGCGAGGGCAGCCTCACTGGCTGCCTGAGGGGCCCCAACCCAGTGCTTCCCCAGGCCACGGAGAAGCAGCAAACTGCCGCTTCTCTGTGGCCTGAAGCTGGGTGCAGCAGGTGCCCTGGGCGCCCGCTGCACCCCGCCATCTGCAGCCTTGGAGCGGCCGTGTCAAGGCCGCACCAAGGACAAGCCCCAAGAAGAAGTTACATTTTGGAGCTGCTTCTTGTGCCGCAGAAAGGGCGCCATAGGCGCCCTCCTGCAGTGCAATGATGTCAGGTGCACGCTGCACCATCTAAACGCAGCACGTGCCATGACATCATGGCAGTGCGCCCGTTTTGAAGGTGCCATTTGTGTTAGGGCTGGAGAGAGTGCAAATGCTGCACGCTCCCCAGTCCTAATCATGATGCAGGGATGGCCCTTTTGGGCTGTCTGGACTGCGCCTGAGATTTTTCTTTTTGTTCTTGCCTTTTCACATTCCCTTTATATTTTCTGTTATGCCTATTTAGATTGCAAACCTGAGAAAGGAGGCATATGTATGATTGATTTGTAAATCATGCCAGGAAACTTTCTGGCTGAAACACAGAATATGAATGTTTAAATAAAATGCATAGATAAAAAATTCACTCAGTTAATCTGTGTACTTCTCTTTTTCTGGGCTCTTCTTGTGTCACAATCAAGATTGGCTAGAAGCCAACCAAGCCCAAAACAGTAGAGCTTAACTCCCTCTTGACTCCAAACTCAACAAATTACCTCATTTGTTTTCCAACTAGTACAGTCAGGTGAAATCCCTAGATCACTGACCATACTTGAACAAAGGTGTAAAGTCCCAGGTCCACCAGTGAAGGGAGGCTCAGCTGCATTGTATAACTGGATGGTTGAAAACTCCTAAGGGAGGGGTATTTTCTATAAAACAGGGTGGGAGTTGGATATACAGTCAGTTATTTCAGATGCAGAATGTCATCATATATGGGCATGTCCTCCTTATATGTCTAAGTCATCTGCCCTACAGGAAAACACACTGAAAGTGGTATACAGATGGTACCTGACCCCTGTGCAGCTAGCACAAATGAAGAGGAAGGTATCTTCTTTGTGCTGGAGGGGTTGTAGGGCAAGAGGTACATAACTACACATGTGGTTGGGGTGCCCAATTGTCCAACAATTCTGGAGACAGATTGTTCAGTTGATGTTAGACATCACTAAGCAAAAGGTTCAACCCACCCTGGAGTTGCTTCTCTTGTCAATATTTCAATTTGATAATAAATTTCTCCATAATAAAGAAATTATATCCTTTTCAGTTGCTATAGCTAGATTAATCATTGCCATAAACTGGAAAACAGGTCATCTGTCCATGGATCAGTGGTGGACGAAGTTCTGGGAAGGATGGTTAATGGAGTAGCTTATAGATGATGTCAGGAAAACTTCTGAGGCAAGAAACTGCAACCAGTTCAAGAAAAAGTGGTTACCTCTTATGGAATATCAGCTCCAGTTCTCATGCTCATGTTCCACCACAGCACCACAGGAGATGTTGGTTTGGAGTTTTGAATGAGATCTGTTTTGTAAATCTGTATTTTAGCTTGTGTTTTTAAAGTAGAATGGTGATGTAATTGTGTTTTTACCTTTTGTAAATAATGTGTGTGTGTGTGTGTTACTTTTAAGGAGAGTGAATAAAATGTTATACAGAAACTGATTGACCAGTAGCAGGATGATGCTCAGGCCCCAGAACAATCCAACATTGTTTACTTGTGGGTGGCTTCAGGATACAAATTCTTGTTTTTAATCTTAAAACACAGCAAAATCAGGTTATTGTAAGAGGCCCTGTAAAAAGGGGCCGTTATATTAATTCATCTTAAAAGTAACTTTTCAAGCTCTGCTGAACAATGAACGGCCACTCCATTTTGCTAAACACTAGTCCCATTCTCCAGGTGGATAAAGGTCCCATTCACATTACACACATATAACATTATGAGTGCCATGTTTGCATCCTATGGGGTTTGTTATTTAATGAGATACGCTTCTCGTACTAGAGGAGCACACTTGCAGAGAATGCCAAATACTCTCTCCTAAACTTCAAATCCCAGGATTCCACTTGAGGTTGCCATGGCAGTTAAAGAGGAATCCTAATGCCATAATTGTGTAGTGTGAAAGGGCACAATGTGGGGGCAATCTTATCTTCCACTGTTGCTTAAAATTAAGACACAGTTGCAAGAATATTGGGACTGCAAAACTGTTCAGCTGCTGAGACAGTGATTTGAATTTTAAGCACAGATTAGCAGTATTGTCCCCCATTTGTCCACATGTAAAACTGGGGAGCATTTTGTGTGCTAGATTCAGCATGTGAATAACCACTTGCCTGTTCTTAATGTAGATTGTTGGCAAATAAGAGCAGGACACCATAGAGATGTCCTGAAGTTTTTAATCCATATCAAATAGAGTACATTGCCAAAGTTTTCCTGTGCATGAAAACATACAGCTGATTGTCGAAGTCTATGAAAAGAAAATGTAGTTGAACCTGAGGTTGCTGCATGCTTCTATAAATGATAGTCATGCATATTCAAAAAAAAAAAAGTGGTGGGGAGCTCCTGGGAGCCATAAAATTGCTATTTGTTCCTAAGTCAAACAAATGGCTTGTCCAACAGTCAGAAAATTTAAGGAAGAATAATATATCAAGGAAATTGCACAATTTTCTCCTAGCATTCATCATATTGAAATATTGGAGAAAAATTATTCTGAAGAGAAAAACAATGCCCCCTCCCCCAAAACTGTTTTCTGCACAGAAAATGGGTTTCCTGCAAAATGAACACAGTTTTCTGACCAGAAAATCAGTTTTCTGCACAGAAAAGCAGCAGTTGTGTAGTTTAATGATGCATAGATTCTGCATTATTCACATAAGCCATCCAAAGGGATTTATTGGGTCACCATAAAGCCAGGTATAAATTTAATAAATAACACTGAAAATATGAATGGAACTACTTCTGGTCTTCACAGTAAAGAAATGGGCTATGTCAGTTGTTCTACAGGGTGTTAACCAAGTATATCAGAAATCACTAATGTGCTCCTGCTGAAAGCATCTTCAGATACTAATATGATTAATATATGAAGACTCAAGAATGTACTTGGAATTTAATTTATATCATCAGAGTAACAGCATATTCACTGAGCTACATGGGAGTCAGAGAATTGTTGATATGCACATCTAGAGGAAGAATGGTATCCCCATGGTTCTAAAGTCAAACCACATGTGCTCTGAGGCCCTTAAGCATCTCTGCTGACCAACTAGTTGGACAGAAGAAAATAATGAAATAAATTTTCATCTTGATAAACCAATTATACTGTCACTTCCCTTGACTTGACATGAACTTGACAAATCATACTTCAGAACAGCAATTCTAGCCTAGAGCTCCCAAAACCTTCAAGAGGACATTTTGTTGACATACATGAATTATATGTGGATGTGGCTGGCTCTTGTGACCTGCACTGTCATGTCCAAATGCTAGCCTTTGGGGTGTTTTTAGATACTATCTTTACTTTGTAGTGTTGGCAAGAAGCATAGAGTAAAGGTAATAGATGCATAACATTTGCACTAGCACCATTATTTTGTTTCACATTATCTTATTCTATTGACTTATTCTATTTTATATTTTGTATTATCTTGTTTTAAATCTTGTCGATTTAATTTTATTTTAAGGGGTGGGAGGTTAGGGATGGGATCATTGAACTATTTTAACTTCAATTGTAACTGTTTTTAAACTTTGTTGTACCTCGCCCCGATTGTTCAGACAGAGGGGTGGGTAAGAAATAATAATAATAATAATAATAATAATAATAATAAATAACAATAATAATAATAATCTGATGAAGAATATATCTGCATGCCTTTCTACTCTTTCCACTGCTTTTTTCTGTCACTTGGCCTATTAGGATTGGGAAATTCATATCTAGAGATACCCTCTTTACCTTTAACTCACATATGAAATAGATGTGACTTCTCCCATGTTTTCTTTCCGTCATCTTAGTCATTTGCTAATTTTCATCCTTTTCCCTTATTCACTCACACAAATGGCTTCCGCAGAGGAGTGTACCCTTTAGTGTTTCTCCTTCAAGTTGGAACCCTGCTGTCATGGCAGCATCTTCATTATGCTTCCACTCCATCAAGTTGGTGTAAGATAGTAGGAAATCCCTGTAGAAACATACTAGGTCATGGTCTAACTGCTTTATCACCCTAGGGGGCAAACATGATTTAAACAAGAGTTAAACAAGAGTTAAACAGGAAATGTCCTATGATAAACATAGGGCATTTCCTGTTTAAGTCTCGTTTAACTCTCATTTAAATCTTGTTTGTCCCCTAGTGTGATAAAGCAGTTAGAGGTGATGTTTTATGGCCTTGGAGCACAGGTAAACAGATAAACAAGTAGGCACCACAACAGTACAGTGCACTCACAGTACACTCTTGTTCCCTCCCACTCTTAGTGAAAGGACAATGGATGCTGGCACTGTCGGATCTAACTGAGACCCCTTTATGCCTCAACCCCAACCTGCAAAGTCCAGAAGCACCTTCTCTTAAACAGTGACTCATAACATTCTAATTTGTACATAATACTAAATCCCTGCTTAGTGTTATGAAATTGAACTGCAGCAAGCCAGTGGGGTTGGTGTCACCTGATGCGTTCATTCATGATGTCAACTTCCCATTGACCTCCCCCATGCCACGTGCCTCAGAATCCTTAGTAATGTTCCCCCCAACAAATGTTACTTGTAAATTGTAATCCCTTATATCACTGAATTTAATGGTAATAGTGGCGATGTAAACAATGACCAAAATTAAAATTATACATTCAAATTACAGTATCATATGCACAACCGAAATATATTTACATAGTGAAGATTTGGCAAAAGGTGATGTTTTTAAAGAAAAATTTAAAAGAATATTTTTAATTTTTTTAAAATAAAATTTTGAAATTAAAATTTTATTTTAAAAAAATTCTAGGGGATCTCCTTTCTACTCCCACTGAGCTTATCCCCACTCCAAGCTTCTCTTAAAGCATTTCAAAGGGAAGCAGGTGAATGCCACAGCCCATTTCTGCTAAAACACAGATGTCTGAGGAGCAGTGGTGTCACTCCACTAGGGTTTCACCTGGTGCAGTTTGCACCCCTTAGTGACACCACTGGTAAATTTCAGGATCCTGTGTTGTCTTTTTATCCTCCTCTTCCTCCTCCTGCTTCTCTGGCAGGGATAGAAAGAGGACTTCAGAAGATTTTCCTTCCATTTGAAATTGCTGCTTTTATCTTTGAAGCCGGACAATAGATGCTAATCTTAACTTGGTAGGCTGAAGCAAGCCATGGTTAATGACACTGACTTTTTCAACTACACACAGTGAAGACTAACCACAGTTAAGGGTTTAGATGACACACAAAACAGCAGTTAGTATAAAAAAATGGATTTAATTAAAACTGAAGTATGGTGACTTTCCTTTAGCAGAGTTTAAAGGCCCCATTCCCACTACCTTTTAAACTAAATCACAATTTGGTTCAAACTGGTTCAAACAACCCTGGTTCCCACTTAATCTGAATCGCTCAAGCGATTCTGAGAGGTTGCCATGCACCAGACCCATTTAACCTGTGTCTTTTTGATGCTGATTTTTTCTGCTTCTTTTTCAATAAATTGATTCTGCACCTGTGTGAACTACAAGTAGATCAGAATCGATTCAAATTTCCTCTTTGGCCGGCTGGAACCAAATCATTTTGAATTGATTCATTCATGAATGGGAACCACAAGTGATGCCAAAAAATGACAGAAAATGTGATTGGGGGAAAGTGTAGTTTAAACCATGATCCAATGTCAAATTGATTCATTGATTCGGATCACATGATCTAATGTCGAATTGATCCATTGATTCGGATTGCACACTGATTTAAGTGAGAATGAGGCCTATAATTGCACTAAGGCAGAAACTTTGAACAGAAGACCAGCCACCACCCCATGTGTGCATCTAGCCATGTTAAATAATCAAACTCAGTCTTCTTTAAGAAGCATAAAAAGGAGTTTATCCACAATACTTATGAATAATTAATACAGATTCAGCTTTGTGAGGGAAGCAGGAAGAAGAAAATCTACATGCTAGGTTGAAGTAGGTTTGAACTTCTCAGGGAGAGAAAAGTTTCCATTTTACATCCTTAATGGAGGATGAACAAAGAAAGTGTGATGAAGATTTCTCAAAGAACAAAAGAGATGTGTGTGTGGCTCAGGAAGAGAGGGAGGTGTGAAAGTGATCATGAGAGCCTAAAATTCCTAGATTGAAACATGCAATCAGCTAATGAGTTCAGCCTGCAAAGGTTGCTTGTTGTTATTGATAACTGCCCTCAAGTCAATCTCAATTGATGGTGACCCTGGGGATGAGACATCTCCAAGATTCTCTATCTCCTACTGCTCTGCTTAAGTTATGCAGACTCATGCCCATGAGCTCCTTAATTGAATCTGTCCACCTGCCATGTGGTCTTCCTCTCTTTCTTGTACTCTTCACCTAGGCCAGCATTATTGTCTTTTCTAATGACTCATGCCTTCTCAAGATGTGACCAAAGTACGACAGCCTCAATTTGATCATCTTGGCTTCTAAGGAGTATTTCAGGCTCGATCTGTTCAAGGACCCATTTGTTTGCCTTGTTGGCTGTCAAATGAGTTGATTTTCTTTTTATCTATTTTTTAAACTGTCCAGCTCTCACATCCTTACATAGTGCTGGGGAATACCATGTCTTGATGGATTTTAACTTTAGTGTTCAGTCATACATATTTACTCTTTAGGATTGTGCTATCTCCAACAAAAAAAGTGGGATATTTGAAACGCTTCTCATAGATGAGCTATGGTGAGGGATGTACACAGCTTTTTGTGCCTCAAACCTACACCTGTGACTTAATGCTACACTACAATTCATCATTATGTTCAAATGCAGCCCTTGTATGTTTTGTGGGGGTTGTTTTAAGAGTGTCTGTAGTTCACTTTCTTTAATGCACAGTGTCATTTCAAAAAGTTTAGGATAGTGACTTACCTCAAGGCTGATGTATTGAATCAGACCAGTGTTATTGCTTCATGTTATTTAATTCATGTTAAGATAGATATAAGTTTGACACATTCAAGTATTGTGTGTTCAAGCGTTAGAATTGTGATACATTAAGTGCACTCCCTTAGCTGCTCAAGAGTGTAACATTTTAGCCCTCAAAGTATTCCATTGGTATGAAGCTCTCTAAATGACTGAGGAATGCCTCTGAGCAAAAGTGGATATGGGAGCATGATCTGATGCCACAATCCTTAAACAGCTTACTTAGCAGCCATATAACTGAGAGTAGAACCATTCTGGAGCAAATAGTTTGAAAACTGTGGCACTAAGTGATTGAAAACACCATTATTCTTCTCAGGGGACATCCTGTAGAGAAACAAGGGCAGCTGGAGATAGAAAAACCTATAGTACCTTACATATGGGTGGTCTTTCCATGATAGAGATAAATGGAGTTAACATGAAGTAATTTTTTTTCAAATTAACATGTTTCATTGTCCCAAACAATACTGCCAAGAATCTCTTCTTCAGGTTTTTCTTTAAAGCATTAGAAAGGCAGAGAGCTACAATGTTTAGTTATGTTCCAAAGACTTTAAAAACACTAAATAATGTGGTTTACTGTAGTTGTGCAGCCATAATTTATGAACTTTGGCCCAGTGCAGACAGGCGGAAGTGGTGTGCTGGCGCTGACACTAGGGTTCTGGAGCACACAGCAACCACGCACTCCAGAAACCTAGTATGTATGGGCACTGCCATCATGGCGGACTCCCATCCACAAGGGGGCCACCATGATGATGGACGCAATGCGCAGCATGCGCACATCTCTGCCAGGAAGCGGCATTATGACGCTGCAAAAAAGCCGCCTAGAGTGGATGCTTTTGGAGGGCAGTGGATGCTGCAGCACAGATGTGGGGCAAAAATGGGTGGCACGGAGCCACCCGTTTGTACAGCCCCAAAATTAGGGAACAAAGTGGCGCACACATTTTAAACAGAACATATCTAAAAATGATATGTAAAACAAATTCTAGTGCAATTTCAGCTATGGGAAGGTTTAAAAGAAATTGTGGATGCAGTCCAGCCATAATTAAAACATCTTTAAATACCAGTGGTTTCACTGAGAAAGAAGTGAGTATGTGTTTAACTGTCACATGGCAGACTTTAGTGTGCGCATGACTGCAATCCTAAGCACACATACCTGAAAGGAAGCCCAGCTAAGTCAATCAGACATACTTTTCAAATACTGGGTCATAATCTTTGTTTTGCCCCTCAAAGTGAATCTGTAGTAGTTCTGAAAATATTTCTCACAGTTGTTAGTGTAAGGAAGTATATAACTTAAGAAGTGTTTACATACCTTTGGACATAAGAGAAATGAAGTGGAAGGCAGATACTTCATAAGGGTCCCTGTGCTCCTTTCTACTTAATATACAAGCAATAATCACTGTTAAAACTATTACAGCTAAGATTGCCAGGTTAGGACTAAATCCAAGACCTAAAGACAACCCCTTTGCAATTTCACAGAAGGGGTGCCCTGTTCTTGTTACAAAGGGAAGCTCCTAGAACATTACATTTGTACAGATTATGCTATTCAATTTTTTAAACAAACAAACAAACAAACCACAAGGTCTAACAAATGATGAAAATCTATATATTCAAACCTCTCAGAGTTCTTGCCATGAATTCCTCCTCCTCACCCCAGTACTGGAGAAGAGGAGCTAGGCACTGTAGTCTAACTGCTGCTCAGTAAAAGACACATAGGGACAGTACAGACCGCCCAAAAGGGGTGGTCTGTAGCTGCCCCAAGAAGCGGCGAGATGGGGCCAAGGCTGCTGCACTGGCAGCTTCGGAGGCCCCATCCCGCCGCTTCCAGAGGACACAGGGAAGCTGCAAACTGCCCTGGGCGCCTGCTACACCCTGCTTCCCTTGGCTGCGCTGAGGGGAGAAAAGGGTTGCTGCTGAAGCCCCTTTCTCCCCAGGTCTTTGGTGTGGCCATTTGAAGGCTGCGCCAAACACCCGGAAGCAAAAAGTAGCTCAGTTTTTTAGCTCCTTTTTTGCGCCGCGGGAAGGGCGTGCTTGGTGCCCTCCTGTAGTGGGAAGTTGTTATGGCATGTGTAGTGTTTCTAAACTCTGCACATGCCATGACAACATCATGACATGCCCATATGGAAGCCACCATTTTTAAATGGCGGTGCCCATACGCTTTAGGGTTAGGGAGGATGCAAACGCTGTGCCCTCCCTAACCCTAAACACACATTAAAGAGCCCTAAAGGCACTCTTTTGTGAACATCTAGATCAGGCCATAAAGTACCAGGAATAGTTTGTTGTCACAAAGCAGCTTTGCATTTTGTGCCATAGTAGAGACAACTCTTCACACACTCAAGATTTCTCCAGTTGTGTAGATAAATTGGGGAAGCTTAAGACTTGAGACAAACAGGGCTGCAAGTGAAAGTGGCTAAAACCCAATCACATGTTAAGGATCACACACGTCAAGATTATCTATCTGGACTAAAATGAGCCGGTTGGCATCCCTTCGATGTGTGCAGACTTCTGTTGGTATATGTGACCCCTTTTTAGTAGTGACCTTCTTCTGTATTCAGCTCTATATGAAGTCACTGCTGAATGACTAAAGTGGCCTGCAGCTAATCAGGATTCTTTCTTGTAAGAAAAAATATTAAATAGAATTACATTAATCTGAAATTTAATGCCAACCAAGCATCACACCAGCTACATTTCATTAAACACAATTTTAACTTATTGTCACAACTAGATGCCTGTGTAATATGTTCTGTAAAAACATGAATCCACCAGGTTGCCATAAATGACTTGGAAATTGCAAACAGTAAACAGTCCTTCCAACTTTATTTGTTTATTTACCATTAGATGCACTTCAATTTTTCTAATTTGGGATGTATCCTCAGCCATGGAGAAACTTTTTTCATCCAACAAATTGGAATGGCTTATGCAGTATGAGTATGTTTGATTGGGACAAATAAATACTTAATTGGAAAAAAGTGCTCAAAGCCAGATGGATTTCTTCAGGCTAGCTACTGGGAAAACATAAAAGAAACATGCTGTGGCTGAAAGAGCCTAAATATTGGTAACCACGAACAAAGATGTTGTTGCAATGGTTTGGTGAATAGTGACAAAGAATTCAAACAGCAGCCTGGCCAAGCATGAGAGTCCAAATTCATTGAGTGCTCATACTATACTGTTTTTAATAGATAGTAAGGACTAGGGTGAGGGGATGTACTTATTTTGCAGTGCAATATGAATTAACTTAATTCACTATTCCTGAACAAATATCAACAGAATGCAATTATCTTTCAGCTTGCAGAGTTCTCTGAATGCTGTGATGGAGCTGCCCAACTGAAAGAGGTGTAAAATTTCTAACAGGAGACATTCATTCAAATTTATGTCAGGATAAATTTATTCAAAAATGCATGTTTTTGCATGCATTTTTCTTAATGTATAAACTGTTGTACACATTGTAGCACCTTTGAGACTAAGGCTGCATCTGCACTGTAAAAATAATACATTTTGAATGTGGAGTCAAGGATTCTCCTTGACACTAAATAATCATTTTTTTACCAGTTCTTGAATATTTTGAATATTCTTTCCATCCCTTCTTCCAGTGCATATAAGTATCGAACAATCACCTTTTTAATAGCATGATCTGCTCATTCACACAGAAGTAGTACCATCAGCCAAAGCATATGTATTGTTGATTCTGGAACAATCCACCATTGCCGTTTTTGAAAGCTAAATCAAGTTGCTAGGAAAGCATGGTTCATAGGGGAATCCATGGCAGAGGGCAGCCTCCATCCTTTCAAACAGTGCAGGTAGGAAGGTGACACTAAGCTGGAAAGACTGCATAGCTTTCTAGCTCTCAATGAGGGGAACTCCAGGGTTCCAAATGGCTGGTGGACTTGCACCTATAGGAAATATGAAACCAATTTAACATTACTCTCTGTCGGACTGTTTAGAGGCTATGCACTGTTTCACTATAGGTTTGTTTCATTATATAGCTTTGTCTGTTTATTACTTTTCATTATGAGCATAGCTAAGGTGTGATTGTTAACAGGATGGATTATGCTGTAAAGACCTCTCCCTCTCTCCCTCCCTCCCTCTCTCATGTAATACCCTCCCTTCATACATTTCATTATTAAACTATACCATGGTGATGTATTATGTTAAGAAGATATAAAATGTAAGGTGACAATGACCTTCCTCTTAATTAGATGTGATGGAAATAAAGGTGAGAACAATGATGATGAAGCTGTGCCAGGAACCATAAATCATAAGCTGCCATGCTGGACAGAACACAGCTACAAAAATAACATCGCAATTCATAGTTAAGAAGAGTAGTCTGATGAAGTGCATTCCACGCTTATTTATCTATTGTGTGTCAGTTCATAAAGTTTTCTTTCAGTAAGCCAAGAACAGTTTTTTTAAAGGCTTTTAAATGCCTGTTATGGACAGTTATGAACTGGGGAGTTTTTCTAAGCCAGCCCTATTGGAATGAAGGAAGCCATGCATGACAACTGTTATACTAATGAGTAAATCTCATTCATACCAACAGGGCTGGTAGAATCCTCAGTGGGTTAGGGGAGGTATGGCTACCCCCAAAATCACAAAGATTAGAATGTTTATCAGTTCTTTGTAGAGGTCTTTAATATACCATAGTACCATTGCATTTCTCTAAAAGAGTGGGGCACAATTCAGGGCTTGTGAGATCACTTTGGTCCCCTCTTTTCCAGAATGCCAAGCTCCCCACCTATGAAAGCCTAGTACAAAAGAGATATACTTAGACAACTATCTTTCTGACTAGTCACAGTCCTACTACAAAAAAAATAAAATAAAAATCCATACATGAGTACCCCAGTCTTTCTTCATATTCCTAAAATAATAATAATAAATAAATAAATAAATAATTTTTATTTATACCCGGCTCTTCAGGCTATCACAGCGGCTTACAATTTGTTAATTAAGACATTTCCCTGCCCTCAGGCTTACAATCTAAAACAGACACGAAACAAAAGGAAAAGGGAGAGGTGGTGGGGAAGGGGAAAGTCCAGCAGATCTTCTCTCCCTCAGAGGCCTGGACCATGGCAGATGGATTGGAGGGAGGGCTCTTCTTCTTTTTAGAAAAGAAAAAAGAAAAAAAGAGGAAGGAGATGCTTTTTTATTACTGCTTCTGTTAAAAGAGGAAAAAAGGAAAGGAATGGAAAGGAAAAAGAAAGGGAAAACGATCGATAAAGTCCTTTGAGCTATCTGTACTCATGTTTATTCAAAATGTTCTGATAGTCACAAGCAGGGAGTGGCCTATGGCCAGTTATGCAGGATGCTTTATCCTGAAATTGTGGGAAAGGCACAAATTGATTCCATGTGAGAATAAACTGGAATTCCTTCATTGGGAAGCTGAAAGGAGCTTTGGAGGTAAGTAGAATTGGAGTATATAGCTTCAGATACTGTCAGTATGAAAGGCATTGTTATGGGCCAATAATTAATTTTGAGTGCATGTGCCTATCATGATGAGACCGCATAACACTGCCCCAAACAGAGTCTAAATATGCACAGACATGTCAATTAATGTGTGCCTGTGAGATGCCAGTGGAGTGGTCAATTATGTTGTATGTTGGCTAGAGAGACTTCAGATGGCATAGGAAAATGAAGGAAAGAAGGGTGCAACAAATTGCATGAAGCCACCTGCTCAAGATTATTATAGAGTTACTTTTCTCAGCCTGAAGAGCAGACGTTTTATCTCATAGTCAATCATTTCCAATGTTTTTTATGTCCACTAAGAGCAAATCATTCATACCAGTGGTGAGTATGTGTTGCTCATTTAAGAACCACTCAACTCATAAATACTTTGCATTACAACAGAAATAGTTCACAAGGGGGCTATACAGACAGCCCCAAAGGGGCGGGTCTGTGGCAGCTGTTTATGCACTGGATTGGGGCCAGGGCAGCCCTGCAGCCCCAATCTGGCACTTTCCCAGACCACGGAGAAGCGGGAAAATACCAAAATGCCAAAAACCCAGAAAAAGGTTGTCCTTGGGGCTTCATGCCCCTGTACACCCTGGGAGCCAGAGCCGTTTAGTTGCTGCACCAACTATGTGTGCGGGGCCATGTGGCAAAAAGGAGCTCCGTTTCGGAGCTCCATTCCACGCTGCTGGAAAGGCACAATAAGCGTCCTCCAGCAGCACAGAGACATCACACATGTGCCTTGCTGTTTGGACACGGCCTGTGTGTGACATCAGCAATGCATGCAATGTGTGGGTGGCGCTGCATCACGATAGTGTTGCCCACACATACTAGGGTTAGGGAGCGTATGGCTGATGCACACTCCCTAACCCTAGTATCACTGCGGCCACACCCTTTTTATCTGTCTGTATCGGGCCGAAATTTTCTTGCTGGAAAAGACCATTTCTCCCCAACCACTTTAAACACTGCAGCTAGGCTCAAATGATATCTGTTGAAGGTTCAAAGGAAATCTGTTGAAGGCTTCGGAAGGAAAGCTTGCATTCATATGCATCGGTGTGAAGTTTAGGATTGTCATCTGGAATCCTGCTCTTTGATCTGTCAGCAAAATCTATTGGGCTTGCAAGTGTTACAAGAAGTGCAGATAACTTTTGGCCCTTTAGTTGTTTTGGCACCTACTACTCTCATCATCTAGCCAAGGGTCTGATTTGGGGAATTTTATTATTAGCTCAAGTTGCTAGATGGGCTGGCTACAACAACCCTGCGAGGTCATCTCCCGCTGTATATACCGAGAAGACCGAGGTTCAAGAAATTGAGCAGAGTCAGGCTTGTCTAATTAATATCCAATTTATTAAGAAGAGAATGGCAACCACACAATGCACTTACACACACACATACATACAAGGCTCAGGAAAATCAGTAGTTAGCAAGTTGACTAAGGGTGATGCTTACCAATGTGTAGATTCTCCTCTAGGAGTCCAATGAGAGAGTGGTTCTGGGACAAGTCCGCTCTGCAGCTTGGGTTTGAACGGGGCTTGTTGGCGTCCAGATAAGAGATCAGACTGACATGGAGTATGGAGACCTCTTCAATTGGCACACTGAATGACTAAAACTGGGGATTTTATAGGACAAAAGCCCCTTCTGGCAAAGGTGCTTAATGGTCTGGACAATGGGGTCTGATTGACTTAGAAGGCTTAATCTATTGCTGAGGTATCCTGAGTCAGGGGAATCAAGGATCCTGAGGGGGAAGTCAGTGGATTAAGGAGGACAAACATTACATCTTTGATGGCCAGGTGATAATCTTACTTGCGACTCCCTAGACTATCTGGGCACAATCTTTGCTAAGAGGGGAATTCCCCTTGAGGCAGTGAGTCTGTGACCTCTCGCTTCACCTTACAGGATTAACCAGCAGCCAGGGTTCATCTAGGGGTCATGTATGTGGATATCATTTATGCCATGATTTTATACAGAGCACTTCTGGTATCAATCAAACCTACTCAGCATGGCCAGAGGTAAGACACTATAGAAGTTACAATTCAAAACATTTGGAGGCTCCAAATTTTCCCACCTAAGAAAACATATTTGTTCTTTGACTAGCACATCAAATAAAAATAAATAAAATTGAAAAAAAACCCCTTTTTATTCCATTAAGCATAATTTGGATCCAGAACATTTTAATGTTTTATGTTGATGTTACCTGTTTTATCTGCTGCTACTATCTGAATACTTTTTGTTCTTGCTGCTGCTGTTTTTATACAATTGTTTAACCTGATTTATTGATTTATGAACTGTTTTAATATGTTAATGTTGTTGGTTTTATGAGATCTAACCATTGCAAAATGCCTTGGAAAGATAATTTATCTTGAAAAGTGGTTTAAAAATCCATCAAATAACATAATCTTTAAACATTTAACTTTTTCTTATATTCAACAATTCATTTCAAGTCGTTCATTAAGAAACCTCCAAATTACAAAACTCTTCACAGCTTTGCCTTTTTGAGATGCTGAAGGAAGTGTGAACTTGAAGTTTCAGAAATAAAATAGGGGTAGGAAAGTATTTAGTTTTATTGTTGCATCTTCTAGTTCATTAAGGGAAAAAAGACTGATTGGATTGGCTGGCAGAAATGGTTGTCTTTGCTTTCTTCTAAGGTTGAGAGAGTGTTAATCACCCAAGGTCCCCCAGTGGGTTTCCATGGCTGAGCAAGGATGCAAAGCCTGGTCTCCAGAGTTGTAGTCCAGTGCTCAAACCACTACACCAGGCTGGCTCACTAAAATAGACTACATCCACCCAATCAATAACTGGCCAAGGTGAAGAACTACACTGGGGATCCCTTTTCCAGCCACTCTTGTTGATTCAGGAAAGAAAGATTAGCAACAATTATAATGAAACAAAAATGAATGAGGTTTCCCAAAATAATCCAATTTGTCACAGACAGAAAAAAATGGATTCCAGCTATACAACTCACTAGCAAGGCAATGAATAAGTCACCAATGAAGACTTGTTGAAATGACAACACATTCCTGGATGTAGTCATATTTCAGGTCTTCAGTGGAACACAAGATCTTGGATTATATTTTAATTGTTTGTCCTATTTGTGTGGATGTTTGGAAATACTTGGATATTCATATGGCTTCAGCTTTCATTGTGGAAATCCATATCTGATTCTAGGACTATTCATCATTATTGAAGCTGTTGTAGTTTGACAATTGTTATTTGACTGTATATATCCTTACATGTGTTATACATCATCTTACTGTACTTCCTATAGGTTGTGGTTGTTGTTGTGTATTACATACTGGGACTCTTTGTTGAAACAATATATGGGTGCCATTTGTTTATTTGCTGTTTTTAATATTTACAATGCTGTCATTTGCTTCCAAAGGGACTTGTAAATTGTGTACTTTTTTTTACTGTTATCCCCTGAAGGATTCTATTGTCTTGTATTCCCTATGTTTCTCAAAAAGCTACGAGGGCAGAGCAAGGGACAACTATGAATAGCAGTGTGGCTAATGATGCAACTGGACTCAAGCCAAAAAGACCTTCAATTGTTGACATGTTCATAAAATAAAGTCTGAAGCTGCACAACACATATTATGGGAACACAGACTATGAGAAGCTTGAATCAGGGGAAGCTAGACATAATAAAAAGACATGAAATGCATGAATAATGTAATACTAGGGGTGAGCAAGCTAAAGGGAACAGGAATGGGACATTTTCAGTTAAATAATTAGAATCATAGAATTGGAAGAGACCACAAGGGCCATCCAGTCCAACCTCCCGCCATGCAGGAACTTCCAGTCAAAGCATCCCCGAAAGATGGCCATCCAGCCTCTGCTTAAAGACCTCCAAGGATGGAGACTCCACTACACTCTGAGGGAGTGTGTTCCACTGTGTCAAAGGCCACAGACAGATCATGAAGGACAAGAATAGAATAAAGTCCATTTGCCTTGGCTTACAAAATATCATTCGTGATCTTTGTGAGAACCATTTTGATGGAGTGCCATGAACAGAAACTGGATTAAAAAGGGTCTAAGTTAGCATCAAGAAACTCAAGACACTGAGAATAGATAACTCATTCAAAAACCTTAGAAAGAAAAGGAAGGAGAGAAATAGGACAATAGCTAGATGAAGAGGTGGTATCAAGAGGTTTTTTTTTCAGAATGGGAGAAACTAGGGCATGTTTAAAAGCAGAGTGAAAAGAACCCATAGAAAGAGAAAGATTAAAGATATAGAGAGGAGAGGACAAAAAGGAAGAGTTAACAGAAATTAGAAGACAAGAAGGAATTGTATCAAGAAAACTAGTTGTAAGTTTGGAAGAGTTCAGTAACAAAGCTAATTTATCCAGCAAAACAGGAGGGAATATGGAAAATTTATTAGATGGAAGTAGTTGAAGATTATCAGTAGATGGAGAATCTGGAGACTCAAGATTAGAATGGATAGTAGTAATCTTAGTGATGAAGGAGTCAGCAAAATCATTAGGGGAAAGTAATGAAGAAACAGGAGGAGAAAAAGGCTTTAACAAAGAGTTAAAGGCAGAAAAAAGATGCTACGGGTGCTGCTCATTGACATTAATCAATGATTTACAAAAAATCTGTTTTGCCATAGATAAAGCATGCAAAAAAAGAGGAGAGAACAAATTTATAATGGATAAATGCAGCCCACTCCCTGGTCTGCCTCCACAAATGCTCAACTGCTCAAGAGCAGGAGCAGAGAAACTGAATAGTGGAGTAAGCCAGGGCTGAATAGATGGAGAAGATACACATACTGATACAGGGGCAAAACTGTCCAGAGTTGCTGAAAGAGTAAAGTAAGGACATCACAGAATAAGGATAATCCCCAAAATATAAAAAAGAAAGAGAAGAATCCAGTGCCTGATTGAAGTCCTCAAGATTAACGGACTGAAGGTTGTGAAATGGCGTCAAACAATATGACAAGGAGGTGGAATGTGAGCAAGAGCAAAGGAAAATAAATGGTGATCAGATAAAGGAAAACCATGTCCTAAAGTGGCGACAATCCATGAACGAGCTACTGTTTATAATAATAATAAATTAATAATAATAAATTTTATTTCTAGCCCGCCCCTCTGAACAGGCAATCAGGGCGGAGTACAAGAGAAGTTAAAAAACATCACAATTAAAATATCCAATTCCATTCCCAACTCTCCCCCCCCTTAAAAAAGGATTGAACCAAAGACAAATGAAAAACAGTTACAAATTAAAAAAATCTACAATGTCACACCAAAAGACTTCCTGAGTTTAGGCAGAATACAGAGAAATGGAATGGTTTCCAATTGACAAGGGAGTCAGGCAAGATTCATTTTATCACCCTATCTGTTGAATTTGTATGCTGAAAATATACATAAAGCAGGATTAGACTTGGAGGGAGAAGGCACAGAAATTGATCAACAATTTTAGAAATGACAGCATATTGCAAGCAGACTTGGAACAATTACCGAATTGAGTAAAGGAAGAAAGTGCAGGTTTACAGATGAACATTAAGAAAACAAAAATAATTAATACCGATGGCTTACATAACTTTAAAATAGATCATGTAGACATTGAAATAGCTCAAGGTTTTCCATACCTTGCCTCAGTAGAAGATTGCAGTTAAAAAAAGCAGAAGACTAGGACTATGAAGGAACTAGACAAGATCCTGAAGTAGAATTGAATACTAAGGTTTAGGATTGCATTTTTCATCTTATTTCCCACTTCTGTGTATGGTTGTGAAAACTGGACAGTGAAGAAAGCAGATAGGAAGAAAATCAACTCATTTGAAAGGTGGTGCTGGAGAAGGGTTCTGAGGATATTGTTGACTGCTAAATAATAAAGGAATCATAGAATAAATCATGCCTAAATTCTCCCAAGAAGCCAAGATGACCAAACTGAGACTATTGCACTTTGGCCATATCATGAGAAGACATGATTCCCTAGAAAAGAAAATAATGATTGGTAAGGTAGAAACCAGAAGGAAAAGGGGAAGACCACAACCAAGATGGATAGACTTAATCAAGGAAGCCACAACCCTGAGCCTGTAAGACCTGAGCAGGGTTCTTAGTGGCAGAGTGACTTAGAGGATGCTAATTCATAGGGTGCATAGGGACATGATACTTCAAAGTTGACTAGGGGCGAAATAGTCAACTCGATGGGGTAACTTGGAGCCACTCCATTTAGGTTGAATTGGGGCACCAGCAAACAGACACATGGCCTCAATCCAGCCAGCTTCCACCCCAAATAGGAGTAGAAAAAATCTGCTCCTATTTGGGGTGGAAAAAAGCGGCCCCTTTGCCTTTGGAGACAACTTTTCACAAGCTCTGGGGCATGTGGCATCTAAATGCCATATTCTCAAGTTGCCTAGAACCTGTCAGTGTTTAATGTGACTTCCAGATGACCTGGGGGTGTGGCGCATGTAAATGCCATGCCCCCAATCTGGCTTGAAGCCGGCTGAATCTGCTGGACTCTTTTGGCCCTTAGCTGACAGTTAACAGCAACAACAAAAATCAATGTTGTCTTATGAAATCCATTGTAGTGTAGTGGTTTGAATCACTGCTCAGCCTCAGACACAACTGGGCAAGTTACACTCTTTCAGCTTCAGAGGATGAAAATGACCTCTCAAGAAATTTTGCCAGGAAAATCCTGTGATAGGTTTGCCTTGGAGTTGCCAGAAATGACTTGAAGTCATACAACAACAATTTTTTTTATTTTAACATTAACACTTTTTAGATTATCTTTATGAAGCTTTTCCTCCTCTGGTTTTCTGTGTGTGTTTTGCTTGTTTACAGACCCTCTTTTGTTTCATGTTGTTTAAACACTTACATTTTGCTACCTTTTAAACTAATCTCAGGCAACATATGGCTGCCTCTACATCTTTACATCCCACATTTTTCTCTCTACCAGTCATTTATGGTATAAAAAGAAAAAGTGTGTGATAAAACTGCATGATGTTTTGAATGTATTATTTATTTCCCCTGCCCTCAAAAAGTGGTAGCTTTTAAGACTAAGACATAGGTTTAGAGGGACTGAACAAGTATTGTCTAGGAAATCAGAACCAAGGAGCAAAAAACACTCTGAAATTCTGTTAATGGATTTTCAATAAAGGAATCGGGATGTTTGGATGACAGGTGTTATTTAAGGCAAGTAAGTGTAATCTGATTAATGCTAGAGTAAAACATCTCAATTTCACATAGGACATTATCAGACGACAGAAATTGGAAGTATAATCCAATGGTAATCTGAATTAAATCATGGGATTTCACATTATTGTGTGAAATCTGATCACACGCATTTTCGGGCAATGAGAAGTCCTTCCGAATGCAATTGTGGGGTTTCATGTTATTGCATGAGAAACTATCACATGCAATTTCGGTCACTGGAAGGCAATTTTGGGCAGTTCTGAATGCAATGCGGCATCAATACGTAATCACGTAAATTTGCTGAACTAGCGAATTCACTCATTTCTGAACTGGCCCCACTTTTATTTCTTTCGTAATTGAGAGATATTCCTCCCGTGTGATAACGTCCATATACACTAATGGGATCTGAGCTGGGAAGATTGCAAAGATAGTGATGAAAAGAATATTTACAATAAATAAATAAATGGTAAAAAATAAAACACATCTCTTGAGTGTCAGGAAAACCTGACATGAGAAACCATGGACTGATGAAAATCTTTAAAGTTTTAATATTTTGCAAAATACATAATTTTGCATGCAGAAGACAGCATTTCTACAAAAGATACAGCCTTTCCAGCACAGAAGATAATATTACACAGAATAACTCCCCAACCATAGCATTTTTTAGTAAGAAAACAGGCATTTTCTACATATCATATTTCTGCAAAGTATTATTTTCTGCACAGAATATAACACTGCATACAAATTTTGCACAGAATAAGTCTTGAACTGAAATTATTCTTTGAAAACTGCAGTTTTTGAAGGCTTTCTCACAGCAGGAAGAAAATTGCTAATATTATTTATTGCATCTTACAAGAACAAAATTAGTGAAGAATTATATCCCTAGAAAGGGAACATGGGGTAATGGTGGATCACTCAGTGAAAAAACCAACTAAGAATCTGTGTGTGTGTGTGTGGGGGGGGGGGGATTTAGTTTAGAAGAAGTTTAGGATTTAGAAGAAGGGAGTTTAGAAGAAAAGGTGAATGGTGAACTATGGTAGAAGCATACAAAATGTTTCATGGTACTTACTCTTTCATAAAACTGGAACCTATAATTATTCAATGAAGCTGAATAATAGGAAATTTAAGACATACAAAAGTAAATATTTCTTCACAAGTGCCTAGTCAAATTGTGTGATTTGCTATCACAAAATGTAGTGTTGGCCACCATGGCAAACTAGTGTGTCTGCAGTGCCAAACCTGTAAGACAGGGCAAATTACAAAATACTCATTGTCTATATTCCTCAGAGATAGGCTGTCACCGACTACATGATACATAATTACTTCTCTCCAATATTGAATAACTCATGAGCTGGCTACATGGGAATCCAGGCTTATAGCCTTTTAATGTAAAATGAACAGGCCTCTTATCTAGAGTTTTCTTTAAAGCTGGTCATTGTGTTTCTACCAAGCTGTCTAGTGCCTGAGTGAAGCCAACCCTGGGGCTATGCAGATCAACCAGATCAACTCCAATTTCCAGTTTAGTACACTTACTAAAGAACTGAAGCAGACAGAAGTTCAGAAAAAGTCAGATGCTTTACAATAAGGGAAAATCTTCAGTGTTCCTTCAGTTACTTAGAATGCTAGCTGGCCAGTTTGACAGCCAACAATTTGACTGTTATTTTGACTGGCCATGGTGTGCAGACCTTTGGATCGGGAAAAAAATTACAGGTATAAATCACCGTAGATAAATGTGAAAGAACTAAGGTGACACCACAGTACTGGCATCTTTAACATATGGTAGAGTGATGTTTCCATGATTCTTCTAGCTTAGAAGCATCTTCCATAGATGAGCATCCCTCACTGAATTACGGTGTATGATTGATTGTCCAATTTACGATCAGAAGCTGCCTAGTAAATACAGCTCAAATGAACATGACATTTCTCTCTCATCAGGGTTCACCAAAGGATCAGTTTAGAAGAAACACTTAGCCACTGTCTAAACCTATAAACAATTGCTATCCCCATTCACTTCCAGACGATGGCAGATTAACTTGAAATGAGGAGGGTACCATAACACTGAGCATTTTAAAAGATGTATTCATTTCCAGGGAAGAGCGAAGGCCTCCATGTGGAGCCCTTAAACTCTCCCATTGAAGTAAAGGAAACTTTAAAATGTTTAACTCAAGCTAGGACATGCTCATTGTTTTCAACAAGCTATGCTTTTAAAAATGCAATAGCTTGGAACCTGCAACAACAATGAAACATGTGAAAGTCAAATCAATTTACTGGGCTGTTCTGAAAGCAGTTTTAGCTTAGTTTATTACCATTTTAATACTTTTTTCCATGCTTGGTGTTAATCAGGCATGACAAATAGGCTCACCTCTGAACATAGTTGGCACTAATAATGCCATAAAATAGCCCTCTTTAATTGTTACCTCAGGCCACAGTCATCAGCAGGACCATAAAAATAAACCAATGACAGCTCTCACTACTGCAGGATTTATAATGCAGCTCTCACCACTGCATGGCTGAGGTATGTTTTTGCTTTATCATCTTTGTACTACTAATGCCCTTTTTGAAAGAGGAGGAGGAGGAGGAGGAGGAGGAGGAGGAATAATAATAATAATAATAATAATAATAATAATAATTTAATGTATTTCTCTTTTTGCAATCACCTTGTAGGATAGACCTAAAAACATTGTGCCACCTGCCACTATTCTCTATATTTCACACTCAAGGGAATGAAGGAAGCTGATGATGCACCAAGTGAGATGCATCACTGATATCTTTGAACACCGGAGGAATGGCTCATTTACACAAGTCTTAATGATAGAATTCAAAGACAGAGTCTTAATGATCAGTTTTATGCCTCATCCCACTTCCCACAGGTTGGGGGCTGGTCCACACATTTACCCAATCTAGCCATTTTTTCTGCACAGCAGATGAGAAGGTATAGTAAAGAGGAAATTGTAATGTGGAAGATGGCACCTTCTGCCTTTTAAAAAAGTGGCAGAAGATTTGTGAATAGTTCAGAACATCAGCCTGGAACAGGTCATTTGAATGGTCTTATATGGATATTAAAAACTTTACTAAATAAGTGCTGTTCTCACAACAATCACATTGGGAGAAAAATGAAGCAGACCATTTTCTGAGCCCCAGTTGCACGTCTTCATAATTGTGCAACTGAGTCTGCTGCTGCAATTGTGGTTTCTTCATGAGTCTCCTTTAACCCCTTCTCTCTACCTCATACTCCACCCAGAATGCCTTACATTTTTGTTTTGTTTTTAATAAATCCGATTTAACTCTCACACTTCTTGAGTAAACAAAAGTTAGAAAGAAAAGGAACAGGGGAGAGAAAAGGTAACTGGGCTGTTTGTCCATAGCAAGGGAGGGGGAGAAAGGGAAAGGAGGGGACACTAATACCAGATGACTGGCAATAACATCATTGCCCCGGCAGCAACATTTTGCACCTGACCTGGGCACTTGCACTATTAGAAGCTCATTGATGGGTTTCCCACTTCAATAAAAAGGGATGCCCTAATCGTGGATGGGAGGCACAGCAATTACAGGGCAGAGTTGTTATTATGCAATAAGTTTAAAAGCCACATGTAGTAATCTACACCCCTCCCAGTGTTGCCAAAATAAAAAAGTATAAAAAGCAATAGGCCCCTATCACAACAGGTGACACTCCCTGATCCTTATTGGGGTATGCTTGCTTGTTGGACTGGGTAAGTAGAAGGCCTACTCTTTTTGAGTTAATGCCAAATTGGCTTTACAAGGACTGGGTTTCACATAATCAAGAGTAGACATTTTAGGATCTCCATGTAGAGTATCTTTTTCTTAGGAGCATGGTGGAAATGACTTCCGTACCTATCTCTTCACAAAAGTAAATAGTTGTTGGCATATTGCCTTGTGCGAACCATCTCAAAGTCATTCATGTATGACCTGATATATTTGGTCTTTGTTTGGAGGCTGAATCTTTTCTTTAAGTATGGCCTGTTTTTCTATGGCTCAATTTCAATAGCCCATGTAAGCTGTCCATTGCCAATACTAATATTGATATTAGTTTCAAAATAAACCAATGCCAGATAAGAAAATTAGCAACTGTTTCAGTTAAAATTATTATTACTGCATCATGGGATATATTTGCCAACAACCATGAATCCATGTCAGTGTTGAATCTGAATATAGGAACTGCCTAGTTTCCAAACTTTTACTTGGGATATAATTGTCTTAAACAGATCTGAGCATCCTTGGATGCCATCACACCACTGTCTATATATTATGTTTCTTTTTAGTATATAGGGTTGAATAATTGCCACAGGGGGAGCGGGTAGATGATGAGAAGAAGCTACAATTTAGACTCTGCAGGCTGAATCCAAAGACACATGAAGAATTGGCAGTTCCTTAATGCTACTCTCTTGGTGCAGAATGAAAAAGCTTACCAACACTGGGGCTTGACTGGAAGTGTGCGTCCATGGACACTGTTATCTAACAAGCAACTTTACAATAGTTTACATCAGCTCTCATATACAGAGTTACTTGCACTCTTCTTGCTACCTCCTACTCTTGTCCAATTACTTGATATATGATTACTTCATCCATCATAATTGTTTTCCCTTGTTGATCCTTTACAAACGTATCTTTCACACAGTCATATCAAGGGGAAAAATAAGCTTGTTCTGCTGGTCAAAGACAGTTTGTGATATGGATAAGATCCAAAATAATGATTTCTCTAGAGTTCTTCTTGTTTATTGCCATCTAGTGGTTAATGGGCAGAATAATTTATTCTACTTTAGGTATGACTGAGCATGCTTCAGAAATTAGGGTCCTTCTCCAAAATGCATGCCCAGATGAGATCTTTGTGAATTGATATAAAAATAACGCTACTGTCTACTTGCTTTTCTGGTGAGGCCTCCATGCAGTACATTCCTTTGCGCAGTATTTCCCCCTTAAACAATTTGTCATGCAATAGATTATTCATTTAAAGAATTCAATCTATTGTGCAAAACACAAATAAATCCCATCTTCCTGCTGTCAAAGCAATCTGTTACCTATTGTATTTCCACCCTGCTAGTAAGTGTTGCTCCAAAGAAATAGAAGCTTTTAAATTTTATTGTGGAGTATGAACACACTCCTGAAATACCCGTCTTTCTTTTAATTCTGTGCTGTAATAACACATGTAAATAATATATTATTTCAAATCTGTGAAGAGAGGACAGACTCAAGGATTTTACACTATATATTCTGGTGCTTCTGAGTTCTTCTTTCCCAGGGTTACAGCACTGACAAGATGGAGAGGAGGTTGGAATGTAGTAGCTTTCCAGAATACATGGAATGCAAATATCTGCTATGAATAATTTATCTTTTACTATCACATCTAGAAAATTGCATTATGTGCATTTCAATGACAGGTGCAGCCAACTGAACATTCGATAAACTCTATTTTTCCCATTTACAGTGTATGAGTGGCTAAGCTTTGAGAGGAAATATTGGTTGTCCCCTTCTAAGCCCCTTTGCTGGTATTTATGTTTATAATATTTATGCCACTGGAAAACTCAGAGAAGCATACAAATGATTGTCATAGGAGCTTAATCCAGGCAGCTAAAAAGACTAGGTGTGCTTAACTTCAACCACAGAGGTGTAGCAGGTGCCTATAGACTTTTATATTGCCATTTGTTAGCAGAAATCCACCTACAGTGTGTACCTTTCAGTGGTTCCCAAACCTAGAGCCCCAGATGATGATGAACCTTGATTCTTAGAAGCTCCAGGGGTTGTTGGATTAGACTCTGTGACCTGTGATTAATGGAGAAAATTGAAGATAATAACAACAGAGTGAGAGGCTTACACTCTGAATTGACATTTCATAAGATTTGGCACTCACTTGATATTCAATAGGACTGGATTTACCATTAGGGTCAGTGAGGCAGTTGTCTCAGTTTGCAGATAGCAAGATATTAGAAGAGAGACAGCTGTGCGTTAAGTAGCCTGCCCTGTCCTAACTGCACCCCTGTCCCATCAGCCTACTGTGTTGAAATGTAATGGAAGATACTGTCCCATCACACATGTCAAAGAAAGATTAATTGCCAATCCTATTAGCTTTGGTACACCAGGGCCCCATTCCCTCTACATTTGGATTCAAAGTGTGAAGCGAGCTATACCACCCTTGTTCACACTCAAATCGATTTACGATCCTCATCGGATCAATCAGTGGAGGAAAGGACCGGGTTAAAAGCAAATAACCCGGGCTTTCCTGACACTAGTTTCAAAGCGGTCTTTTTCAAAAAGCGCGATTCTGAAGCGTTTTCAATAAGTGGGAACGCTGGTTAGAATCTGTAAAGGTTAAAAAAACCTCACACCCACACACCCACACACCCACACTAATCCCCAGTTCCTTTTGGGGGGTGGGAATCCTTCCTTCCTTCCCCCCTTACTGGGGCAGGGCTCTCTGCTGCTGCCACTGCCTCCCTCACTGCTGCTCCGGCCAGGGCTTTCAGGGCTTGCGGCGTTGCTTCCCTGCCGCTCGCTGCCACTGCTCCCGGGTCCTCCGACAGGGAATGGAAAGCCTAGGAGCCCGGCAGTAGCAGCAGCAAGCGGCGCAGCACCTCCTCCTCCGCCGCTGCCACTGCCATCGCCGCTGGTCCCGTCCTGCTCCCGGCCAAAGCCCTGTGCTGTGCTGGGAGGAGCATGGGCCCCGGGAGGAGCATGGGCCCTGGCAGCAGCACAGCACAGGGCCCATCAGCTTCGGCCGGGAGCAGGACAGGCCCAGTGGCGGCGGCAGTGGCGGCGGCGGAGGAGAAGGCGGAAGGAGGCGTTGTGTCACTTGCTGCCACTGCTGCCGGTCTCCTGGGCTTTCCATTCCCTGTCAGAGGACCCGGGAGCAGTGGCAATGAGCAGCACAGAAGCAACGCCGCAAGCCCTGCAAGCCCCAGGAGCAGCAGCGAGGTCCTCAGGACCATGGTGTCCCATCTCCATGGTTGCAGTGACTGGGGCAGGAGTGGCTTCTGGGAACCGCTTTTACCCCATCTTCTCAAGGCCTAGGCAATATTTTTCAGCAAAACATTTTTCAGCAAGTAGCAAAATGTTGTTGCTGCTCCTGCTAGGTCAGATAGGTCAAGGCCAGTTTGGTGAACTAGCACTCCAGGAGGTCGCATTCTCTCCTTTTGAGGCCGGGTCTGGGCCTCCTTAGGCAGCCCCAATTCAACCCCAGCATGGCTTCCACACACAGTTTGGGGGTTATAATCTAATCATCATGTGGAAAGTGCCCTTTTTTGCCCATCTGTTTCAGGCCTGGTTATCAAGGTTTTACCCAAATTATACACCCATTTGTCTGTTTGTCCTCACACTCTTTTAAACAAGCAGTGGAACCAGAAGTAATTCTAACTAACTTCCCATCCCTTATTTGCCCTATTCCTGTGACATCATCAGATCTTGGCTCTAAAATCTCAGGAAATGGGATGCAGCTGATCTGGCAACTCCAGGGGCTGTCCATGGAACTGAGTAGACATTCATGAATAAGATCTCTATAGAGTTGCTATACCAAAACACAACTTTATGAGCTCGTTCCAGTCACAGCTGGTAGAAAGAATTCTCTCTTGTGTACAGGGCGAGTAATACCCCAACAGAAAAGATTTTATTCTATCACAAACAAAAGGGCTGGAAGAAGTGCTCCCCATGCTTAACTAGCACTAGACTTTGTCCTTTGGATTAGGGCATGTTTCAGAAGTTCATGTTGCTATTAGGTAGCAGTCTCTGCTTGACCCTCTGAAGGTATACCTTACCAGATAGATACTGTTTTTTCAAACTGTAGTGCTGAGAATATTGACTCAGCTAGCTCATTGATTCTCTTTTTCCTCTAGTTTCCACCTTCTTCTCTCTATGGTCACATCATTGGATGAAAGACAGCAGTGTCTACCAAAGCTCCATATTCTTCTTCTTGTCTATGCATCTTGCCACTTGGAATTCCAACACCAGGCTTCTTAAGGTGTCTTCAAAAGTTGGGTGAGTTGGTTTAACCATCTCTCCTGGTGTTTCTTTGAGATGGCAACCCTATCGGGACTCTGTGAAGGGGGTCAGCCAGAGCTGTGGGCAGGGCACATGCTAGAGAGCCACAGTATGGCACAGTTCCATAATGCATATCTTTTATGTTTTGGGGAAAAGATTGCAACCTTCTCCTCATACATGCTTCAATCCTTTCAAAGGTAGCAAGGTAATCCAAGAAAGAGGGGAAGGTATGGAATGAGAGAAAAGAGTGCTAAGAAAGGGCAAGTGCAGATGCTGACAGCGGTGACCATAGTGACACAGGACTGGAGTAACCTCTGAGTCATTCTCTGTTCCAGGTTTGGTAAGAAGCTTCATTGTGGATTTCATTGATTATCAAAATATATTTGGAAATGATCATTTTGAGAAAAATACATTTGAATTGCTTATTTTCAAAGAAAACATATTTAACAGTATGTATTTGAGAGAAAAGTTTTGTGTGCATTAGAGAGTAGATTTAACAGGAAAAACTGACAAGTGTGAACACATACAAAAGTGAGATTTAATGGTCACAGACTGACTTATCCATCCTTATCAGGCTTACTGTCTCAGTGCAGCAGATAAGGTCGTTATGAAGAAGTTCCTTTTGAAACAACTGGCACTTTGCAACTGCATAGGCTGAGTCCCTTCTTGTTGACTCTCCAATCTCACCACAGCAAAGGGTGGTATACTGTCAGTACTATGTAAAGTGCTCGGAGTAATCATGCAAAGCTGACACTATGTACAGATGAGACTATTGGTGGCAGAGAACAGCTTTCTTTTATGGTGTGAAATCCAAGAATTCTCTGGTTCCTGGCATTGCAAAGGACTCTGAGCATTTAGATTATGCAAAGATGATGGCTCTGTGAATTAACATTCTCTGCATCTAGAATATTTTTGCCTTTCCTAGAAGTGACCAAAGCTATTTCCCCTCATGAATGCATTAGTTTTGCTCTGCAAGCCAAATGGAATGAAAAAGTAGTTTGTGCGTTGACATTTTCTGGTTCTAATTTATTCAGCTGACAAAGAAAATATGATAAAGGAACTAGTCAAGGATTCATTGCTTTGTAAACAATGAGATAATAATTGGAATATTGTAAGCCAATTGTTTGTGCACAGCCCATTTTCCAAATGCAGAACACTTTTCATTTGTTTGTTTTTTTTGTTTTTTTCATTGCACCAACAACTGAACTTGCTTTCGGTTAGAATTTTCCTAAATTAGCAAGCTCTGACTCTGGCAAGGCTAAGAAATCCACCTTAGGATGGGACTGTCCCTCATTCTCTCCCAGGCTTAACAATCATTTTTCCTATAGCTGGAAGGAAGAACTAAACTAATATGTTGGCCTATATCTGATTACTAGCATTCAGATGACTGTGGGAATGAAATCAAAGCATAGGGCTTTTTGCACCCTCAACTAGTGAAATATATGCTGTCATTGTATCACATCTGGACATAAAGAATGGGGTTAAATAAGGGTAACTTTATTGACCAAGAATCGTATTACACAGCAATGTACTTGGAAGAAGCAAGGGCATGGGGAGCAACCTAATGTGAATTCAGCTGAAGCTAGGTGTCACTCCTTGACTTCCTCCTCAGCAAAACATCTGAGTTCTAAGGACAATCCAATAACAGGGCTGCTCAATGTCTGGTCATCTACTGGAAGGTGAGCCTGGGGCACTTTCACCCAAGTCCCAGGACTTCATGAGTGGAAGCAAAACCCCTAAGTGTGCTTCAAAGACTCCTTTCTACCCTTAGGCCCCAGGTAGTTCCAGAGCTCTACCTTACACCAAAAGAGTACCAAGGTGTACACCAAAACTCTTATATTCTCCCACCACTACCTGCTGTCAGGCATGAAGCACCAGGACACCATGCATGGAGGGGCAGAGTCAGAGTCAATAAGAGGCCTGCTTGACCCTCCATTTACCTGTTTCCTTGCTGAGCTTTTCAGAGATTTGGCAGATGTCATGTGATACCATATTTTGGCTAAGTTTTTGTGGAGAGCTTTGGTTGTCAGGGAAAAGATGGATGGTCTTCCTTTCACCTTGTCCTCATCAGGCTCCACTCTGCTGGGGATAGTGTTTTTGTGGGCATTTCTTCCTCTTCTTCTTCTTCTTCTTCTTCTTCTTCTTCTTCTTGTCAACTGCCCTTGAATTGACTTCAAATCATGGTGACTCTGTGGATGAAATACTCTGTGGCCTCCCTGATCAAGTCTAACCATCTGACATGTGGTTTTCCTCGTTTTCTACCACCCTCTGTCTTTCCCAGCATCAAACACCATTGTAATTAATTCTCATGATTTGGCCAAAGTGTGACAGTCTCAATTTAGAAAACATGCAGGGGTAGCTGTGTTGGCCATTTAACAAATACAAACAAAAATCCATTAGTGATACCTTTATTGGCCAACTGAAACACAAAGGGGCTTTCCAGACTGCCCAAAAGGGGCGTTCTGTACTTGCCCCAGGAAGCAGCGGGATGGGACTGAGGCTGCCATACTGGCAGCCTCCGCGGCCCCATCCCGCCGCTTCCAGAGGCCGCGGGGAAGCGGCAAACTTCTGGTTCCAAGCAGCCCCTAAGTGGGGTGCAGCAGGTGCGCTGGGCACCCGCTGCACCCTGCTTGAGGAGGCAGGGTGGAAGGGAGAAAGGGGTCGCCGCCATGGCCCCTTTCTCCCTGGGTCTTTGCTTCGGCTGTCTAAAAGCTGTGGCAAAGACCCGTGCCAAAAAGCTGTGGAAAGGGCGTGATTTGCGTCCTCCCACGGCGCAAAGGCATCATCCTGTGCTCAGCGCATCTAGCAGCTGTGCACATGATGACACTCTCAAGGTGCATCTGTATGGACGCCGGCATTTTAAAATGGCGGCATCCATACGCTTTAGGGTTAGGGAGGGTGTGAAAGCTGCGCCCTTCCTAACCCTAAGGGCGAGCTTTCTAGCCCTTAAGACGCCGCTTTGTGCCCATATAGATTGGGCCAAAATATATTTGTTGCAAGCTTTTGAAGCTCCATGGGCTTCTTTATTAAGCAAGATGTAACAAACCAAACAGGAGAAAGGAAAAAAACAAAACAAAAACACACACACACACACACACACATACACAATTGGAGATGTTAGTGAGAAGTCTGCATGTTGGTTCAGTCCTTAGTGAAGACTGTATGCTGGGGAGGATATTTTTTGCAGGCAGACTCCTTTTCCTTCTGGCCATGCGGCAATAGGGAAATTTTCAAAGTTCAGGAAATATAAAGTCCGTTTGCATCTCAACAGGGACCCCTCTTTTGAAATCCAATATATCTCCATTCCAGTGAGGTCACAGGCCTCTGTAGGCAGAGAACAATGGATTCCTCCATAAGTTTCCATGTTTTTTCATCAGGAGCATTTTGGTGATGTAGAGGTAAAACATGTGAATTCAGTCCAAACTTAAGAAGAAGAAAAATTGTTTTACCTTCATTGAAGTCCCAGCCCATTCCTCCCCTGTTGCAGCTACAATGCATTATCTCACAATAAAGAAAACCAATTAAACCAAGGGAAAACAATTTTTGTCTTCTTCTTAAATTTGGACTGAATTTTTGTTTGTATTTGTTAAATGGTCAACTTAGCTTCCCCTGCATGTTTTCTGTATTGTGAGATACAGGTTGAATAAATATGGTGCTAATATGTAGCCTTGCCTCTACCCCTTTCTTTAGTCTCCTTTTTTCTTCCTTGTTTTTGCTATTGTGTTTTGTTTAAGGGAGTTTACAGGATTCGGAGTAGTTGGGGTGGCACTGGTGTGACTTGCAGGAGGAAGTATGAGTCTGTTAGAGTCCCCTTTGTCCCTTTTATTGGTTCCGTGGGGCATTATTCGGCTGGGGGATATTTAGCCGAGTTGGTAAGGCATGGTTTTTCCCAGGCAATGGGCAGGTTACTCACACAGCTGGCTTTTGGGGAAGCATTGGACTGTGGTCCTATTAGGGAAGTGGTGCTTTTGCAGATGCTCTTTGTGATATTTAGCCAGGTGGGACAGGTGCAGTGGTTGGAGTATGTGATTTAGAGTGTGTGATTTAGATTGTGAAAGATATTTTGTTGTATCATATGTGATTTTCCTCACACCTATCTTGTACTTAGTGTATTTGTCCAGTGAGAAAACATAATAACCTCATTGGCCATTGGTTGAAACCTACCAGCCCTTTATTAGAATGGAGAGCTGCCAAAACCTTTGGCTAGTCATTTTCATTTAACTGTTGATTTAGTCCTTATGGACCTTCTCCCATATTTAGTTCAGTTCATCTTTATTACAATCATAGACCAACAGAGATAAAAGGGGATACAGAATAAAAAATAAAAGCAAGTAAAAGCAAGATAAAAACACGGGTTAAAAATAATATTTAAAATATCCTTTTTAAATCCAATGTGGCAGGGCAAGATTGGTACTAGCCTAATGTGGAGGTCATTGCCTATCAAATTTTAACCACAGCTTCACAGAATCTGGCAACATTATATGTTATATAAGGGTTGATATCTGAAAGCAATAAAGAAGCAGTAAAGCAATTGGCTGTGTCCCTGATGTTTATACAATAGAGGTGAAATAAGGCTGAGGCTGATGTCCCTGTATTATGAGAACCAGAATAATACCTGCTTTATTGTCTCTATTTGGCCAGAGTACAAGGACATCATCTGTCGGAGAAGGTGGTCTTCTTGTATCGGCCTTCAAGGACAGATGAGGGAAGGGCATGGCATTGTGCTAAAGTAAAGGCCCTGCAATGTTTAAGTACTTCTCTCATATTGGTATTTATTTTTGGAGTAGTTTTTGAATATAGTTTTTAAATGTGGTTACTATTAGCAGTTCAGTTAACTTGGCTTGACAGTATATTTTGGCAGACAAGTATTTCCACTGTTTAATAGATTATTTAGTAGTTTTATTACACTTTTCATATTTGTTAAACATGCACATACAAACATTATATTTACACTCTGACTCAGTTTATTTGTTTTCGGTTGTTCTGTGATCAGGCCTTTGAAAGTAAACAAGGGCTCCATTTGCAAGTCTGATTGTTAAGGCACATGTCTTTGTGGAAATCCCACTGAAAATGGATTAATTGTGGATATCTAAGGAAGGTTATTAATTCTAATTAAAGGTTTTTATGTAGGAAAACACCAGCAACAGTGGTGCCTAACTGTTGAGGAAATGGTGGAGGAAAGCAAGGGATAAAATCCAACCTAACCTTCTTGTTTTTCACAACAACAGCTACAACAACAACAGCAACAAACTCTGATGGCTGTTGATTGTATCTCAAATTATTCAGTTGCTTGTACGATTGTTGGGCCAAGCTGTAGAATAAGATATAAAGTATGTATTTGTTCACACAATTTATCACCTTAGTTTGCATGAAAACTAATGATTCATCATAGACATGCCCCCCCTCAACTGGGGTAATATGGGGATCTGTCTGCCTATATATTGAGAGCCAATATGTATATCTGCAGGAATGCTTGATAATATGTGGCTGTATTTGAGCATAATGAGGAAACCTTACATATAGATAGCTCATTCTTTCATTTTAATATCATAAACTATATAAACACTAATAGCCATATTAAGCATGATCCCCCCCCCCCCCAAAAAAGAACTCAGTATGTTTTTAACCATTGTATAATTTGCAATAAATTTATTCTAGTGGTTGCACAATCTACTTTGTCTCTCTATTAGATTATAAAATGCCCCTTAAAATGTACCTTCTTCTTCTGTCTAAGCACTTAGAACTTATTTGGTCAGATCAATGTTCTATAGTATTTTCATACTGGGTATTATGTCACTGAGAATGTTATGTTCCAGTCAGTGACTAAATATTAAGCACATGATCTTGCTAGTTTTAAAGGTTCCATGGCTCAAGGGGAAACCACCATTTGCTTAACTCTTTCCCAGTCAAGTAGACGAGAATAAAAGATCACTTTAGCTGGATTGTGGCAAAAAATAAAATGTTTCTAAAAATAATTTTTAAAAAATTAAGTTGATATAAACATTCTACCTCTCATAGTGTCAATGAAAATATTTAAGTGCTTATTTTAACATGTCAAACGACTTAATATTTCCAACCCTTTATGTGTCAGAAAAAATAATTTGTGTCAATGCCTTTGGTACTACCAACAAAATCTTATATTGCGCTATTTCTTTGCCTTTTAGCTCTTACATATGAGTTGTCCAGTTACCCCTTTATATTAGGCACACAAAAGGCATGCTTAACATGTACATGTCCAATTGAATGAATTTAGTTAACACTCCTCACCAGCTGAATGGAGTTTGGACCATTCCCATTGTTGACTTGACAAACTAGGGAATGTCCTTTATTTTTAATGTTTGACCTTGACTAATGATAGATAATTGGTGCATCTGTTACAGCTTCACTGAGTGTTAAAATACAACAATGTTCCTTTTTTTAAAAAAAGGAAAGAAAAGAAAGATGACTTTTGAGCTGCCATCAAAATACTACCATTTTGAAGACTTCATCAGCACACACACTACCTGCCTTTGGTTATTACTATTTAGTTCAATTAACTTGCTTTTACAGCATATTTGGGCAGACAGGAAGTATTCCCACAGTTTCATGTCTGTCTTTCTTTCACACCTACTTTACAAATCTCTGGATGATTTCAAGAGAGTCGCTTTGGAAATAGCAAGATAAAAATCATCTGGAAATAATTGATCTATTCTAAAGTTACGAATGGAAATTGATGTGGAAAAGAAAAATGAGCCAGGCTAAGAGGGAAAGTAAACAGCTCACCAGAACTCTGCAAATTTGTTTCTTCTTACCCACATTATTTGCTGTTGAAAATGATTTTATCCATGCTGTTTCTATAAGTTAATTTTAATATCGGCAGGGAAGAATGCCTAGGAGCACACAAGATAAATTTTAAAAACAGTTCAAAATTATAAATATTAGCACTGTTAATGCTTAATGGTCAATCTTTCAGTAGAATTGCAGAACATCAGGCTTTTTAACCTGTCTAATTGGTATTTCTGCACTAAGTTCAGACCAAACTTTTATATTTATTGTCAAATAAATAAGTTAGTTCATGTTAGATTTTTAAAATATTGACTCCACATGATTATTCACTAGCTTCTGGTATCTGACATACCAGGTTGCTCTTCCACATCCCCCAAAACTTCATCAGGTACCACTTTGTGCCCACAAAATCTAGCTGGGTTCCACTCCAAGTCTTCCAAAACTTCTCCAAGATTTCTTTTCTGATCCATGAAAATCACTTCTTAAATCAGGACTAGGGTATCTTTTTAGTCCAGGAGTGGAATTCAGTTTGGAAAGGGTCTCAAAGGCCCCACAGTTGTCTGTAGGGTCAAGGACACAGAAAGAAGGTCAAGGAGAGCAGGTTGAGCCAAAACAAAATAGGACTTTGTTGACTGATCTAGGCAATTTAACACCACCTGTATAATGCACAGCTCCATTCTATGCATGGCTAGTGAGAAGTAGGTCCCTGCGCAACTGCTTTCAAGCATGCAAACTACAGTATAGTTCTATACATGTGTCACCAGAATAGCAAATTCTTTAAAATTTAAAGATATTCAAAGTGTAGGATATTTGAAGTTTAAATGCCCTGACTAGAGATAACAGTTTTTCTTTATCCTTGGGCAGAGGAATTCTAGGTTTTATCTCTGATCTATGATATGGACAGTGCTAAACACAAAAGTAACTTTACCAATTAATGAGCACTTTGGAAAATTACATTGGAAACTGTGTTTGAAATTAACTTGTAAAAACAATTAGATATAATTTGCTACATGCAACCCCCCAACATGATTAAACTTCACATTTTAAGATTTTATAGTAGTTGTTGTTATTAACTGTAGGGTGATCTAGACCGCCCCCTTTGGGGTGGTCCCAACCCACCCCCAGACACAGCGGGATGGGACCGAGGCTGCCATACCGGCAGCCTCAGCAGCCCCATCGTGCTGCTTCTGGAGGCTGCAGGGGACAAACTGCCGCTTCCCGCGGCCTCTAAGCGGGGTGCAGCGGGTGCCCTGGGCACCCGCTGCACCCCGCTTGCGGAGGCGAGGCGGAAGAGAGGAAGGGGCTGCCGCCGTGGCCCCTTCCTCCCTTGGTCTTTGTCACGGCTGTCTAAAAGCCGTGGCAAAGACCCGCCTCCAAAAAGGAGCTCAGTTCGGAGCTCTTTTTTGGTGCCACAGAAAGGGCGCGATTTGCGCCCTCCCATGACACTAGAGCGTCATTATGTGCACAGCAAATCTAAATGCTATGCACATGATGACAGCATCCATGCACTTTAGGCCAAGGGAGGGTGTAGACGCTATGCCCTCCCTAACCCTAAAAACGCTTTTTTTTAGCCCTAATCACGCCGCAAAGTGCCCGTCTGTATAGAAATGGTTCACCATATTTGGCAGAAACATGTCTGACATGTGAATTAGCTGCTCTGGCTGTACAAAACTTTCTTAGCAAGGGGCAACAGATCATACAGTTGGCCCTCCCCATAGCTGGGCTTGCCTTCTGCGGCTTTGAGCTTACACAGAAGAGAAGCCCCAGTAGAAGTAATGGAGCATGTACCCATGCACCCTGCGCCATGACTGTGGGCCCCATCATTTTCTATGGAGCTTGAGCATACACTCTTTTCCCCATATGCAGGGGGTGGGGGTGGTGGAACGGATCCCCTGTGTATGGGGAGGGCCGATTGTGTTTGCTATCTTGATAACACATGGAATTACTTTAGGCATGGTGAAGTATGGATCCATTGCAGTGTTTGTCCTGTACACTATTGTATAACAAATCTTTTAGAGCTCTTTCTAGTACTTTTTCTAGATACAGCTCTTTCTAGTACTCTTAACAGATGGTAGGTCATCCTTCCTATTTTGTAGATCCATATCTATTTGTTGTTGCTGTGTGCCTTCAAGTCATTTCCAAATTAAGGCAACCGTAAGGAAAACCTATCATGGTGTTTTCTTGACAAGATTTAATCAAAAGAGCTTTGCTATTGCCTACCCCTGTATACACCAATTACAGTACCCATGCAGAACAGTAAATGTTAACAAGAACCTTTACAAAATAAAACTTCATTTTGTTATCCCAAGAGTAGTCCACAAATAAGTGTATAATGCAAATTGCTGTGGATTTTTGAAGATTTGCTGAATTGTCTTCACTGTCCTACTCAAATTCACATCTATTCACCCTTCCACTGCTGAATATGCACAGCCATGGGAATACATGTGAAGCAGATGGACAGTCATAGTCTGGTAAAAACTGTAGATCTTTCTTCATCTCAAATTTCTCCAAATCTTGTGTGGCCAGATTACAGTCAGTTCAGTTGGAATGGAAAATGTTTGAATCAAGCCCCCACTTGAGCACACTGCCCGCCTTGCACTGCCCAAGGAAGTTGGTGTGATGCTCAACCAATGTTGTAATTTATGCAGTGTTTTGTGCACTAGGTACACTTTTCTCTCTGTATTTGAAATAAAAAGGAGGCTTTTCTATTAAAGCCTATTTCTTAACAGTAAATTACAACTGATACAATAGTTGAAGTGCTGTTGGCTTCATAGTAGAATCAACTGAATGGGCAATTTGCCAAACTTCTTTTCCACCCTCCTCATCTAGTGATATTGACCCCAAATTTACTGAGGTAAAATTTTTATTCAGTTGTTCAAGACTCTGCCCCAAATCTATTTTAAACCAGAAGATATTCTCCAAAGTAATATATTTAACAAGCTCCCAAGTATATTACCAGGCTCCATAGCATGGGTACAGCAAACCCACTTTTGAACAGATCAGGTCCAGTGCTAACAGAGCTCCCATACAACTCCTGTACAACCCAGAGCAGCTGCTGGTGAAAGTAAGAACTCATTTGCCACCCACCTCCCTAGGGAAGCAGATGCACCAGTTGCCCATGACAGAGTCCTTCACTGCAGTTAATATCTGAACAGCCAAAACATAAAATCTGAGAGCATCCTAGCATGTTCTACAATTTAAAAGTTACTAGCTAACCCAAGATCTCTCTCTCTCTCTCTCTCTCTTCTTTGCTAACAAAGATTCAGGAAGGACTCATCTCATGCTTTCTACAAGAGCAGAGATGACTAAAAAGGCCAATCCGAGATAGACAAGTCTGGTTGCAGAGAGCAGAGCAGAAAGTCTCTTTGGGCAATGTTTCCAAGTTGTTGTTCTTTCTGCATTGTTGTTTCTCTTCGAGACTCAAAGAGGCTGCAGCATTGTGGATAGTGCATCTCCATGCCTCCCGATGTGAGGCCAGGGCAGACCATTATTGATGATCAATTTGGCCAAGCTTGAGATGTTGTTTCAGGGAGTCCTTGTATCAATTCTTTGGGGCGCCCCTCTTACAATGACCCATGGAGAGTTCACCATACAGTACTATTTTTGGAAGGTGGTGGTCCTCCATCCTAGAAACGTGTCCTGCCCAGTGCAGCTGCGTTCTTAATAGCATGGCCTCAATGCTGGTGATCCCTGCTTTTCTACACAAAGTCAGTCCAGTGTATATTTAGGATTGTGTGTATACAGCGCTGATGAAATTGTTTGAGGAGTCGTAGATGTTGGCAATAGATGACCCATGTTTCAGACCCATAGAGGAGAATAGACAGTACAATGGCTCTGTACACACTAACCCAAGTTATAGGGAACAGGTATAGTATGATCTATACTGATGTGTATTTTCTGGGTTTATAGAAAGGTGTGAAAACAATTTATCAAGAAATATCAGAGAGTGAATTTGATTGGGGAAGTCTGTGAGCCTACTATGTACCTGTCTCTTATTGTTTCCTTACGTACCTCACTATCTTTCTCATCGTTTGTCCCAGATTGCCAAGTGATGTTTCAGTGGGCAAATGTATGGGGCTAAGCATGCTCTTTTCATGCACTGAATGAATGAGTCAGGTGGGCTATTTAGTCTAGTCGCACCCTCCATCATAACCTTTCCCTTTGAAAAGTATCTATTTGAAGTTTGTTGGACAAAATTCTCTGTGCATATGTGCAAAAGTCTCCTGGATATAAGAAGGGCCAATCAGAGTCCCTCATCTTGTGTGCAGGAATTGTCTCTGCATAGATTTGTGCGCACAGAGAATTCCTTCAAACAGACATATTAACATTATTAGTATTAGTATTAGTATTAGTATTAGTATTTTGTTACACAGAATATATAAATCTAAATTTGGTCTGATTCAGTGTTCACATGGATTAAATTCCTCACACCTGATTGCTGTTATCCTGACCAACTTGATTAAAATGCCAAGGCTCCTCTCAGTGGCCAATAAGATGCCTAAGAGCTGGCCAGGTTCATGGCTGAGCATTTAAGGGACATAATTATAGTCAGTCACAGCTGAAAATGCTAAGATATCATCCCTAATGACCTCTAGACACTGAGCTGGGTAGAGGCAGTGTTTAGAAGCATAATTTGCAGCCTCTGCCTATCAGATTGGCCTGACTTGTGAACATTCTCCTGGAAATGTTATATAAAAACAGGGTGTTATGCACAAATGGAAAGGGGCACAGTTCAAAGGATTATTAACCAGCTAGGCTAGGTTTAGACGTACTCAGCTAATATTCTCTCAGTATATTTGATCATTTCTAAAGTGTGAGCTTCACTCCACAGGGGTCAGGAATAGCAGTGCTGTGCTTGTTTAGCCGAGATCTAAGCTCTCTTGACAAACCCTCTCTAACTTTGCCTGGAAGCCTTCATAAATAATATTCCATTGTTGAGTTGTGATTCATCTTCGGTGAGCTGAATAATCAATCTGAATGCTGCCTGTACAGTGCATGTGTGTATCTATGTGCTGTGCTGCAGGTTGAATTTATCCAACTAGAGAAATGCCTTTCATTTTTTCAGAACAAAACAACACACTGGAATGTTAGTATTTCAGTTGATGGAATGGGAAGACCCCTTGCATTTGCACACATTAATCACATAAGGTCCAGTTAAAGGGCCATATTTTGGGATGTCTGTGTGTCTGGTCCTTTGGTAGCACACAGACTTCCTAAATCTTACCATTGATTACCATCAGTTCAGTAAGCATTTAAAACAGCAAAGTGGAAGATAAAAAATGAGCATCTTAACCAGTTGAGCCACCGCATCCCTAAAATCTCTTTAGCATTCCCTTATCATAATCCAAAATCTAAAATGCAGCTATAATTATATAAGTAATCAATATTTACAGCCTCTGGAACCCTGAAGTTACAATGACAAGAAGCCAGTCGTGAATTTACATTTAGAGTTAACCTTACCTATGTTTCAGCTGTTGCACTAGGATAACGAGAGATAAAAATAAAAATCGCCCTTTTCTTTATCTTTAATCTCTTCACTCAGAGTTAGCAGGAAACACATCTGCACATTCCAAGACTTTTTTTTTAAAAAAATTATCAATTCCATATATGCTTCCCAGTTTTCCGTGTGGAATCAATTACAATGGACATTATAATAGCAACTTTTACAGGGAATGGCACATTTATTGCAGATTTATTATGCAGTGGAATGCAACTTATTATATATTCACTTAAAAAAAATGTTGGAAAGATGAGTATTTGAGCAGATATTTCTAGGGTTAATATTATTTCCATTCTGGTGGGTTTTGCTTGCCATTATTTTCTTTTTCTTTTCTCCCTTTTAACTGATTCATAGCATAAAATCTTCCTGGACACCTAATTATCAAGCCAGCTCGCAGTCACAGCTGTCTGCTTGGAGAACCCATTAGATGCAGCAGTTGAAGCCTCCATAATTCCCCAAACTTCCCGGTTGTGAATATTAAGAAAAGATTTTTACATGTCATATGCAATTCGGAGGTGGTGTGAATGGCGTTGGAAATGACGAGCACTGAATGCTTGTCCATCACTCCATTCACTGGTTACAGGTGGTCTCATTTTCCACTTTCAGATATCGGCTAGCTATGACAGCAGGCACTTAATTTGCATGTTCGACAGACAACAAACGGCCCTGTGCATGTCAAAATAAGTGGTGATGCGTGACAGTTCCTACACAATACCGTCTCCTCTTTGCTTGACCTTTGACCTCCCTGCATGTCTTCCTTCACAATAAGAAAAAAAATGCACTTTTCAGCTTTGGAATAAATTTGATACCAAATTGATTATTTTCCTTTCTTCTATCTCTCTTTCTCCCCCCCATTTCGTCTTCCTCCACTCTTCTTTTAAAGTGTGCAGGCATCCAGACTTTCATCTGAAGAGCTACAAAACTCTGCCAGAAGAGCCTCAGCTTCACAAAATTTAAAAATAGGTAGGCAGCTAGGACAGGAAGCTGCCTTGTTACAATTCATTGTAGTTAAATAGTTTGGAGGATCTTTGTAAATGCAAATGTAACCTTTAAAAGAGAGCTTAAGTCAGGTTAATATTTGATTAGGGAAAAAAATTAAAAATACTACCTTAGGGCTCAATTGTACTCAGATGACCAGAAATCATTCTTGAGATATATGAAGTTCTATCATTTAATATCCTATTCACACTCAGTAGTTCATCTGTTTTATGTTTCCCCAAGAGATACAGTCACCTACACTTTGTGGCACATATCTATTTTTTTTATTAAGAAATAGTTATGATATTTATGGATGCCATCAATGTAGAAAAAAGGTGTGCCAAAGGAACCCCAGGGTCTCCATGAATCTGAGCCTGCAGCTGACTTGCACCACCACCAAGGTCCCACTTCAAATGGAAACAAGTTCATGACAGCCAATGATTGCACAAACTTAACGCTACCTTCCATGTAAATATGTAATTAGTTTTCATTGTGGATGTTATGGAGCACATATCTGTCAGCTTTGAATATCCAGAAATGAGAATCTTGAGCCCTTCCCTCTAACCTTCCCAATCAGTATCTGCTTTCTGTTAATTCTAGTGCATAATGTAAAGCCAAAGAAAGCTGATTAGCCATTTTAAAAGCTGCACTCAGACATTCATTCATAACATGAATGATAAAACAAAACAAAACAAACAAACAAAAACCTAATTGGAGCTTTTTTAAAAAAGCACCAGTAGAACAGTCTATAGATCTAATTCTTTATCATGCTGCTCTCTTTGTAGACACAAGGCTAGTTCTTGCCAGCTGTTGTCTGGGATTGTTTAATGCAAACTCCCCTTGCAAGACCTAGAAACCAGTTTTCTAGCAGCTCAGATTTAGCAGTTATGTGTATGTTTTACATGAAAGCCAAATGCAGTTTGTATACAATTTCTATGTTATAGTTGTTACAGTTTGTACATTATAGCTGAAAGCCAAGTATCTTCAAACAGAACTTTGGGGCTTTCTAGATTGGCAGGAAAGTGTGACATGAAGTTGCCTTTTCCTTAAAGGCTTGCAGCCTTTAGATGGAGCTGCGCTGTTCCGCAGATTTTAAAAAAGAAGCTGGGAAAACCAGCACCTTTTTAAAGGCGCTTCTTCTCCCCTAAAATGCAAAAAAAGCATTTTCACAGCACACTTTCCCTTTTTCTCATCTAAAGGCTAGACTTTCAGGCAGCCATGAACACACTTCTTTTTGCCAATCTAGATCAGGCCTTTATTTATTTTTTCCTGCCTGGGGATAGAAGTCATTCTTTAAGGCCATACTGGAATGTTTTTCCCCCAAACACATTAAATATATTTGGATTTTTTGGGGAGCGGTGGGGGTATCTATCTGCAGTCATTTGTTCCTGCCTTCTCTGTGTAGCTAGCATTTTTTGAGGATTTCTCCAGTATTAAATCATTCCAGTCCATTAGAGATCAAATAACAAATGTGATTTTATATTATGTTACCAAGTGGATTAAATTTGACTTTGCATTCCATCTTTGTGTTTATGTTACCAAGGGCTAAATTAGATTATATGATTAGTACATAGCATAGTGGTTTGAGTGTTGCACTACAAGTCTGGAGATCAGGGTTTGATTCCCAGCTGAGCCATGAAATCCACTGGGTGAACCTGGACAAGTCACATGCTCTTAGCATCAGGGGAAGGCACTGGCAAACATCCTCTGAATAATCTTGCCAAGAAACACCCATGATAGGTTCATCTTAGAGTCACCATGGCCTGATACAGACGGGTTCTTTTGGGCACTCTGGCGACATGCTAGGGTTGCCCAGGGGTGGAGTGATTAGACGCTCCACAACCCTAGCACATGGCCAGGATGTCGTCGCTCTGCAGCACCGTACAGACAGCACGCACAGTGTCGATATGGCATGGTGCACCTGTGACATCATGGATGCACCCGACGGAGCTTGTAGCATTGGAGGTGCAACGCAAAAAGGAGCCGGCAGGAGTCCTTCACAGAATTTTGGTGGCAGCGGTGGGATTAAAAGTCCCACAGGGCTGCCACAGTTGAGAATAGGTTGTGGGTGGACTGAGAAACTGTGAGTTCACCACAGGCACCCAACAACAACAACAAAAACCAACATGTTTAGAAGAGATACTCTCTCTGTTAAGAGAAATGTCTGTTTGTAATAGCATGCGGTTTTCCTTTTCTATGCATCATGCATTCAGCCTGCCTTTTTTTGGTCACAGGAATATAGATAAGGGCCACATCTGGTAGTCTGATTGCTGAACCATGTATCTCTGGGACAATCCACTGTTGAAGGAAAAATATGTTAATGGTGGGGATCACCCATTAATCTTAACATCTTAACACACACACACACACACACACATCTTCAGCTCCACTTTGGCTTGGATGAGAAGCAGCAGAAATGTGGTGACTTACATCTTAGCTTGGGTGATTCTGGATGTTATAGTCCAAAAACATAACTTTTCTAAGTTGTGGGAGATCCTAAGATCATAACTAGGTGTGCTGGGCCTTAATTAACAATAAATAGGCATGCTAGACCTACAGAGGGCCCAATCTGAATTCAATACATTTCTCAAGGTTTGGATCACTCTCTCTCTCTCCCCCCCCCCCCTTATCCCCTCCCCACGTGTTGCCTTTTATGCAGCCATTTGCCTATCTCTCATTGTTTTGAAACACATTTTTGGGCTTTGTTGAAAATCTCACTAATCATGACACATTTCCTCACAGATGTTTGTGGTGTCTTACTTTCAATTAAAAAAAAACCTTCAGAATAACAGCATATTATAATATCTTCATGGTGCTACAAGGCTTAAGATGTGCATTCTATACCCCAGAATGCGATTATCCCATGGTAGTACTCATTACTTTATCATGTTACCCATCCCTACTTTTAATTCAAGATCCTTCTTGAGAGCTCTTGTAATGGGGAAGATGTGTAATTGCAGGCATACAATGATGAACATTATCCTTTCACAGTTCCCCATCACACAGGCATATGACTTGTTACAATACTTGTGGGATGATGTCATGTTTCTGTTCTAATGTACATTACGAGCTTTTCTTGAAGTACCTGTTCTGTGTACACATTATTATTGGGAATAAGGAAAATCAGAAAAAATAGGGGTTAAGAAACAGTGAGTTGTAATTTAGCTGAGCAGTGATAATAGTATAATTGTATCTCACCCACATGCAGCTTTCAGCTGAATTTTTCCATCTTTTAGTAATATTTGAGGTATGGGTACTTATAGACTAAGGGGTGAAACAGATGGGCAGGAAAAAGTGGCTTGAAGCTGCCTTTTCTAAAACCACATTGAAACCCCACCAACCACACCACTGGCTCCCAAGGCAGCTGGAGTGCTCATGTCATGACCACATGACATGGCTTCAAGCCAGGAAGAAGTGGAAAAAAGCTGCTTCTTTTTGAAACGGCTTTTTTCTACATGAGGTGCCTAGAGGGCACTTTCCTGCTGGCTTCAAGTCATGTGTCATCTAAATGCAACACCTTCAAGCAAGCCTGAAAGCACCTCTTTTTGCCTCTCTGCTTAGCCCCTTCTCATTAGAACCCTAAGTGACTAAATGCACCTTTCACCAACTAGTGTGAAGACTGTGATAACTCCTAAGGAACAATAACCCATCTAGGGTTTTCTATGCTCTGGAAACTTCCTGGCTGCACTACTGCAATATATTTTACGTGGAGCTGCCTTTGAAGATACCCTAGAAACAGCACTTAGAACAGCTAGAGTGCTAAATGGTGCCTGATATTATTATTTCATCTGTGCTCAAAGATTGCCAGTGGCTTCTAGATAATTGCTAAGAATAAATCCATGTTTATCTTTAAAGACCAACATTGCTTAAGACCCAGGTGCATAAAACATAACGTATTCTCATACCACATTGGCTATATCTGAAATTGCCTTCAGAGTACTTCTTCTGGGTACAACGTGGGCAGCAACTGGGGGTCGATAATTACACAATGATGTTACAAATGTTATAATTTTGTATGGACAATTCTTTTTTGTTCAATTGTGATTATTGTGATTACTCAACTTCCTGAAAAGAATTACAAAAGGGTAGGGTGTTTGTTATGCAGTATAAGAATTTCCACGCTTTGTAGGTTTGGCTTAGGCTTAAAAGAAGTACAAGCAGCAGATGATCATATGGTTTTCATACACTCATATTTTAAGGGATATAAAACAATGCCTTCACAAATTTAGCACCAATGGATTTCCACAAGCAGCTAGAGTCATCAAAGAGGAATATTTGTCCAGCAACTGCTTCTGACACTGTGTCACCTCAGATTTAGGTTTCATCTGGTACATATACATGGAGTCCTTGACATTGTTAGTAAACTGTTACTGACACAGATGGATCTTAAATAGGACTTCTGAATTTCTCAGTTGGTGACCATATGGTTGATAAAATATTTAATGATCTCCTCCTGCTTGGCCTCTAATTGTAGAAAAGCTGTTTAGAAAAAGACTATCACTGGCTTAAGAGAACAAAGCAACTTCAAAGGAAAAAGAAAGCCCCCTGCTCAGAATTCACATTTGTAATGAGATTAATTTTACTACTTGAAAAATATTCTTGATGCCTGTACTAAACTCCTTGTTTAAACTCTTAAATGAATAAGCTTGGCATTATTTTCTATCTCATCCCAGACCAGGATGCAGCCTTTAATAAGAATCACCAGCAAAACTTCTCAGCCAAGCTGAGAAGTGTAGCCTTTATATAATGATATACAAACAAATTCTGGCAACACTTTGGAGCTATCAAAGCAGGACACAAGTTTTCCATCTGGTACAAGTGAAGGTGTAGACTGTGAAATTTGTAGGCATGCTTCCTGTCTTATTCTGAGGTGTAGCCATTGACTGGGAGCAGTTGAACTTTGCCATTGTTGCTATGTATCCCTGGAGGTTTTCCTGACTACACAGTAGTGGGTGAAAGTAGCTGACTGAGCCAATTGTTTTTAATGGCTCAAAATCATAGTCCAAGGATTGACTGGGGGGGGGGAATGGAGGGTGTTCTATTCCTGCATAGAAGAAAAAAATCAAATAATCCTGCACACTTCAGAGGTCCACTTAATATCCATTCCAAATTTTGTGCACCTTGGTTTCATGGAATTGAGTTATAGCTAGTGATGTATTTCTTCACTATTTTTATCCCAAAAGAAAACAATGAGTAATTTTAGCAATATCCTTCCCTCTGTGACAAAGGGGTTTTACAGACCGCCCCAAAAGGGCGGTCTGTAGCCACCCCTTTGAGCAGTGGATTGGCACCAGGGCAGCCTCACTGGCTGCCCCAAAGGCCCCAATCCACTACTTTTCCAGGCTGCAGGGAAGCGGCAAAACACTGATTCCCTGTGGCCTGGAACTGGGTGTCCTTGGGGCTTCATGCCCCAAGGGCACCACGACAGGCATGGAGAAGAGGAGGAAGGGGCCACCAGGCCCATTTCTCTTCAGCATTGATGGCACGGCCATGTAAAGGCCGTGCCAGCAATGCACGCGTGCAGAAAGACCTCCATTTTGGAGCTCTTTCTTGCTCTGCTGAAAGAGCGCCCGCCAGTGGCACCATGACGTCAGGCGTGCACCGCGCCATATAAACGCGGCACACACTATGATGTCATGGCAGCATGCCTCTATGGATGGTGCCATTTAAAAGGGTGCCACCCATATGTGTTAGGGCTGAGGAGAGTGCAAATGCTGTGTGCTCCCCTGTCCTAATCACTGTATTGTGCCAAAGTCTGTGAAAAGTACAGAGTTTTTGAAGCCTATTCAGAATTTTCAATTGATTCTTTGCAAAATGTACAAATAATTGTTTGGTGACAAAAATAGCATTTCCTGTTCAAGAAAGAGTCCATGCAGAAATATTTTTTTCTGCACAGAAAAAGCCATTTCCTCTTCAGAACATGCTGTTTTCTATGCAAATCAACTATGTGTGAATTGTGGGCAGAATAAGTCATTCAAAGCCAAGCCACCACAAAGCACACAAAGGGGTTATTCAGATGGTGAAAATAATCCAGGATGAATCTGGGTTTAATGTCTGTTGCTCACATGCATCCCTAATGCACTTGATTATGTTTGGAGGGTGACAAAAAACCCACTTACCCTGAGATAATCGATATTGGGACATTTTCAGAGTTTTTACTAGAGATTTTCATTGTCAGCAATGTGAATAACTGATGTGAATAGGCCCAAATAGACTCAGGATAAAACTCTGTATGCCCTGAATGCACTTCAAATACATTTGCATCATTGACAGCCCTGCAGTTGAGAAAGTGCCACCCCTTCCCCAGCGAAACAGTTGCCACAGGGGAGAAAACAGGGAAACAAAGAGGGAAAAGTGGGGGACAGAAAGGGATGCTGACCCCCTCGTGTGGTGGGAAGATGAGCCTCTTCCTGGCTGAAGGGTGCCAGTGGGTGCGTGGACAAGGGAAGGGTGCCCGCATATGTGAACAACCAAGCTTGTAGAGATGCAGAGAGATGCAGTTTCACAGTGTGACTAAAAACCTGGAATGAATGAGTGACATTTGCATTGTTTCGGTTAAAAAGAAAAAGATGGGACGAAACAGACTGTGCCAAAGGAGTGGTTTGACACCACCCCTTTCAGTGCTGGGTCAGGGCTGCAGCAACTGCACACCATGGCCCTGGTCTGACATTTTTCCATTTTTTTTTTTTTTTTTTGGCATGAGGTATGTGAATGCCGCACCAAAGGAGTGCCATAATGCCGCCCGTCAGGTAGTCATGCAGGCAGCTTGACGCCAACTTAAAAGTGGCATTGGGGCATGCATCGTCCAAATGCCACAGCCCCATGCCACCCCCAAGCCAGCACTTACTGCCAGTCTGTATAGCCCTGATGTCTCAATGACCCCAGAGACAGCTCATAATGTATGCTGGGAAATACCAACCCCACATCCCACTTTAAAGTTTGTTTCATCTTGTTTCTTGAATGTTTGGGGGGATTTTCTGGTGAGTGGAATAATGTCTTGGACTGATCATTTTCTCTAGGAGGAAGTTAGAATTGGAAAGAATGCTCAGAATTGTTGAAAAAGGTATTTCCCAAAACTCTGATGCTGAGAGTACTCCTGTGACAAGAATCTTCAGAGTTCAGGACTTTTCTGAACAGGAAAATTCCCCGCCCCCCCTCCATTTTATATGCAGTTTTTTTTCCTGCACTTTACACCCTGTTTTCTGTGGAGAGAAACTCTGTGCAGATACTCTGTGCAGAAAACAAATTTTCCAGTTTTCCATGCAGAAATATCATTTGTGGTTTGTATCCAGGAAAGAGGCAATGTCCCAAACTGCAACTAGCCTTCAAAAACTGCACCATTTTTGAGGACTTTCTTACAAGAGAAAGAATATTGCTAAAATTATTTGTTGCTTCCTTCAAGAATGAAATCATTGAAGATTTACATCCCTTGAAGAAGACTGAACATACACAAGAGGACAGGTAGCAGTGAGGTGAGTAAAAACAGGGTTTCTTCACTGCCTTTGCTGCATCCTTAGAAAGGTGGCCAGCAGGCTTTTTATAGGTATCAGCATGACAGAGAAGAGATGGACTGTTCCATGTCCCCTTCAGCAGTTTTCTTGGTATATTTGCTAGAGAGATAGAAGAAAAGTAGCCAGATGTGGTGTTGATAAGGACTGAAAAATGCAGGCTTTGGCCCAATATTAGCATGAGCATGTTTCAAATTATATATCAGATCAGTGGTGGCTGGTTACTTCCATGTCAGTGGGATGGTGAATCCACCTTGGGTTTTAATCTAACTTGAAAGAGGCTATCCAGGCTGCTAAGCCTATTATAGGGTTGGTATCGTGGGTTCTTTTAAATTTCAGACTAAAACCTCTAGTATATTTGTGACCCCACTGACATAGAAGCTATCAACTGCCAATGGTTGATTACCTCTCTCCCCATGAAAGGGAGGGGAGGTCAGAAAGGGAGGAAAAATACAAGTTTTGTAAGTAGCTTAGGGGCCTGGTCATACAACTCATTTTACAGCTAGGCCAATATGGATCAGGTGGAGGACAGGAGAACAGGCTTTTCCCTGATTCATAGGGATCCTGGTCATCCTTCCACAGCCACCCTACTGGCCATAACACTATCCATACACCTTCTCACCTGTAAAATAATCTGTAAAACCAGCTGCAACACCAATCTGCTGATCTCTATATTAGGTTGCGGTAGTAATGCCAATGGCTTTTGTTCTTCTTCCCTTTTCTTTACTTCCCAGCGGTTTACTCCTTTACATCCTCTAGTGGATGAGAAAGTTAGATTTGTTGTTTATCTGTGTATTTTTATATATCCTTGATGTGTACTTTTATATACTTTGGTACAATTTGTGCTGCTTTTCATGACATCAAAGTATCAGTAAACTGACTATAATTGGTTTGACAGCTAATAAACAACATAAATATATGGGTAAAAAATGGCATTGGTCACATGATAGAGGATATTAAGAAGGCAATTAATTATCTTAATAGGAAGATACTTTAAAAATAGCTTAATTTTCTAAAGACCTTCTAGCAGCAAAATATAACATTCATGGCCAGAAGTAGTAAGTAAATAAATAAATAAATAAATATAGATCAAAGGCTTATTTGTCTGGAAAACCTCTTTGCCCGGTGGAATATTCCCCCTCCACCCCTATAACAACAGCAACAGCAGTATGTCACAATGAATTATGTTAGCACTACTAATAAAGCATAATAAAGTAAAATATGTCAACAAAACAACAACATTAGGAGACTGCCCATAGAGGAGCAAAGAGACACACCAACAATTTAACCCCAAACCTGGGTGAGCCTTTGTTTGTATGTGGTGTCAAAAGCTTATAAGGCTTAGGGGCTGTGCAGACCACCTATAAAGGCTGGCCTGGAGGCAGAGTTGGAGCATGGTATTCACATGACACACACCCCAACTCCACCCCAAGGTGGTGTAATGCCACACACTGCTCCAGATGGTGCATGGCATCATGGTGCTGCTCTGGCACTGAGCCACATGATGCAGCACCAAAGGAGCACCTTAAAGCTGTGGTGCTACAGCACCCTTTGCAGGGCACAAAAAGGAGCCAATTTTTGTGGCTCCTTTGTGCATCCTGGAAAGGCCAGATTGGGGTCACAGCGTACGGTTACCATGGCCCTGATTTGGTGCAACTGTAGGCAGCTGCAGCCTGCCCCTTAGGGTCAGTCTGCACAGCTTCTTGGTGTCTCCAGTGGCATCCATGTCTTCCATGGCAGTGGAATGGTGAATCCACTATAGGTTTTAGTTTGAGCTTTAGAACAGATGCTCAAGATGCTTCCCTAACTCCCAGACAAGGGAATCCTGAGTGTCTCATTCAGCCCACTGTTATATCCAGAAACTACAATGAGACCGGACTCAGATGGTAAAGAAAAGAAAGGATAAGGTACAATCATCCTTCAGATGATTAGCTGATTCAGATGGCAAAGGGAAGAAAAAAATAAGGTACAATCATCCTACAGATAACATTTTACTTCAAATTTCCTGATGACAATCCCAACAGTTTCAGGGAAATATTGAATAACACTAGGGAACCATTTAGCAGGTTCAAGAAAAAAGCTGAACTATGCCAAATGATTATTTGAAGCTTAAATAAAGGTTAAGCAAAATTGTTTTCATTACCACTTGGTGAGTACAACGTCACAATCATGTTCATGTTAAAACTTTTTCATGGAGAACATGGCCATGATGACAACCTCTTTCTTTTTGCTATTCCCTATGCAAACTAGGGCTTGGGAGGGAGCACAATTCTATCTTTGGAAAATCCCCCAGATCAGTCAAGAATCCTTTGAATTCCATAAATTTGTAGGAAATAGACTGTTTTAATGAGCACCATATCCCTGGAGGTGTGCATGTTGGCTGTTAGTTCATCAGGAACTTCACTTCAAGAAGTGATCCCACCATGATAATAGGGTAATGACAATCACTCTCAGATTCATACCACCCTGCTGCACTGGCCAAACTGAGAGAATGCCTTGTATTATATGCTGAGCTGATGATGTACCGAGGTAGTTCCATGGTTGTCATGGTGGCTACAAGATTCCCAGTTGCTGCTGACATATTTGCCCAATGTCGATGCTGAATTTCCTAAGAATTCTTCAACAATACCTCATCAACCATCTGTGCCATCTCAAACAGGGAGGTTTCAGGGCATTAGAGTAGATGTATATCCACTCTCTCTTATATCCCAATACTCTTTCCACTTACCAGTTGAGTTGTTGATAGGCTACAACTGTATTGGCCAATGTGAGGCCCCTGTGGTGATGTTCAGCCTTGCCACAGATGTTTGTGTGATTAGGGAAGAATTAACTACAGTCCCTTCATTTTGTGATTCACATCTGCTTTGGTAACAAATTTGTTTAGAATTAAATCCTAATGAGTTCAGTAAGACGTAGCTTTGTCTAAGGGCTGGAATAGACCAGCAAAATACGCTGGCATCTCAGTGGCTTGAAGGCATAGCATACACACAGCACATGCCCTGAAACTGGCAGGAAGCTGCCATGAAGCTGCCCAGCCATTTACACAGTGGCAGCTTTTCGGTGCTCTGGCGCCACAGTGTTTAGATGTTGCACACCACAGGAGCACCGAAAAGCTGCAGTGGCAGCAGAATGGGCACCCTTTTTGCAGTGCAAAAAGGAGCAAGATTCTTCTTTTTGTACCAGAAAAAAAAAACTGGATCAGGGCCGTGGCATGCAGTTGCCATGGCCACAATCCAGCACTCCAAGGGGCTGGTCTGTTTTGGCCCTAAGTATGTTAAAATGGGCTGCTTTTGATATATTTTCTCACTGGATGTGACATCAATGGCATTATTTGTCATGGTGGGATTTTGCTTCCATACAGTGAGAGGATATGCTGATGGCAGCAACACTGCTGGCAGATTTTCCTATGTCAATAAGCCTTTTGAAAAGGAGCCAGACTAAATGTGCCAAATAGCTACTGGGCAGGAGGTGTAGTGGGGATAATAAATAATAATAATAATAAAATCTTTATTTATATACCGCCTTTCCAATAATCAGGGCAGTGCACAACATATTCGCAGTTAAAAACAGTCCAACAACAATAATATCAATATCAAACCGATGTGGCTATACAATAATGATACTCCAAATCGGGTCATAGTGGGGGAAATATAGCAGCGGGGAGAACAAAATTAGGGGTAAGCCTGCTCAAATAAATATGTTTTTAACCTCTTTTTAAACTGGGTGAGAGAGGCAGCCAAGCGGAGTTCAATGGGCAGCGAGTTCCAGAGGCTCGGGGCCGAGACAGAAAACGCCCTCTTCGTGGTAGTTGACAGTCTGGCCTCTGGAACTCTTAGTAGTTGTTGCCCGGTGGATCTAAGTGTGCGGGGCGGATTATGTGTGGAGAGATGGTCCTTCAGGTACTCTGGGCCCAAGCCATTTAGGGCTTTATAGGTAATAACCAGCACTTTGTACTGGGCCCGGAAGCGAATAGGCAGCCAATGGAGATCTTCTAATACCGGTGTTATATGGCAGGTCCTGTGCTGCCATATGACACTGGCAGAGGATCTCAGAGAGAACAGCAAAGGCACCATAGCTAAAGACTTGTTTGAATTATGCAGAAGAAGATACATTAAATCCCTTTTGAATACATATTACCACAAAAGCCATATGATGAGATAATGCAGAATGAAAAGAAGAAGAAGATGGTATCTGAAGTTGAAACTCACAGGCTGAAAGGCCCTCAATAAGCTTCTGCTGCACAGTAGAGAATAACTATGAACCACACTGTAGTTAATGCTGCAACTGGCCTCAAGCTGAAAGGACATTCAGCTGTTGACATGCTCAAAGCTGAAAGTCTGAAGCTGCACAACATGTATTATATGACCATGAAATGTGAGAAACATGCATTAGCCAAGCTGGACAAAAAAGGAAACTTGTACACATTACAATACTGTACTTATGGTAAGTGAACTAAAGTGGACAGGAATGGGAAATATTGAGTCAGATTGTTTTACCAAGGAAACAAATATCTAAGAAGTCATGGCCTAAGAAGTCATAGCCTTAATAGTGAAGAGAGATTTAGCAAAAGCAGTCAAAAGATATAATGGAAAATCTGACTGAATAATCTCAATAAGTCTTCAGGAAAAAAAAACATTAATATAGCCATAGCCCAAGTTTATTTTCCCACTGCAGAAGAAGAAGAAAACATCGAAAAAGTCTATGCTGGAGTCCAGGAGGAAACTAATGACAGAACCAAACAGGACTTCTTATTAACCATAGGCAATTGGAATGCAAAAGCAGGAGACAAATTAGAATCAAAGGTTGTAGGAAAAATTGGCCTAGGATCAAAAAATTAAGCAGGAGACTGGCTGACTGAATTTTGCAAGGCCAACAGTTTGTTCTTTGTGAGCACACCATTCAAACATCTCAAGAGACATCTGTATAAAAGGACATCACCTGATGGACAATGCAGAAATCAAATAGATTCCATAAATGGAAGCAGAAGATGGAGAATCTCAATCTTTCTGCAAATCAAGACCAGGAGCAGATTGCGGTACAGATGATGAACTGGTAATATGAAATATAAGAGAAAATCTAAACTGGAACACCAAACCAAGCAAAAAAAATGCACTACCTGCACCCAAAAAGAAAGATAACTCTCAATGGCCGACAGATGAAACTCTTCAAGCAGCCAAGGGTAGAAGAGAAGCAAAAGTCAGGGGTGACAGAAATGGAGACAAAAGAGGTGTTTATAGCTGTGTAAGAAGTGTTCAGTAATTCAATCACATGGGCACCCCATTCTGCCTGCAAGGGAGTGCCATATATTACCACCTCAATGAGAAGACAGCCGGGGATTGCATTCTTGTCGTTGTTGTTGTTGTAGCTTTTTAATCACTCCCAGGCCCAGTTCAGACACATATCTTCTCATCCTTTTCAGAGCTGTGGAAGATGTGTTCAAGGTTGCATGTGCAAAATTAAAACAATATAGATATGAAAAATTTATCAGGGGAGTGACCTTTCCAACATTTCTCTTCTGCTTTTGGTATGATGCAAAGACAATGGAGGCTGCCAAATCCTTGGGATGCAAAGGGATTTGCTTCACATTATGTCAGGCCAATGCTGATTATCATCAGCTCAGGGCTCACCTATATTTGCTAGAATACTTTGGTCTACCCCTGGAGTATTCAGGCACCAAATTCCAGCTGAATTCCTCTCCTTTCCTGCCATGCGATGACAGGCAGTTTCCTTCCCACTTGGTCCTTTCCACACCAGTACAGTAAAACAGGTACAAGTGACAGAAAGAAAAGGAACTGGTGCTGCTCAATAGTGGCATATGTGCAAAAGTTCCAAAGCTGAAACCCTGGCTTTTCTAGTTCAATAGATCTCTGATAAAAGTGCATTGAAGCCAATCTCTGCCCAAGAACTACAGTGAGCCCTTGGTATCCCGTGGAGTTTGGTTCCAAGACCTTATGTGGATATCAAAATCAGTAGATGCTCAAGTCCCATTAAATACAATGGTGTAGTGATGTGGTGTCCCTTATAAAAAAATGGCAAAACCAAGGTTTGCTATTTGGAATGTTTACTTTGTTGAATATTTTCAAAGCATGGATCCTTAAATCCATGGATAAATAATCTGTGGAAACAGAAGGCTGTCCTGCTGGTGTGAGTAGACAATGTTTGACTAGGTGTAAACCAATATTCTGAATTATTCAATAGAATAACTGTGTTGATGCAAGGCCAGCTGGGAATTCCTCCAGTATGACCCTTTAACATCACATGTGGTCTCTGCATTATTCCACTGACACAGAAGCAAGGGAGCCAAACAGGAGAAGCAAGAGCTTTGGAGTTCCTTTAATGCAGAAATCATGCTTTTGTTCTCAAGCCACAAAAACAAAGCAAAACAACACCCCTTGTGCTCTCAAATTACCATGATGAGAAACTGACAAATAATTAATCTATAACAAACAATGACAGCACTCGAAACCAGATACTCACAAGACATACCATATGAAAAAAGTAAACCTCTCTTGTTTTCCCCTTTGTGCAGAGACATAAGCAGCAGATTAAAGGAAATAATAAGATTAAAGTGCCTAAATCAGCTGAGGTAGGTGTTTTCATGAAAGAAAACACTAACAGGCAAATCCCATGAACAAATTAAGTTTATGTATCATGACAGATATAACAAAATCTAAAGAAAGGAAAGCAAACTCGTACCTTTGGGAAACAGTAGTAGGTAGGTAGCCTCAGGGAGGGTGTGGTTAGGGCACAGAATACAAAAGAAAACACTGGGTGATTAAAAGACATTCCAAAGGGCAGTGCCTAATGCAAGATTCCTGATGGTGTATCAGGTCTGAGCTTTGCTAGAGTTTACTGTAATTGAAACATGGGTAACAACAAGAAATGGCAGTTGAAGAGAAGCCGGAGGCCATTCTCACTAGAGACACACTCTAGCTGCCAGCACATTAATCATGAGACATTACTGCAGGGGAAAAGACAGCCACCTATGTCCTACACTTTGGAAAAATTAAGAGAGAAAGCAGTTGTATGTTAGAACCAACCCTCACAATCTCCTTGAAGAATTCAGAATGCAAATACTGTATTCTGTCCTTATGGAAGAACTCCTCAAACATTAAACTTTCTCACTTCAGATGGTCTACACAGGGAACCAAGACCAGAACCAGGGACATCATTAGGGGATGTGGGGAGGGCAGACTGCACAGGTGACCTGAGGCCTTTCCTTTCTCTGCCCATTGAGCCTTGCCCCACTCATGCCTTCTCATCTGCTGAGCTCTAGGCCATTTCTGCCCAAAAGCAGACTATTGGGGTGTGTGACACCACTGGTCCTCCAAAAATCTGCTTTTTGGCAGAAATGGCCTGGATCTCAGTGGAAGAGAAGACATGAGTGGGGCAAGGCTAAGGTTTTTTAAAAAAAATATTAATAAAATTACTCTTTTAAAATTTTGATTAAAAGCGTAAAATCTTATAGAATTTTCACATTAATCAAATGAAAAACATTTAGGCTATGCTTATGACATTCTATATTTACTGAGCATTTGGATGCTTTCAGGACATCAATTATTCTCCTTTCTCCTTTTGCAGCCTCTGTAGACAGAAGTAAAAAAACAAAAAAACAAGACTAAACAAACTCCCAAAACAAACAAACAAAAACCTTCTAGAACAAAATGGCCAGGTGAAACCAGTAGATTAAGGTAGCAATAACTCTCTCTTTCCCCAGAGCAAATCACCAGTTAGAGAAACTAAGGCTGTTTCAGTGCCATGCCCTGGCTTGAAACGATGCAGACATGGGTCCACATAACCCAGTTCCTCCCAGAATTCCTCAAGTTGTTTAGCCACTACAAGCTCAAGCACCTTGCCCCCAAAGAAGATAATCACAATAGGTGACTCTGGAGCTTATCGCTCAGCATTTTAAATTGGCTCCAGACTCCTGGGCTGGAGCTAGGACATGGGATGGAGGTGGGGATTATTGCACACTAAATTGCTGCTGAACCACTGGCCTCCATCAGCCTAGGTCCCAGCCAGGTCAAAGCTGCACTCCGCCAGCACTTTTTAGAAGTCGGAAGGCTTTCTGACTTCTAAAAAGTGCTGGTGGAATGTGGCTGGGACCAATGCTGATGGCATCTGACAGTTCAGTGGTGATTTAGTGTTTGATAATCCCCTCCTCCATCCCACTTCCCAGCTGGAGCCAGGTTAAAATGCTGAGTGATAAGATCCTCTCATATACCTCTGGATTAAAGAAAGGCACCTTCAGAAAGGGTTAACTACAATCTCTTCCAAAGCAGTAAACATTTCTCCCAGAAGGAGTGAAGTGTTCACTATCTCTTGTACCTACCCAGTCAATCCTAATCTACCAGACCATATCATCCAAGATGAGCAAGATTAAATTTACATGTAGTGTGATTTTATTTATTTAATTAATTTTTATCCTGCTTTTCTCCCATAAAAGACTCAAAGTGGCTCACTTGATGTTGTATCCTGTCTCATGGTGACCCTGTGGGTGTGAAATCTCCAAGAATCCCTGTCTTCCACTTGTTTAGCCACCTGGTCTTCAATCTTCCTCTGTTTCTGGAACCCTCTACCTATCCTAGCATTAATATCTTTTCTAATGATTCATGCCTTCTCATGATGTAGCCAAAGTATAACAGACTCAATTTGATCATCTTGGCTTCCAGGTAGATTTTAGCAGCTCACAGCCTACTTTAAAAAAAAAAACTAAAAAATTCTGAATTACAAACAATAAAAAGCATTAAATATAAACAATTTAAAAACATTAATTTTAAACACCTAGAAGCACATTAAAAATACAGGCTGGTACACCTACGAATTGTTAATGGTCTTTCTTGTAAGTACTACTTGGGACTGAACTTGCTTAGCTTTCAAGATCTCACAGGAGTGGACTAGTAGATAATTGGTGGTGGTGGAATGGGGGAATGTGTTTCTACACTGGATGGAGAAAAGGCAAAATCACCCATCATAAAAGTGCAGAGAGCTATTGAAGGGACTGGAGGAAAACATTCTACCTGTCTTCCACCAGACTACTCACATACCTGCAGGACATTCTTTATTGCCTGAGGTGATCAAATGAGTGGTTAAAAATAAAGAAGTCCTGACTGTGCCTAAAAGGATGGAAGGTAACTATATTGGAAAAAATACTTTTCTGTACTACAGATACAAGGGTTTGGGTGATGTAGCCCAATTTTATTTTGTTTTTAAGCTCTGAGTTTATGTCAGTGTTAGCATCATGCATCATCTCTAACTGTTCTTTTTTATCTGGGAAGGTCTTTGCTTGCTTCTCATTTATGACTATGCCATAAGACAGTTATTGTGAACTGTGAGACAAAAGGGGCAAGATTCTTTATTGTAGATAACATACTAAAAAAATGTTCGTCTACAATGATGGTGGTTCTTGATGTGTGTGTGTGTGTGTGTGTGTGTAGGGGACTTATACCAATCTGCAGTGCAGAAGTCTTACTTTTTCCTATATTATTTGCTACTGAGAAAAAATGTAATTAATAAAATTTCCTTACCTAATCAGCTATCTGACATACAAAGGGGGAACGATAAAATTCCATGATAAGATGGCAAACAGTAGTCTGGATTAATCCATTTCATCTCAGATCTGTTTAAAAAAAGGGATGGGCAACTATGATTTTCTAGATTTTGTTATACTGCACATCCTATCAGCCCCAACCAGCATAGCAATATTATGGAACTTTAACTGCATCTCAAGGGGTGCAGTTGCTCACCCTACTATAGTGGTGTAAATGTTAACTCCAACTGGAGATGTAAATCCTGACCTATTACTACAAATGAGACATCTTATTGTTAAAAATGGTTGATGTGAACTGCCACAAGATGTTAGGCTCTGTTTTTCTTTGCCTCAGAGAACATTGTGCATTTTCACAAATGTTTATTGTATCTTTCTATAAAATATGATTTTTGCTATCTTATACTAACATTAGGATAGTATAGTAACATAGCATTGGGTGGGTCATTTGGATCTTTGTGATCAATCGGCCTGTTGTCATCCTTGCTGTGTTTGTATGTGCATAGCTTTACAGAAGGGGGACATTTCACACAAAATTTATTTTGCACAAATACAGAAATTACTATTAGAAATTACAAAAAGTCTATCTGGCTTTTTGGTCTTATGGTGGAGGTGAAATTTATTAAGTAGATATTGGGGCTTTCTAGATTGGCAAAAAGAAGTGTGTTCATGGCTGCATGAAGCTCTAGCCTTTAGATGAGAAAAAGGGAAAGTGTGCCATGAAAACGCTTTTTTTGCATTTTAGGGGAGAAGAAGCACCTTTAAAAAGGTGCTGGTTTTCCCAGCTTCTTTTTTAAAAACTGCGGAACAGCACAGCTCCATCTAAAGGCTGTGGTGCAGCTGCTAAGCATTAAGGAAAAGGCAACTTCATGTCACACTTTCCTGCCAATCTAGAAAGTCCCAATGTTTTGCTGTGCCAAGACAAATTCAGCTATAGGTGTAAATCTGTGCTTTTTTCATTCTTCCATGAAAGAATGAAGAACTTCAGTCAGACTGTAAAGATCATTGTACTTTTCCCAATGGTTATTTGCATTTCAGAACTTTTTGGGGGGTGGGGGGTGGGGGTGAACTGTTTAGGGCATAAAGTCTCCAAACTATGGAAATTGACCATTTGTCTCAATTTGTCAGTGTAGAAGTGCCCCCTTTCTTCAGGAACAAGAACATCTGAGAGTTCTTGACATCCCTAGATCTGGTACTGGTAAATTTACTTGGCATCCCTAATTTGAACCATAGCTTTTTCAACTCCTATTCTCAATTACTACCATATACTAGGATATACAATGGCAAGCTGAAACTATTGGTGTGTCTCGCTTACATTCCCTCACCACAAACACTTCATCAGCTCTTATAAGGCCATGTCATCTTTTTTTTTTTCTCTCTCTCAGTATGGATTGGCTTCTGGCCTTATGTGACACTGCTGATGCATAAATCCCATTTATCTAACTTTTAATGAAAGTATCATGGACATGTTTCAGATACATACAAAAGGGAAGTGCTGTCTTGACTTCAGTTGTCTCTACATCTGTGGTTGAAATGTTCAGAGGTCTGACTCTGCACTTTTGGCTAATCAGGGCAATTTTCCTGCTTGTCATGCATAACATTACTACAACTTGAAGCAGCTAATTGGATAGTTCTCTACTTAGATAACCCCAAAGTGAAAGGATTGTGGAGTACGAGTGGATTAGCTGTCTGCATCAGAACTGCTGATGACAGTCTACAGCACCTAGCAGAATTTCTTGACTGGCAGTCCTCATTACATGGATAGGCTTTCCTCATTACAGATACACATTAGATCTATGCTAAGCACCATTCATTAAATGACAGGTTTTGGGCCTTTCATTTTGCAGACTTGGAATATTTGTTTTCCAGTGCTCTGTAATGCTTAATTAGAACTTTGGAAAGGCTATGCAGGCTGAAAAGGCTATATTTATTTACATTTATAATATGTCCTGTTGCAAGATATTGTTGGCAATACATTTATATGGAACAGTATACATACACCCCTTCTGACTATTACGTAAGGATGGATCTATTTCCATACACATCCCACTGCTTTGTGAGCATCCTGTTTATATGACCCCATCTAGAATTATCCTTCAAAAAAGCAAATGTTCCAAATGTTGTTAGAAACAAAGAGGAAAGTAGAGAAGGCAAAGCCAGATGAAAAGTGTGATGGATAGGTAAGCAGAGGCTTTTTAAACAACAACAACAGCAACAGCAGCAACAACAACAGTCTTGTAGCATATTCTTCTAACTGGAACCCATAGACCTATCAGCCATCCATCTGAACTACCTCCAGATTGCTTTCCAGATAATTGGAGTTTGTCCTAGCTTACATTCTGGAGCATTCCCAAGACTTTCCAGGAATGTATCCCTCAGTTCCTTTGACCTCTCCTGTAAAGATAACACTGCTTCTAGGAGTTTTAAAGCCTAGAATGACCTAGGAATGTGTGGGAACTAAGGACTCTTTCAAACGGGAGGAATTTCTCCCAATTCCGAATGGAGCCAATGCGGATTCATGTAAATTCGCTTGTTTAGCGAATTTACCTGAACCCCTGCTCCGTTCGGAAGGCATTCAGAATGACTTCCCATGACCGAAAATAACCCCCCCTTGCCCGAAATCGCGTGAGAAGCTTAAATTCGCAATAACGTTAAACTCATGATTGCATTCGGAGTGACTTCCCTTTTGCCCGAATTTGCGTGAGAAGAATTAATTCGCAATAACGTGAAACCCCAGGATTGCGTTTGGATTGCCCTTGGATTATACTTCCAATTTCCCGTGTCTGAAAGAGTCCTAAGAGGCTGTGCAAACCGACCATTAAAGCTGGCCTGGGGGTGGAGTAAGGACATGATGTCTGTATGACGGATGCCCCAACTCCATTCCCATGGTGGCGTGACACTTCGTGATGCTCCACATGACCCCACTCTGGCAGGGAAGCTGAGAGGGAGCAAATGGGCTTGTAGGAAGCCAATGTTTTTTCTTATGGCCATATCTAAGTTAAGAGAGATAATAGGAGAGTATTACAAAAGCCAAGGTTATGACTGGACCATTTCCTGAAAAGTGGCAAGTCCTCTCTCAAGTAAGGAATGGAAAACTGAACAGTTTTAAGCAATTACAGGGAAATAGAAAATAGGTATGGCTCAGAAACCGTTAACAAGAAGCCCGGCAGAGAAGTGCACTTTACAAAAAGATGAAGGGAAGGTCAAGGAGAACAAAGACTGTGTGCTAACCTTTTATATCTACAGACCAAATCAATTTATTGAACTAGTCTGCTGACCATTTCAATCAACTACAAATAATAAAACAATACAATACTACAATACAGTCATAACAAAAAATATTGCTCTGTCTCCCTATGTTAAGGTTATATTGAACCAAAATAAAAGTATGCCATCTAGTAAGCTAAACACGACCCCTTCTTTCTACATCTTTTGTTTTGTTTTTTTAATTGAAGAACAGAGAGAGAGAGAGAAAGAAGAGGCAACCAAGGTTATCTTTTCACCACTATAAATAGCTGAAAGGTCAAATAGGCTACAGTTAGGAATATTATTCACAGCCCCTATATTGAACTGATTTGGTGAGTTTTTAGAAAAATGAAGCCAAAATGGGGCCACTCAAAAACAAGAGGAAAATCTCTTGTGTGCTTAGGTGAACTGGAACCTTTAATAACTTTTAGACTGTAAGCCTGAGGGCAGGGATCTATCTAAGATTGTATGTACAGCACTGTGTAAACTTTGTATGTACAGCACTGCGCTATATAAATAAAATTAATAATAATAATAACACAAACAAACTGAAGTAGAAACTGGGGAGAGGGCAGTTGGATGGAGCCCTGAACAAGGCATGTTAGAATCATTTTGATTTTTTTAAAAAAACCTACTTGTAGAATTTATGATAAATAAAATGTCACAAGGATAAATCTATTACTTTGAGGAAATGCAAGAATATCACATTTTTAGTTCTAGTTAAAACTGTCATTGTCTTTCAGTACTAATAAGGATACAGACAACTTACTAATATTTTACAGTTCTGTTATTTAAAGTTTGATTTCCCAGAAAGCAAACTCCTCTCCTCTCATTCTATTCTAATTAAAAATCTATTGAAGAAAGAAGTCAACAGCCTTGTTCTTCTAGCCATTTTCGACATCTGAACAGTCAGAAACCTTCTCTCTTAAGTGTGTAGTCATCAAGGGATGTAACTAGTGGACATATTAATGTTGATATGAGGAAGCTCAGGCGTGGAGCAGTCCAAATTCCTTAAATCTTCTTACAATTTAAATTTACCCCTAAAGTAAATTAACAATTACAAAGTGTAGAACTTTTGCCCCCAGTGCCCCCCAGATGGTCAAGTATCTAAAAAATGTAAATCCCACAAAACTGGCCAATAAAATAAAATAAAATTAGAAGCGGCATAATGTCACTTCTAGTAATGGGGACCAGTGGGTTGTCAAGGTGAAACATGGCTTCATCAATACTGCTGTAAGCCGCTTTGATTACTGTAAGCCGCTTTGATTGCTCCAGCAAAAAGTGGGGTACAAATAAAAGTATTATTATTATTATTATTCTGTTGCTCACCTCAGTTTTCAATCAAACTGAACATCCAACTCAAGTGACTCAAGTAATTTCTCTAACTGAAGAATGTAAAGAAGGTGCCCTGTTAGAAATTCTTCACCTCAATAATATTAGAAGATTCCCACTCCCAACCACCTCCCAATTAGCTAAAATGTTAGATACACTAGAAATATAATAATAATAATAATAATAATAATAATAACCCACCCTATCACTAGGAATCTGGACAGGTTACAATTAAAATACATGGAATACAGTAAAAACCCAAATAATCCCTTCCCACCCCCTGATTTAAAATTTAAAATTATTAAATTTTAACACTTCATAAATCTGAAGTAATAAAAATATGAAAAACCAACTCAGATCATTGTTTCAGCAAGATACTAGCTTGTCTTTACATTTCTCCTATAGTGTGTGAAAGTAAAATAGATATTTAGGTTGCAGTTTTGCTGGCCACTATAACTAGGCAAGTGTAAGTGGCAGCATACATATCATGAAACAGTAGGAACAAAATGGCTGTTGGCGCTGTGATGACAAGTGGTAGGGATGGAAAACAATATTTAAAAAATATTAGAACGATTCCTGAAAAGTGTGTTTCTCAAAAGAGCATTGAGAAACCCTGGCAAGAGCTATAGCTACAATGCAGAATTAATGCAGTTTGACACTGCTTTAACAGTCATGGCTCCTTCCGATGAAATCCTAGAGTTTATATTTTGTTGTGGTACTTGATCTCTCTGACAGAAATGGCTAATATCTCACAAAACTACAGATCCTGGAATTCCATAACATTCAGCCATCACCGTTAAAATGGTGTCAAACTGCATTAATGCTGCAGTGTAGATGCAGTCAAGGAGAACCCTGTAGTGATGGGAAATCTTTGTAGCTCAAGACTTATTTTTGCACATGTGCAGATCTCTACCCCTTCTCACTGGGCCACTGATTGCAATAGTGTATTATGTCAATATAGAGGCTTCTCATGCCCTGATTGCTGCGGGACTGTGGCAAACACATGCATTCAGTCCCAATTCAGGGTGTTGCCACAGTCCTCAACTAGCTGCCAAAAATGAGCATTTTTCCTTGCTCCTTTTTGATCTGGCTCTTCTGGTTTAGCGTGGGCTTGGTGAGGCTTCCAGCCATGTTCAGGGCATGCATCGTGTAAACACCATACTCCCAACATGGCCTGATGGCAGCCCTTTTGGCCAATTTGTTTTGGGCCATAATGGGCTATTACACCAGCATAAGCAGCAAAGGATGTTCCGGCCTAGGACACTATAAATGGTGAATAGCAAACTCACACACAGACACACATACACAGAGCATTTAAGTCTACATTTGCTTGCTTTATAAATCACTAATTTACTATTACATTGTTTTTTTTTCTTTGGTTACCTTTCAATAGTGTTGTAAAAATGGATGAGATTACCATGTATAATATACAGGGAACGCTTCTGTTCCATTTTCCCTGTATAGCATCTATTGGGACTATCAATTTCAGAATCTTTTTGTACAAACTCATGTCTGCAGATGTAAGGAAATGGTCCAAAAGAGTGAGCCAACTCTTTCCCTATCATTTTAAAATCCCACTGGAATTTCTTTGAATGAAGCTTTGAATGAAATCAAATAGTACTACCTTAAGTTTTCCCTATGCCAGGTTCATACAATTTCTTTCTTTCTTTCTTTCTTTCTTTCTTTCTTTCTTTCTTTTTTGTAACTTTCAGCTGCTGCTCTCCTTTTCTACAGATTGTGATAACCTTTTATCACATCCATTGTTCCAACAGTCTTTTTTTCTGATGTACATTTGTCATATTATCACCTTTTCTTTGAAAATACCTCTAGAGGAACTGAAGTATTATAAATTTGCTGGCTTTTTAAACATATGCCATTCTTCCTGAATTGCTCTTTAGCATCTGACATGTTATTTTACTCTCCGTTTCCCCTTTTCTCTGTCTCACACTTCTTTTTTTTAAAGGACAGAGTTGCATCTTATCCCCTAATCCTTTTTATTTTTTAAAAAAATCTGTGTACCTTTTGCAATGATGGCACCTTCTGACAACACAACGGAGATGAGAAAATTGGAAACTACATCAGAAAGGGATGCACAATCTGTTGTGACAACAGCAGAAGGATGCTCCAGTTTGCCTGAAAGTACCTTTGTTGTCTTTCTGACAGCAAGGAACAGAGGGTGGGGAAAAGAGCTTTTTGGCCTCTACCTTGCTGTCATTCAAATCCACATTTCTTATTTCTCTTTCTCTCCCCCCCCCGCCCCACAAAAACATAGACAGAAACAAAGTGTGGGGACCAAAATGGAATACACACTGACTATCACAGTGAGAATTCTTTTATACACTTGTGTAATAGCATATGGCAAATTTTCACACACACATACCTTTCTCTTAAGGCTAAGTTAAGAATCTTGTCAGCTTATTTTTATATAAAAAGAACCTTTTTAATGAGAAAGATATTCCCCCTTCAACAATGGGCAAATTATGTGAAAAAATGAGACTGTTTTATGATGCCAAGGAAGAAAGGGCAAGAGGAATTTTCTGACTTTAGAGCCAGGTCGTCCTGACATAACCCCAAACTGAAATTGCTCAGCGTCCATTGAAACAGATGTCCAGTCCTACAGGAAATTGGCTGAAGAACAAATTCCTTAGCTGTGGAACTCCAAACATCACCAGAGGGGTAATTTTGCCTTTCATGTTTATTTGTCAAGAGCAGCCATGAGTGGTCAATACATAATACCATACTACTCAGTCTGAACTGGGTCAAGATTAAGTGAGCACTGAAAGCATACTGCATAGCTTTAGCCTCTCTCTCTCTCTCTCTCTCTCTCTTTCTGTCCTGAGGCAGCAAACAAATTTAGGCAGGAGGAAGAGAAGGAGACAGCATTGGTGATAGCAGGTGTAAACCAGTCTTTGAAGAGGATCTTTTTTCACCAGAGGATTTGAGACTCAAAGGGAAAGACTAATCCTGGGCAGTGAAAAAACTAATAATAGGGAGCCCTGGTGGTGTAGTGTTTAAATGCCAGTACTGCAGCCAATCATAGCCACAGGGTTGTGAGTTTGATGCCAGGCAGGACTCCAGGGTCCACTCAGCCTGGTATACTTCCATATGTTTCTAAAATGAGTTCCCAGCTTGTTGGGGGGCAATTAGCTTACACATTGTAAACTGCTTAGTGAGTGCTTAAGTGCACTGATGAGCAGTATAGAAATGTACTCGCTATAATAATAACCAAACACTCTACCAATGCTGAAGAGTGCTACTGCCTTTGCTACTTCCCTCCCGTACTACAAAGTATATTTCTGGGCTGGTAGAGAGAGGAAGCAGCATGGAGGAATTAAGGTGAGTACAGCCCCATTTGATTGATTATAAAAGGAGATGAACAGGAATTTGTTTGCCCTTATTCTATTTACCAGCACACACCCATTTTTCCCCCCAAGCACTCTGCTCAAATACATGTGACATCTCTATATATGGGGACAGGGCCAAAATCCACATAGAAGGATTTGTTTTGTTTTGTTTAAATGCCTTTGCATTGCTATTTGTATTGGGAATAAAATAATAGAATTATAGAGTTGAAAGAGGCACCACAGACCATAGATTCCCACCTGTTGCTCAATGCACGAACTTCACTAGAACATTCAGAGCCAGTAGCTGCTCAGCCTCTTTTTGAAGCTATCCAAAAAAATAGAAAAAAAAAAAGAAAGAAAGAAAGAAAAAAAGAAAAAGACATCCAACCACCTCTTCAGGTAATTAACTCAATTGCTGGACTGCTCTGAACTGCTCTTACTGTCAAGAAGTTCCTTCTAATGTTCAGTTGAAATCTACCCTTCTGTAACTTAAAACCATTAGACTTGATCCTACCCTCTGGAGCAGCAGAGAACAAACTTGCATCTCCACACTGGGACAGCTCTTTAGATATTTTTAAAAAGGACAATCATGTCACCTCTCAGTCTGATCTTCACCAGGCTGAGCATGCCCAGCTCCCTCAACTTTCCATTATGCTTTGTTCTTCATTAATTTGTTGCCCTTCTCTGAACCTGCTCCAGTTTGTTGCTATTCTTCTTAAAATGAATTGCCTGAAGACATGGAAAGAAGCTACAATTGGGCTAAAAACAGCTGCTTTCCTAATCTTAATAGCTGTGTCCGTGAGCAGATACTGTTTATACATTTGAATATTTATTTGTTTGTTTGTTTTTTAATTTATTTAATTTATATCCCTCCTATTTTCCAGCATGTTGCCAGTGTGAAAGTTTAAAAAAACCCTCAACACTATTAAACAAACCATTCTATTAAAAACACAATATTAAAGGAGTTTAGAAAGCTTTAAGCATAATTAAAAGATAAAAGAGGTAAAAGCAAATTACAGCATTAAATTGTTAGTGTGGGGGAATTAAAAAAAAGATTATATTAAAAACACAAAGATGAACCAATTTAAAAATGTTTAAAACAGAATAAAAGCCATAGGTATTACACATATAATATGTTATACAAACCTGTTGTGTGCTTTCAAGTCATTTCTGATTTATGGTGTCCCAAAGGCAAACCTATAATCAGGCATTCTGGGGCTGAAACTGTGTGATTTGCCCAAGGCCACCCAGTGAGTTTTTATGAACCCTGATCACCAGAGCTGTACTCCTGCACTCTGACCACTACACCATGTTGACTCTCATTCATATATTTTTGTTGTTGTGTGCCTTCAAGTAATTTCTAACTTATGGCAACTCTAAGGCAAACCTATCATGGAGTTGTTCTTGGCAAGATTGGGTCAGAAAAGGTGATCCATTGCCTTCCCTGAGTTGCAATCTGTTATAGAAAAGACCATCATATACAGAGGAGAGTTCCTCAATATTCTCTGAGAGTATTATATAACCTGATTTAGTATATTTGATAGTATTAACGGCCAGTGGCAGTAGTGTGAATCTGTATTGAGGAAGAAATAACTGGGAAACTTTATTAGGGAACAAATTTTACAAATGAAAAAGTGTAAGCAAAGTAAACCAGAACTGGGTTGTCAGGCATGGTAAATTTAACTTAATGAAAAATGCATATTTAATTATACAATTGGAAAGATATTGTGGACACAAAACACATATTTGGTTCACGTGATATACCTTTCTCTTTGTGAATACAGAAGAAGGTCTTATTGTTTAATGATCAAAAGGTATGACACGTGAGTTTCCTTTCATCCTTTGTCTTCTGTGAATTTTACACAATTTTATTATTAGGGTTTTTTTTTAGCTTTTGCAGAAAGTAATTGGATTATCAGGAGAGAGAGAGAGGATATAAGTAGCATTTGTACTGTGTGATCACTGTCAGAAACTGAGATGCTTGTCTAGATCACAACAATATTTAGGGGCAGAAGAATGTCATTTGATCAATACTAGTAAGCTTTAATTATATCTCTGCAACCCCCCTGTTATTTGGTTCACTAATCTAGTTAAAAATGAATAGGAGAGAACATGCACACAGAAAGTTATGGAGGAATAACCAAGTTCTTCAATTGGATTTAACCCAAACAGTCATGAACTAGTTGTTAGTTGATGAGTCAGCACTTCAGTTGGTCTTGTGCAACGGAGGCCTTGTCTGCACTGGTCAGGATACTCCAGGGGTAGCCTGGCTCTGTAGTTGCCCAAATCTGCCCTGTTACCCCTGTTTCTACACCACAGCAGCTGTCTGCATGAATCCGTCTTGGGCTGCTGCTCTCTGTATGGCATAGCTTGCTCACTTTGGCTCAGAAAGAAGTGTCCAGTGATGGTGACATTCTGGGCACCTTGTTCTGACCTCAGAACAAGCAACCTACTGCAGCGGCAGATACGCCAGGTAACCCAGCAGCCACTGTGGCATGGGAATGGAGTGCTCTGGATCTTCCTGGAAGATCTGGATCAACAGGTAAGTTGACATATATTTATCTGGATTATTTTTAGTGAAATAACAATGCAATCCTATACATATCTATTCAACCCTCCTTCCCCAACCCTGGGTGATGTTCATTTACATGTAGTGAGTCTTGATTTGGTGTTTTTTAGGACTGGTAGCAAAACTGTTTACTTTCAGAGTTTCCTCTTTCCTGTTGAAGTTGTCCAGGTGCTTGTGGATATCAATGGCCTCCTCTGCATTCTGACCTGATAGCTGTTGGCATGGTTCAGAATTTCAGTGTTTTCAAATAGCATTTTATGCCCAGGTTGGTTTATAACATGTTGTGCTACTGCTGATTTTTCTCGCCCAGTCAACAGTGTCTCTTGTGTTCCTTGACTAATGTTTGAACGCTGTGTTTGGTGGTCCCTGTAGATTTGTCCACAGATGCATAGTATGTGGTAGATCCCTGTGGCTGTAAGAGGGTCCCTCTGTTTTTTTGCTGAGTGCAGCATTTGCTGAATTATCTTAATTAATTAATTTAATTAATTAATAATAATTAACAGATTTTATTTATACCCCGCCCAATCAACACGGAATCCGGGCGGCTTACAACAGTAGAAAATAAAATACATAGTACAATAAATACAAGTCAGCCCATTACAATTTCTAACCAATGTATATACATCAAATACAATAAACAATGTACAGTAACAATAAAATACAATACAGTAACAATATACATCCTTGATCCCTCAACATAAATGTACAAGTTACATTCAGAGCATAGTAAAATACAGAGTATACAAAATCCCAATACAAACATTATCTTAATCCGTCTGTAGATCACTTGAAGGTTGTGTTTCCTCTTTAGGTTGCCTGTTCTGTCTGTGATTCCTTTGGTGTATGATAAAAAAACACACCTTCCTTTTGGGTGGTTGTTTGTCTTCACTCTTGTGGAGTTTTTTCTGGGTCTGGCAGCTCTTCTGATGTTTGAGCTGGAGTAACCATTAGCCTTTAGAGCCCAGTTTAGGTGTTTCAATTCATCTTCCAGGAAATAGGGTTCACAGAACCTTTTTGCACAGTCTACCAGTGCTTTTTTGCTTCTATTTTGTTCCAGGTGATGGTTTGTGTTCTTGTGTAGATATCTGTTTCTGTGTGTAGATTTTCTGTATACCATGTGGCTCAGTTATTGGTTCAGTTTGTGGATAATCAGGACATTGAAGAATAGCAATGTTCCTTCCTTTTCTTTTTCCATTGTGAATTGGATGTCCAGGCGGATGTTATCCAGATCGTTCAAAAACACAAATCTTCTTCTCTATGGCTTCAAATGGTAAACGTGTCAACCACATGTTGGAATCATATTGTGGGCTTTTTTGGTGCTGTTTCCAGGACTTCCTTTTCAAAGTGTTATATGAAAAATATGCTATCATAGACCTTAGAGAGCTTTCCATGCCTACCACATCTCTCTGCTCATAGAATCCATTGTCCAACTGGAAGTAGCTTGTGGCAAGGCAATGTTCAAACAGGGCTGTGATTACTTCCAGAAAAATTTGTTGGATGGGTACCATAGGCCCGATACAGACAGGCATGCGACACTATTAGGGTTTGGGTGTGCACATCATTTACATGCTCCCGAACCCTAACATGTAATGGCGCTGGCACCATTACGTAATGCCATTTACATGGCGTACGTAATGGCACCGCTGCAACTGTGCAGCTTCCGGACGGAGCTACACAGTTGCAGTGGTGCAAAGGCACATAATAGCACATTTTTTCCATATTGTGCTGCAACTGTGTAACAAAAAAGGAGCGCGGTTTACCCACTCCTTTTTTGTGGCACAACTGCTGCTGTGGTGCAGTTGCTCCACAAAAAAGGTGGCACCAGACTACCCTTTTTTTTTCAAAAGGTGCATAAATACCTATTAGCAATATGTCTACGTTATTCGCTCTTACTTCTACTCCCACATATCTCCCCTCTTCATCAGACAAAACTTTTTTACTCCCCAATCTTTTGTTTACATAAACTGCAACTCCTTTTTTCCTTTTTTCTGAAGCAGATACATGTAATGTCCCAAGTATATTATTTTCTAGATATTTTGTTTCTTTTTTATTGATGTGCGTTTCTTGCAGACAAACAATATCAGGATTTTGTTTCTTAACATAATGGAACACTTGTCTCCTCTTTACACCTGAATTTAAACCTTTAACATTCCATGTAAGTAATTTCATAGTTTTTTTAATTTCTCAAGATTTCAAAAATGTATTTGTAATCAAGGATGCCTTAACCAATTTAATACCAATAACCAAAAGGCCAAAAAAATTCCCAATTTCTCACTATGTCTCTGTTGCCCTTTTTTGAGATAATTCTATTTCTTCTATACTACTTCTTCCCCCTTTCTGTCCCTCTATCTTTTCCAGGTTCTCTAGTGAGTCACTTCTACCGAGGTCTCTATCTCTTAATGCCTTATTCTTGATTCTTTTTTCTCTCTCCTCGTCTTCCTCTTCCCTTCTAAGTTTCTCATAAATTTCTTTTGCTTTCTCTGCTGTATTTATTCTATACCTCTTTTGTTTATAACTAAACGAGACTCCTTCTATTTTTTCCCACTTATAGTCAACCTTCAATCGCATCAACAGTCTTGTTAGGAATTTATATTCCTGTCTTTTTCTTAAGATTACTCCTGGGACATCCTTAAATATACTAATTTCTGTCCCTCCTATTGTGAGTTTTTGATTATAACTTCTTTCTATTATTATTTCTTTTATTTTAGTTCTTACCAGATATACTGCTATATCACGAGGAAGTTTTCTTTCTCTTGCTATGATAGAATTTACTCTAAAAATCCTATCTACTTCCATCTCCATTTTGTCCTCCTCTATCTCTAAAAATTCAGCTAACGCGGGTATTATTATTTCATATAAGTCTTCATCCGCATTCTCAGTAATACCTCTTAATTTTATACATTTTTCTCTACTTTTTAAATCCAATATATTAATTTTTTGGTCCTCTTGACATTGCCTTCCCATTACCACTTTTGATATCTTTTCCAAGTCTTGTGTTTTATTTCTCAAATCTTTCACTTCTTTTTTTACTTGTATTACTTCTCCTGTTATTTTCTCAATTTTTCCTCCTATTCTATCTATCTCTTTTCTCACCTCATCCTTTATTTCTTCTTTATTATCTCTCATCTCTTGTCTCATTTCTGTTTTGAATTTTTTAAACTCTTCTAGCAATTGTCCTATTTGTTCTCCTACTTCTATCTGTTTTCCTGTTTCCCATGATGGTTTTTCTGGTTGCATCATTATTTTTGTTTGTTTGTACTTTCTTGTGAATGGTCTATTGCTCATTCTATTCAGTCATTAACCCCCCCTATTTATTTCTGTTATTAATTTAAATCTAATAATTAATTATCTTCTCCTTTCCTCTCCTTTAATTGTTTCCACAACACCAAAAAAAAGCAATAATCTCAAAGAGTACAGACATTGAACTTAATATTCTTATATAACAATTCCTTCCATAATCGTCTAATTCTTTTCCCTATTGTTTCTGTTTTCAACTCAAGCCTTTGTTTTATCTGGTTAATCCTTAAACCAGTACCTTCCTTTGTAAAGGCCTGTAAGCCCTTAGACCCCTTAACCCCTATTGGCGTTACCTGAGCCCTCTGTGGGTACCCTTTTTTAGGACTTCCTACCCCGGAGTCCTTTTTACCACTTGCCGTTATTTTCTGCAAGTTAAGGTCCTTTACAAAGTACAACTTGAGTTTGTTCAGTCCTCACTTTACCAGATGCTCTGTTGTCCACACTGTCCTTTCTGCATCTGCCCCCGATTTCTGCTCCTCCTCCACTGCACGCTTCCCAGGGCTGGCTTTGAAGCCTTGCCCGCCGCTCTCCTGGCGTGGGGTCGAGGTGTATTGGTTGCGGGGGGTTGGCTGTGAAGGCCTCTCCCCCTCCTCTCAGTGCTGCTGCTACTACTCCTCCTCCCTGGAGGACTGCTTTTAAAGGCTGTCTCTGCTCTCTGGCCCCTCCTCTGCTGGCTTGGGAGTGCTGCTGGAAGTTTGGAGGACAGCTTTTGAAGGCTGCCTCTGCTCTCTGGCCCCTCCTCTGCTGGCTTGGGAGTGCTGCTGGAAGTTTGGAGGACAGCTTTTGAAGGCTGCCTCTGCTCTCTGGCCCCTCCTCTGCTGGCTTGGGAGTGCTGCTGGAAGTTTGGAGGACAGCTTTTGAAGGCTGCCTCTGCTCTCTGGCCCCTCCTCTGCTGGCTTGGGAGTGCTGCTGGAAGTTTGGAGGACAGCTTTTGAAGGCTGCCTCTGCTCTCTGGCCCCTCCTCTGCTGGCTTGGGAGTGCTGCTGGAAGTTTGGAGGACAGCTTTTGAAGGCTGCCTCTGCTCTCTGGCCCCTCCTCTGCTGGCTTGGGAGTGCTGCTGGAAGTTTGGAGGACAGCTTTTGAAGGCTGCCTCTGCTCTCTGGCCCCTCCTCTGCTGGCTTGGGAGTGCTGCTGGAAGTTTGGAGGACAGCTTTTGAAGGCTGCCTCTGCTCTCTGGCCCCTCCTCTGCTGGCTTGGGAGTCCAGACTACCCTTTTTAGGTGGTCTGTACAGCCTGATAGTGTCCATTATGGGCACTTTGGTGAACAGGGAGACCATATCAGAGCTGATTAGTATGTCTCTGGGTTTGTATTTGAGGGTGTTGATGTGAGCTGAGTCTTTGATGTACTGAGGAGTTTGCCCTATATTGGTTTGCAATTGTGTGGCCAGAAACTTGTCCATGTCATACATGGGGGATCCAATGATTCTCACTATGGGTCAGACTTGAACGGAATCATTATGGATCTTGGGAAGTCCATAAAGTCTTGGTGAGAGAGCCTCAGATTTGCATAGACATTGGTTTGTGGTTGAATGAATTGAGGAGTTTTTGATCAAGGTATTTGTTTTCCTGGTCATTTTTTTTGGTTGGGTCTTGTTTCAATTTTATGTATATTTCAGAAGCTAGGAGTCCCTTGATTTTTTGTTTGTATTTTTATGTTTCTATGATTACCCTGGCATTGCCTTTGTCTGCTGTGAGAGTGGTGATTTCTAGGTCCAAATTAAGATCCTTAATGACTTTCTTTCTTTTTGGGTTAAGTTGCTGGGTGGTGGTTTTACCTTACGCAAAATCTTTGCTGCATCTCCTCTTATCTCTTCTGGGAGATGGTGGAGAGCAGATTCAACCTGGGCAACGATGTCAGTGTTGGGATAAAGAGTCCCAGGGAAAATGTACAATGTGTAATTTAATAGCCAATCACCAGCCAGGAACATAAGCCAATCAGGTGCTGGCTGGGGGAATTTTAACATTCCGTTGGCAGTTGGTCTGGACAATTGGTCTTGACAGTTGGCTGGGGATTCCATGAGAGTCAGTGGACAGTGTGTGTTCTTCTGTTGATGGATGGTGGACTGTGTAGATGTTTGTAGATAGTTCTGTACATATTGTAACTTCTTTTAAGAATAAAAGCCTCATGTGAGAGACCTTTGTCTACAGTGTCTCTTCAGTTATTCTGGAAGAGGAGAAGTACTTCTCTAGCTCACAAGCTGCTGCCTACAGTAAAGTTGTGGAGGTGATCCTGATGCCAAACATAGCCATGGTACCTCATCACGGACTCCACTACAAGCACTAACATTCAGCAACTAGAATTCTGGTGGTGGTAACAGCAAAATTACCTCCTTTGGGCAGGGTGGGTGTTTCTTCTTCTTAAAGTTGCCACTCTGGCAGATTAATGATGATTTGTGATGTGTCCAGTATCTTGCTTGACTCTTTGGCACTATAGGCAGCTGCAGAACCATTTCACTTCACAGAATCCGTTGACTGGAACCTTCAGATCTGGAACCAGTACAGTATTATCCTCTGCTATCTTTAAAATCACTGTCTACTACCACTATTTATATTGCTAGTTCTTGTGAGTGTGTGTGTGAGCATGCCTTTGTGTGAGCATGATCCCCTTTTCCAAATTAAACTGCATATGGATCTTGCATGCTAGAGTTGTTTCTCAGAAAAAGTATACACAAACTTGATCCTTGCTTTGAGTTGTCAAAATCCTTTCAGCTTCTGTAATTGCGCTAATAAAATTCCCCTATTAAATATTGATTATGTGTGCCCTTTTGCGACTCTGGCTTTTTAGGTAACAGAAACTGAGGAGTAACAATATTTGTCCAGAATTGCTTAAAGCAAACTTTGCTTCGTGGGCCACAGTTTTAACTCAGCTTTCATTTGAATTGGTTGTGTGGCTATTTTTCCTGAGGGCTTTTATTATCCGAATCCATAAAATCTGAGAACTATCAGATTAGGCTAATTATAGACTGATCAACTTGCTAAGTGTTAAGAGTAATTGGTATGCTATTTCCCTATATTCAGAATTATTTGATTGGCTAGAACAGGCAAATACATTGGATGGTGAACAAGCTGGCTTTAAATGCAGATGTTCAACTGTAAATCAGGGCCTTATCCTTCAGCATTTAGGTGAAAAATATGTATCCCTATATGGGTGTACTTGTTACATGTCTTTCATTAGGGATAGGCTATGGAAAAAAACCTGAGTACTCTACAATTGATAAATGGTTGATAGTACTTGTCTATGGCCTATATGAAAATAAAAACTTCCCAACTTAATTACAGAGGAATATACATTTTATAGTCATTACCAGACCTTCTGATCTCAGGAAGTAGAAAATTTTCTATACTCAAGGCTCAGTTCATTATCACTTAACTGAATGTCCAACAAGTATTTATCTATTTAAGTTTTATTTAAAGTTTTATTTTTTAAATTTTCTTCCAAATATATTTTATTGGGTTCCAAAATGTTTAAAACAAATATACATGTAAGTCTTCTTTTTGTTAAACATTCACACAATTTTTCCCCCAAACAATATTAGACTTAAAAAAAATTTACAAAAAATTTAATCATATTACTTTCTTAAGTAATCCCTGTGGCTCATATTTCTTCCTTTTAAATCTAGCTTCTTATAAGTCATAGTACATTTTTCTCTTAGCAATCCACGCACAGCATAACACTTCATTATAAAACAATTGATATCTATTATAGTAATGTGGCCTGACTCTCCTCTTAATCAAAAAAGTATTATTGCAAAAGTCCCCTTAATTTTCTTCATATATTCTAGAAAGGGTTCCCAAATTCTCAAGAAATCTTCAAGTGGTTTCTTACTTATGATAATTTTCAACCTATCTCTCTCCATATAATCATATAGAGTATCTTGCCTAGCCATTCATCACATGACGGAATTTCAACACTCTTCCACTTTGAGGCATATAAGATTTTGGCAGCACAAAGCATATTAAAAAAAATCAATCTACCATATTGCCTTTCAATTTGTTCATCCTCTAACGTATTCAATAAATAAAGCTTAGGATCTTGGATTACCTTTATTTTTAAAATCTCTGAAATTTTCGAGTGAATTAAAGACCAAAATTCATGAGCTTTCGTACATCTCCACCAACAGTGGAAAAGAGTACCAACCTCTGTTTCAAATTTCCAACAGATGTTTCTAGTGTTCTTGTTTATTTTTGTTAACCTATAAGGTGTTAAATGCCAACAATATTTCATTTTTATCATATTTTCTTTCATTCTGCCCCCATTGATTTAGAGGGATATTTGCCCCAATGTCTTTTGACCAGTCTATCATACACTTTTTAATCACCTCCTGTTCCATGTCTTCTTTAAATAATACTTTGTAAAATCTTGATATTTCATGATTCCCTTCATAATTAATTATCTTTTCAAATTCCATCTCTCCTTTGCCAATCTCTTGTAGCTTTAAATCCTGGTTAAATATTTCCTTTAGTCTATAAAGAAACCAGTTACATCTATATCCATCTGAGCTAAGTTCCTGTTCTGTTTTAATTCTTCTTCGTCCATCCTTTTCTAATATAGTGATATTGTCATATGTTGGCCAAGATTCACATGATAATTTTTCATTCTGGAAAAGGGCCTCATTAATTGACATCTATAGAGGAACTTTAGTACACCATCTTTGTTTAACTTTTAACAATACCTTTATAAGTGATTTTGTAATGAAATGATTGTTACATTTTTGATTTACCTTAATTTTATTGTACAAAAGATAACCATGAAGGCCATATAACAATACAGCCAATTCCAAATTCAAAATCTTAGATTTTCTTAATCTAATCCCACCAACAAACCAGGTCAATGATGAGGCCTGATAATATAGTTTGAAGTTTGGCAATGCGACCTCTCCTCTATCTATTGTATCATATAACAATTTCATTTTTATCCTAGGTTTCTTCCCATCCCAAATAAAATTAGATAATTGACCCATATCAATTCTCCTCTATGCAGATGATGCAGTGCTCCTTCCTTATTGGAAATAGGTTTAAGGGAACTTGCCAATTGGCAATATCAAGTACATTTCTATACTGCATATCATTGAACTAGCACTCGGTAAGTGGTTTACAATGCGTAAGCCAATATAAACTAGGTACCACAAAAGAATGGAAGGGAGGCTGAGTGGACTTTTGAGCCCTCCTCTAGGGTTAAATTTACAATGTTGTGGCTGCAGTACCAGCATTTAACTCACTGCACCACTGTTACTTTCTGTAATAATTACTGTAATAATGAACTTTAACTTTAAATTACAATAAAACAAAGGTGACTTTTGTAACTAGAAACAAGACTATTTGTAAATGGCAAATACATGAGAGTCCCATTGAACAGGTCACAAGCTATATCTTAGAGCCGTTTTTCACTCTTCTGGCTCATGGAAAATAGAGATCAAAATAAAAGTAGAGAACTCCCAAAGGAGTATGCTAGTTCTGTTTACACTTTTTTTATCCTAAAGAGGGCAACATATTCTTTCCATCACTCAACTATTTATAGCCAAGTTTGTATCCCAGTTGTTCTACCATTCTGGCAAGTCATTCCACAGAGGGGTAGCTGAAGAAAAAGACTTCTGGCTTACAGTTACCAGCCTAGTCCTGGCTGACAGGATTAAACATCCACCAAAGGATCTGGGTGTACAGGGTGGATTACATGGGAGGAAGCGATCCTGTAGATAATGTGCACCCAAACCATGTAGGGTTTTAAAGAGAATAACTAACACTTTCTACCTTGCCCAGAAACTAATTGGCAACCAGTGGAGTGATTTTAATATTAGTCTGATATTATCATTTCTGGGTACCCCAGTAACCAATCTAGCTGCACTGTTTTGAACTAACTTGAAGTTTCCAAACTTGGTACACAAGTAGCCCAATGTCCAGAGCATTGCAAAAGTCCAGCCTTGAGGTGATCAGATCATGCACTTCCATCTTTAGCTCCTCCAGCTCCAGGTAGGGGTGAAGCTAGTGTATCAGCTGAAATTGATAGTAAGCACTCCTGGCCGTCACTGTCATCTGAGCTGTTGTTTGGAGCAATGGGTGCAGAAGCACCCCCAGACTGTGAATACAGTCTTCCGGGGGGAGTGTACATTATCCAGAACTGGTTGAAACTTTGTACACAAGTAGCCCAATGTCCTTATTTAACAGTAAGTCTGTCTTGTCTGGATTCACTTCAATCCCCCCTCCCCATCCAGCTCATTATCTCTTCCAGGCATTCATTCATAGGGACACACTATCCTTAGTTGAAGCTGTATTTGAAGGCATAGAGAAATATATTTGGGTGTCACCAGCATTATGATAGCACTGCATCCCATGCCTCTCATTGATTTCTTCCAATGATTTCATGTAGATGTTGATTAGCATTGAGGATAGGCTGGCACCTTGTGGTATGTCATATAACTATTTATTTATTTATTTATTTATTTGAATATCAGCTATCCTCAAGCACTACCATCTGGAACCTGCTCAAGAGATAGGACCAGAACCATTGAAGCACAATGCCTCTGATTCTTAAATCCCCCAGAAGTATACCATGGTCAATGATATCAAATGCCACTGAGAGGCCCAAATGCACTAGAAGGGGAACACTCCCCCTGTCAATGCTCAGGCAACCATGGCATCTCAACTCTATATCCTTCTCTGAAGCCAGCTTGAAATCGGTCTAGATAATTTGTATCATCCAAGACTGCCTGGAGTTAGAAGGCAATTGTCCTCTCAATCGCCTTGCCTAGAAAAGGGAGGTTTGGTATTGAAAGTTCATTGGGTCCAGGGAGGGCTTTTTAAGAAGTGATCATACTACCATTTCTTTTAAACAGGATGAAAAATTTCCCTCCCAGAGGGATGCATTAAACATTCTTTGTATTTGAAGCCTAATTACATCTCCTCCCTGGATGACCAGCCAAAAAAGAGAGAGATTGAGAGGACAAGTTGTCTCCCTTACTTGCCTCAGAAGCTTGTCCACATTGATGGTACTCACCAATTGGAATTGATCCAATGTAATCCTACTTACAGAGTTGCTGGACACCCCATTGTTAATTTCTGCTACAATGATGGCATCTAAGTTGGGTTTTATCTGTGAAGTGTTCATTAAAAGCATCACAGCAAACTGGTGGCACAGTGGTTAAATGCCTGTACTGCAGCCACTCACTCAAAACCATAAGGTGGCGAGTTCAAGACCAGCAAAGGGCTGAAGCTTGACTCAGGCTTGCATCCTTCCGAGGTCGCTAAAATGAGTACCCAGATTGTTGGGGGGCAAATAGCTTACAATTGTAAACCGCTTAGACACTCCTTAAGGGTATGAAGCGGTATATAAATGAAGCTGTTTGTTGTTTGTTTGTTTTGCTGAAGGTTCTAGAATTTGATTCAGCAGGAGGGTACCTGAGTTAAACCTCTCACTACTCTGGACAGTTTGGCTGGATGTGAATTCGCAGATGCAAATATAGTGGCACTCCCATTTCTTTGAGAGCATTTCATAGCTTTTCATAATCAATGGCTTTTCTGCACTCAGTATAGCACATGTAGATTTTCTTTTGGGATTCCCTGGTGCACTTCCTTATCCATTGTATATTTGCAATGTGATTTCTAGTGCTTCTTCCTTTTCTCAATCTAGACTGCACCTCTGGGATTTCTCTCTCCATATATGGTAGGAGTCTCTCCTGAAGAATTTTGAGTATGAATTATTAGCATGAAAAGTTAGTGCAATGGACCTGACCTGTAGTTACTGAAACCTTTTGTGTCTCCTTTTTTTGTGGATATGAATATATATTTATTGCTTATTATCTGTGAGGCACTTGTTTGTTTTCCATACTTGTTAGCATATTTTAGTTAGAACTGTACTTGATTCTATCTCTGTGATATGCATGTCTTCTTATGCTTAATTCTTCCCAATTGCTTTGAGTGTGGCTTTCGCTTATCTTTCCAGAATTTTGGGCTCCTGTTAGTAAGATTCTTCTTTCTTTTTGTGTTATTCATTATTTCACATTTTTATATAGCTCTTCTGTGTATTGTCTCCATACTTGTTTGTTTGTTTATTCATTTTATTTAATCATATTTGTGTATTATGTTCTTCTGATTGTAGAGCATTTCCACCTTTGGTTTAAATTTCTCATTGAATTACTCTATTTTGTGGAAGAGGTCTCTTAGTCTTCCTTTTTTGTTGTAGACGTCTATGTCTCTACATTGATAGTTGTAGTAATTCTCTTTATCCATGTCCACTAATCATTGCACCATAGCATTCATGGTTCTGATTGTGTTCCTGTCTCCTTTTCTTTAGCTTCTTGTCTTTCTGTAACTGCTTGAAGTGTTTCGTCTGTCATCCATTGTTTCTTCTCCTTCTTTTTTGGCCACAGATATTGTCTTTCTGCATTCTTCTTTGTCTCTGACTTCTGCCCATACTTCTTCAGGTTCCCAGTCAACTAGATTTGATACTACCAATCTGTTTCTCATATTTTCTTTAAATTTTGTTGGAATGTACTTCATATCATATTTTGGCATAGGAATTGACTTTATAAGAGACCCAATTAAATTCATAGGATTTAGAGTGCTATTGGCTAACCACTGATTGTAGTGGGTTTGCTACCAGTTTGTCTATCCATCTTTTTCATAACAACCATTAAGAGGGAACTCTCACCATTTTTGAAAAAGGTGTCCAAAGTGAGGTAGTCTGCTGTGCCACCTTATTTGCTGCTTGGACAAGCAACATCCACTATTGAATGATCTAGTGGTAAGATAATTCAATAGTAGCAAATGCACATTATATGTATCCCATCTTGTACTACCAGTACTGTCCTCAGTTAAAGATTCACTACATCTAGATGAACATAACTGTTTTCACCAATCCTTTCACCATTCCTTATGTGCTTCAATAGAGATTAGGGCTGTATAATCAGTACTTCCCATGCAACCATTTCTCGAGATTTAAGGATTCAAAATTAAATGATAATTTTAGCACTTTTTCTTGTTTTTTACAGCTGGAATTCATTAAGGCAGCTCCAAATGTGTAACCATGACTGGTTCCTATTCACAAACCCAGCATATTCACTGCTTTATAGAACATGTAGGGACTGTGAAAGTTTTTTGCTTACAAGTTGAATAAGTGGGATGATAAAATGTAGCTTTGCCTGACCCCCTTGTACTCCATGGCCGAGTAGGGATTTAAACCTGAGTATCCTCAGTCTTAATCCAACATGTGCAGAAACACAGCATTAAGGATCTACTGATCTTACATTTTGGATACTCTGAGGTAGCATTTATTGTGGGTTTCAGATGGCATATTTCCTTCTCATGCATTATTACTATAATTATGTCAGGTTTTTGTTTGTTTGTTTGTTTTTCTTACAGCACAAATCACAAGATGCAAATGTGCATGCATGCACAGGTGCACACAGACACACTTGATATGATGCATGGTCATATAATTTTTCCTTTTTGTGGATATCTTGGTGTCCATCAGTATCCTGCAAAAATATATATACCATGAGGTTTTGGGGAAAGCTGCAGCAATTGTACTTACCCCAATTTTCAACAATGAATTTAAGAAAATTAATCTCTAATTATTATCAATCTGAAGGATAGTTGAACAAAGCTTGTGTTAGAGAAAACCTGCAACACAATAATGGAAATTCAGAAGAGAAGAAATCCACTCGTCTCTAGAGATGAGGTCAAGTCTGAAATGCATTACAGATACATCAAGCTCTCATGTCTCAAATTTCATAGACTGATGAATGCGCTGGAGTCAGGAGAAACCACTGGAACAATAGCTGAAGTCTGACACTGGATACTTGAATAGTTATCTATCTCCTATTTTCCAAATTTAATCTTAGTGCCATTTGTAGGAAAAGCTTTATGTTCTTGATAAAGCCATTTAGTTTGTGTAGAGATTCCAGTGACATGCAGAGAGATCTGTGAACAGTTTTCAAGGGGCTTTGCTACTCTGTACCTAAATAGGTTTTGTAAAAAATGCAAAAAACACTGTCTATGATATCTGAATTTACATCCTTTAAAAGTAAAAACAAACAAACAAAACCCCTACACAATTATAGGACACACAGCATTTGGGAAATTTTCCCAGCAATACCATTTCTACACTACATCTCAGTCTCTTTTTCAAGAGTATTAGTGGCCATGCATGAGATATAATACCAATTAACTGTCATGGCACCATCTTACAGAATCCTGGGGTTTATAATTTTGTGAGGTGGTAGCATTTTTTTGGCAGAGAAGGCTAAATAACTTGTAAAACTACAAATCCAGGATTTCATAGGCTAGAGCTACAGCACTTAAAGTGGTGCCAAATTGCATTATTTCTACAATGTAGATGCAACCATAGTTAGTAGAGGGGTTTACCAATGTGTGTTACCAGCCATGATAGCTAAACAGACCTCTCATGCTCAGTGGTTGGATACAATCAGAGGATGGGGAACCATGGCCCCACATTTGTCCTCACCTCAAAAGTATCTGGTCTCTGTAAGTAATAGGGCACTAAACTAGCTGGCCAGTTAGTCTAATCCAGGACTGAGGCACCTGTGGTTCCCCCAAATTTTGCTGGACTCTATTCACAGCAACCCAACAAACATGAGAGAGAGAGAGAGAGAGAGAGAGAGAGAGAGAGTTCTGTACTCCTTTATCCCATGGAAAACTCAAAGTAGTTTACAATGAAGAGCAAAACATAATACAGCTAAAAACAATCTTCCAAATAAAGGACCAATAAAAGCATAACAAATGAGAGGGGAAAGTGGAAAAGTACATCATCCCCTCCTCTTCTTTCAAAATACCATTGTGCACCAACTATTTTATATCAAAAAGAGAGATAACTCTAAGCTATAGTATTCATCCTTCACAAGCATGTACTTTCCAACTCGTCTTCTAGCCATGAAAACTTCTAACATAAATGAGAATATCTTTAACTGCCAGTGGAAGAAGAGATGGAGGAGAAGCCTATCTTCCTGTGTGAGGGACTGCCACAGTATGGAAGCAGCCACTTAGAATGGCTTTGTTTCTGTTCTCATCAAACTTGTATATGAATGTGTTGGGCATGGAAGAAAGCCTTCCACCAAAGATCTCAAAAGTTAGGCAGGCTTTATAGAAAGACTTGTTCTTTTAGCCTGTCAAGATTGTAACCAAAAGAAGAGGTTTGGGGGAGTGGAAGTTCCCACCAACTGTCAGTGTTATGTCAAATGTAAGGGGAGCTTAGCTTTGCAATAGTCTTAGGTGATCTTTACACTGTTCACACCTGTCTATATCAGTACTAACTGAGTAGGACTCCAGGTCTTCGGTTAACTAAGAAGTTTTTATTTAGAAAAATGCAGAGTGCAATCATACACACAAGATAGCAGTTCAAACAGACACAGCATACAGAGCTAACCGAAATAGAAATATTGAATATGATAGCCGAGTTTATAGCAACTTCATAGAATCATAGAATCATAGAATCATAGAGTTGGAAGAGACCACAAGGGCCATCCAGTCCAACCCCCTGCCATGCAGGAACTCCAAGTCAAAGCATCCCTGACAGATGGCCATCCAGCCTCTGCTTAAAGACCCCTAAGGAAGGAGACTCCACTACACTCCGAGGGAGTGTGTTCCACTGTCGAACAGCCCTTACTGTCAGGAAGTTCCTCCTAATGTTGAGGTGGAATCTCTTCTCCTGCAGTTTGCATCCATTGTTCCGCGTTCTAGTCTCTGCAGCAGCAGAAAACAAGCTTGCTCCCTCCTCAATATGACATCCCTTCAAATATTTAAACAGGGCTATCATATCACCTCTTAACCTTCTCTTCTCCAGGCTAAACATCCACATCCATTGGGGTTACCTGACAATTACCTGTCCTATGAGAAGACCATGGAAAGCTGGAGTGGCTCAGATTGGGAGATCTGAGGGTGACACAAAGCATACACAGAATGTGGAGGTGTATGCTGGCTGTTTCTGCAGAGGTTAGGTTTTAGAACTATATATATATTAAAACTAGTCTCAAGCAACAGGATATCTGGTCAGGTAACAAAGGCTGGATGTCTTTTCCCTGGAATTGGCAAATAGTTTCTGGAATGGATAATGGCTTTAATTTTAGTATGACAAAAACTGATTGGATCAGGATATTACTGAGACAGATGGAGGGGGATGTTTGGCTGGTTGGTGACACAGCAAGGGATAGGCAGAGAGACTGACTTACTGCTTTGGGTGCAAGAAGATCCTTTGTCTCAAGTTCCAAGAGAAAATGCAGATTACTTGGGGGAAGGAAGAAGCACATAATTCACACACTTAGATCTGATGATCTTGTTTGCCTGGATGTCCAAGTGCCTCAAGATAGCTTCCTTTTTCCTTGGAACCTGACCTAGTGTTCCTGAAACGTCATCAATCTCTCAAAAACATGCTATTTCCAAGTATGAGATATGAAAATATCAGGACCCCAAAATACAACACATGGTATGCAGGGATGGTTTATCCAAATGATATAGATCATTTTAGCTTGTGATCAGCACTTTGAACTGTGCCCAGTAAAGGCAAAATGTCATCCCAAAGGTAACAAGAGAAAAGTTCATCTGCAGGGTTGAACACCACCTACCCCTAGAGCCCAACAGAACTCTTAGAATCATAGAATCATAGAAATTTAGAGTTGGAAGAGACCACAAGGGCCATCCAGTCCAACCCCCTGCCGTGCAGGAACTCCCAATCAAAGCATACCCGACAGATGGCCATCCAGCCTCTGCTTAAAAACCTCCAAGGAAGGAGACTCCACCACCCTCCGAGGGAGTGTGTTCCACTGTCGAACAGCTCTTACTGTCAGGAAGTTCCTCCTAATGTTGAGGTGGAATCTTTTTTCCTGCAGTTTGCATCCATTGTTCCGAGTTCTGTTCTCTGGAGCAGCAGAAAACAAGCTTGCTCCCTCCTCAATGTGACATCCCTTCAAGTATTTAAACAGGGCGATCATATCACCTCTTAACCTTCTCTTCTCCAGGCTAAACATTCCCAGCTCCCTAAGGCGTTCTTCATAGGGCAAGGTCTCCAGACCCTTCACCATTTTAGTCGCCCTCCTTTGGACCCGCTCCAGTTTCTCCACATCCTTTTTGAATTGTGGTGCCCAGAACTGGACACAGTATTCCAGGTGGGGCCTGACCAATGCAGAATAGAGTGGCACTATTACTTCCCTTGATCTAGACACTATACTTCTATTGATGCAACCTAAAATTGCATTGGCCTTTTTAGCTGCTGCATCACACTGTTGACTCATGTTCAACTTGTGGTCTACTTGGACTCCTAGATCCCTTTCACATGTTGTCTCATTCAGCCAGGTGTCCCCCATCCTATATTTGTGCATTTCATTTTTCCGCCCTACGTGTAGGACCTTACATTTCTCTGTGTTAAATTTCATTTTGTTAGCTTTGGCCCAGCTTTCTAGTCTATTCAGGTCATTTTGAATTTTGATCCTGTCCTTTGGGGTATTAGCTACTCCTCCCAATTTGGTGTCATCTGCAAATTTGATAACTAGGCTCTCAATACTGTCATCCAAGTCATTAATAAAGATGTTGAATAGCACTGGGCCCAGGACAGAACCCTGTGGCACCCCACTTGTCACTTCTTTCCAGGATGAAAAGGAACCATTGTTGAGCACCCTTTGGGTTCGGTCAGTCAACCAGTTACAAATCCATGTAACGGTTACCTTGTCTAGTCCACATTTTACAAGCTTGTTTGCAAGGATATCATGGGGAACCTTGTCAAAGGCCTTACTGAAGTCAAGATATACTATATCCACAGCATTCCCTTCATCTACCAAGCTGGTAATTTTATCAAAAAAAGAGATCAGATTTGTCTGGCATGACTTGTTTCTCTGAAACCCATGTTGGCTTTTTGTGATTATGGAATTATCTTCCAGATATTCACAGACTCTCTGCTTAATGATCTGCTCTAGAATCTTTCCTGGTATTGATGTCAGACTAACGGGACGATAATTGTTGGGATCCTCTTTTTTCCCCTTTTTGAAGATTGGGACAACATTTGCCCTCCTCCAGTCTGCAGGGACTTCTCCTGTTCTCCAGGAGTTCTCAAAGATGATTGCCAGTGGTTCCGATATTACATTTGCCAGTTCTTTTAATACCCTAGGATGTAGTTCATCTGGTCCTGGAGACTTATATTCATTTAGATTAACCAGGTATTCCTGTACTGTTTCTTTACTTATTCTGTGCTGAAATTCCCCTATTCTGTCCTCTGCTCCATCATCCTTAGGTTGGGCACCCTTTGCCTTTCCTGAGAAGACTGAAGCAAAGAAGGTGTTGAGCAATTCTGCCTTTTCTCTGTCTCCTGTGAGCATTTTGCCATCTTCTCCACGCAGTGGCCCAACTGTTTCCTTCTTCTTCCTTTTGCTGCGGACATACCCAAAAAAGCCCTTTTTATTGTTCTTAACGTCTCTAGCAAGCCTGAGTTCATTTTGCGCTTTAGCTTTTCTGACTTTATCCCTACATGCGCTGGCTATTTGTTTGAATTCCTCTTTGGTGATTTCCCCATTTTTCCATTTTTTATACATGTTCCGTTTAAAACTTAGCTCAGTTGTAAGTTCCTTAGTCATCCATACTGGTTTCTTGAGACATCTCCCATTTTTCTTCCTCATTGGAACTGTCTGAAATTGTCCCTTTAGTATCTCCCTTTTGAGGAACTCCCATCCATCTTGAACTCCCTTCTCTTTTAGTATTCTTGACAATGGGATCACCCCCAGTATTTCTCTAAGTTTATTGAAATCAGCTTTCCTAAAGTCTAGAATGCGTGTCTGACTATGCTTAGCTTCACCTTTCCACTGTATAACAAACTCCAGGAGGACATGGTCACTCCCACCTAAGGATCCCACCACTTGCACCCCATCAACTAGGTCTTCCCTGTTGGTTAAGATCAGATCCAAAATAGCTGATCCCCTTGTTGCCTCTTCCACCTTTTGGACAATGAAATTGTCTTCAAGGCAAGTGAGGAATTTTCTAGATCTTGAGGATGGCGCTGAGTTTGACTTGCAGCAAATATCCGGGTAGTTGAAGTCCCCCATCACTACTACATCTCTCCTTCTTGATTGTGTGGTCATCTGTTCTAGAAAGGCATCATCCATTTCCTCTGTCTGACTTGGGGGTCTGTAGTAGACTCCCACAGTAACATCCCTGTTGTTTCCCTCTCCTTTAATTTTCATCCAGATGCTCTCCACCTGGCTTCCAGTATTGATGTCCTGGATCTCTTCACTGGTGTAAATATCCTTGACATATAATGCTATTCCTCCTCCTTTCTTGTTTGTCCTGTTTCTCTTAAAAAGGTTATACCCCTCTATTTCTATATTCCAATCGTGAGACTCATCCCACCAGGTTTCAGTGATGCCTATTATATCATATTTCCCTTGTTGTGCTAGGAGTGCAAGTTCATCTTGCTTATTTCCCATGCTCTGTGCATTAGTGTAGAGACATCTAAGACCATGTGTCCCCTTTACTTGATGCCTGTGTATGTTTTTTTGGCTCCTTTTGTTGAGTCCTTGCACTGTTTGTCTTCTTCCCTCTATGTCAGTTTGACTATTTTTTCTAGCCGTTTTGCCTTCCAGACTGCTGTCTCCCTTCCCCAGATCACTTAGTTTAAAGCCCTCCTGATCAGATTCTTCAGACTGTTGGCAAAAACGTTTCTTCCAACTGGTGTGAGATGTAGCCCATCCCTTGCTAGAAGTCCCTCCTCATGGAACCGCAGCCCATGATCCAAGAATCCAAATTGTTCTCGGCGACACCATCTGCGGAGCCAGTTGTTGATATCTGCTATTTTCCTCTCTCTTCCTGGACCATGCCCTTCTACTGGTAGAAGAGACGAGATGACAATCTGTGCGTCCATTTCCTTCAGCTTCTTCCCCAGAGCCTTGTAATCCCTTCTGATATTCTGAAGGCTGTGTCTTGCTGTGTCATTCGTTCCCACATGGACCAAAAGGAAGGGGTATTTGTCAGTAGATTTGACCAGTCTTGTCAGCCTCTCCGTAACATCATGGATCTTTGCCCCAGGGAGACAACACACCTCACGAGACATCTTGTCGGGCCCACAAATCACTGCTTCTGTACCCCTCAGCAAGGAGTCCCCCACCACAACCACGCGCCTCCTCCGAGGCTTAGCAGCAACTCTTCCCTGCGATGGAACTCCCAGGCTCTTCTGCTGTGTCCCTGAAGTCTGTCCGTGCTGCTCTTCCTGATCCTCCTTGATAAGTGAAAGGGCTTCGAAACGATTCTGTAGCTGCAAGCTCCTACAGCTATCCCTGATTTCTCTGCTTCTCTGTGTGACGTTCCTCCAGCTGTTTGCCTCCTGTGTAGATGAAGTGACCTTCTCACCCCAGCGACTTTCTCTGTGTGGTCCCCTTCCAAGATCGTTCCTTCCGTTGTGTCGAGGAAAACCTCTTGCTCCCTGACATGCTGAAGTGTCGCTACCCTGGATTCCAGCTGCTGTACTTTCTCCTCCAAGAGGGCTACCAACTTGCACTTGGGGCATGTGAAGTTCGCCACATCTGTAGGCAAGAAGACAAACATCCCACAAGTGTTGCAAGTGACTGCAGCCGCTCCCTCGGTGCCCATACCGAGAACTATTAAGGATTCACTAAAAGAAGACTGTGGGCTTCCTCCTTGAAGAATATTCCCCGGTAAACACTAATGTCAAAGCCCCTGATGTCCTGTCCTATTTCACCAATCTCTATCAGTGATTTCAACCTACTGGGAATGTTACTTTATACAGATGCCCTGGTTTCTAACTTGTATTCACTTCCTCTGAGGTGGAGGGGAACCCCTCAAAAGCACTTCTTTGTATTGTATTTTAGCTCTTGCTGAGAAGTGATCAGTAACCACCAGCTACCTTGGAAAGTGTGTATGCTCTTCACTGTTCTCCTGATAGAGTTTGTCTGGAGATAACTCTACGCTATAGTATACATTCTTCACAAGCAAGTACTTTCCAACTCCTCTTCCAACCCATAGAAGCTTCTAACAATAGCATTAAGGATGGGTGGGATTTTTTTTTAATTAATACAAATTTTCCAAAATTTGGAATTTTCTTATATTCAGAATAGAAAGACGCTGAGCTTATAAAAAAATATAATGAATGTGAGAGAAAAAGCTGATAGATTTGTCAAACACAGTCTGTGGCTTGGAGTTCTTAACTCTCAGAATCTGGGTTGGAATATTTATGTATTCATCATACTAGTGGTGAACTGGTTTTGCATCTCTGTTTTCGTAATTAGTACCATTATGGCATTAGAGAGAGCTAGCCCTCTTCATGATGGGAATAACAATACATGTTGAATTTGGCCAGTACAGATCTGTGATAATTTTGATTGATTGATTTTTTTTTTTAAAAAAAATATTATCATGATTTACAAACGTCTTCATATTATAGAGAAAAAAAGTTAAAGTTTTTAAAAAATCTGAAAGTGGGAGAAAGGGAAAATGACAGCGGTTCTCATCCGTAATTAGCATATCAATTATTCTACATGGGTTACCACCTTCTAAATGTTTTTGGTATGAATATTTCCTCCTCTGTGACTGGCTATTCATGTGGGTTTGCTATCATTAGTCCAATTTATATATAAAAGGAAAAAGTTCCAGTCCCACTAACTACTAACCAATCAAACTATGAAGTGTATTAGCAAACTTTGTACCAACCACCTCTGTGGAAAATTATATGGAGCAAGGAAACATGAGAAGATGAACAGGAAGGTGCTTCCGCCAACTATATTTACCTTAAATCAATTTTTGACATCATTTCAAAGGTTCATATGTGAGAAATGTTTGAGACTAGCAGTACTGATAGATAATTTCTAACACTAATCTGCAGCCACTAGATATGACGATAACATGTGGTGGTCATTTGTTGGCTTCCGTTCCAACTTTTAATGGAGTTGAATGTGGGATGGAGGTATTTTAGCTGTCACTCTGTTTAAACTTTTATATTAATTCATTTTAGACAATATCTGTTCCTATCTCCCCAAATGACAAATACATCTCTCTCATACCTCTAGTGTTCTGACAATACTCTTGGCCCATTTTAGATTGGCAAAAAGAGGTGTGATGAAGGCTGCATGAAAGCCCAGCCTTTAGATGAGAAAAGGGGAAAGTATGCCATGAAAATGCTATTTTGGCACTTTAAGGGACAAGAAGCGCCTTTAAAAAGATGCTGGTTTTCCCTACTCTTTTTTTAAAAAGAGCGCTATAGCGCAAGTGCATCTAAAGGCTAAGGTGTAGTTGCGCAGTTAAATGGGGCTCTGTCTCTTTAAATCGCCCATTTAAAGGCAGCGCTCCAGGTGCAGAGCATAATGGATCGTGGGTTGGGAGCATGCGTGGTGTGGCGTTCACTTCTAATTAAAACGCTCAATGCCCTGCAGGTGTAAAAGCTGGGGTTTAACCGCGCAGTTTTTTAAAGCTCCCAAACCCTAGCTCCAGCCCTAATCCGAACCCTAGACATGCGCAAACAAACAAAAAAAACCCAAACAGCTTCATTTATATACCGCTTCATACCCTTAAGGAGTGTCTAAGCGGTTTACAATTGTAAGCTATTTGCCCCCCAACAATCTGGGTACTCATTTTAGCGACCTCGGAAGGATGCAAGCCTGAGTCGAGCTTCAGCCCTTTGCTGGTCTTGAACTCGCCACCTTCTGGTTTTGAGTGAGTGGCTGCAGTACAGGCATTTAACCACTGCGCCACCAGGGCTGCGCAGTAGGGACTCTGGGATGCCGTTACTGTTATTCTACTGTGGATAACATGTCAATTCCTTCACAAAATAAGGGGGTTCATTCATGATGCACCAGTGCAACATCACAGTTTAAAAAGGCAGAGAAACTGCAGTGATAAACCGCTGAACTTTTAATTTTTTTTCCTTGTCGGCTGCGAATTGTGCAATTGTGCAGTTCCCAGCAGGCAATGATAATGTCGCTGTATTGTGTACCTGTGCAATTGTGCAATTGCGCAATTCGCAGTCAGCAAGGAAAATTTTTTTTAAAGCGCGGCTAAAAGCCGCGTTCATTGCCGCCCATGTAGCTGCTCTGCCTGTGTTTGTAGTGTTCTGACAGCTTCCCATGTAGCTGCTGAGCCACAGAAAAGACCTCAGATAAGTCATTCCCAAACCCCTCAGTCTAGCAGCCCTGTACCTTTTAAATGCACACCTGGGGCTTGCAGTCTAGCTGCTAAGCATTAAGGAAAAGGCAACTTCATGTCACACTTTCCTGCCAATCTAAAAAGCCCCCCTGTCTCTGATGTGTATTGGTCCTTTTAATAACTTTGGTCTTTTACTTTAAACAAATATGAACTGCTGGCTATTAACTGTGCAAAGTTTAAAGTCTAAGGTTTTTTTTACTAGGAAGAGGGTTAAATGCAGATGACAAATCAATGAGCATCCCATTGAACAGCCTATAGATACCCAGGGTAATACTCCAATTCAAATAGTTCAAGTCCACAAATTGAAAATGCCACAGAAAATGCTTAGAGGAGTACAAAGGGGCAGCTTCACTTTTTTCCCCTCCCAAGGGGGTCATTGCAACCATTCATTAATGCAGGTATTTACAATGAATATTATAGCCCAAATATTGTGTGGTTCTCAGCTTTGTACCTCTGATAACTATGCCCCCTTTGAAGTAATAAAAACTAAAATTCTGATAGCTGTTTCTAGAGTTCAGAGTTGTATGTCTAATGTAATCTCATGTCTAGAGGCAAGACAAATTTCTGAAGAGTAGTATGCATAGATTTATATGACGAAGTTTATTTTTTCGTCCTGTAGGTTTGGCCCCATTGACTCTAAATGATGTCTTTCAGGGAAAAATGGGGGGGGGGGGATGAATTGCACAGTTATAGGACTTTGATCTCACTTGAACTGTCATGGGTTTTGTAATTTGGAGAGAGACTAGAGGAACTCTCTGGCAGAGAATTCTAAATACCTCTTCCTAAACTGCAAACCTCAGACTTCCATTGGATATAACCATGACAGTTCAAATGGAATCAGAATGCTATAATTGTTTAGTTTGAAAGGGCCCAAGGACACAGAATGAGAATGGATAGAATCTCATATTTATGCCAACAATAAATAATAAAGGTATAGTTAATGTCCAGTAGTGAATTTGGGATATAGAGTTGAAAAATCCCTTAAGTTTTGCCATACTATACCCTGATTCCAGGGATAACAGAGGGGTGTTATTGCCCACAGATTACTTGGCAAAGTTGACCATTCCTAAATCCAGAAACATGTTTACATTAATCACATGGCAGGTGAAGAAAGATATAGCATAGCCAGATCTCTGTTTCTTTCACTCATTCGTTACCTTCTTTTTTCAGCCCTCTGAGCCATACAACTCAAGAAGAATTGCTGCCAACTAACTGCCAAGTGCTGATAATTTTACATTTCTCACTGGGAAAACCTGAACTTGAATCAACACTTTTTAAACTAACACTGAAGAGAAAAGGGGAGGAGTATGATAAAGATAGCCTGCCTTGGCAGTCAAAGGAGTTACATTCTTAGGGCTGGAAAATGAAGCAACCTTTTTAAATTCTATAATCTTTGCTGTGGAAACAACAAATCAACTACCTTACTACAGAGAGGCACTTGTTAAAATTCTCCCTTCTGTTTCTATTTTCATAGTTGCACTTTCTGCAAATTCAAATATTTACTCTTGTCATAAGAGGAGAATTATAAAGTTGCAGAGGAGAAGGAGGAGGAGGAATAATAAAAAGAAAAAACTGAGTTTTGACTCAAACCTTGACATGAACTTGGGATGGTGTTTCTTAGGGATATGTAATGACTGCATAATTCTTCTCATACCTGAAGAAAGGCAGGAAATATATTTACTCTTCTCCCATATGAGAAGTATGAGATCATTGAAATGTCTCAACCCTCACAAGGGGCAGAGCTGATGAATTCCAATTAGGGGTGGGAACTATCATTTGAAAGTTGCTGCTTTGTTGTTTTATTGCTTTATTTCTTCAGTGCAGTTAATCACATTGGAAAGATCTAACAAACAACATAGGAAATTACATGTTTGTTTTTTGTTTGTTTTTGCAAATGACTGGAATCAAATTTGTCAAACCTAAAGCTTGAAATATCACACACGGCAGGATGAAGGTAACTTGGTATAGCTTATGAAGATAAAGTGAAGAAACACTGAGACCATCAAGGCAAAGATCACTGAGGCCATTCAATCTATATGCAGAGAATATCGTACATAAAGCGGGCTTGGATTCAGAAGCAGGAGGAGTAAAGATTGGAAGAAGGAACATTGGCAATTGAGGTGAGAACGGGGCTCTTGGAGATGCTACATCAACTGCCATGAGTCAAGGGCAGTTAACAACAACAACAACAACAACAACAACCAATGAAGAATGCAAGCAGTGACCAGTTTGGACTACAGATCCTATAACTTGGCAGTGGATTATTGGATCTGTAGCCCCAAACTTTTCCAGGTTCTAATTCTTTCTCTTTCTCTCTTTCTCTTTCTCTTTCTTCCATTCCCCACTCTCTTCAGTGCCTACTATGACGCATTAGTGGGGGATGCAAATGTGAGGCACATTCGTGCCCTTTTTAATATTCTGCTTTTCCTTTTTTTAAAAAAAAGCCAAATGGCACTCATTTTGAGCATGTATTGGACCACTGTGTTACTTTATTGTAACATATGGCCCTTCAGCTTTTGTAGGACTACAATTCCAACACCCCTAGGTGGTGTCGCCAATACTGAGGAATGCTAGGAGCTGCAGTTCAACAACATCTGTATGTTGAAAGCTACACAGGATCAGTCAGACATGGTTATTACTTGGATAGGAGACTACCAGGGAATGCCAGGTGCTGTAGGCTAGCTTTCAACTTTGAGGATTCCTTGCCAAAGAAAATCCTATGAAATTCATGGGCTTGCCATATGTTGATGGGTGATTTGATGGCATACACCCATGTTTTGCACAACATCTACTTTTGCATCAGGAGGCAAAATTACCCATAACAAGCCCAGCTTTCTCTGATTCTGATAAGAGAATTGTCCACCACAAAATGACCTTTCTAAGAGGCAAATCCTCTGCAAAATAAGATGTTGGTTAATTCCTGAAGAAATGGGTTCCTGTGCTGGGATAACTTCATTCTTCCTCAGAACGATGCTTCTTTTCACGAGACTCTCATTTTCCATAAGAAAAGAGATCTGTCACCTTAGGATGCTTCTACTGCTTAACTCACACAATGCTTAACTTGCTTGCCTGTGTGACTGTTTATGTGGGTGCTTTGTCACTGTATATAAGATGCGGAGATGTGGAGATGTCTCCTATATTGGGTCTACTGGATCTGGGCTCCCTTACATGCTTATCTTACTTTTATACTTCTTCCAACTTTTGCAGCAGCCAATTTCATAAATAAGACTTCACTTAAAAAAAAAAAATTGTGTGCCTTTCAGTCTTCTCTGACATATGGCAAAACATTGATGAACCTATGGCAGGGTTTGCTTGGCAAGATTTGTTCAGAAGGTGTTTGCCTTTGCCTTCCTCTGAGACCAAGACAGTTTAACTTGCCCAGCATCACCCAATGGGGGTTCAAACCATGGACTCCAGTCATAGTCCAAGCTCAGACCACTACATCACACTAGCTCTCCCTTAAAAATAAGGATGTATAAATCAACTACAAGGCCCCACCAGACTCCACCAAGGGTAAATGTAAAGGGATATTTAGGTTTGTTGACTTCTTTCCCTCCCCCACACATATTATTTGTATGAGATGATATTACATATTTCATCCAGCCACAAATTTGGATTCATGAATAACTTTTTAAAAATAAAAAGCCTGATTATGGGGTTATGGCATGAATTGTTACTGACTCTGTGTGTGAAGACTTCATAGGGTTGTTTAATAGGCTCTATTCTTTAGCAGCATATTCCAGTGGGTCGAGAGGTCAAGCATGATTTGCAAGCTCTGGCTTCTGAGACAAGTCAGAGCTGGCTGTAGCCGCACTCAAAGACCACATTACCCATGGATGGCCTTCTGAAGTTGTCTTGCCCCCACACACCCAGAAGAAGATTGATGGTTCATGATCTCTGTTTGAGATGCCTCTATTGTGGCCTGTCTTCAGTTCCAGATCACATATCTAACCCCTGGGCTGCAGGATGGTATAATTGATGTTCAATGTGCCTCAAGGGGTTAAAAGATTAATGTTCCACAAAGGTATCAAGCAAGCTGGGTTTTTTAGGAGTTTGGCTGAGATCTGTTGTATTACATTTCACTAAGATGTACAAAAAGTAAATCTTGCAAGAGAATATAATAATGAGAGCCATTTCAAAGAGTATTGCATGGAGTTATTTAGACTTTTGCTGTCTGGTATTATAGATGATTAATATAGTGGTTGTATATTTGACTGACTTTTAAAAATGAATGGCACCAAATATACTACCAGAAGAAGGGCAAAAATGACAGAAGTAACCATCATCTAATAGGTGTGTGTGTGTGTGTGTGTGTGTGTGTATTTTACTTCAGTTTTGGAAGATAGTTAGCAATATTATCTTTATGTGTCTTTGGACATGCCATCATTCCCAGCTTCAGTTGTAAAAGGGGAACAGTAGTGACTGACTACTAGAGTAAGCATTAAAAAAATACAAAATGCAGATCATAAAGCATTTGGTACTTTAAAATTATTTTGTAAGAAATATCTATCCAGCATTCTGCCCTATTCCATAGAAGTCTTCCACACCCCTTTTAAACTGCAGGGCTCAAATTTTGTAGATGGTGGCAACAGGAGGAGGAAAAAATGGTTTCATGTACCAGAAGGAGGTAAGGCAAAAGAGTAAGACGTTGCTCAGAGCCAGCACATTTTTTATCCCAACTAACCAATTAACAAGCAAAGAAACAATAATTCACATTTTCCCCAATATAGGCCCCTTCTCTTGCTTGTGCTATGTGAGCCTGGAATAAAATGCTGCTACTCATGGATTCTTGTAGGATTCTGCCCCAAGTGTTTTGAACTGCAGCTCCCGTCATTCATACCCATTGGCCAGAATAGGTAAGTCTAATGGATGTTGCAGCCCTAAGATCCTAGATGACATTGAGTTGGGGATGGCTCCTTTAGTGTGATGAAGAAATGCAACATGAAACACAATTGGGAAGTGAGCCATTCTCTTGCCATCCATGGATCTTGTGCTTTGTCCTGTGTCATGTGGTGTGTTATTTATGGATATGAGTGTTTGAACACACACGTGCTTTCAGTGTGTGTGTGTGTGAGTGAGTAAGAGAGAATGAGTAAGAGAGAGAGGAAGGATAGTGTCTGGATATATGAATGTTTTGGTACCACTCTTTTCAGTGACCCCCAACCACTTTTCCTGGAGAGAATGCAGAACTCCAGAGGGGAGAGGTTCTATTTCTTTGTAGAAGATAAATATAAAGAAGAGAATATGCCTTTGTTGCCTATAAACGCTCACCCCTCAATGAACATTCTGTCAAGGACACTACCAACAATGACATATAAAAGGTAATTATGAGCTTTGTATGGAGGGCTGTGTAACATTAAACATCAAAATGTGAATGGATGTACCAGAAGAGAGCAAGTGACTATTTCTTATCTGATTTAGGAGTGAAAAGTTATACCGAAGAATAAAACATGTTAATTAAGACCTTCAGTTTTTGAATGATGCTTAAAAATTCTTTCACTGAAGTTAGAAATTAAGTTAATTGGGAGCAGTTGGCATATTAGCATAAATGTCACAAATGATGTTATTGAAATGTTAAGAAGTGGCCTGACCCTCAGAAGACATTGTGATTAAAAGTACAGTTCTCTTGATGTAAGAACAACAGTACACTTCACCCTTGTGGCCTTGCTCATTGGGGAACCTCTCAAGGGAAAATCTGCCCTTGATTTCAGTTGCATTTGTGTGTAGCGACAACTATATTTTAAAAAGAAAGAGCATAGATTTATGTTGTACTCTTCATCTGGGGTTCTCAAATACCTATGGCATACCAGTATAGCTCCTTTATAGTCTAGATGCACTGGTATCCCACCAGTTTGTTTTCTACAGTACATGGTGGTCATGGACTGGGGAAACAGGATAACCAATAGCTACCAAAATGTGATCACTCCATGTTTGGAGGCAGCCTGCATTCCACTATTACCAGTTGTTTTTGTTGTTGTTTTAAAGAAAGACAATGGAACACAAATGGATCAAGAATGCATAAAAGGCTACAGATATATACCAATAGCAATGAGGTTACTATTCAATAACAGTTAAACAAAGCTATGGAAAGTAACAAATAGAAATGTGATTTTTCAAATTTGTTGACCTATCATACGGAAGATTATCAGACGGGAGAAAAGTGGTTTGCTCTCGTCCTAAAGGTGTGCTAATAGCACATTTTGGCGGGGGGGGGGGGAGATTATCACATCCCTGTGTGCTCATCCCATCCTCCTGCTATCTGGATAATGAAGCCATCATTGGGCATTAACAGGAACTCCCATTAATACCCAATGACAGCTCCATTACTCTTTCCGGATGGCAGAAGGATGAGATAAGTGAACAGGGGTGTGATAATTCTCCCTCCGATAGCACTATTAGAATACACTACGGATGGGAGTTTGCTCTTGTCTGATAATCTCCATAGAGTAGTTTAATGTGAAAATGCACATAGTAAATTGTTTTTAACAAGTAAAGTGACAAATAAAGTTTATTGTGTAATTTTAAACCTAAATTCCCACCATGCATTAGAGTTCTCAGCATCAGTTTTAAAATCTTACATATAAAAATGACACCTGAAAGAATGAATATTATGTCAATCTTATGTTCTCAAAGAGACAAAAAACTAATGGGTGTGTTATTAGGGCTGACAAAGAGACTGCATTTAATCTGCAGACATAGCATTGAAACTGTATGCTTTATTTCCACATTCCATACATGATGTTAGAATCTAGATCTAGGGATCTAAAAACATGAATTTGCTTTTAACATGCCATTGAAACTACCAATGCCTGTAATTGTGTGCTCAGTCAAATTGAATAACACAAGTTTAATATATGGTTTGTTTGTTTTTTTTTGGATTTGACTCCTTTTCTAATACTGATTATCTTAACTCTAGAGATCAATGCCAACAATAATCCCATTTAGTGTACTATTATGAACTGAGAAAGTTAAGGCATTAGATATAATCCAGATGATCACCAGCCTCCATGTGATTTCCTGAGGAAACTTTTGGGAATCCCCTGGGATTGTATGAAAATACTGATAGCAGGAAGTGATGCCCCTCTAAGTTTTATCAAAGATAATTTTTCATCCATTCCACCTTGACAATGGCTGGGCATTTTCAGCTAAATAAATAAATAAATAAATAAAAATAATAATCTTTATTTCTAGCCCGCTCCTCTGTGAGTACAATCGGAGCGGGGTACAACAAGATTAATAAAAAAAAATTCCTTTGAAGAGAAGAGAATCAAAGTAACCAGAAATGACACCCCCCCCCAGGTATGTGCTGAGGTGTGTATGTGTGTTAATATTAAAATAAATTTGGAAATGGCTGCCTTCTTTACCTCCCACTGGAGATTGTCATTATAGTGGAAAGCTATCTATTGAATTTTCACAGTTAATATCTTCAGAATATCTAAAATAGCCTAATGGCTGTGTGGAAATACTGTCCACCACAACCTAGGAGGCATCTGTGGACAAAAAGCTGGAAATATATCTTTTTAAAAGTTTGTGAGCTAGGGATCTGTGCAGCCCACAAAAATGGTCCTAGGGGTTGTATGCAGCTTGCATCCCATACCCAACACATGTACAGACACTAGTAGGACAGCTATTTTTGCTGTTGTCGTTTGGATAAACAGTGAATCTTCATGAGTCCCTGTATGATTTTCAGCCAATCTACATTCATTGTGTCTCCTTTTCCATTCCTTCTTGCCTCATCTGCCAACTGTCTCATCTGGGAAAGTACTCAGCTTCTGCACTAACAGGCAAAGACAGGAAAAAAAAAAAACATTCGTCAAAGGTGTTAATTACTTATAAACTTTTCAAGAATGTACCCACTTAGAGAGAAAAAAGGCATTTTTTTGTGCAGGAGGGGGAAGAAGTTGTAGTATTTCCTACATGTGAGCTCAGCTGATCAAAGAATATAATGGAGCTTTTGTTATTATATACAAAAACAATGTAGTAGAGAGCTTAACCTTTATTTATGATGTAGCATGTAAATTCCGAATGCTAACAAACTTTTCCAGTAAGGATTATGAGGATGTGTCTGTGGGAGATTTTGTTTTGTTTTGTTTTGTAAGGACATGGTTTTAGAAACCAAAGGAAGAAAAGAAAATTGTACTACACAGACTGACATTTTTGCCCAACTTATGGTGAAATTCGGTGGCAAATCAAGACCACAGTCCTGTCATTGAATGTGTCTTTGCTAACACTTGATTCCCAACAGTATTAGCCATAACTGGTCAAAGGTAACTTCAGTATTAGTGGTTTTGGCACATGTAGTGATGTGTCAAACACACACACAGAGATAGACATTTCATTCTATCAACATTGTTTCAAGTTCTTTGAAACTCCTAAATCATTCCGTTTGAGAATCTACAAATTCACCAGAGCTTGGGATTCCTCCAAGTGTTTTATGAAATAATTACATATGAAAGCAGAAGTAATCTGTACACACTGTACATGGGGCTACCCTTGTGCTTAACCCGGTAATTTCAGCTGGTCCAAAACATGGCAGCCAGGCTTATTACTGGAACATTGAGGAGAGAACACATAACAACTGGCTGCTGATTAGATGGGAGCTCAGGAAATGCAAAACAAAACAAAACAAAACCATGAGAAATTATCCTAGTCTTTGACTTCATATTGTCCTAGTCTTATTAAACATTCTGTTTTCCTTCAAAATGTGTCAAACATTTCATTTTGGAAAGAATCTCCCAAACATATTCTGAATTTTATTTTTTATAGCGTTCCAGTGTTTATCTAAGCCAGTGCAAGAAGTAAAAGAATGCTAGAGAACATTTAATTTGCATCCTCTTTTCTGCATATTAATGAATATTGTTCTGAGGTCAGAGACTAATAATCATTTCAGAAGTACAGGATACACTTCAAACACGGGCTCCTTCACCTCCACATATCATGATTTCATCCCACCCAGAAAATCTTATTATTTATAGCCAGTGTTCTTGGTTAGTGTAGTATTTATAATTTTTGTGGGTTTTTTTTGTTTTTTGTTTTTTAGCTATGTGGCCATGTTCTGGAAGAGTTTATTCCTGATGTTTTGCTAGCATCTGTGGCTGGCATCTTCAGAGAATGCCAGTATGGAAGGGAGTGGAGTGCATATACTGTGTGACCCCTGGCTGAGAGGATGTGATTTACATGTTCATCTCTGTGTTGGTCTGTTGTTGAATGGCAAGGCCTCGAGGTGTTTAATTAGTGATCCATTGTTTGCTGGGACCCGCCCCCTGCCCTGACCTTGGGTAGTTTTCATTTGCATGGACTGGATCTTGATTTTGGTGTTTTTCAGGACTGATAGCCAAAATTGGTTTACTTTCAGGGTTTATTCTTTCCTGTTGAAATTGTCAAGGTGTATATGGATTTCAAAGGCTTCCTTGTGCATTTTGACCTGATAGTTGTTGGCATGGTCCAGAATTTCAGTGTTGTCAAACAGCATTTTATGTCCTGGATTCTTTATAACATGTTCTGCTACTGCTGATTTTTCTGGCTGACTCAGTCTGCAGTGTCTCTCATGTTCCTTGATTTGTGTTTGAACACTATGCTTGGTGCTCTATGTCTGCAGCTGCACTGTAAACACATGTGGCTGTGAGAGGGTATCTTTTGTCCTTTGCTGGATTTTCTTGGCTCGTTTTTAGAAGACTCCTTTGATGTATGGTAAAAATACCTTCCCTTTGGGTGGTTGTTTGTCTTCACTCTCAACCAAGGGTCACACAGTATATATACTCCACTCACTTCCATGCCAGCATTCTCTGAAGATGCCAGCCACAGATACTGGCAAAATTTCAGGAAAAAACTCTTCCAGAATGCAGCCACATAGCCTGAAAAACCCACAAATAAGTATAGATGCTGGCCTTGAAAGCCTTCGACTCCACAGTGTGGTATTTGCTTACTCCTGCCAGTTGTAACTTTCACCTGCCTATGTAAAATGAATCCAGAGACAAGTAGTTCCTTAGCAGTTCCTTATGATCAAAGGAAAGTACAAGTGTCTCTGACTCAAAACATGAGTCCTAGTTTAACTGAAGCGGCATCATGTCACGTTTAGAGAATGGACCTGAGTCAGCATCTTATTACATATAAAGTTACTTCTTTTTCTCTAAACCTATTCCTTTGATTAGCTATAGCAAATTGTACAAGGCCTGGGTAAGATAAAGGGAAACAAGTTTCCATAATATACTTAAGCATGATATATAGTTTATCCTCACAATAAATGGCTTCAAACAGGTCCCAGCAGATTGCCTGCATTCTGTATTCTCCCTTGAATATTCACCAGGGGTATAGCTACAGAGAGGCAAAATGAGAACATCCCTGTTCACCCCCAAAAAGAATTCTGGCATAGGTGCAAAGTAAAACTTCAGTTGAGCATTTAGGAACATAGTTTAGCATCCAAAGTAAAGGGGTAGGCAAAATTAGCATAGGAATTGGAACATAGCAAATATTACAGTTCCCTTGGTACTTTGACCACCCCTTTAGTTCTCAGTGTGAACAAATCTCTCTCTCTCTCTTTCCTTCTCTCTCTCTCTCTCTCTCTCCTCCTCCTCCTCCTCCTCCTCCTCCTCCTCCTCCTCCTCCTCCTCCTCCTCCTCCTCCTCCTCACTGGACTCTTTCAGACATCAGCAATTGGAAGTATAATTTAATGGCAATCCGAACGCAATCATGGGGTTTGACGTTATTGCGAATTAAAGCTTCGCACACAATTTCAGGCAAAGGGGGGTCATTTTCAGGAAATGGAATGTTACTCCGAACGCACTCTGAACACAATGGGAATTCCCGTGAATTCGCTAAACAAGCGAATTCACAGGAATTCAAATTGGCTCAATTTGCAGTAAAGAGAAATTCCTCCCGTGTGAAAGAGTCCACTGTCTCATTCTCTCTGCAATTTGGGTACTGAAGGAAACTTTCAAGGAAAAAAAAACCAGAATTCTTATTTCGAGAGAAAAAAGTCTCATTTTTAGCTCCCCTCAAGTACATACTGACACCCACTCCAGTGCACTGATTGAAGTCTGCTAATTTTAAAGAGATACCTTTTAAAACTATTTTGGTACATGGAGCCACATAGGCTCTTATCCAAATTGCTCTATACACATCCACATTTTCACTCGATCTGTCTTTTAGAGATTTGTCTGGATATTCAGTACTATATTCTATTTTTAATGGATATATCAAATGAAAAAAGTCTTCAATGCCATGGTCAAGTTTAAAGCAATGTTGCATCTTTATTTTTTTAAGATGTATATTGCAAGTAAACCTGGGTGAAAGATATAACTGTTTTAGAGATAGCACTTGTAAGATATTCTGGCAGCTGCTTTCATTGTTGAAACCAAGCAAATGAGCTTTAAAATATGCCCCTTGAGTCTATATGGCAGGTTCACAGACAATATAGAAAAACAATATTCCTCTGGAGAAAATGCCCTTGCATAAACTATGCCACAGGGTTACTCTGATTACACAGCCCTTTTCCTATGAAAACTAAATGGTTTTGCTTATGGAAATACAGATAACTAGACTTCTTATAGCAAATCGAATTAACTGTCTCTAATGCCCTTATTTTTGTCCAAATATGAATGCTCGTTCTAATTTTGTTGTTGCAATTGTTGCTGTGGCATGAATTCCATAGATAACATGAGCATATTTCCACCATTCTTCAAACAATTAAAATCTAAACAGTCAAACTGAGCTTCCATTTACTTTGACAGGATAGGACATGGCAATTAAAGCTGCGTGCTGCATATAAAACTGGAAGAGTAAACAGTTCTGCTTTATTTATTTAGAGTTATAAATGTGTTCCTCATCTTTTGTAGCCTGATGAAGCTGCAAGCATTGTCCCACCGCCCCTAAAAGGGATTGCATCCTGTCAGTTCTGACAGCCATTCCATCAGGTTGCAGAACAGAAAGACAGAGAGGAAGCAGGGCTTTTTTTTTTTTTTTTTTTTGAAGGGTCACCTGTCTTCATCTATGGAGTTTATCGCATGGGAGGAATTTCTCGCAATTAGGAATGGAGCCAATTCACAAGTATGTGAATTCGCTATTTTAGCGAATTTACGTGAAATCTGATTGTGCTTGGAATGCGTTCATAATGACTTCCCATTTCCCGAAAATGACTCCCCGTTGCCCGAAATTGCATGAGATACTCTAATACGCAATTATGTGGGATCCCATGATTGCGTTCGGAATGACTTCCCATTGCCCGAAATTACGTGAGAAACACTCATTAGCAATAACATGAAACCCCATGATTGCATTCAGATTGCCATTGCATTATACCTCCAAATTCCCTCGTATACTAAATTCCTATTTTCAACTGTTACCTAACTGTTTGCTAAAACAGCCATTCCATCAGTCTACATGGACTATTCCTGTTTAACCCAATACAAAATGTGATTTTGAGACAGAGGTGGGAATTGTGTCACTGCACAAATGTTGGACTGCAGCTCTGATGGTTCTTCATCATTGCAACTATCAAGTGTTGCTGGGAATTGCAGTACACCAAATATTAACCTAGCCAACTTTTAAGGAGTTTGGGGGAAGGCTTTTTCTGTGTCCCTGACTCCTGCCACCATTATAGCTTCATTTGGTGGTGACACAGGAGTTGTCCTCACAGGCCAAATAAAACATCCTCTGTCTGTTCCCATGGCAATGTGTCTGGAAGACACAGGGCCCAATCTCCGGTTCTGGTGTGAACTGTCTGGATGACATCAGGCCAGTTCAGTACCAAATCCACCATATATGCCCCCTTTTAAAAAAATTCCTTTGCTCTGGATCTTCCTGTGAGATCCAGAGCCCTCTGTTGCGATGCCAGGTGGCTTTTCACACATACATCCTGCTATGCTGCTTAATAAGACCACCACTGTGGCAAGTTGTTGTTCACACTGAAGTCAGAATGAGGTGCCCAGCCATGTGATTGATGTTGGGCATTTTGTTCTGGCCTCAGAGTGAGTGCCTCACTGCCACTGTGGCTGTGCCAGGTGGTACAGCATGACACATGTGCAAACAGCTGCCTGGCATCGCAACAGAGGGCCCAAGGTAATAAGATAGTGCCAGGGCAGCTCAGGGGCCAAAATACTATGGCCTTCTCCAGACATTCTGGCCCATGTGGACCTGGGCTCATTCTATGTATGTTTATGGTTAAACCCTTTGCCCCTCAGTTAGTCTCAAGGGTTCTACATTACCCTTTGCATATTGATGTCCCTTGTCTTTTAGCATATTTGGTTGTTGCTAAGAGCCAGAACATTTTCAGGAAGGTGTTTCAAACCACAGTTGATTTATACCTGGCCCTGTCACTAGTCAAAATGAGGCAAGGCAACTGTCCCTGGTGACAGATGGGGAGAGGCACCAGTGGCAGCTCCCCTTGATTCCCCCAAGCACCCCTAGCTATCTACTTCCCCGTGTCATTTCTTTCCATGTACCCTCACCATATTGCCCTTAGTTGGAATACTCCCCCCTCCCCCTTTTTTGGGTTGTAATATCTTGCCTGATGAAGAAGCCCATATGGTGCATTTCGATTGGCCAATAAAGGTATCACTGATGGATTTTTGTTTGTATTTGTTAAATCGCCAAATGTTTTTTGTATTGTGAGATACTGCATTGTAGCTGCAAAGGGAAACCATGAAGAGTAGCCTGTGGACTGGGACTTCAACCAAGGTAAACAATTTTTTTCTTCTTAAACTTGGATTTAATTCAAATATTTTACCTCTACATCACCAAATTGTTCCTGATGCAAAACTATGCAGACTTCTGGAGGGATCCATTGTTCTTTGCCTACAAAGAGGCCTGTGACCTCACTGGAATGGAGATATATTGGATTGCAAAAGAGGGGTCCCTGTTGAAATGCAAATGGACTTTAAATTTCCTGGACTTTTGAAAATCCCCCCATTGCCACATGGCCAGAAGGAGGAGGAGCCTGCCTGTAAAAGATATCCCCCCCCTCCCATCATAACATCTTTACTAAGGACTGAAACAACATGCTGACTAGCACCTCCAATTGTTTTCTGTTCTTTTATCTTGTTTGGTTTGTAACATCTTGCATGATGAAAAAGCCCGTGGAGCTTTGAAAGCTTGCAACAAGTTTATTGTGCATTTCAGTTAGCCAGTAAAGGTATTACTGGTGGATTTTTGTTTGTATTAGTTGGGGTAGGAGAATGCTATCCATTTCCCACTATGGAAGTATAATTCGACAGCTAATTGAGTTGGTTTCTGTACATGGAATGGAAGAATGTGTGTATATACAGTTGGACCTTTAAATCCATAAAGGATCAGTTCTGGGCTCCCGCCCTCCCACGGAGGGTCTTTTCTAGGTGAGACTAAACAAAATGGTTCAGGATAAAATTTGAGAACCCCAAATGATCTGAACTATCCCTCTAATTTATTTCCTTCATGGTTGCTGTGCCTATACATTTTCCCTTCTAAAATACTTGCCTATCTCAGTTTTAAGTAGACTCCAACCATAGAGTGGATCAAAATATTTGGGAATGGTTTTATTTTTGCTTCAGCACTTTTCAGTCAAGCCAGCAAGGATCAATATTGATCAGTGGTAAGGCAAGAACATATAGTTGGTGTTTGTGCCTTCTTTTTCATTGGTGTCCCACTACTGGATAATTATTACTGGTGTTTATCTCATGCCAATTGTCATGATTGCTTCCACTTTAAACAAGACCCAAGTGTCAGGAAAACAAATGCATTTTGAATTAAGAAGTTTATCGTTCCTGATAAGGGCTCTTTTAACAGAGCCTTAACAACAGCCAGTGGTTAATAGCTAAGATAAGAACAAAATTATGTGCTTAACCTCTTTGCAGCAGCTGGTGTTATCTAGATTGCTGCTGTAAAACATCAACACAACTGGAGGCCTTGGAGGTGATCTTACTTCTGGCACAAGGTTTTGTTTTGATTTATTTTCAGATGAAGATGGATAGTAAAATATCACCAAGCATAATGCAGCAGCTCAAATATAGAGAAAAGGGTACAGAGATTTGGCGTACTTTAAAATGAGGGTCATTTCTTTGGTGGCACTCTGATTTCAGAATGTACTCCTGTGAGGAAGAAGATAGGTGCTAAGGTATTGCTAGGTATTTTAAGTCAAATGCTGAAATTTTAAATCTGTATTAAAAGTTAGTATTTGAATTGATGGGATTTTTATTTTTCTAGTGGCATACGGAGCATGTCCCTGAAAGAATCCGCTGGAATCAGGGATTTTTATGCCTCCCAGAGGCCGTGCCGTTTCATTGGTGTGGCCTCTGTGTGTGGCAAAAACCGGCGGCTGCAGACTGCCCTTTCAAGATGGTCTATACAGCCTCAGGTCTCAAATTTTGAAATTGAAACCAGTGGCATTACTAGAGGTGGTGTCATCGAGTGCAGTAACTCAGCCTAAAAGGAGAGGCATTAGTTGCTTATGGTGAGACCTCTGCTTTCTCTGCCTGTTGAATGCCATCCCAGGTCTTCTAGGCTCAGTAGATAGAGAAAGAAGAGGCATAATTCATTCACCTCACACCTTCTCTTCTGCTGAGTGTGAGCTCCAGTGTTTTAAAGGGATGTGCACAAATGAACAGCACAGCCCATTTCTGCCAAAAGATAGAGTAAACTTTGGGGACTAGTGGCACCCAATGCGGTCTGTACCCTCCTAGTGATGCCAGTGCCTGAAATCCCAGAGTCTGGGATGCCAGACCTGGCAATCCTAGTTGTGTTGGATAATTCAATGTAAACATTAACTTACTGTTGTGAAAAAGGCAAATATTAGGTTGGTGTTTGTTGGGTAAGGGACCAAAAATGAATGTGTTTATTTTGTAAGCGGTATGTATTAGTGAGTATGTGATCATACTTGGAATATGGACTACTGTTCTCTTCACTATACCTCAAAAATTGTATCACTGTAAAGTAGGGTAATCAGAATATTCAAATGACTGGATTAATTTGCCTATGAGGAAAGAGTGTAATGTTTGAGGCTATTTAACCTCGAGAAAGAATGGTGAATAAGGGGGCGACACAATAGAGATTGCAAATTTGGTGTAGTATGGGGAAAGTGACATATTTTCTCCTTTCATATGAACCTAATGTTATTCACTGAAGTTGAAGGGTGACAGATCCATGACAGAGATAAGAAAATATTTCTTCACACAACATGTAGGTAAAGTATGCAGTCCGATATCAGAAGATATAGTTCTAGCTTCAATTATAAATTTGAGTGTTTATCTTGCTTTTAAATATTTTGTGTAACATTTCTAACAAAGCCCTTTCACCTAAAGCAATAAATATTTGAAGCTAGTTGCTGGATATTTGAAGCCATGATGGCCACTAATATAGATGGCTTCAACAGGAGATTAGACAAATTCATGGAGAGCAACCCTTTCATGATGGCTGGATTTATTGTCCAGTAAAAAGTTGGCAAGTCATGTCCAGCTGTAGGGATGGCGCTCATCTTCATTACTAAGCTGAAGAGCCAGGATTGTCAACGACTATTCTGTGGGTCATTTGGCCAGCATGATAGCACAGAATGCTGTTTAACTTCCCACTGAAGTGGTACCTATTTATCTACTTGCATTTGCATGTCTTTGAATTGCTAGGTTGGCAGAAGCTGAGACTAGTGATAGGAGCTCACCCCGTCATACGGCACTTGGGTCTCAAACTGCCAGCCTGCCATCTTGCAATCAACAGAGTCAGTGTTTTAACTGCTTCAGCCACTGCATCCCATAATTTCTTATGGGACTTTTTCTTTGAACTACAACTTCTGCATGCTGTCAAAAACAGTACTTGAAGAGTATTAAAAACAGAGGTGGTAAAATTTTGGAATTTTCCAAATTTTCCATAATTATGTCCAGTATCAGAGGCAAAATTACAAGTGGCCGAGGAACATGATGATGATTATTCTAATAATAAAACTATTAAAATATATTTAAAAACTGTATACAAACTTTGATAACTGACTTGAATAACATTTGAAAGGCAAAACCTGATCAGTTTTAAAAGTCTGACAACACAAAAATCTATGGCAGAAAGGAGAGCAGGGATGGGCCATCTTGACTTCTCTAGGTAGGGAGTTCCAGAGCCTAGGAACAGCCACTGAAAAGGCTTTCTCTTTTGTTCACACCAAACAAGGCTGAGAGGGTGATGGACAAAGGCAAAAGGCCTGTCTGGATGATACGGTCCTTCTAACAAGCTGAACCCAATCCTTACAGGGTTTTATAGGTCAAAACTAGCACACTGAATAATGCCCAGAAACAGCCTGGCAACCAATGGAGCTGTTGCAACAAGGGAGTTGTGTGCTCCAGTTAACAACTTGCTGCAGTTTTTTTTTTTTTTTTTGGAGGGGGCAACTGAGCATTTTTCAAAGGCAGCCCAATACAGAGTGCATTACAGTAATCCAAACTTGATGTATCCATGGCATGCCAGACTAATTTGATCTCTCTCTCTCTCTCTCTCTTTTAAAACACCTTGGTAGATTAAGGTAATGCTGTGGATATAGCATATCTTGATTTCAGTAAGGCCTGTGGCAAGGTCCTCCAATATATTCTTGCAAACAAGCTAGTAAAATATGGGCTAGACAATGCAACTCTTAGGCAGATTTGTAAATGTTTGATTGACCTAACCCGAAGGGTGCTCAGTAATGGCTCTTCTTCATCTTGTGGAGAAGTGACCAGAAGGGTGCCACAGGGTTCTGTCTTTGGCCCAGTGCTATTCAACATCTTTATCAACAACTTAGATGAAGGAATAGGGGGCATGGTTATAAAATTTGCAGATGACACCAAATTAGTAGCTAATACCTCAGAGGAGAAGATCAAAATTCAAAATGACCTTAATAGATTAGAAAGCTGGGCTAAAGCTAACAAAATAAATTTCAACAGGGAGACATGTTGCAGAAAAAATGTATTATTGATACAAAGAAATCAGAATTAGAAGAAACAATAGATTCAGAAAATAAAGGGATCGAAGTTTTATATTTTTTTTTGTTAAAAATTGAAATGGAAATAGTGGTTATCAAAAATAATATGATAGTCTGTGCACAAAATACAGGGCACCAAATCGAATTATATCAATGGAAATATATGTGGTCAAAAAGGCTGAAATATACAAGAAGTCAAAGTATTAAAGAGAATTACTACAAGAGGCTATACTGCTGGTATCTAACTCCAGTAAATAACAAATGTTGGAAGTGTGGTAAAGAAAAAGTGACCGTCTTCCATGTATGGTGGTCTTTCAAAAAGATTGAAAAATATTGGGTTAAATACACAAAATGATATATAATATATTTAATATTCTAATGGAATTTAATCCTGAAGCATATCTGTTGAACATCTTAGACTCTGACATTGAAATTTTTTATGTATTTTACTGTGAAAAATTTAATAAAAATATTTTAAAAAACTGAAATTTAATTTAAAAAATAAGAAAGAAAAACATTATGGCAGAGTGATATTCCATCTCATTATAGTGGATAGGATGATCCTAGCTTGACACTGGAAAGAAGAAATAGTTCCAGATATAGAAGTATGGATTGGGAAAATTTATGACTTGGCATAAATGGACATATTATGAAGACCAAAACACCAGCCAAAAGGGTTCTGCCAAAAATAATAAATGAACAGGATAATTGTGGTCCCACTTCCCAATTAAAAAAAACAACTTTATACGGAATGAACAACTAATCTAGGGAACAGAAAAACAGTGTAATTTCTAAAAGGGTAACTACCCCACTGAGAATAGTGCAAAATTTAAAGGTAAATAGTTAGATAATAATAATAAAATATTCAAACTTCAGGCCAGAAGTGTTTCGACTAAAAATCTTCCTCAGTGGCCTGCCTATGAAATGTTAACTATATTTAAACAAATTTAAATCAATTCTTCAGCTCACACACTGTGACTCTGCTAAATCAAATGGTAGTAATATTCTTCCTCTGCTCCCAGAGTCTCTTATATAAGCAACTGAAGTAGTTGTGGGAATGATCCTGCCAAGACTCGGGGGGGGGGGGGAAGTAGAGAAAACTAAGGGTGTGGAAGAGCAATGAAAAACTCAAGCTAGCCAATTTACATATTCCTTTAAGCCCACCAGGGATTCAGATAATATGACTCTGTTTAATTCCAGGATAATAATATTCTTCTCCTGTTTCCAGAGTCTCTTAAATATCCAGCTGAACCAGTAATAGGAACGATCCTGCCAAGACTTGGAAGGACAAAGAAAAGCTCAAACTAACCAGTTCACATTTTCATTTAAGCCCACCGGGGATTCAGATTTCAAATGATGATTCCATTTGAGTTCCAATATTTATAATTGTTTTATGTTCTTAATATTAGATATCCCATCTATGCACCAGAATTTGAATGAATCAAAAGGATGATGTTCATCCAGAAAATGTTTCACCAATGGGACCTCTATTTTTTGGTTTTTGATACAACTTCTGTGTTCAATCATTTGAGTTCTTATTGCTCTACTGGTCATACCCACATAAATTAGTTTGCAAGGGCATTCAATTATATATATGGCATTTTTACTCGCACGTGTAAAAAATTTGTATATTTCATAACTTCTACCATCTGCAGTATTCACAAAACATTTCAAATTACTTCTGTGTCTGCATACTGAACAATGTCCACAGATGTAATGTCCCTTTACAATTGAAGTATTTTGTATAACAGGAAAATCAAAGTCTGACCATACTACTATATTCTTGATGTTTTGAGTACGTTTATAGGCAAACATCGGTTTGTTTTTATATCCAGGTATATCCTCCCGCAGATGTCAATGTTTTATAATGCTTTCTTTGGCCCTCTGTGAATGTGTATTAAAAGTCAGTGGTATGACCACTTTATCAGGCTCTTTCTTGGGTCTGGAATCCAACAGAAGTTTCTTTCGGTCTAACTTACGAGCTTTGTCTTGTGCCTCTTTTATAATATTTAAGGGATATCCTTTCTCCGAAAATTGGAGACATGTAATGTCTGATTCCCTTTCGTACCCTTCCAATGTTCTGCAATTACGTCTAATACGTAAGAATATGGAAGGTTCTTTTTAAGAGGTGTTGGATGATAGCTGTCATATCTTAAAAATGAATTAACATCCTTAGGTTTTCTATACAAGTTTGTTTCAAAAGAGCCCCCTCCCCCTTTTTTGTATACTTATATCTAAAAAATTCACTTCACAGGAATTATATACCATATCAAATTTGATGCTTTCATGGATACCATTGAGAAAAATAAAAAACTCATTAAGAGATGACTCAGATCCCACCCATATACAAAAAAATATCATCTAGGAATCTTTTCCATGTTTTAATATGGTGGTGGTGGTGGGGGGGGGACAACTCATTACTTAATATATAGGAACGTTCAAAGTGGTCCATGTATAAGTTTGCCAGCTCTGGGGCAAACTTGCAACCCATTGCCACCCCAGAGGTTTGCCAATAGAATTGGTTACCGAATTTAAAATAATTTTTAGTCAAAGTTATTTCTATAAGATGTAACAGAAAGTGAATAGGGGGAAGTCCCATATGTTTAGAAAGTAAAGCTGCTTCCAGGATCTCCAAGGCCTCACCCTGGGGAATGTTGGGGTAAAGTGATATAACATCCAATGTCACCAAGAAAAAATCTTCCACAGGTGGTTTTAATTGTTCCACGTATAGAACAAACTCCTTAGTATCTTTTATATATGATAGTATATCCAGAATTAAAGGTTTCAGGAAAGATGAAAGGTTTTTTTTTTCTTCCCCACCCCCACCCCCCTCCGAGTCTTGGCAGGATCATTCCCACAACTACTTCAGTTGGTTATATAAGAGACTCTGGGAGCAGAGGAAGAATATTACTACCATTTGATTTAGCAGAGTCACAGTGTGTGAGCTGAAGAATTGATTTAAATTTGTTTAAATATAGTTAACATTTCATAGGCAGGCCACTGAGGAAGATTTTCAGTCGAAACGCATCTGGCCTGAAGTTTGAATATATTATTATTATTATTATTATTATTATTATTCTATAACACTATTCTCAGTGGGGTAGTTACCCTTTTAGAAAGTACACTGTTTTTTCTGTTCCCTAGATTAGTTGTTCATTCCGTATAAAGTTGTTTTTTATATTGGGAAGTGGGACCACAATTATCCTGTTCATTTATTATTTTTGGCAGAACCCTTTTGGTTGGTGTTTTGGTTTTATATTCTGGGTTCTTTGGTTGTAGGGACTTGAGCTGGCATATTATGAAGACTCCAAACAGAAGAAAATGTAGAAAAAGTCAATAAAGATTGGAATCATGTGGTAACATTTTTGTATCAGAAAGGAGGGCAATAGAAGGATTTAAAGATATCATGTTAAATACAAAACCTACATGTGTTGTTAAAACAATGTTGATTAGTAAATCATATTAAGAGAAAAGGAAACTATTTGGTAAAATAATGTGTGGCTTATACTTTTATTAATAAATATAAGGGATTATATCTGATAGATGGTAAATAATCAAAACTGTTAGACAGGAAGGATATGTTGTCTATTTGTTGAGTGTATGGTAGTATTATGTGATAGATTATTAGAAAAGAGATTTTATTATGGTATGTCAGTAAAACATTTGGATCAGATCTTAAAGAGGAGAGAAGGAAAACTTCTCCAGAATGTGAAGGAAGATGAGCTTAAATGAAAGAGGTACAAAAAGAAGGAAGGATAAGAAAGAGAGAGGAAGAATCAATTGAAGGAGGAATTAAAAGGAGAGAGAATGATAGCGGTTAGAAGGAAGACTGAGAAGAATTAGGAAGATTTGGCAAAGTAACAACTAGAGGGGAAGACCAAGAAAGTACAGTCCTCCCTCTGTTATCGCAGTCCTCAGACTCGTATCCCTCACTTATGGTCAAGGGATGAACCAAGGGAGAATAAATGAGGTGTGTGCCTGTGGTGTGCCTGTGTGCTCCTGCATGCTCGCGCCTATATTCAAGCCAGTGGGCCTTGAATATAGATAAAACTCTGTTTTTGCGAGAGGGTTAGGAATGGATCCCCAGTGAAAAAGGAAGGGTGATTGTATTTTTTTAAAAATTCAGTGAAACAGATAATCTGAATGATAGTCTGGTTCTAAAATTTGTGACACTTAAAAGTGTTTTATTTAGAAGTAAAGTGTAATTGTTTATCTTTGTATTCTATTGTGATGACTATGTCGCTTACAATTATTATTATTATTTTGGTGTTGTAGATTTGTTCTGTTGTGATTGTATGTTTGTTGGATGATAAAATTATTAATAAAAATATTTTTTTAAAAAAGAAAAAATGAAATGCACAGATATAGGATGGGGGACATCTGGCTTAACGCGACCATGTATGAAAGGGATCTCGGAGTCCTAGTAGACCACAAGTTGAACATGAGTCAACAGTGTGATGCGGCAGCTTGAAAAAGCCAATGTGAATCTAGTCCGCATCTATAGAAGTATAGTGTCTATATCAAGGGAGGTAATAGTGCCACTCTATTCTGTTTTGGTCAGCCCTCACCTGTCCAGAGGAGAGCAACCAAAATGGTGAAGGGTCTGGATTGAAACCATGCCTTATCAGGAGAGACTAAGGGTACTAGGTATGTTTAGCCTGGAGAAGAGAAGGTTAAGAGGTTATATGATAGCCCTGTTTAACTCTTTGAAAGGATGTTATGTTGAGGATGTGGCAAGATTGTTTTCTGCAGCTCCAGAGAACAGGACTCAGAACAACGGATTCAAATTACAGGAAAAGAGATTCCAGCTCAACATTAGGAAGAACATCCTTGACAGCAAGAGCTGTTCAACAATGGAACACACTCACTAAGAATGTGGTGGAGTTTCCTTCTTTGGAGGTTTTTAAAAAGAGGCTGAATGGCCATATGTTGGTGGTCCTTTGAATATGTGTTCCTGTGTAGCAGGGGGTTGGACTGAGGGGCCCTTGTAGTCTCTTCCAACTCTATTATTCTATGAACCATTGTGGCCAGATCCAACTTCTCCAGGAATAGGCACAGTAGGTACATTGGATTTAACATATAAAATAATGTGTGGTGGGAAGACAGTGGATAGGAAGAAGTCTTTCTCCTTCTAGACCCTAGAGTCATTCAATGAAGTTGAGCAGTGCGAGATGAAAGACATACAAAAGGAAGCAGTACATCACACAGAGTACACTTAAACTCTGAAATTCACTATCAAAGGTGTAGTGATGATTGCCAGTCTGGATTAAATAAATTTTTTGGACTATAATTGTATTAATAGTACTAGTCATGATGGTTATAAATTACTTTCACTATCAAAGGCAGTAAATTTTTGAATACCAATTATAGGAGAACATGAATGTAAGGTTACCATTACCCTCATGTTTTGCTTGTGAGCATCTCATGGACATCTGGTTGGGCACTACAAGAATAGTACACTGGATTAGGTGAGCCATAGCTATGATCAACCACAGCTCTCTTTATGTTCTTACATCTCCTTGCATCCATTTCATAGGAGGAAGAGGTTCATGGAAGCCGTCTTTATCACAAGGAATACACAAGAGGTATTATTTTGATCCAACCCTTCTTGATATGTGTATTGTGTATGGATTTCATTTGCTGCACAGGCTCTCTCTCTTCTTGGACAGAGGAAATCTTGCAACATTGATCCACTTTGCCTAAAGTCAGGATTGATTACTGAATTGGACTGCACATGAAGATAACTTCTGCACAATGGAAGTATAGTTAAAAGAAAGCAAAATCCTTTTGCCTAAAGGAAAGAAAAATGCTTTTAAACAGTTGTATTCAAGGAGTGGTTCATGTAGCAGTGCAAGTCCCAGATTCTTTGGCTGCCAATCCCTGATGAGTTTCCAGGAAGAAAAGAAAATTGTAGCCAATGGTCACAAAAATGGTATAAGTCCCTGACACACTGGAGGCAGGGGTGGGTGGGTGGAGAGATCTCAGCTCCCACATTAGATAGCTTGGAATCCATGGCTTTAAAACACATCAAATTGTACTATTTATTGTAAAGCTAAATGGCTGTACATTATGACCAGCACAAACTCTTATTATTCTTATCCACTTCAACTCCTATTTTTGAGGCAAAGGGGATACAAGTTCAAGAAACATATATATATATATATATATATATATATATATATACACACACATACATATACATATATATCATGCAAACATATGTACCTGATGGAAAAGCTGGGACAAGTTCCTTGCCCATCAATTTATCCATTCATTTTGGCCATCATGTCACAAATAACTGGTTCAAGGCCCTAGCTCTGATTTGAAGTAAGCCCTGACATGTATATAAGAGAGTCCTCTTGCCAAGCAAATGCTAAATAAGCTTTGATCAAACATTTATCATTTCTTTGGCATTGTACCTCCCACACCATTCATGTGGGTTGCCCTTCTCCTCTTTTAGTATCAAGCTAACAGGCCTGTGCATAGAATCAAACTGATATATAGAACCATGTCAAACCTTGCTGGCAGATGTGGCTGATGAATAATTGCTGCTGAACTAAGATGCCAATCTAGCCCACAGAAAGTGTCCTCCCAGAATATACTGACATGCAAGGAAAAATTGTCATTCATTTCCTAGCATGCTCCTTTTCTTTTACATACTGAGTAAGAAGACTGCAGTACCCATTAGGCTTTTTTGTTCTCTCTTACAATCACTCATAAGCATCTGTCAGACATGGTGTTTCCAGCCCTTTCAAGCATCAATAGTGCTGTGGCTGGTAGCTGAAACACACTGATTCTGGAAGAGTGCTCTCACTAGGCTGCTGAGTGACTATTAACTGTGGCAGGTCGACAGGATCTTTTCCAACTGTACACCTGAGGGGGTCCACAGAAAAAAAGCAAAGGCTGATTTTTTTAAAAAATATCTTCTTCCCCACACCCAACCCCACCTCTCCTTAATCTACTGCCAACATTTTGAAATATCGTTTCATCCCTTGTCTTATAAAAACTGAATTGGGTGCCAAGAACTTGTTGTTAATAGTCTTGGTTTTGTTTTTGCTGTTTTCAGGATGAACACAGTGTGATGTAGTGATTACATTGCTAGACTAAGACCAAGAAGTTTTGGGGTTCTTTCACACTGGTTTCACAATATAAAGGCCCATTACAGATGGGCAAAAAGCACCATCCTGGGGCTGATTCAAGGGCTCATATGTGCCAGCCCTACTAGCGGTGCCCATGCACCACCTTTCCATGTCCCCGGCCACACGGGGTACATGACAATGATGCGCAGGCATCCACATGCCCAAACGGTGCTTGCCGGAAGTGGAGGCATCAAGGCACGTGAGCACCATTATGGCACTCCTAAAAAGAAGACGCTCTACATAGCTTCTTTTTAGGGAGCATGTCAGTGTTGCATGGTGTGGTGGGCGCAGCCAATGAGGGGTAAAGACGGGCGGCATGGAGCTGCCCATCTATATCTCCCCAAACTCTTGAGATTTCCCGGGCCTTGCCTATTGTCACTGCTATGCCTACTTGTTCCATTGTGTTTTTTTTAGGGGAGAGGGGAAGAAGAAGAGCTTTTATACAAATTTCTTCAGTTTACTTTAGGGTTGCTGCTCTTTTTTTTAAAAGTCATTCTGTGATTTGCTATGATGGCCCCATGGTTTGAAAGGGAAGTCGACTGATTTTTTAAAAATATCATAGTGCAAAAGAGTATAATTATATTTAGTTTTTATATTTCTCATTTTTTTTTGAAAACCAAGAATGACTGCAACAAAATACTAAAACCTCAAGCAGCCTCCCAACACATTTGCCACACCTGGAGAAGCCTCAGATTCAGTCCCCACTCAGCCATGAAATTCACTTAGAGATCATGTTAAAGATGAAGAATCTTTTTTAAAAAAAGAGGCAGCAGTTCTCCTTTAGCATTACAAATGTGGTTGAAGACACTGGGCTTTTAACCTTGACTTTCAGTAGTTCAGTTCTGAAAGACCTAGTCATGTACAGATGAATGTCAGTTTTGATATCTCCCCACATGCATTAGAAAACAGAACAAAGCCCCAAAATGTTGCCAGAATATGAAGAAAAATGAAAATATGGGTAAATTTTGGTTGAAACCAAACTGAAACATATTTGTCACCTGTCCCTAGTTTTCACTGTACAGCCTCTCTCTACATATTTAATTTTTTCTGTTGTTTTCACAAAGTTAGTAGTTGCATGCTGGGCCAGAACTCTGCAAAACTACTTTGTGGACTGCAACTTGTAGATGCTCCCTTTTCAGCAGCCAGTGGTTATACTGGGTGACAAATTTTTTAATAGATGTAGTTCAGAAAAACTGGGCAAAACTTGACAACTACAAACTATTAGGTGTAGAAGGATGCAATATGAAATCAGGCTGGCATGCTTATCTTTGCTATGAGAAATCGAAACACCTCAAAGAATTTAATCAACATATTGTGAGGAAAGCATTGCTAAGAATGTGGAATATTAACTAGAAACACCTTTAATAATAATAATAATAATAATAATAATAATAATACATTTTATTTATATACCGCCTTTCCAAATAGATCAAAGTGGTTTACAAAATAAAGTAATACTACATAGCATAGCACAGTAATAGTTGAACAACATAGCATAGCATAATGATCTAAACAACAATCCCCAATTCTCTCCCCAAGATGGTGGATGGAGGGAGGGCTCTTCTTGCTTGCAGAAGGAGCAGGCCTGCCTTTCTCTCCCCCTCAAGATGGTGGTTGAAGAGAGGGAGGGCTCTTCTTGCTTCTAGAAGGAGCAGGCCTGCCTTTCTCTCCCCCTCAAGATGGTGGTTGAAGAGAGGGAGGGCTCTTCTTGCTTCTAGAAGGAGCAGGCCTGCCTTTCTCTCCCCCTCAAGATGGTGGTTGAAGAGAGGGAGGGCTCTTATTGCTTCTAGAAGGAGCAGGCCTGCCTTTTACAGAAAGTTACCATGGTGGACATCCTCTCAAGAGGCATTACATAAAAATGAAATAAAAGGCAAAAGAAAATGGTTAAACTATGAAGAAATCCTACTGAGGTCAGGTGATATAGAGAAATTAAAACCAAGAGAAGAACTTTTGAAAGAGGACCCACGGATTAATTGGTTAAAATATTGGTAGATCAAAGAGGACTTTGAAAAGGACAAATGAGACCAAGGTATAGAAAATGGAATAACTGATTTTGATAAAATTCTAAGAAGCAAGAGGAAACAATTCATCAAGAAAATCTATAAATTTTTATTACAATGAGATTTATAAAGTGTAATATGATTTAGTGGGTGCAGAACATTGGAAAAGAAATACCTTTGATGAGCTAGGAAAACACGTGGAAAAAGAATTTAAATATTACGAGATGCTCTCACTTAAAAGAGAATTATTATAAAATTTTCTTTAGTTGGTACATAACACCAACCAAGATAGGTAAAATCAGAAATAATGGAAATAAAGAGTGTTGGAAGCATAAGCATATGGAGGAGACCTTATTCCATATGTGGTGGCGATGTAAAAAAGCCCCAAAATTTTGGAAAACAATACATAAAAGCATTACATTAACACTCAAGAAGAATATTCCACTAAGTCCTGAACTTTTTAAATTGAATATAACAGATGTTATAACAGCTAATCTTATACAGGATGAAATCAACGTGTTGTTATATATGATAACAGCTGCTAGACTGGTCTATGCTAAAAATTGGAAATCCACTCAAATATCATCCAAAGAGAAATGGATAGTTAAACTGAGTGATCTAGCTATGCTACATACATTATCAACGTATGTGAACAGAAAAACAACACAACACTATAAGGAAAAATGGAGGGAGGTATCCATATTATGGGAGGAAAATAAAACAGTCCATAAGAGGGCATATATCAACTACATTAAAATTAGTCTGGCTCATTAATTTATTGTAACTAAAGAATCTGGATTAACACCTATAATAGAATTAACCAAATCTATGAATGAAGATAAATGGAAACTAGTATAGCTTGGTATTCAAAGTATACTAAATAGAGATGGGAAAAGGAATTAAAGGTCCAAAAAGTGTATAAGAAATATGATGGAAATGTAAGATGGTTATTATATCTTTTTATGTTGGATTTGTAAATTATATATATATATATATATATATATATATAGAAAAACACCTATTGAAAGATTTTGTGAAGGCCTACAATGGAGAAAGAGTGATGATAGGTTGGTCATGCTTCACTTAGCAACTAAGATATTAACTTATTTAAGAGGACCATGTGATTATGGTCTGAGTGCCATTTTACATGTTGTATTTAAGTATTGGATACCTAAAGTGAGGTGCATATGATTCTCTTGAAGTCAAAAGAGCAATCATGTGTACTTCAGAATCTGACATTTTAAAAGGCAGTGACAGGAATGAATCAGGTCCCTGCTTCTGAATATTTTAAAGAGATAATTTTCAGATTGTAGCGATGCATGCTCTTCTTACTTATTGAAAAGAACATATTTTCTATAGATATTTCCATACTTAGCCAGTTAGTGCATCTGTGTCATTTTTTGTGCATTTCAGTTGAGGCTGAAGCCATTACCAAAAAAGTAAAATAAAACAAAACATCCCACATCCTGTTGGTAGCAATTACAAAGAAATGATTCTACTGCTCCTCTCTCACTTGGAAAAAAAGGATATGTACTCATATGAACTCAGGTTCATAAGAAAAACAGAGCATAGAGGTGACAAACTGAAAGATATAAAGGCTGCAATGTCTTTTTACACCAACAAGAAATTTATGCCTTATATTTTAGTACCTTGTCTTCACAGATGCCAGCTCTGTCAAGTACCATTCAACCACATATGAAAAGACAGAAAAATAGGTGATTTCACATTGTTAAATTATTCTAGTAGGGTGATTCCCAGAAACGAAATCAACTGGTGCTGTCTCTAAAAGAACAACAAAACCATTTTAATTCCTAAAGGAAAGAAGGAAATTTTACATACACACACATCTATATTTAAAACTGACTCCATTGTAGTGAGATTCCTTTGACCCTTATAAGAGGCACATTCTAACCTTCCTTTTGGATTCCTTAAAAGCGCTTATCAAGATGAATGAGAACAGTAGTATGTAATTTGAAAAATGTAATTGCTTTTCTCTCTGGCTTTCTCTAAGCATTTTCAAGGTCACCCTTAAAAGGGGAAGATAAACCTTTAAGTCCTGCCTTCTCCTGGTATTCCATGTCGGCATATATTGTTGTTTTTAAAGGAACCCTTTCTACTTCTGGATTGGTAGAGTGTGCTTTTGTTTCCCTCACTCCAAACTCTGCTGCTTTTCAATTTTATTTACAATTTTTAAATTATTTTTACTGTGTTTAATAGAGTTCATGGAGTCTAAAAGCAACCTTGTCATTAACTGCTATCATTCATTTAGATATGCATTAAAAGTTGTGGTGATAATTGAGATTGGTGTGTTTGATTCTACCTTAACTCTCTTCTGCAGTTTGTTTATTGGTAATTAACAGCATTATTACATTTCAACTATTAGTTATAACAAAGCTTGAAATGTGCTTTTGAGTATTGTAGAATTCTCATACTAATTCTCCTAACATAGTAATTATTTGTTTGGAACTGCTAAATACACTTATGATGATATTCCTGCTTATAATGGACTGGATCTAGATTTACTGAGTACTCCTGTACATGTTTGTTGAGAAGTAAATCCACTGTGAAACCTATCCCCAATATGTTTGCATAGTTTTGCAGCCTTAGGCACTTTTCACTTGCTAAAATAACCAGAACTTAATTTAAAGCATTGGTACACTAATATAGAAACATGCAAAATGTGCAGCCTCTAGTCTACCCAATTGTTTTGTAAGAAACAATGGGCCAAAACAGACAGCCCCCAAAGGGCAGCGTCATGCTGACCCTTTCAGCACTGGATCAGGGATATGGCAACCGCACGCTGTGGCCCCAATCCAGCGCTTTGATGGCTCTAAAGGAAATGACAAAATGCCACTCCTTTTAGAGCTGGCAAAAAGGTGCTCTTGCCGCCATGGCAGCACTTTGTGGTACTCCTTTTGGTGTGTTTGCTGCACCAAAGGAGTGCCATGACACCATCCGCCATGCAGTTAGGCAGGTGATGTCACACTGGCGTGGGGGCATCATCAGGGCATGCATCGTCCAAACTCCATGCCCACATACTGCACCCATGCTGGAGCTTCAAATTGGCCTGTACAGCCACAAAGTTGCCTTTGAGTATGTTTAGCAAAAGAATGATGTTTCTCACTTAAGTTTGACATTTATGACTTCTTCTGTCTCAATTCTAATTTTCAGTTCCCTATATTAATTACAAATATTACATGAAAAAGTGGCTTTTGGAGCAAAGGCTAGCTAAAGTCTGTTTTAAAGGCTGTAACAGAATTCATTGGAGTGAAGAAGGAAGGATAATTAATAATAATAATAATAATAATAATAATAATAATAATAATTTTTATTTATACCCCGCTCTTCAGCCAAGGCTATCAGAGCGGCTTACAATTTGTTAATTAGACATTTCCCTGCCCTCAGGCTTGCAATGTAAAAAGACACGACACAAAAGGAGAAGGGAATGGTGGTGGGCAAGGGGGAAAGTCCAGCAGATCTTCTCTCCCTCGGAGGCCTGGACCGAGGCAGATGGACTGGAGGGAGGGCTCTTCTACCCTTCAGGCAAGGCCTGTTGGAGTTCTGGCTTGCCGTTCTCTCCCTCAAGATGGTGGATGAAGGGAGGGCTCTCCTTGTTTATAGGCAAGGCTTGTTGGAGCTCTGACTTGCCTTTCTCTCCCTCAAGATGGTGGATGGAGGGAGGGCTCTTCTTCCCTTCAGGCAAGGTCTGTTGGAGCTCTGGCTTGCCTTTCTCTCCCTCAAGATGGTGAGGATGTTGAGGGATGTTACAAAGCAGGGTATAAACTACGATAGAATAATTAGTATTTAAGTGTCCATGGAACCTGTTGTTTTTCATGACTTGCTTGATATAGTAATACTGTACCTATATTAATATTACCACAACCACGACCAGGAATGTACATGACTATTTTGCATGGTTCCTGTCTTGCTTCAGCTGATACGCCAGCTGTGCCCCTTCCTGGAGCCGGGGACCTTGAAACAGTAGTACATGCACTGGTAACCTCTCACTTGGACTTCTGTAACACGCTTTACTTGGGGCTACCTCTGTGCCAAGTTTGGAACGTTCAGATGGTACAAAACATGGCAGCAAGACTTATCACAGGTACTTCTCAGAATAACACCTCTTTCTGAAGTCCCTTTATTGGCTGCCAATCAGTTTCCAGGCAAGGTACAAAGTGTTGGTGATTAAGAGAGATCAATTTGTATTTTAATGTATTTCTAATGCATTTTATTGTATTTCTAATGCATTTTTACTGTTGTAACCTGCCCAGATTCCTAGTGAGCGGGTGGACTATAAATAAATCTATTATTATTGTTGTTGTTGTTGTTGTTGTTATTATTATTATTATTACCATAAATCTATACTACATGATTTTCTTTTAATGTTTTTCTTGATAACTAGATCCACTGGGAAAAACATATTTTATGATTAGATTAGGTTTGGTTGATATTATTTTTAACATAAATTAATGGAAGGGGAGGCCTGAAATCCATGAATCCCCCTTGAGGCAGTTGCATCACTGTTCCTTATGGTAGAGACAGTCTTGCGAGAGGCCCAAAATGTGGTTGCCCCCACCACTGGCTCAAAGCCTGCTTTCCCACTACTTGCCTCCTTCCCTGACCAAGAGTCCACTTGTTTTCACCCTGATTCCCATTTACTGTGCCACTAAGAGTGTAATCCGCAAAGGAAAAGAGAATGACCCTCAGCATGTTTCATTTCCTACACAGCCTTGAAGGTGTTTCATTTGTATCTAGAGGTGCATTTAGGAAATCAACATGATGGGTACCACTGCATTCTTCTAAAAGTTAAATCAGAAAGAGAGCAAAATAAATGTGTTACAGCCTGGTAAGGGGGAAGGGAGAATGAGCAGGGAGAGAGAAAAAAAAAGAAAGAGCCAAGAAAAAGAATGGGCAAGAGAATGGCTAGGCCCTAATACCTATCTTGACATATGTACCTTAGGCTGAGATTAATAAGAATTCATTGAAAATTAATGTATTGCTCCTAATTTAAATTTCTAATATCAGTTTTAAAATTTATGAATTTAATTATTATACACCAATACATTAAATTCTTGAGTAACAGGTTGTGCTAATTTAATGAAATAATTAATTTGAGGAATGAATTTTGGAGGTTTTTGACTGTTTTTAGCAAATGTATTTGGCTTTGTTAAATTTAAAATCAACATACTAATACATTAATAAATGATTAGCATAATGAATTAATTTTATAATATCCATTTACTATTTCAGCATTAATAAATGGATTATTAAAAATGTTCTAATGATAATGTGATTACATAAATGGCAATGTTTCAAAGCCTTGGAATTGAATCTGCCTGAACATTTAGTACAGGTAAGCAGCCGATTTTCAATGTTATGAAAAGACGACAAATTATTATTAAATTAATTACAGTCGCCCCTCCATTTTCACAGACTTAGTATCTGTGTCTCTCACTTATGTGCGAGTGGCAAATGAAGGGGGATAAAATGGGGTGCTTGCTGCCATTCAAGCTAATGGGGCTTGAATATTGGTGGGGGGGGGGTTTGGGTGGGGGGTCTGGAACAGATCCCCTGTGAAAACGGAGGCGGGACTGTATTATTGCATTTTAACTGTCAGGCTGGGGAAGAAATACTTTTGTGATTTTCTGTCATAGGTGTAAAAAAATAATAGTTTGAGCTGTTGTTCTGCTGAAATCAACAGGTAATTGTGTCACAAAGCAGCATTTTTGTGCCATTTCACTGTTTGCTATCCTGATCCATGTAACTTCAAAGGTTACATTAATATTTTGTAATATGTGACATTATACCAGAAGTCCTTGAGGATTTTGAATTGCTCTTTCCATATATGAGATCTGAATAGTAATTTAAAGGGGGAGGAGGGACCTGCAGAAATATCTCAATTTAAGAGGAAAGACAAATCTCTTTGAAAACTGCAAAAGGAAGATTTTAGATATACAGGTAATCCCTATTGATTTGTTAGGAAATCAACCATTCTAACTGGTTTTTCTTCTCCCTGTGAAGTCAATAGAAAACTCTGGGATGGAATCCTAACTTGCAAAAGTGCAAACAACTTACTTTAAAAAAAAATGCTCTCAGTATATATTATGATTGGTTCTAAATTAATGTGATTTTGTTTCAGTACTAAGCTGCTAATGCAAAGAAAGAGTCCCCCCCCCCATCTGACAGCAATCTAAATGCAAGGATAATGACAAATACTTGGCTACTGTTAGAAATAACCAACGGAGGGGCCCTGTCAGTCTAGCAGTGAATCCACTCCAGATTTGGGTTCAGACATTTAAAAAGCCACACATGGGACTAACCTCCAGATAGGCTCAGTTCCATGGATAGCTCATTTTAAGCTTGCGGGATTCAGCTCCACTGATAACAATTACACATTTAGCTCCTCCCCAAAATTTGTAATATTTAAGTATTCTTATCTTGTCATCTCACAGCCTTCAACGTTTATCCAATTCTGTTCACCCTCAGAGGTTGTCAGTATAATATATGTTGTTGCTTTAAAACCAAGCTCCAAAGGACCTCTAACAGGAGAAAACTAGCCACATGGCTGGAAGCCAGGAGAGACCTCAGTGCTATCTGAACTTGCTCCAAATCTCTTGGTTGTATGAGCTGATATATATCTAAGTTAATAAATATTTATCAAGAATCTTGTCTCACCAGATGTTTTCTGCTCTAAAATGAGTATTTGGGGAGAGCTGGGCCCAGGCAAACGCATAAGATCACAAACATTTGACATAGTTCAATCATATTCTACCAGCAGATGGATCCCTGCTTGCCTCAGGCAAAGGACAACATTGAATCAACAGCCACTATTCCAACATACAAATGTTGGCTGGGACTGGGTAGTTGTCTCAAACTCCAGCACTGGCAACTAGATAACATTTCCCACTCACATACCTCAGGGCAATGAGGCCTGTGGGGTGAGGACTCACAGCTTCCAAGAACTGGGGGACTCATGAGCTGTGTAGCCCGGTTATTAAGGCTGACCTGGGGGTGGAGTCGGGATGTGGCATCCATACAAGGAATGCCCTGACTCTGCCCCCATGGCAGCGTGATGCCATGCACCACTCCACATGGTGTGTGACATCAGGGCACTCCTCTGGCACTGTGTTTACCTTAAAGCCATGGCACTGTAGCTATCATGCCCTTTCCAGGGTGCAAAAAGCAGTCACTTTTTGAAGCTCCTTTTTGGAACCTGGAAAGGCCAGATTGGGGGCGTGGTATCTGTTTGCCATGGCACCGACCTGGCGAAGATAGAGGCAGTTGCAGGCTGTCTTTTAGGGACAGCCTTCACAGCCTCTCAGTTAAAATGGTTGAGTGACATCTGCCACCAGAAGAGATTGTGTCACTATTGCTTTTATCAGATTAAGTGACCCATGACATTGAAGAGGTTAAAAGTGCTGAACTATGCCAACCTGTACAAACTGGATACTTTCAATAGTCAGGAGGTGAATACAAGCCACTAAGTACGTATGTATGAAATAATAACAAATCACAAATTACTATGACCTATGTAGTGACAAAACAGAAAAGTCAACAGGCTCTACACTTGTTGAGCTTTCAGAGTGTGGTTAAAATGGTATTTCTCTTTCTGGCCTTGTTTTTTTTCAAACCAGCTTTTAGGATTCTATGATTCTTATAAGAAGGGAATGTCATTTGCCCTTCATGTAGAAGAGAGAGAAACAATGACATCAACATTTTGATGTGAGGCATGAGTGGGGAAGGGAGGCTGAGTGAGAGAGGTTATGAATCAGTGCTCCATCCCACTTTTACCTCCTTTCAATGTTTCTTGGACTTGATTGGCTTTCTCCTTTAGGGCTTGGGAGCCTTAGTTTATCCATACATTTCTGAGCCAGAATAATGTAGTGGTTTGAGCATTAGACTACAACTCTGGAAACCAGGTTTCAAAGCCCTGATCAACCATAGAAATTTCCAGGTGACCTTGGGTATGTCACCTTCTCTCAGCTGCAGAGAAAGGCAAAGGCATACCACTTCTGAACAAACTTTGCCAGGAAAGCCCGTGATTGGCCTTAGGGTAGTCATAAGTCAGAAATGACTTGAAGATGCACATCAAAAGCAACAACACTTTATTCTGATGGTCTGGAAATCAGCGATTTTATTTTTGAGGCAGAAAAAGTAACCATACACATAAATAAAGTTGAGCCAACGAGTTTTCTAAAGACACTATTGACCTATCCCGGCATCCTTCAATCTGAATGAGTAAATAGCAGGTTTACACTGATCTTCCATAATCGGTATACCAGGATGGCATTTCATGAATTCTATGTTTGCTGATATGAGTTGGAAACTGGATACCTTCTACTCATACTGTGGGGATCTGATTCCATGGTGTCCTGCCATTGGAACCTGGCTCTGGAAAGGTTTACCCTTGCAGCATCTTCAGGAGAGTAAAGCTGTTGCTTTACTTTAGGCATCAGTTGCATGGAATAATAATAATTAAAAAAGAACATAGAAATGGGAAGAAAGTGGTTTGGAGCCCAGAGTAACGTTGCTTCAGGTTCCACCATGTGATTTCTTCTTTTCTTTGAATTGGAGTCATTGGTGGCTTAATGAGGTTGGAAATCTATTCTGTGCTGTATTAGTACGATTCTGCATTAGGTGTCTCTTATTCTGTACTAGTCCAACGTGACTGAATTGCAGCACCCTTATTTGAACTTGGCAGCTCTCATGTTTTGTGCTATCAGTGAATCAATGTACATATATAAAACGTGATTCTACACATTTCCTATAAGTGCATGGAACAGAATCACAGAGACAAATCCTGCATCCTACTGTACATGCAATAGTCCATTTGCCACCTGCCATGTGTGAAAAAACAACAAATTACAAAATGTCCGTGCAGAGATGCATGAATTTGACTAGGAATTGTGTTTATAGGCACATGCATTAGGCACACTGCAGAGGCTCATCTGCGTGCATGCATAACAATGGTAGCATGTGCAACCATGACATGGTTCCCATAAATTAGCCTACGCCAACCTAAGACCCTGCACATGTTGTGAACTCCAACTATCACCAGGCCAAGCAGGTCAGAATGAAGCATAATGTCATTCATAACACCTGAAAGAACTCAGGTTGATGAAGGCCACAACACATATGGAAGCATGCATGGGCATGTACATGCTCACCTTTCAGGTATTTAAAGGCTGGAGGGTATCACCAAGTACAAAGCTATACCCTTCTCACTGCCTTCAAGGGGAAGAGTTAACACTCAGAAGCTACCAACTGGGAAAGCTGGAAGGGAAAAGCAATTTTCATCTTTAGTTTTCTTCCACGTTATGAAGATTAAGCCACCACCTCCTTCACCTCCCATGTCTTCCATAATAGAGATGCAATGAAAGAGACAGCTTGATTATATCTTTCTTAAAAATCACCCTCTAAGAGCTCTATCCTCTGCTTGGAGATGGGCCTCCCCTGGGCAGTCAGTTAGGAAACCTGCTGACAACTCCATTCCTGGATCCATTCAGAGGATTTTGTAAATAAATAAATTAGTCTACAGTCCCAAGTGCTTGCCTGGGTGTAAGTCCCAGTGAATGTATTGGGGTTTAATTCTGAATAGACCTCTTTGAAATTTCACTATATGTTATTGCTCAGTCCCACACTTTACTGTTTGCAAAACAGGATTTTTTAAAAAATTCTTTGGAACTGGGCCAGTCTGTTGTTTCCATTAGCAGCTATGCTGTTGCTGCCTCATCTTTTGGTTTCACAAATATTGACATACATTTATTTCCATTTCTCTTTTCATCCAAATGAGTACAAAAAATGTGAAGCAATGAACAGGATAAATTTCTATTCTGTTATTTAAACAAACCAGGGTAGATTTGCTCCCCACCATCCCTGACTAATGCAGAAGCACAAGCAATTACAAACCTTAAACAGGCAATAATATGTGCAATTTATATACAGTTGATATTATCACCAAGTCAAGGTATGTGTGTCGCTGATTTCTGCTACAGGTGTAGCTTCTCTGTAAAATCACTGTAGGCTAATTCTTTTCCGGTGGGGTGGTATTATGTCAGATTCCCTCAACTATCCTTGACCAAATAAATAATACACCCCCTTCTTTTTGTCAAACACCAGGATCAGGAAAATAGACTGAGGAAATCTACCCTAGTCAAAAAGTTAGAGCTACTAAAGGAAAAAAAGCTCCTTTAAAAGATCCAAAGAACAGACCATGAGTCTATCCACATTCTCCCCCTCCAGACTAAGAGAACATAAACAAAAGTAGTTGTCTTTTAACCAGGTGCACGGAGGAGAGACTTATGTAGTGGAGAGCTTAGGAGGGATTGGAGACATTGGTCTAAATCTAAAGTTGAACTAACAGCTTATCTTCACAGCTCTCACACCACCCTAAAAACAGTTGGGAACACATGGATGTGGGTGAACTAATGTTTCCATGTGAGATGTTGGCATGTCACTGCTCTGACATGTGTGGTCATGGTGACCTTTTTTCCACATTGCTTTAGTAGCACAAATTGCACTAGCTATGTGTACACAATCAATCAATCAATAGTTTTATTGTGGTCAATTACCATATTCCACAATTCATTTACATACATAAAATACATATACTTACAAACATTAGTAAAATATAAATGTAAATATAAATCATACGAAATATGAAATATAAGACCTGAAGTGTGTGTGTGTGTGTGTGTGTGTGTACATACATACATACATGCACATATACCATGCCTGCTATCTAGTTCCTTCAAATGATCCTGAGTGAGTTTGCCAATGCTATGATCAATGTCACTGTGTGCTACAACATGGGGGAAAAAATAAGAAAAAGAAAAGGGAAGAAAAAGGTTGGGAGAAAAGAAGACTTTTCTGACAGCAAATTGAAATGTAAAGTCCTTGTCCAAGGTTAGATCATGGATGGTTCAACTCAAACAGCCTCCAGTATTTAGGATGGGTTGCTATAGGTCAGCCAGAACAGTATCTGATGACTGCTGTGAGCATTTTCTCTTCTCTTTTCTTTCTCTTCCTCTTTCTCCCCCATTTAAATGACTTGATTACCCTGTTTCCCCAAAAATAAGACATCCCCTGAAAATAAGACCTAACTGAGGTTGTGCTGAATTGCTATATATAAGACCTCCCCCAAAACTAAGACCTAGCAAAGTTTTTGTATAAAAATATATATACAACATATACTAAATGTTAATTTTTTTCAACAATAAATGTGAATTCTTTTTCATGGAAATATAAGACATCCCCTAAAAATAAGACCTAGCACATCTTTGGGAGCAAAAATTAATATAAGACACTGACTTATTTGGGGGGAAACACAGTACTTATAAAGGTACAAGGAGATAGTGCACTCTAGTAGAGATTTAAATCTTCATAAATTTCATTATTTTGGGCAAGAAGAAATAATTTGTGTCTTTCCCCTCTACTATGAAAAAGTTTTTAAAAACTGCAGTTGTTTCAAGAACTGTGTACAGTTTGGAAGTTATTCTGTGAAAAATGCACATGTGGGGTCTTTTCTAAAAAAAACACCAGCATTCTACTTTTAGGAAATCGTTTTTAAATCTGTGATTCAAAGTTTATTAATATTCTTTCTATTCTTACTCTTGACCATAGCACTAACCAGAATTTTATCTCCCTTTCTTCCCTTTTCCATCTTTCTCCCACCCACCAGCCTAGAAGTTTATTTGAGAAATAAAAAGATATGTTGTTCAGAAATATGGGGAAAACCTTGCCTCTCTCTACACTTTCCATATTTCTCCATAATCAACCTGAATACGTCAAACTTTTGTGTAGCCACACTCTCAGGACTGCCTCTATGCTGCAAGACAATTGCTCTAGCAGTTCTGTTCAGTATGCCCTGGTTTCTTGAAACTCTTTTTGGATTATTCTCTTCTGTGGCTCTCTCAGTAGTTTAGATTCTATGTACTTTTTGTTTTGTATTTTATCCCATTATTTTTGTATGTACATATTTATTTAGATTATTAAATCACATTTATACATCATCACTTATAATTACAACTTCTGATTGTTTCATTTCTGCCAGGGTTGCTATATCTGTCCCAGGAAAAGAGCCTGCTGCTCCAAGGAATCTCTGCTCTTTAGATGTTCTGATTTTTTCCCCATATTTTCTTCTATTCTATCTCCATTTTGTATCTATGTAAATAATGTAATGGTGTAAATAAGAAAATAGACAGTCCTCTCCACCTTATCTATAATTAAGAGAAGCCATCAATAGCTTCCCTAAAAGTTTCAGGGAAGTTTCTGCCACTCATATGATATTCGGATATGGTAGTGCTCCCATCTTTCTGATGAATATTTTCATTCTTTCTTTTAAAGACTTGATCTAAAGCATTGGGCCTTCCTTTAGTGGATCTGCCATTTCACTGTTAAATAGAGGAATCATGAGTCCTTAATCAATGCAAGAACGTACAGCATAACACTGTAAAATCTTCTAATTCTGAATCGGTGAGAAACTATGATGTTGCATTTGTTCGCTAATAAATGGGAAGCATTCTAGATATGTGTAGTGTTCTATTGTTACTTGTTATACTTAAGAATTCTCACCATGAATTGGAAGAAGTGTTCATTTCCAAGCCATAGGGTTCCATAGCTGCAAAAGTCATAAATCAATTACATATTTGCAAATTGCTTACATATACAGATTTCAGAACTGGCATAGACAAATAAAAATGCAGCAGAATATAGAGCAATAGATACAATCAATAGTAATGTAACCATTTTACATATGGATAACCTACATGTTAAGAAAACTATGAAAAACAGGATCTAAACTATTTGTTAGTCTTATATCCACTACTGAGTCTAGGATTGGGAAAAAAATATTTTAAAATAATGCAAAAAATGGTTAAATATATGTTTCTTAAGTGTTGGAAATTCTAATGAAAATAAGTCTAGACTAAGGAGAATCTTCATCATTAAGGATATATTTTGTGCAAAACTGGCACTTGTCTTTTTATTTTTTTAGCACAGAAACATTTTCTGTGTACGATACAGCATTTTGTATGCAGAAAATAACAGATTTTTACAATATCATCATCATCATCATCATCATCATCATCATCAATCATCTTCTTCCTGCATGACAGGAAGTTGGATAGGATGGCCTTTATGGTCTCTTCTAACTCTATGATTCTATGAGAACATACAAAAGAATCTGTGGATTTTGTGCAGAATAAATTCTCTTTTACAGCATCATCCGCACAACTCATAAAATTTTACCTTCTTAGAAGGGTTGTTGGAGCAAAAATTGTTAGCAGAAACACATTCTGTTGGGCAATATTGAAGAAGCCAGGTGGTAAGTGTACATCTACCTGAATGGGTTCTAGGCCCATTTCAGAATCCTAGAGGACTGCCAGAAATGCACCTTTCTGGCATTAAACTGTAACAATGGAGTCTTTCTCCCAAAATGAGGGTGAAGAATCTGGTCATAAAATGGGACTATTTCTGCAATTGCACACTTTCTCCTTTTTTTAAAAAAATTCTGAGTGAATACACTGCATGCACCATATCTTGCTGTGTTGTAGTCAAATAGAGAAAAGGAAGCAGAAACAAGCAGAAGGGCATACTGAAAAGACCCCAGTGCAAAAAAGGAATTAATGGGATTGGTTGCTATTCCACTGATATCAAAAATGTAGCAATGTAATCCTGGTAGCATTTGTTACTGTTGTTTACTGCCAGCAAATCGACTTTAACTCATGATGATCCTATTGATGAGAGACCTCTAGGAGTTTATCACACTAGGGCCAATTTCAATGTCAAAATGACATTGAAGTGGTGTTAAAACAAACTTGAGCCTTCACAAATTTAAAGCAAATTTAAAGTGGAAATAATGTTATTTCGCAATTAATATTTCATGCGTGATTTCAGAATTAAAGCAGGTTCGAATTTACATTTTCTGTAGAGATCCAAACTTGAAAAGATGTGGATTAATCCTCCTTTAAATCTTGTTTAACTGCAGATTTTTTGCGACGTCATGTGAAAAGGTGTTGCGTAATTTCGCAATTTCTCTGGGATTTCTTTGGATTAACCCCTTGATCCCCCTTGGTTGAAAAACTCTTATGTCACCCTGTTATCAACAGCTTTGCTCTGGTCTTGCAGATTCAAGGCTATGGCTTCCTCGATTTCATCTATTTGCCTGTACTACACTTTTCTTCTTTTTCTGCTGCCTTCTACCTTGCTTGGCAGCATAGTGAAAATAAAAAAGGCTTCTGAAGTGGAAGAAGGGAAGAATGTGAGAAAGACCTGTAGCTAAAGTCCTATGGAGTGACCCATCAGGGAGTAAGTTGAACTGAATTCATTGGGATTTACTTCTGTAAAGATGTATCTGGGCTTGTACAAGGCATTATATTGTAATTACAGGGAGTTCACATACTTTTTTGTTTTGTTTTTTTACTTTTCTCTTTAGCAAGTAGCTGTGAAGGTTAAATTCTAGGCTGGCTTCTGGATAGTAACTTTGCTATAACTAGAAATATTTTATGCCAAATTTATTTCCCATGGCCTGTTAAGAGAGCAACTGAGTTCTTATTTTGTAGCACTGAATATATTGTTTTCACATGCTGAAAAACTTGCATATTGGCAGCTTTTGAGGTTTTTTTTTAAGAGAAAGGTGATAATAGGCCTGTTCCCCCCTTTGTACATGTTGCCTCTCAATGGCAAAAGCCTATCAATTTCAATTGATGTTACAGGATCAACTTAATTAATTCAAGAGTCATGCAACTAAAAGAGAGGTTCCAAATCGTCTTTTATTAAAGCCTTTGGTATCTAATGAGTTAATCCACTTCACACACCTACATGATCTTAGTTTGTGTTGTTAGAGCTTCTAATGTTTTTAGACTTCAAATTATCTTCAACTGCTTTACATTTTCAGTTGTTCCAAATTGTTCAAATTGATTTGATGGCATGCCGCCCTGAGATAGAATGAAATATAAATATTTAAATAATGAGAACCAATTTTTTTTTAAAAAATCATGTTGATCCAAGGAAAGCTTGGAAAGTGCTCCGTAAATATTAGAGCTGCTGAATGAATCAGCAGAAATTTTTTCCAGCAGCCGCAAACAAAAAAGACTACTTTCCAGACAAATATCTGGGAAAACAGGAAAGTGTCTTAAAAATCATTCACTGGAGACTGCACTGTACCAGTAGGTGGCAGCATTGTCAAAGGTCTAATAGATCTGCCTGGTGGGTGCAGACAATACCTTCTCCTTCTCACTGAAGTTTACATACCGACTTATTTGACCTTGCATAAATCTGTTTGTAACCTTTTGCTGAATGCCATTAGCCGACTAGCCTGGTCCATTGGACTCTCTGCCCATGACCAAGCCTATTTTTTTGGAAGGGTTGTGCAGAATATTGTCCAATTTTGATTTGAAACCCCAAAACGTCAATCCACGTAGTAGCATTTCCTGGGGAGAAAATGTTTTGCTTGTGAAATTCGCATTTTAAAATCTTGTTTGGTGTCATCATTTCTGCCACTTCTTTGACAGTAGTTCCCTTTACTACTACTTTCTTCCTGGATCAGTTATGCAGGCAATCAGGGATCACTTCACATGAATGGGTTAGGGCTGCCACATAGCCAATCTGATTCAACAATGTTGAGGTTACAGAAAACTAATTTAGAGAAAGAGTAGTGTAAATAAACAAAAACACATTTTCCATGTGCTGATCCCCCCCCCCAAAAAAAAAACAAGAGGAGAAAAAAATTTTGCTCTGTTTCAGCTTATTCTTGGGATCTGGGATTATCAGAATCAGTTTGCTTGAGTCGATCATCTTCCTTTCCAGTTTAAATATTTCCCCTCTGCAACATGACATATCCTTTTTTCCCCCACTTCAGCCTCAAAAGCAAAATTTATAAAAATTGGTCAAAGGTTCATTTCAGCCTGACTGAAGCTCAAACGAACATGTGGTTTACAAAATTCAAATGTAGGTGGAAGTGAAGTAGACATATTCCTCTGTCCCTGTTTTTCTTTGTAACAGTCTACCCCACATCTCTCCAAAAAGAAAATGCTGGCTATCTTTAAATAGTAATTTACAGAGTAAAATTTTACTGTACACCCATTAGATGCATTCTCTGAATTAAAGCAGTGATTCACTCAACTCCACAAGATTAAAAATAAACAAACTGTGAAAAATTGAATCCTCTGGAAAAAATCTTAGGTAATATTTCCACACTGAGTAACTCCAACTACTGGGCAATTATTGGTTATCACTGTTGATTTTCCTCCCTGACTTTCTTGAATTGTACTAGGAGGATAGCCCATCAATTGCATTTTAATACCTCTGCAGAAGTACACAGCGAATTATTCCATCTCCAATAAAACATTTTCTGGCTGTCACTAATGTGTACAAAGTATCATTCTTATACCTTTTCCTCCTGTAAATTAATAATAGTTGCTTATTTATTTAATCCTTTTAGAAAAAAGGATCATGTCCTAGCATCACCAAAATACAGATCCACAACTGTCATGACATACTTGTGTATGCAATTCTGCTTAAAAAGGTAGTAGAGTGGAGCCCAAGGATTCATTAAACTGAGTGGTGCTTCTCATTAAATTTGTTCGATTGACAGAACTGGCTGTCATTTTTCTCCTGCTTCCCCACCCCTCGAAACAATTCACTATTTGGAATAAAACTTTGCCGCCTGATATTTTAAGAAGTGGTTACCACAGAAAAATAAATCAGAAAATGCTTTGCATTATCTGTTTTTAGGTGGGACTCAGTCCAATATGTGTTATTTGGGTTTCCGTGCTCAATATTTATGTACTTGTCTGTCTTGCAAAGTCAACACTATAACTATCCTGAATTTTTACTCTCAAATATCTTTGAGGCAAGAGAAAAAGCTTTGGTGCCACTATTTAGAACTGTTCAGAGTTCTCAATTTCTTCCTTGAGTGACTGGAGTTTTATTTTCTCCAGTGATACTAGCCAGTCAGTGTTATAATTAATGTTATGTCTGCATGACATTAATGTCAATGGGATGTGCATCATTCATAAACTGAATTTGAGCTACAGTTAATCACAGTTAGAGTGGACCTATTTAATTCAATGGGTCTATACTGGTGATGACCAATACTGAATTCTACCCTTTGACTCATCTGCTCCTGTATAGGTCTATGTAATTAGATCTGAATCCATTTGTTTGACAATGGGCCAAAACGCAATGCTGAAATAATCACGTTTTAGACTGCTTTAACTGTTCTGGCTCAATGCTAGGGAATTCTGGGAACTGCAGTTTCATGAGACATTTTGTCTTCTTTGCCAGAGAGCTTTGGTACCACAATGAATCACAATTCCCAGGATTCCCTGGTACTGAACCAGTGCAGTTAAAGTAGTCTCAAACTGAATTATTTCTGCAGTGTGTTTTGGACCTTAGTCATGTGTAAATATGTGCACCTAGTTTAGGATCGAAGCTGGGAAATATTTGCTTAGTTGCCTTGATGATAAAAAATGTCCTTTTGAGCTTCATCCAGAAAAAAAAAATGTGGAAAAGAGGGGTGTTTTTCTGAGGAAACAAGAATTTGCAGAAAAACAGCCTTCCTCTCAGCTCAGCTGTAGTCCAACTTGACTTGCGCTGAGATTTCTAGCATGAAGCTCTTACTAAAGATGTTTGCAAAAAATGGTAAACCTGCCTCTACAAGCCCTTTACAAATACTTCTAATTCATGTACAGTTGAAAATGGCCCCCTCCTTAAAAAAACAACAACAAAACAAACAAAAATCCTCTGTTGCTTTTATTCCTTCTGCCAAATGTCTTGATGAATACAGGGATGAAACAAATGTAATACAAAATCCTGCCTCCCTGCTCGAGAAATTTGAGTCTCCAGGTGTCACTGTTTTGCATCTTAACATAAAAATCTATACAACTGAACCTTCTGCTATTAACAGATAACGTAAGGATATTCTACTCCATGGCAGTTTGCAAAGATGTAAGATATTAATGCCTGGAGAGATACTCAAATGTTGTTTTTCTTCACTTACACTTGAAGCTCATGGACAGGTCTTTTGGAGGACACTTTCCATGAATCAGCCTTCAGGGCATTTTGCTCTATTCCCTCGTACTTGTATTTTTTCAAATTCCTATAGCAAAGAAAACAACAAAAACTAAACAAATGGCTACCTTAAACTATGGTGGGCCCATATTGCAAATGTGGAGAAGGAGAGCAGCAAAAACTGTCTCTTTCAGGAGAGGAGGCTACCATGCTGGATCACAAGCAGCTTTAGATCTGGCAGGGCCTCCTCCTAACCTGATGCAAATGGCTTTCACTTCTGTCATCTCTGCATCTCCCAAGCTCTGTTCGAGAAAGTTTAGGGTGGCATAATGGAATGTTATACCAGTGCAAGTCACAAATAGGGATATAATTCTTAGCTACACATAAAGACTTCCTCCTGTCCCTCCTGTGTGACACCAGCTGTGGTATTAGGCTCTAAATGCTCTCCAGGTTCCTATGAGGATTTATACCATCCTTCTGCCTTCAGTGCTGCCACCACAGATACCTTGTCTGAAACCAAACTTTCAGAAAGATAGCAATTCTGGAGGTCAAGAGTGTATAAAAGTGAAGAAAAAAATGTTGTCTACAGGAATTAAACATGAAACAGATTTTATATATACACACACAGACAAACACACATGTATACACACACACACACACATTTGAAACACCACACTCCCTCTACTCAGACTAAATCAGACCCTTAACTCTGTTTAAACTCCTTTTTCTCAGTCCAGCCACTTGCCTTTTTGCAGAAATGGGCTTTGGCATTCTCTTGTGTCTCTTTATAAGGCTGAAGAGATGGCATGAATGGGGAGAGACCCTAGGTTTTCTTTTTTTAATTAACTTTTAAAAATATTTTTTTAATTTTTTTAAAAAAAGTTTTATAAGGGAATTACTATTCATGACTAGCATTAGTACAATATATATATATATATATATATATATATATATATATGAAAGATTCTGTATGGTGTGGTATGGGAGGAAGCTGGGGGAGGGGACATTATGAATTACAGCACTGGGTGACCCCACACCCTAGTGATGCACTGGTCTAAATCAATTGATTTGAGAGAAGGATACTGAATGGAAGAGAAAGTGTACTTGTGATTGTAAAGAGGAAACTGAAATGTTTGCAACTGTAATATTTATGTAACCATGCCACCTTGAACTATTCTACCCAAGCTGCATTCTTGCTGAATGTTATTCAATAAAGTTAATGTTTATTTGTTACAACCGAAGCCTCTACCTGTGTGAATTCTAAACTATATAGGCACATAAAAACATGCTACTGTAGTTATTAAACTTATAAGAGGAAGACACTTGGGATCCTAGCCCTGATACATTTAGGGAAAGTGTATAAAGGGTGGATGCTGGGCAGGTTCATTGACAAGGAGTCTTGGATACATTAAGAGGTAAAAGGTAACCTCAAGGCATAGATAAAAGGTCTCACAACACATCCTCCAGCTGAAACACTACCATTCACCAACTGTCCCATGCAAATCTCCTCAAACACACTCCCAATTAGCATTCATTTCAACACAGCAATCTCTCCCCGGTCCAAGCATCTACTTGTCTCATACACGGTAAATCAAATCACATTTTTATATGTAAACCCATGATGTCATAAGACTCATAGTGAGAGATTGGCAAGTGGCATCATATTCTCTGGGACTACCATAGAATGCTGAGTCAGAGCATATGGCATGATGCAAACTGTGCCGAGGTTGCATCATGCTATGTGAGGTACCAGGTGATAACTCACAACCAATATTGTATGTAAGTGGGCCAGGAGACAGGTCACATGTCGACTGATGTAGTCCCACATAATATGAGGGTTCTGTGTCCAGAACTTTACAATGATTCTACTGTTGTTAGGTCTGAGATTCAATATTTTACTTCTACAGTCCCCTCTCAATGGCCTTTTTATGGATGGTAGAGAACAGAGGCAAGTATATGAAGAAAATACTTGCAAAAAAATTGACATTTGCCTCTTAACCAGCACAGATCTTTATCTTGGTCTGTTTCAGTCAATAGAGAACTTTGTATTTCCATTGATATGAATAGGCTGAGCTAAAAAGAGTGAACCCTCTGCTGATACCTTGGATTCAATGTGTCTTCAGCAGTGAATTCCTGGCCCCAACCCACACATACTTTTGAGCCAACAACTTTCTAGTCCAAGATTATGGGAGATGAAAGTGCTATCAGTGTGCCCATGAAGTAGTTCTCTATAATGCAGCTAGCACTACTTAATCTTGATGAAAGGAGAAATATAGTAGTCAGAGTTGGGACATGAACAGAAGTGACATGGAGGGCTTGCTTTTGAATGAGACTGTACCTACCTTGAAAATGTTCAGAATCATTTTTGTGAGGATATTTGCATAAATGAGATCACACACTCTATATTCTTCCCCCCTCATTTAATTTTTGACAAGTCTTGTATTTAATGATCACCAGTACCAAGTTAACCTTGCACTAGTAAGGCATCCATAATCAGTCCCAACTGAGCTTTTGTGTTGGGACTCTCTCCTGCTAGTAACTTTTGGATTGGATCAACTGGATCAGGAATGAAGAAAATTTGAATCAAACCAAATTCTCAAAACCATTTACTCTAAGCAAATGCAAATTCAAGAGGTACACATATTTTCACTATGGTAAGGAGAATATTAAACTTCTCCTGCTATGGAGCTCTTAAAGGTGAGTAGGAGGTAGCATCCCTAACATGGTAGAAAAAATGGAATTCCGAGCTAGAATCTTAAGAGCCAAGGATTCAAAAGCTAGATTTATCACTTCTGCTTTCTTCCACATTCTGGGTTTTGTTTTTGTTTGTTTTTTTGTTTGTTTGTTTGTTTTGTTTGTTTTTTTAGTCTAAGCTTCTTCTCATCAAATTTATGAAGTGATTTGTGAATTCTGGAAATTTCGTACAAAAAAAAAGATGAAGCAAATTTTTCATTGTGAAGGTCTTAGTTGTTTCAAATGGTCTCTCAACTGTAACTCAAGTACAAGCCCATGTTTGGCTAAAAGGGAGTGCATATAAACTTGCATGGGAAACAACAAGGAAATGTTCATTGTTTCCATATCTATATTCCATAATACAATTAATCTTAAATCTTTGAAAGACTGTATGCTGATTATATTATGAAATGCAATAAAATAGAATATATTTATGTATATTTATGTATACACATCATTTTGAAAAGAGTGAGGAGGGAATAACACTTCATTGCAATTGTCCACTGCAACCATATTTATTATGATCAGTTTTATTACTATTCAGAAGTTTTCTATTTATAAACCTATGGTGTAATTTTTAAAAAAACAAACAAACTAGGGTCTCCACATGTGTTGTGCTCTGTAACACATTTCGGCAAGTGATACATAGTAAAAATTTCCTTATTGTGGATGAAGTATCTCAATATAGAAAATGTTTAAATCATCTGAAGTGGCTCATGAGTTAAGCTCTGACTAAATGTAATTCAAGATCTGTGTAACCTTGTTGAGAGTATTATTATGTTGTTGTTTTTTTCCCCAGTCTTGTTTTAAATTCAGTGATAGATTAGATTTGTTCTGGTTTTATTTTTAATTGCTCATGTTGAAGCAGGTTGTTGTACTTTTACTATCACAGAGTTGTAATTAATCTGTTTACATCTTAAATTAGTTAACTTAATTGATCAGCAAAAAAGTAGCATTTAAATTCCGGTCCAAGGCACATAACATTCAGGAACTATACTATGATAGTGCTTGGATCTTGTCATATTTTTGTAAAGAATATTGTGGAGGGGAGGTCTTTTAGGTTAAAAAAAAGGAAAATTAATCTCCCACCTTCTCTAGCAACTGATATCTAGGGAGTGATATCTGTTTCTGCAGTGTCTCTTCAGTTTTCCCTGGTGTTCTCTGTGAGATCTTTGGGTATGTGTAACATAAGACAATGTTGTCACCGTATGAAATGAATAATTTAAAGTCAATGTATTAGTGGGACATTTCTCTGGCATGAAAGATTTTCATGTTATTGTGTTGTCAAGAGAGGAATGCAGAAATATAACTTACAAACATGAAGGCAAATGTACCAATAATCATTTGTACTAGGTTTTTGGCGTCCCAGTCTATTACATACTGCAGGAATAGATAAAATATGATAGTATAAGTGATAAAATGTGTGAATGATAAATAGCTAACCTCTTATATTTGAAATATGCAAAAGTTGGTCATTTTCCCTATATTATTTCCTGTGTGAGTTTGCATAACCATTCTCTGCACCAGGTCGTGATAGTAATTAACAATGACTTCATTTTCTTTTAGGGCTGAACAAATCCCATTCCTCTCTCTCTCTCTGTGTGTGTGTGTTTAAAATTTTTACAGAATTCAAGAAAAATAACAAGCATATTGGAAGAAACCAAGTATAATGGCTACTTCTTATCATTCTTTCACAGTTAGATAGTTAGCATTTTATTTTACCCAGAGGAGAAGCTGAAAAAGTTATTTATTGAACTACAATTCTCTGAATCCACTAGATGTCATGGCCATTGATGGCTTGCAGTAGCCTCCAGCCACAATAGCCACAATCTCCACACAATCTGCAGGGGACCACAGTGAGCAGATGGCCTGCTTTGAAAGTGGGCCACTGCTGAAGTCCGAAATGGGCCACCAGCAAGGAGTGGACTTTCGCCGTTCCTTTTGCTGATGGATTTGGCAACTCAACTAATTTAAGCTGTAAATGGATTAATTACAACTGCATGTCATGCCCCCCAAAATGGTCGGAAACCGCACCTTTTGGCCCATTTGTTTCAGGCCTAAATTACTTAATTTTAAATTTAATTGTTTAAACTTCAGGCATTTTGATTAGGGTGGCCTTTATATCAGGCAAGACACCAAATTCTAGCTTGTTCTCTTTATGTATCAGAATGATTTCTTAATTAAATTAATTTTAAAATATTTTTATTTTCATTCATAATGTGCACTCTCTCTTTCACAATGCACATTGTAGGGAGATGCATACATCTCTAATTTCCAAGGTAAATCACAATCCCAGCAGCCCTACCAAACAGAGTGTGTCCCATTTCTCTGTAGAATCAGTCAATTTTTAGCAGCAGTCCAGCAGCGGTGGAGGAGGACTGGGACAGACACACATCCATGAAGGATGCAGGAGAAAGGATACAAGATTGGACCTTCCTCTGCCTTATCACTCTGCATCTGCCACACTAGGCACTTTTCTCCCTGCCTGAATCTGGTACTAGATGTGAGCTAGGCTGGAAGAAATGTGTTGGAAATCACAAGACAACTGGGAGATAAAGTACTGCTCCCTGCTTTATACATGTCCCCCTCCATCTGCCATTATACCCATGGGTAATCAGGATTGTGAATAACCAATCATGTATTTGGTGTTTAGTCTTTTAAATAATATAGGCAGCCTGGAACCCTTTTTTCCCACTGAAATACTGGGACACTGGCTTGGTGGAAACAAAGCTCAATCCAAACCCTAATGTTTGGTTACTAACCCAAACTACTCTTTAAATCACAAAACAATCCATCTAGACATATTTTAAGCCTGAATGTAGTGTCAAACTTGTCAACCTGTGGTTTTGTTAACTATCTGCTGAAGAGCCTTGGCAATCCTACAAGGCAAGAGAGCCAAAGTGACCTCTTATGCTTTACTATGTGAACTATACTTACTCCCTTCATTCAGCATGATCGCTGCATGTTCTCCCATTACCCTCAAAACCCTTATTCTCCCCTAGTATGGTTTTTTTCTGGCTGACTGATCACTGATGTAAATAGAAAGCCAGATTGGAATTAGAAAAACAAAGGTAGTTTTGTTGGTTCATAAGAACATGGCAAAACAAAAATCGACAGACTGGCAATAACTTTCTTAAGACCATTAAAAATACTACAAAAGCTTTGGTGTAATCTTGAAATCTTCATTAGGCAACGTGGCATAAAATGTTTAAAGAGAGAGGTAGCAGAGAAGTCCAAACATTTGGACAGATGTTATAGTCATGATGTCTGCAGTTAAAGTCAGTCCCAAGATGGAGATTTCAAACTGAATGAGTCACTGGTAGGTTTTTAGGAAGAATGAATGCAACTAGTAATTCCTTCTAGTATGGAAAGAAAATGGCGAATCTCCATTTCTGGGGAGGAAACAGCAACCCAAGGCTAGCAACTCAAAAAATCTGCCTCACAACTTACTATGATAGTACAAGGTGATCTTTATGCCCTTATGTTGTCCTACAGTTTGCAATAGCAGCAAGCTATGACTCCTTATATTTCTCTCCAGTTCCAAAGGAGTGGAATAAAAGAAGATGCCACTTTTCTGCCTGTGCCCATTAAGGATGGCTCAGTTTTGTTTTTAAAAATGTTTGAGTCAAAATTTAATTCCTGGGGCATGCAAGTGCTGTTCATTGCTGTGCTCATAGACTAACATGAGCCCACACTGGGTTTTTCTTGGCTGGATTATTTCCAGATGCAAATTCAGATTTGCTGTGCAGCAAAGCAATAAATATTTCACATCCATCATGGCCATTTATTTCACAGTTTGCGGCACAGCTAATATAGCACTAACCCTGTCAATATTCAGTGTGATATTTATTCTCCTGAGGGGTTTGTATATCTGAGGAGTTGCAATAACTTAACTCCAGCCCTTTTGTGCATTCCAACAAGTATAACTCCAGTGTAGTTATTCTTGAGCAGAAAAACCCCAGTGTGTCCTGCAACTGAGATGTTAAAGTCTTAGTGCTTGCTATAACACTAAGAATTGTGTTACAAATGTAATAGTTGTGTTACAAATGAGCTATGATTTGTGTTACAAATGAGCCAGATAAAATTTCTAAAAAGCCGTATTTAATAATAATTTGAGAAAACCTGGATTATTATGAAATAATTCCATTTTTGCAAACAATGACATAAAAGTAACATCAATGTGCATTTATAAAACACTGTTGCTTCTGCGAATTCTCATCAAGTTGATTTTGTCTTATGGTGACTCTGAATGGGAGACCTTCCAGTATCCTTATTATAAGGAGCTATGCTAAGGTATGGCAAAATCAAGGCTGTAGCTTCCTTGACTATCCACCTGTAGTATGATCCACTACAGAGTAGTAACAGTACTATATATATTGTCATTAATCTTTGACATTAAAAGTTGAGCTGCAGACTAACAAACAGTTATCTTTGTGCCACCAGTTTTATAGTTTTACAGCTGAGGTTGCCATATGCAAAGGAATTCAACAGGATGGTCATATGTGCAGATATGCGTATGATTGCACTTTAAGCTGCTCAGATCTGTCCACATTCCTTTCTTATCCATATAGCTGGTATATCCTCACTGAAAACTTAAATAGTACCATACTCTTTTTTCCTCAAACGTCATAACAAAATACATCACAAACATGGACAATATTTAATCTCAAAGATGGACAATATTTAATCTAGCACAATTCCATAGTTTACACTGAAACTTTCTTTTTCATAGTACAACTTCTTCACTTTGGAAATAAAAGAGGTTGAAGCCGTGGATTCTTATTTTGTGAGGAACAAACTGTGTCTTCATTGGAGCAAATGAATACTCTGCCTTCCTACTCATATCTGTTTCCTTAAAGCAGAATAACATGGACTTTTCAAGTGGGAGTGCAAACTCTTAAGAGAACATGTTATATTACTACTGGATAAAACCATATTTTCATGAAATGTAATGGGAATGGAATGCCCTTATAGGTCTGGTTCCAAGAAGGCCTTGAGACCAAAGGCTATATAAAGGGTTGGTCTTCAGCAGAAGCCTGCCAGAAGAAGTGATTGATTGCTGGCATAAGGTACAGCTAGCAATATATGGTTCTACAACAGAAGAGTTTATCACATGGGAGGAATTTCTCCCAATTTCGAATTGAGCCAATTCAAATTTACGTGAAATCTAATTGTGCTCGGAATGCGTTCAGAATGACTTCCCATTTCCCAAAAATGACCCCCCATTGCCCGAAATTGCATGAGATACTCTTATACGCATTAACGTAAAACCTATGATTGCGTTCGGAATGACTTCCCTTTTGCCCAAAATTGCGTGAGATACACTCATGCGCAATTACATGAAACCCCATGATTGCATTCAGATTGCCATTGCATTATACCCCCAAATTCTGCCATATGATAAACTCCAGAGTTGTGGGGATAAGGACACATGGGTCTGTATTCCTCTTCCCACAATAATCAATGGGGCAGATGAAGTCACTGGGCCACAGCATTAGATATTGCTTTTCAACCTGGTACTTTAGGCAGAGACCAGCTTTTTCCCCCTCCCCTTCCTACATGGGTAATGAGAGGAAAAATGAATGTTCTCAGATGGCTTTCCTCCTCATCCCTCTTTGGTGCATGGAGGAAGGAGTGAAGCAAGGAAGAGAATTACCTTAAGGGTAGTCCCAGGGACTTAGAGTAGGTGGCAGGGCTCATGCAGGGAAATCTGTTCACCTATAACATGTTCTCTTAGAGTTCACAGATTTACATAGACCAGATGAGGGACCTCCACAGGCCAAATTAGATACATCAGCTAGAGGTTCCCCTCCCTGCTACAGAAGTACTCAGTAGAGGCAGATGCTGATCCTACAGAATCCAAAGTTCAACTGAGTTTTACATCCCCCAGCCGAACCTAATAAAACGAAAGTACAAGATTTGAAAAAAGGTAATTGTTCTTGCTCATAATTGTTTACAATAGCAATGGCAAAACTCCCCTTCTAGTGGTCTAGGCATATTATTCTTCCCACTGCCCCCTAGCACACCATCCTTACAGGTCACTCTGGCATAGGGAGATGGTTTCCTCACAAAATCCTGTAAACTTTATTGAAGAGAATATGAACTCCTTAAGAATCCTTATTCTTCCAAGAGCAAGTTACTTAAAACACTTCCCTGAGAGGAAAATATTCTCCACATTTCTGTCCAGTACTAGGGGATAAAGTAAACATAGTTTAATGTCTCTTCTAAAGGATATACTGTAAAAATAAAGGTAACACTTTTTAATGTGTTTTGGAGTGCCCCATTTTCACACCACAACAGTGTAATTTATTGGAAATTACACATTTACTTTATTCATTAGCACTTGTAAAAAATATAAGTGAATTACTCCTAGCCTGTTTAAGTTTTATAGAAAATGAAGAATGACTTGATTCAAACTTTATTAACAAAGTTAAGTAAGCCTTTATAGGCACTTATTTCTTGGTTGCCAGATTCTGTAGGTGCAAAGAGAAGACAGACTGGTTTTTATTTTTTACATGCACATTGTGGTCAGGTTAAGGCAAAGTAGAGCTATGTTTTTACGATAGCAACAGCATGTTGCATTACCATGTAGTTTGGTAGCAACCCTAGTGCTGGACATTACTGGCTTTGCTGACTGGGGGAATTCTGGAAGTTGCAATCCAAAAAAGCATCTTTTCCAGCTTCTAAGAAAGACCACATTTGCCTCCTTCTGAGCCCAGTTTACTTAATCAGATGGGACATGACCTGTATACATGCACGGCTACATTTTCACTTGTGTATTCATCACTTGGTTACTATAGTATGAAAGGATGTTTCAATGAACATCAAAGACAGAACACCATAGAGAAATGATCACACCACTTCACATTAATTTATGAGTGAGACTTTTCAGTGGATTCAGTCTGCATATTCATCTATTAAGCATCAAGGATGACTTCACACATTCAAGTATGTGACTTGATCTTGCAAGAGATGATTACTAGACACTTGATTGTTCACAGTGGAATGTGTGAATTGACAGATCTGCTAAGTATTTTGTTTAAGCTCAAGTGGTATCAAACTAGTTTATCACACAGAGTTCCTGGAACAGTACAAAAGGGGCTGGGAAGGGAACGGAATGAATGAGGGACACATTTTACTGCACATGGGAAGACCCCATTCCATTCTCTTCCATTCTCCATCCGTCCCTGAGGAGGAGATTTTTGAGAACTGTTCTGAACAGTTCTTAAAAGTCTCATCCTCTAGGATGGATGGGGAACAGAATGGTGACTTCTGATGGTGGCTTTCTGTGTGTGGTAAAATGCGTCCCTCACTTGTCCCGCACTCATTCTGTTCCCTTCCTGGCCCCTTTTGTACTGTTCCAGCCAGCCTTCTACAATAAATTTAAAAGTTCTATCTGTGCCGTTAGATGGTCCATTCATATGTTCAAGCAATGGCTTGGTGTTATTTTTCTCCAAGGAAAAGAAATATGCACATATGAATTTCTCCCACTGCCACAGTAATCGTGTTAGAGAAATCAAAGGGCAGTCATACAGGTGTGTACACCTCAGTGTTCGGCATCCAAAGGCTAATGTGAGTCTTTTTCTATAATTCACATTCTGAAGCAGGAAATATCATCCCTGGTGCCTCCTGATCAAACCTTTTGATCTTTTCCTTAGCAAACCAGAGTGGTAAACTGAAGCATAATTAGGAATCTGGACACTGTTCTTGGTCCATTTATTTAACAGTCTATATAGGAATTCCACTCAACACTCCAAGAACTAGAAGGAGAATGGGTATAGCTGGGTCTTCTTTATAGACCTGGCTGGCAACTGTTGATTTCTTATCCATACAAAAAAACCTCTTTCTCAAGGGATAGCATCTGGCCTCTATAATATGACTACAGTCACCCCTCCTAACTCACAGATCTGAGATCTGCAACCTCAGATATCCGCAGAGGGAGCAACCCACATTATTTTCAATGGTGTGTGTGCCCAGGGGAGCTCCCCATTGACGCCTTTGAGGTCTGAATATATGTGAGTCTCTGTTTTCATTGGGGGGGGGGGTCTGGAGCAGATTCCCCATGAAAACAGAGGGCCAACTGTATTTCTTTCTTTCTTCCACCATCTCTTTTGTGTGTATATTTCTGTGTGTAATGCCTGTGTGTAATGCCTTTTGTAAATATGGTGGTAGGGGCCCTTGAAGCTTGGTTGATGTTCACACCTGCAGTCTACTCTTTGATACAAGCATTCATTCTGAACTTCCACATTTTTCTACAAGGGGGGATAGGGATAAAAAGTGTCTACTCTACCTGCTTTCCTCTCTGCTACAGCTCCACTTATGGACACATCATCCACTTTATTAATAGAGAAAACATGGTTGGGGCAGAAGGAGGGGGAAGGAGAGGAGGATTAAAAAATGGCATTATACTATAAATGAAATGTGTCATCCTGTGTCCTGCTATTGCTGAGATTTGGTGAATCCCAGATAATTTTTTTTCCTTTCCTTGTCTGATGAGGATAGCATTAATTGCTGGTAGGGCTTAGAAACTAAACTAGAATTATTTCCTTAAAGTACAAAAAATATAGAGGCTAGAAGACTTGGAGTCTGGCATTAACATTTCACTGATAATACTGTTGTAATAAAACTTGGCATCCCTGTTCAATTATTCATATGGTGTCACATGAAAACATGACAATTTTAAAAATGCATCTTCCAGCATCTTGCAGTCAACCAGAATGCCATTCTGTGGGTTATTATCCCCCCCCCCCATTCACATCTCCCTATCTGAATGCTGTGAATAAATTCAACTTTATTCAATAAGTTTCACTCTTGTTTCTGTGCATTTCGTTTATGATTTCTACAGCTGCCCTTCTATTATATTACCTTTCTATTTTATTTTTTTTCTTGTCTCGATTTCCTTTCATATCTGTCATGTGTTCTACTTTACCTCCTTTACGATCTTTCTAGCATGGTTGTGGTTGGGGAGCATGGTTAGATATATTCGTTATTATCTGATATTTTTTCTTTCCTGGATATACTTAACTTTGTGACACTCTTTCTTTCTCTGAGTGACCTTTGTGATATAATCCTTCAGCTGCTGTATCCTGAAAGCATCTTCTGACAGCAAAAGCTGCCACACATTTAATTCTCAAATGGCTGAACTTCAGTTCCTGCCATTCCTGTTGTGTCCCTGTTTCTTTAGGAGGATGGCATGACAAAACTCAGTAATCTCCAAGTTACATATAACACCACACACTTCTTTTTGGTAATGTCAAAATATAATTCCTTAGCTATTGATTCAAAAGGTGATTGAAACATATGTACATATGTTCTTAGCAAAATGTACACTCTGTAATATTTTAAACTTCACTTTAAGGCAATTGCTAGCTGAGCATCTTTGAATGGAATCTAGGCATTCTAAAACACTGACATTAAGACAAGGAGTTGTCAGCTACTCAGTTTTACCATTCATGATACACTAGAGTTTATCAGACGTCAGAAATTGGAAGTATAATCCAATGGCAATCCAAATGCAATCATGGGGTTTTATGTTATTACGAATTAAAGCATCTCACGCAATTTTGGGCAAAAGGGAAGTCATTCCGAATTCAATCATGGGTTTTACTTTATTGCGAATTAAAGCATCTCACGCAATTTCGGGCAATGGAGGGTCATTTTCGGGTAATGGGAAGTCAATCTGAATGCATTTTGAACACAATGGGAATTCACGTGAATTCGCAAAACTAGCAAATTCACGTGAATTCGAATTGGCTCCATTCGAAATAGAGAAAAATTCCTCCCCGTCTGATAAACTCCACTGAAAGTAAATTCAGCTTAGTAAATCTAGTTATTTACTTTTCAATCTTGCTTCAGCGCGGGCAGGATTTTATTCCCAAATTTCTAGGCAAACCTTTGTCCTTGATAGATGGACTTCCCCTCCCACAAATTTAACCCTACAGTACAACTAAGAAAACATCCAACTAATTAAGACCATCCTTGAACTGGTTTTAAAATTTCTATAAGGACTTGACTACAGCATTTCTATGAGAATCAACCATCTCATACAAATACACACTATGGCTTAAATGTAATAATTAATCCCAAATAGAGTGATTCATTTGAACCAGTGGAACTTTGTATGTCGACATTTATGTATTTTTCATTGATTCAATGTGTCTGTTTTAGTTGGCACTAATCCATTGATTTAGCCCTGTGTGAGTTCACGAGACAATTCAGATGTTCCCTTCTAAGAATAACATATTATTCTGGATTCTTTCAAAGTATCTCTGCCATGTTGATTGTTATCCAAATTATATCCAGAGTGTTCCTGCTAAAATAATGGAAATTAAAGGCTAAGTCTTATAGTGAATCCCAATTTAAATAGACTGATGGAAGTGATAAGAACTTTGCAAATCAACATTTACATAAGTTTAATCTATTTAATGGGTGTATTCTAGTAAGGACTGAAAATGGATTTAGTTGTAAACTTACATATCAACTCCATATTCTTTATTCCTTTCTCTCTCTTTTAAAAAATATTCCATATTAAACAATTTAAGAGCCTTGTAAGGCTTAACTAAACATAACTTGAAGCCTATGAACAGTGTATGAAACAGACTCCATCCCCGAGGTACAGATTCTTCCATTTCTTAGTAACCCTGATATTAGGTATCTAGGAATGTCTTGCTAAGGATATGATGGCAAGGTAGTGATCAAACTCACAGGAATAGCGTCCATACAGGTGTCTGTTGATATGAGACTGGCTGAAAGTTGTCACAAGTTGGGGAATTGGCCTTTAGATCCTAAGGCCAGGAGATATTACTTTGAACATCAGCTTTCAATTACTACATATCACAAACTGTACAAGAAGCTGTAGAAATAAATGCTTTCAGGCTGAGTAACTGGTACCTAAAGTGTGGAATTACCTTTTTGGCTTTATGTTTGACAGGTCTGACAGCTCATACAGCTGGAAAGGGTACAGAAAAGGGCAACAAAAATGATGAGGAGGTTGGAGGAACACCTTTCCTACAAGGAAAGGCTAAAGTGTTTGGAGCTTTTTAGTTCAGAAAAACAAAAGACAAGCGAGAGATGACATAATACAGCATACTGTGTAGTGTTATTGAGATATTTTTGTCCCTCCTGCTCTTATGACAAGAGGATTTATCCAGTGAAGTAAATCTACAGGAGAGAGAAAAGAAAGTACCCCATCACACAATTAATTACATGGGATAAGGTGGGCTGTAATCCATGAAAACCTCTTTCATAATAACCTAGGGAATTCACAACCACAGGGTGTACTGATGAACACAAGTTTAGAGGGTTTTATTAAAAATAAATTAATTAATGAAAGATTTATTAAATGTAATTGTATGGAAATTTCATGATGAGATGCATAACTTGATGCCTGAACTGGAGCATGGAACTGCTGCTGGCATAGTTGGTGGCAACAGTACAGGCACTGGTGCAATGGCATGGGTAAAATGAGGGTTGAAACATGTCAAGAGCAGGAAGGGAAGTAAATGAAGTCATCTCTGTCAAGGCAGGAAGTTGCTCTGTGAGGTCCCAAGATGTTCAGAAACAAGCAGAAGCGGCTTTCTCTGGTGCCAGAGACCCATTTCTCTTCCATCACCACTCCAATGCTGTGTACTACTGCCAAATGGGCCTCATGTTGGTGTAATGGAGTCTTGGAATCAGAGGATTCTGCCCTTAGACAGCTCTCACAATCCCCAAACCAGCATGAACAGGTTGTCCATGCTGTCCAGGGTACCTTGGAAGTGTAAAAAAAAAAGTAACTATTATATCCTCTGTTTGTTACATTCCTTGTTTGAGAACCTATGGAGGGGGCAAGATGGCCCTTGTTGACAACAGAATGCTGAACACAATGACCTTTGGTCTGACTGGGAAAGGCAATTCTTACATTATTTACTGTTAACAACGGCTTAATGATTAAACTGGAGATCGTACTGTGGCATCTGTACATGGATGACTAACTTGGGTTATGGTAATATGACAAATATGCCTGAGTACTGACTACAACTTCCTATAAGGTAGTCAGATGCTTATGGATATATTAAGTGCCATACATAGAAAATAGTCATTTATATAGCTACTATATTATGCTATATTGTTCTAGTAAGGTCCTGATTTCCCATGTGTGAGAAGCCATTTTAAAAAATCTTTCAGGAAGGTAAAAGGGAATAAACAAAGTCTTCATGGGGCTGACTGAGATGCTGAGCAGTGCTCCTTATGCCTTCGCTTCTGGGATAAGCAGAGATACCTTTGTCTTCTGCCTTAGCAGTGGGGGGGAAAGGAGATACTGAATGCAGAAATTAGTGCCCCCATATGAAGTCTTACAAAGCTGCCCTGATCCGTGCAGTCACTCAAGAAAGGATCTTATTGCTATTGAAAACATATATAGACCCTGCATGGAAGTCCCAGATTATAAAATGACTCCCCGGTTTTATTTTTATTCAGTCAAAAGCCTGTCAGCAGGCCTATAAGTGACTACCAAGGGACCACAAAAACATTTAGATAGTGATGGTAGTTCGACCTCTCAAGGCTTTGGTATATATCTGAAGTTTTGAATTTTGTTCAGTTGAAGTTTGTAGTTTGTATATTAAAACAACAACCTACATGAAAATCACATCTTTCCTTAAAATCGTTCATTGTGACAAGATTTCTACAGTAACGAACTCTGACAGCAATTAATGTCTAATCTTTACTGATTAACACACAAGATTTATATAGCTATCCTAACTTTTCATTTTCTGCTATTGTTTCCGTTCTGATTGCTTAGTGAGAAAAGTATTCATTCAATAATACTATTTTGATATGAATAATACTATTCATTCAATAATACTATTTAATGAAAGGCTTATTGTGAAAGGCTAAGAGTCCATTATATAAGTACTCAGAAGTACATTCCTAAAGGAAATCAGCAATACTGGCAACCAAGTCTGGGATTGAAACATACATACATACAAAAAGTGAACATTAAAAACTGCCTAGCATATCTCCTTCCTCTTACAAAGTGAGTAGACTTTGGTTTGACCATATTGTATGGATCACTAACTGGTGTGGGAAATTTTTAATAGTGATACATTATGCAAAGATTCTCCTTAACATGTACAGCAAATAAAACTAGGAAATGCACACATTGTACCTTAGAAAGGCTGCAAGCAGTGGCACTGAAGTCATGGGTTACAATAACATCTGAAATGAGTCCAAGCCTGAGAATGTAGCTTAGCTTGTTTCAGAAGGATGCAGTTCACTAAACACTAGCATGATTTAATGCTCCATCAATTATTTCCTGCCTGTCACTTAAGCAGGCTTCACATATGCATGGCAGGTCCAGGAGTGCACAGACGAGGTGGGAGGAATGATTTACTGTTTGAGGGCAACACCTGTAAGTTAAGCAGCTCAGAAATTAGCCACAAGTAGCATATTAGGGCAGCTAATCAGGCACGGCTGAGTATTTCAGTTCCTTGATTTCCCCATAAATAAGGTTGTATGTGGTTGCCCTGGGGCATTCTAGTGATTAAGTGCCCTGACTTACAGTAAAGTGCTTGGCCTGGACAATTTAGAAGGGGACAGCTGCAGGTGTGCACTGTAAGCATGTTACTTGGAAAGTTGATCTGTGGGGATATGGAATGTCTCAGATATTTGGATGTCTTGTTCTCATGTTATCATCATGCTTCTTAAGGAGTGGATTGCTTTCATCCGTTCACGTGTATCATGTTAACAAGCTGTAAACTATCAGCCATTTCATGCCACACTATTGAGTTTAGTGCTCAGTAGCTTTGGGCCTCCCAGAATCAGTAGGATGCAAATTGGAAAGCAACTTGATAAACTGTTTAAAAAACTCAACAACAACAACACACAATAGGGATGTGCTTCTCCATATTATTCTTTCCTGCCGGAAAGAATGAGTAATGCAGACAATTTTCTTCTGCTGCTGAAACATCATTAAGTATTGTTGCAGGAGATATTTTGCAGGGAAGAGAAAGACTCTTCCCCAGATTCACATATTTTCTACCCTGTCCCAGCATGTAACGATTGGTGGCTGGTCAGGATTACCGGATCCTGGCTTACATACCCAGTGATAGGTGAGATTTGCTGAGTTCCCCTTTCCCACTGGAATGGTCAGATGGTGATTTTGAGCAGCCAAGCAAGTACGATTTCCCATGGTTGGCTATGTTCTGCAACCTGGTGCAGGATGATGCTGGTACTGTCTGGGTAAAGGTAAAGGTAAAGGTTTTCCCTTGACATGAATGTCTAGTCATAACCAACTGTAGGGGTCAGTGTTCATCTCTGTTACAAAGCCAAAGAGCTAGTGTTGCCCAAAGACGACTCCAATGGTCATGTGGCAAGCATGGCTGCACCAAATGTTGTTATCTTCCCACCAAAGTGGTACCTATTGATCTACTTGCATTTGCATGCTTTTAAACTGCTAGGCTGGCATAAACTGGGACTAGTGATAACAGCTCACCCTATCATGCTGCACTTGGGTCTCGAACTGCCAGTCTTCCAAACTGACGATCATCAGAATTGACATCTTAACCACTAAGGCACTACATCCACATTGTCTAGGACCTCCTGGTAATTGTTCACAGGTCCTGGAAGATGATATTGTCACTGTGCACTGAATATTGAATGATAGGCAATGGTGATCATCCTGTCTTGGTTGCTTTCTCTGTCCCACTGGCCATTACAAGGCCATGTGGGGGTCATGGAAATGGTGAATCTGGGCTGGGTGTGTGTGGAGTTTTTGTTTCATCTAATTCTAATTATCAGTAAAACTCATTCGGTAGTTAAATAACAAAAAATGAAAGAACTTTATTTTAACAAGTCTGCAGTGAACTCCTAACAAACTTTTTTATTCCAGCTGAGTCTCTCTGCTGGTATATGCTGAGTTGCTTCCGAGATGCTGTTTCTATACCATGTGTATTCTCTCTGTGCCACTAAATTTTTCAGTTTACCTGCTGTCTTACCTGCAGTCTTAACTGCAGTCCTTGAGTCTATTTGAAGACTTGGTGTGAAGGGACAAGAAAGGAGCTTCAGGAAGATTCTCCTCAGGTTTTTCTGATGCTCTTATGCACACACCCCTCCCAAGCCTTTGAATATTCTTTTCATCCTTAACATAAGATAACTATCCTTTTGATGGATAGTTATTCGGCTTGTCCCTCCCATGACAATGAAAAATTAATCCATGGTTTGTTTGGTGGTGAAATCACTGGCTTATCAGGAGAGAAACAAACCAGAAAGCATTCTCTTTGCTAGGTTTTCATATGACAATAAGCAAACAACTAAGGAAAGATTTGTAGTTTGTTTAGTTGTCCCTCTGCAAGCACACATAACCTTGACAGATCATCACAATGGTCAGGAATTTTTGCACAAATGCTTTCTACTCAACCTCTCAGACAAATGAGGGTAGGGGATGGTACTTCTGTTTGGAGAGCTTCTCCAAACAGGACTCTAAATGTCCAGGTCCAGAATTTTAAAAACAAACAAACATGAAATATATATGAAAATATAATGTAAAGAAATTAAAATGAAATGTAAAAGATTGTTTCAATTCTGTTCTGCTAAATATGTATATCCAGTACTGGGAAAATATTTAAATCTTCAGATAGATATCAACATCCCCTAACTGATAATTGGGGAAAAACAAACTAGTTTCTATTCTGCCCCTGACTGTTTAAAAGGTGCCCCACTGAACAGTCAGCCAATTAAACCCTGCAAGCTTTATAGTAACACAGCAGCAATGGTGCTACTCTAAAAGCAACCCCTCTGGTACTTTTGATCTTTCATTCCCAGGGTGGTTTGTCTAAAACAAATGAATTCTAGCCTTTTGGAAAAGGAGATGTTCAATCACAAGAACAGCAAGCTGAAGTGGTTACAACTAGAATCAAGCACAGGTTAAAAATAAACAGGCTTATTGTAAGAACTCTGGGATGATATCAAGATGATCCCTGAGCAGCTCTTGAGATGTCAAAGATGATAATACAGTAACAACATTTGGGAAGTATTGCGAGTTTTACACTTAGCCTTTGGCAGGGATTTATTAAGACAGAATAAACCCTGTGACTTTTCAATCCCAAGTACAATTTGTTTCTCTAATATATCTGCAGGAGTAATGTGTGATGGAATCCTTTCTTTTCCCGGCCCTTCTCGTTGCTGATGATATGCTATAATTGGTTCTCCCAGGCCATATCTCAACAAGATAAAACACAACACATGTACATCTGTGGCCCAGTGTCAGTGCCTTAAATGTACATCAGAAATGCATTAAATCTTCTGATTGCTATTTTGTTTGCGCAGCTTGTAGGTTCAGCATTTTCTTCTGTAATGTACTCTACTGATTGCCTTGAATTATTGGTATGTCCTCCTCAGCAGACCAAGCGAACCAAAGACATGGGGCACAGGTATGTTCTATCTGTGCCTTGAACCTTTTCTGTTTATTGCAGAAAGGAGTTCAAATGTCTATGTGCATTACTGCAGATCACTGGCATTCAATGGGAGACCATTGGGGTGGAGGGAAGGATACATTGCCCACGGTACCTTTTCCCTGAATATAACAATTGCTTTGTCCTGGGCTGCTACAGTATGGGTGGAACTCTGATATGATGGGTTGCTATTGAGTAAAGTCTCCAAACTCAGACATCACCATTGCTCCTGCCTGTGCAACTGACCTTTATTTACTTGTATTTTCTATTAGTTTATTAATTGGATTCATGCCTCTTTTTTATTCTCAAAGAAGGCACTGAGGGTGGGTAACGAATATAATTGAATAAAAAGAAAACAGCTACAACCTATGTGCATGGACATATTCCTTCTATCTAAACTAACTTATATCAGGCTATAACACAGCAGAAAAGGCAATCCAAATGATTTGAACAAGGGAGCAGTTCACCTACAAGAAATGGTCATTTGTGCTTTTTTAAGTTCCAATATGGTGTGTACGGGGGATTATAAAAAGAGGTTTTTATAATTATACCTTTTCTTTCCTCTCTCACGCATAATTCTAGAGGTTGGTGTCATCTAATGAATGAGTGGGAAATTCAGAATGGGAGGGAGGAGGAAATCTTTCTTTATGCTATGCTATGCTATGGGTGAAACACATAGGCAAATTTAAGTGGTTTCCAGGTGCAGCATTTAGATGATGCACTCCTTGAAAGCAGTTTGAAATCAGACTAAAGCTGCACTCCAGGGCTAAAAATTGGAACAGAAAGAAGCCAGGATAGTCTGACTCAAGGTGGAAAATTAGCATTTTCACTCCTGCATTTAAAAGCCCTGGCAGAAGTGCAGGGCTGTGGCACATTGGTGAATTTTTTCTCTTTTAAATTGTATTAGATTTAATTCTCTTTTAAAGAAAGGGGGTTATATCTTTTTATCCAGATAATATTTTATTTAAATCTATTTTATTCCACGTAAGCCGCCTTGATTGTCCAGGCAGAAATGCGGGATACAAAAATAAAGTTGTTGTTGTTGTTGTTAAGCAAAGAAATGAAAGTGTGTCAACTCCAGTGTATATAATTACAGTATACACAAAACAAACATTCTAAGGGAGGGCATTGTGCTTTGCCAATGTATCACTTTCACATTGATGCACCAAACTGGCAGATGATCACATGTGTGAATCTGTGGCCAATCAAAGGTATGACCATGCTATGGGGACGGGGGGCAACTGGGCAGATGTGGGAGGTACTTGGAGGTTGCAGGTAGTGCAAATTACCCAGCGGCTTGGCTTTACACCACATGATGTAGTTGGCCTGGGCTTATTCAGCTTGCCTTGGGCCATGGGCCATGCAGGCAGTGGGATTTCAACCCTCTTTTGGAAAAAGCAGAATCAAACCACTTTTTCCTGCTTGTCTGTTCCACCTTAGGAAATATTCTACTCTAAAAAATGGTAACAGCTGACAGCTTGAATTATTGCCCCCCTCCCCCCCCCCCAATAGCATGGTCATACCTTTGATTGGCCACAGATTCACACATGTGATCATCTGCCAGTTTAGTGCATCAATGTGAAAGTTATACATTGGCAAAGCACAATGCCCTTCCTTGGACTGTTTGTTTTGTGTATACTGTAATTATATACATTGGAGTTGACACACTTTCATTTCTTTGCTTAATAATTATGCAAATGCATGGTTGTCTAAACAGATCTAGTGTACTGTAGTGGTTTGAGCTCCAGACTACAACTCTGGAGACCAGGGTTCAAATTCCTGTTCTGGCAAGGAAACCCACTGGGTTGCCTTGGACAAACTGCACTCTCTCAGCTATAGAGGTAGGCAATGGCAAAAAACTCTCTGGACAAATCTTGCTAAGAAAACCCCATGATAAGTAAATGACCTGAAGGCACACAACAACAACAACAACAACTAATGGTTGGCTAAATACCATTATGTCTCTATGCTGACTTTCAATATGTGAAGCAGGAGTTTTCCAAATACAATGAGGCCTTCCCTTCTGCAAGGGTTCAGTTCTGTCCCCACCCCCATGGCTGGGAAAAATGAGGGTGTTCACGCCCATGTTAGTCAATGGGTGGTGACATGTGTGTGCTTGTGTCAGTGCATGGGATAGAACTCCAATTCATGGATGGCTAGCCTGCTGATATGGCAGCTCCACTGTATCACTTACAATATCAGCAAGAAAGAGATATTATTCCACATGCTCGGCTGTGGACATCCCAGAATCATGTGGTTTGCTGCTGCAGAAGGCTTAACTAGGTAAACTTGATCTGATCAAGCAGGGTTCCCATGATCCATCAGCTGAAGACCAATGCTGTAGAGTCTAGTAAGCTCTACTGATGTGTTGAGTGTATAATTCCAACATTCCTGTAACATCTGGAAATTCATGGGAACAGTAATGTTTTTCAGGATCTCACTAGCATCCTCTCTCATTTTGGTTTATGAATCTAATTTCCATATGGAAATTTCTACAGGGAGATTTGTTCATATTTTTGTTGCTGTTATATCCCATCTTATATCAGATGTACTCAGATGGTGAATGGAGTAGGGAAATAATATATCCAGTCTATAAACAGTGCATTGAATAGAGACAAGGGTTTCCCGACATACTACTCATAACAGTCTCATGAGGGCTCTCTTGCTCAATTTATCACATCTCCTTTCTGGTTCTAATCCAGCATCGCACTATAACTCCCTCCACCATTCATATGGTTATCTAACTACTTTGACTTTAGGCCATATCTTTCTTCCCATCTTTGTCCCCCAAGGACCATGATTAAAACCAAACTTATCACCTCATCACCATACCCTCAAGTTTTGAATTTTCTGTCACTTTATCACATAACCTGCTTGTTCATAGGTATAAATATCTGTCCATTAGCACTTCACTCCATGCATCTGATGAAGTAGATTTGGGGCCGGAACAGGATGGCAAAATATGCCATCTTCCAATGGCTTGGGGCCATGGCATATGCATGACCCATGTCCCCAGCTGGCAGGAAGCTGCTGTGAAGCTGCCTAACCTTTTACATGGCAGCATCTTTTCGGAGTTCTGGCATCATCGTATAGAATCATAAAATCATAGAGTTGGAAGAGACCACAAGGGCCATCCAGTCCAACCCCCGCCATGCAGGAACTCCAAATCAAAGCATCCCCAACAGATGGCCATCCAGCCTCTGCTTAAAGACCTTCAAGGAAGGAGATGCCACTACACTCTGAGGGAGTGTGTTCCACTGTCGAACAGCCCTTACTGTCAGGAAGTTCCTCCTAATTTTGAGGTGGAATCTCTTTTCCTGAAGTTTTGCCTTCATTGTTCCACGTTCGTCTCTGGAGCCGCAGAAAACAAGCTTGCTCCCTCCTCAATATGACATCCCTTCAAATATTTAAACAGGGCTATCATATCACCTCTTAACCTTCTCTTCTTCAGGCTAAACATCCCCAGCTCCCTAAGTCGCTCCTCATAGGGCATGGCTTACAGGCCCTTCACCATCTTAGTTGCCCTCCTTTGGACACGCTCCAGTTTCTCCACATCCTTTTTGAATTGTGGTGCCCAGAACTGGACACAATATTCCAGGTGGGGCCTGACCAAAGCAGAATAGAGTGGCACTATTACTTCCCTTGATCTATATGCTATACTTCTATTGATGCAGCCACCGCATGCTGCAGGAGTATCGAAAAGCTCCAGTGATGGTAGAAAGGGTGTCATTTTGACACTTCTTTTTGTACTGGAAAAAAGATGGATTGGGGCCATGGTGTGTGGTTGCTTCAGCCCCAATCTGGCGCTCAAAGGGGCAGCATCACACCGTCTCTTTGGGCCAATCTGTTTTGTCCCACAGTCTATGAAAGCTTACCAACTTCTTTCTCTCAGTTGAGTTCAAAGGTGCTACAGGATCATTTTGCATTTACGAAAGGGTTTTTCGTGAGGGGTAGAGGCAAGGCTGTAAAGCAGTGTTTCCCAACCTGTGTTCTTGCAGGTGTTTTGAACTTCACCTCCCAAAAGCCCTAGCCAGTTTGGTTAACAATCAGGAATTATGGGAGCTGAAGTTCAAAACATCCAGAAGTTTGGGATACACTGCTTTAAAGCATTTGAGACTTTCAGCTCCAAGCGTCAGGAGTGCAGTGAATCTACTCTTGGTTTTAATCTGAAATTTAAAGGAGCTATCCAAGGTGCTAAGTCCCCCCTCTCCCCCCCCCCAAAAAAAAAGGTTTCAGCTCCTTGGATAGCACTTTAAAAGTTTAGACTAAAACATTATGAAGATTAACTACCCTACTGACACTGGAGCTGTCAGCCTCCCCTACCTGAAACCATATTGTGCAGTTTGCCCCACCCATCTCTTGCCCCTTCTCATATTGAAATATTACATGGCACCCCCTGGTTTGAAAAAAATGGAAGGGAATATTGCTTTTCAGACACACTCATAGTTGTTATGGCTGAGGATAGCATACTGAACAAATCCAAACTGGTCACATCTTTTACTTAGAGCTGAAGGCAAATAATGTGTAACAGTATCATCAATAAGAGAGCCTGTGTAATGTTTTTGATATACGGTGGCATTTAAGATCTAGGGTCATTGAAAAAGCTGCCAATATTTTTTCCCTTCATTTGAAGTATGATTGTCAGAAAACCACGATGGAATTGATTTCACAATTGGACTAACTGAAATGTCACTTTGGGGATGCCTATCCTGTCCTTCAGGAGAAGCTAGTCATTCTCCCTGTTGGGTGTATTTCTAGTGATGCATGAAGTGGGAGAGGATGGGTTTCCAGCAATCCATATTCCTAAGAGTAATGAAGATGTAACGCTAGCCAATATCGGCACTACTATGACTCAATTTTAGAGAATGAATAAGACAGAAAGCAACCCTTCATCACTGACCAAAAATGCCCTGTGCAGTATATAAATAACCTGAAAAATTGATAGTGGTAATGCATCGTACTAGGTGAATACATTAAATGAACTGTCTCAACTCTTCTTAGGTGCCAAAAAAGATATTAAAAAGAGTTTTTCCAAGAAAAGGATGTTTGATTTATAACCACTGATATAAGGTTATGGTGATGGTGGGGGAAAGATCAATATAAAACCATCAATGTTAATTTACGTAGCACCGAGTGATATTTAATGAAGAAGGAAAATCAGTTTTATTTGCATTACATTTTTTGCATTTTACAATATTATTTGCATTTTTGTTTAAAAATGGTTTATCCATTTTACAATAAATAAATTAAACTTTGATTATAAATAAAGCTTGGCTGACTCATTTTCCTTGCCTTGAGGCTGAACACAGCCAACGTATAATATATTATAACTCACCAAGTGAAGGCTAACTGTCCTGTTTTTGCAGTTCCAGGGAGACAGTGAAAGCAGGAAGCATATCAAACCCCCAATGGGTTTGGACTCTGTTTTGCTATATGGGTTAAAGGCTGTACAAGTCTGTTGGAAATTTAACATGTTGGGCCCACTTGTATAGTTTACTGATAAACTCTTTTTTCTTGAAACTGCAAAATCAGATTTACCCAGGAAATAAAACTTCATTACTACTTGGCAATAGTTTTGTACTAATAGTGGCTTCAGGGTATTTACTTTTGTTAACATTGGCACTTGGCATTGATTTATCAGAGACTGGATGGATAGCTACAGCTGACAAGCAAGCCATAGATCAGGCTCAGAGTCAGGAACTTGAGGGAAAGTTTTCCAAAAGCTTGTGGGAAAAACTAAGAATGCTCAAAGAATGTGATATGTGAAAATATCCAAACAAATGCACCTGATCTGTATGGCTACAGGCAGGTTGGAACACTATCTTTCCAAGTTAACACTTGTTTGTAAGACTAAAATGCATTATAAAATGCACATTATTGGAACAGATACACTCAAAAGCACTTTACATTCTTTATCAGGGAAATACTGTATTTTCATTAGCCAGCACAATTACTTCTGCTTTTTCAATGGCTTGAAGAATACCAATTAGGCATCACCTGGAATACTGTGTCCAGTTCTGGGTACCACAATTCAAAAAGGATGTTGACAAGCTGGAGTGTGTCCAAGGGAGGGTGACTAAAATGATGAAGGGTCTGGAAGCATGCCCTATAAGGAGAGGCTTAGAGAGCTGAGAATGTTTAGCCTGGTAAAGAGAAGGTTAAGAGGTGATATGATAGCCCTGTATAAGTATTTGAAGGGGTGCCATATTGAGGATAGAGCAAGCTTGTTTTCTGCTGCACCAGACAATAGGACCCGGAATAATGGATGCAAGCTACAGGAAAACAGATTCCACTTAAACATTAGGAGGAACTTCCTGATAGTAAGAGCTGTTCAACAGTTGAACACACTCCTTCAGAGAGGTGGAATCTCCTTCTTTGAGGGTTTTCAAACAGAGGCTGGATGGACATCAGTCGAGGGTGCATTGATTGAGAGTTCCTGCATGGCAGGGTGGCCACTGTGGTCTGAAATGTAACTGTTGAGCATGGGTAGATTCCACTAGAAAATGAGAATTCTATAAGACCTGAAGAGAGAAACCCTCTAACCACTAGTAAAGTGATTGTCTCTAGTCTAGCTAATATAAAAACTATCTAGTTTCCCTCCATTTTCAACTGATAAAAGAGCCAGTGTGCTTCACCCAGGATGGTAAGAGGGCTGAATATATAGCTGGATTTTATCTCTGCAAAAAGAAGGGTCTTCCTAAAGGTAACTTCAGATGAAACACAAAAATAGCACAATTTTCTATGAAAATCTACGGACTGCTTCTATCTCAGATCACTGGATGATATCAGTTCAGTTTTCCCTCTTCTCACCTTCTTTCTGTAATATTTTACCTGACTAAGAGATCTGCAGGACTCAAAAGCTTACACACATTTTTGTCCTTTCAGTTGGTTTAATATAGTTATTAAACTAATACATTATTAAACTATGCATTTTGGAATTTTTCTTATGGTCAAGATGGGCTAATTTTGCTTTTTATATAGAGAGCTGTACATTTAGCTAAAATACATTTATAAAAGCTTATTTGGAGGGGGATTTGATCAAAATAGGTATTTTAACAACATTTATATGCAATTATCTATGAATTGTTTTAAAAATTGTGCATCAGGGCAGAAACAGGACACAACAAATTTTGAATAAACAAACATGAAATTATAGCTTTTCTTTTGGGGTTTTCAGGCTATGTGGCCATGTTCTGGAAGAGTTTATTCCTGATGTTTTGCCAGCATCTGTGGCTGGCATCTTCACAGAATGCTGGCATAGACTGGAGCTCCTACAAAAAACTATGGATTCTGGCCATAAAAGCCTTCAACTTCTCATTAAATATGAAATTTATGTGATTTGGAAATATTCTAATCTATCAATTTGTTGTTCTTGTTGCTGCTGTTGCTTTGTGACTTCAAGTGAAATCTGGTTTATGACAAGTACTCATAGGGTTTGGCAAGCCATTTTCCACAGCCTTCTTCTTATGCTGAGGAATACATAAATTCTTTTTTTTTAAATAAAAATATAAATCTCCTGTTTTCTATTTTTAGTATAAATAATAAATATTCACAAAACAGTGATACCTTTATTAGACTGACCAAAATGCACAAAATTCATGATGCAAACTTTTGAAGCTCCACTGGCTTCTTTATTATTAATTATTATTATTACTAATTTTATTTATATAACACTGTAAATTTACACAGTGCTGTACATACAATCTTACAATTAGATGGATCCCTGCCCTCAGGCTTACAGTCTAAAAGAGACAACACAAAAGGAAAAGGGGAAGGATGTGGGAAAGGGGGTGAGGTCCAGTGGTTCTTCTCTCCCTCTGGGGCCTGGACCATGGCAGATGGACTGGAGGGGAGCACGGTTTCTTAATACATAGTTAAAAGGAGGCATCCTGGGACAGATGGCACAATCCTGGGAATGCTTCCCTAAATAATATAGTCTTTAATTTAATTTTGAATCTGGTTAGAGAAGTGATGAGGTGTACATGTGGGGGAAGAAGGTTCCAGGAGTGCAGGACAGCAAGTGAGAAGGGATGAATCCGGGACAGGGCAGTGGAAATCCTCAGCTGGGACAGGAGACCTTGACTACCAGAACGGAGGGTAAGAGAAGGAGTGTGAGGAGAAAAAGTTCAGACAAGTGAGGAGCCAGTCCGTGGAGGGCTTTGAAAGTCAATAACAAAAGCTTGTACAGTACTGGATGCGGAAGGGGAAGGGGAGCCAATGAAGGGAGGATAAAAGAGGAGAAACATGGTCAAAGCAGTGAGCGGATGTGATAATACATGCAGCTGAGTTCTGGACAGAGATTAAAGGATGGAGGTGAGAGAGAGGAAGCCCTGTCAGAAGAATGTTACAATAATCTAGTCATGAAACCAATAGGGCATGGACCAGAGTCTTGGCAGTGGAGGCTGAGAGGAATGGACGGATTTTAGAGAGAGAATCTGCAGGTCTTGCCGGTGGCCTGAATCTGGGGAATAAACAACAGAGAGGAATCGAAACCAAGACTGAGGGCTGGCTGAACCAGTTGAATAGAAGAGCCGTCAACAGAAACAGAAAAGGAGTATTGAAGGGTGGGCTTAGGTGGGAAGATGAGAAGCTCTGTCTTAGACATGTTGAGCTTCAAGCACCGATGCCGCATCCACTGAGAGATGGCAGCCAGACAAGGTCAGGGGTGGAAAGGTACAGCTGAGTGTCATCGGCATACAGATGATAGGAGAAACCAAAAGAACTGATGAGTTTACCAAGGGACAATGTGTATAGAGAGAACAAAAGGGGACCCAGGACAGAGCCCTGAGGAACTCCAACAGATAAGGGAACAGAGGAGGAAGTCTGATAAAGGTGATAATAATCATACAGGAGAAATAAAAATCATAAGCCTAAATTTTATAAAAGTATTGTTGCTGCTGGCTGCTGTTCTTGCTCAGTCAAAATGTTATGGACCACTGAAACAGCAGTGAATCCTAGGCAGGTTGGGTGGTTGTGAGAACATTTTGGCCAGTCTGCAAAGCATCTGTGAGTTGTTATATGTTATCTCTTTATAACTCCAGGAGAGAGTGGCAAAGTCAGATGACATTTCTACTGACCCTGCTGAATGGAAGATCATTCAGTCATGCCATGTATTCAATCTTACTTGACTTTATAGTATCATCAAATACCCATGTGGCCACATGATGTGGTAATGAAGTCAATTCAGAATGAGAGGAGGAAGTATTACCCTCATTCTCATTTGACTTGATTATTGAGACTCCAGCAATATTAAGGCCAATACTGAGGTCAAATATTTTGGGAGCATGGCATTCAAACAATGCACACATAAACACACTCAAAATAGCCAGAAGCCATTCTGATGCCATACTTTGGTCCAAAGGACAAGAGCAAAAAAGACTGGAAATAATCTGGTCCTGGCATGCAGCTTGGGACCTGCAGTGGTGGCTCACTTTGGAAGTGTGCCCTGCAGTGGTCCTGGCATGATCATGGCTAGAGCAACCAGAGGCTGCTCCTACATGGCTATCTGCTTCACCACTCAGTTATTCTAAAATTAATGGCTGAATATTTGCAGAAGGAAACAAAGTTCTCAGGTACCTACATCTCCGTTCCCCAAGTATATCTGGCAGAAGGAACTAAAGTTCTCAGGGATTTTTCTTCTCCTCTCATCCAGCATATCTTGTACACTTGTTTTAACTTGCTATTTCTGATTCTTGCAACAATACATTTCCTCTCCCCCCCCTCCCCGCCACACACACTACTTCTTTGTGTCATTTTTACTCTACTGCCATACCAAATGAAGGAAAAGGTAGTGCTCTCTTTTCTTTTCTTTTCTTCTCTCTCTCTCTTTGGTGGCATGGTGTTATTTGAAAACCAAATCAAAGATAGAGAGGTGCTTCCTTCTCTCATTCTGACATCTGATTCTGAAGCCAAAGAGGGGGAAATGGTAGTCATCACAGGTAGTCATAAGTAGTCATCACAGCTCCTCCATGCCCCGTTAATTTAAATGACAATAAAAGGTAAGTAACTTTTCTGGATCTTTGTCATTGTTTTGAAGGTTACAACAGAATTGTTGAGATTTATTTTGGACTCAACAATTCTGCCTACTCAGAAACAACTATTGGTCAACTCTGTCCACAATGTACTCCTAATCGTTAGCAACAAATCTTGTAATATATAAGAAATATGCAACAGTTATGAACAAGGGGTAGCCCAAAACTCTATATTTGCTTACTGGTCTTGTTATAACCATAAGCCCTATTGAAGGACACGGGCCTGATTGTCCCAACTGGTTTGAGCATATTTTTGAATAGACGCTGATTGGATAGTGATTTCATGGAGTAAAAACAATTGCCCTCTAGTTTTGTGTGGAAATGCTTGCAGTGCCTCATCTTTGATCCCCACATGCTTTCCTGGCTCATGCTGCATCACACCCACACAACCACCACCTCATAACTAAAGAGCTGTGAGTAGCTGCCTGGCTGTTTCCCTGTTTGGTCTGCTAGTGCCTGCTTTGGTTTCATAACTGACTTATAGCAGTCATCCACATATTAGATTCCAGGCTGAGCTGTGGCAAGACTAAGTAATAGATTGAAAAATACAATTATTGCTTACCTACAGAGTTCTTTTGCTTGGGAGGTAAAACACATATATCAGAAATGTTGGTGCTTTCTTTTCTCCCCGGGCCTATTCGATAAATGAACGTTACACCAGGATTCTTACACAGAATATCTTTGAAATGGGGTTTGTATTGATTTTTGTAACTACTCTGTTAGATGACGTTATCCCTTAGTGTGTCATGTGTAGATGGTTCAGCCCGGAGCAGGTCATTGAGGTGATAACTGTCATTTGAAGGGACAGAAAAGCAATCATAGCTTTTTCATTACTTACTGTTTTCCCCCTGCAACTGTGGGATCATTTGACATATTATGGGCTTCTTGTGATTTAAGCTGCATTCTGAAATTAAGTGCTAGAATATCAAGCTGATGGTTTAGAAAAATAAGTTTGATGTCAGAGAAACCACATGCCCTCTAGGTCATAACCACAATCCCAGCGTACTAGTACTCATTGGAGTGTGTAATAATAATAGCAAAAACAACAACAACAACAATATTAATAATAACAACAAAATGCATCATGATATCTTAAAAAAACCTTAGAGCTTGCTGTTAAATCCTCAAGTTAGCTTAAAAAGGTAAGGGTTTTCTCTTGACATGAATGTATAGTCATAACTGACTGTAGTTAAATCCTCAAGTTATCTCAATAAAAGATAAAATATCTGACAGTTATTAAGCAAGTAAATTAAAATAAGTCTGGAATATTTTTCTTCACTAGTGGGTGAAGAAGAGCAGTGCCACAACTGCCAGAATTACAAATAAACAGTGAAAGTGTAAAAAATAGATTTGCACTATTAATTCTAGAAGAAGAACCAGTATAACTATAGACAGAAGTCAGGGACACAATCAAATAGGAATGCAGAAGGATGATAAGTGTGGCCACAAAGAAGGAGAAGAAACAATGGAAACACTTCAAACAGTTAAAGAAAGATGAGAAGCAAAAGCAAAGTGATAGAGGAATTAAATTAGAACTGTGAATGCTACTGTCCAGTGATTGTCCAACAAGGACAAAGATAATTTGTACAACAATCAATACAAACAAATAGAAGCCAACAATAAAAAAGGAAGAACAAGAAACCTATTCCATTAGATTCATGAATTCAAAGGGAAATTTAAACCAAAAGTGAAACTAAAACCAGAAGGGAAACATAATACCCGGCCAAGATGAAATAATAATTTTTAAAAACCAAATGGAAACAATACACAGAACAGCTATATCAAAATGTGAAACTAATGGGAAGAAGATACATATGAAGATGAACCCCAAATTTTGTTAAGTGAAGTGAAAGCCACACTCTAAGCAATTGAGAAGAATAAATCACCAGGAACAGGTGATAGATTAGTAGAACTGTCACAATCCACAGAGGCAAAACCAAGTTCAGTTCTAACTAAAATCTGCCAAAACACTGGAAACAAACTGGTGGCCCAAAGATTAGAAATGAGCAATATGAGGGGGTATCCAAAAGTTTTAATTATCACATTTAAAATTTTTTGACAGAAAGTTTGTTTTGATTTGGAGTTGTTAACTTATCTCTATTTAGCCACCATCCAGATTTACACATTTCCCCAGTGTTTATTGACCCTCCAAATACCATTATTGTAGAAGTCGGCAGATTGCACCTGACAAGGATTTTATACTTTAGTCACTTCTGGCAGAGCCAGTCATAAAAATAAAGGACACAATGTGTTGATTCTCTCAGCAACATGCACTTAGGGACCAATGATGACACTGACAAAATTTCATCAATATGCCTTCTACAATATCAGGTATTTGGAGGGTCAAGATATGCTGGGGAAATAGATAGATAGATAGATAGATAGATAGATAGATAGATAGTGACTACATAGAGATAAGTTAACAACTACAAATCAAAACAAACTTTTTGTCAATTTTTTAAAAAGGTGATCATTAAAACTTTATGATACACCCTTGTATACATTTGTACATAAAAAGGAGATAAAGATTGCAATAACTAAAGACCATAGCACTAATTTCCCATGCAAGTAAAGTCATGCTCAAAATTATGCAGCAAACACTCCTACAATGCTTGGAGTAAGAAATCCCAGAGGTGAAATCTGGTTTCAGGAAAAGAAGAGGCGCTATGGATCACATTGCAAATGGATATTGGAGCACACCAGAGAATTCCAAAGGAAAATCTGTATGTGCTTTATTGCTTTCTCCATGAGAAGACTTGCACCATTGGAAAGGACAATGGTGCTAGGAAAGGTAGAAGGCAGTAGATATAGAAGAAGCCCAGATGGTTAGACACAATTGAAGAAGCCATAGGCCTGAGCCTACAGGACTTAAAGAGAGAAGTGGAGGACAGGGAGTCTTAGAGCTTGGGTTGCCATGAGTCAAGGTTGACTTGAGGGCAGTTAAGAACACCAACATGTGCTGTTTTGACTATAGCAAAGTCTTTGACTGCATAGATCATGAAAAACTATGAAATGCTCTCAAAGAAATGGGAGTACCACTACATTTGATCATCGTGATGCATAGATTGCCCTGATGCATAGGACAAGAGGACTGAGTGTGGTCAAACAGAATGGTTCCCAATTAGAAAAGGAGACAGACAAGGCTGCATATGATAACCCTGTTTATTCAACCTGTATGCAGAAAACTGTGTGTGCAGAGCAGGCTTAGACTCAGAGGCAGGAGGACTGAAGATCAGAGGAAGGAATATTAACAACCCAAGATATGGAGACGACTCAATACTAGCATTGGCAGAAACCAACAAAAAACCTGGAACAATTATTGAAAAGGGCCATGGAGTAAAGTGCCAAGGTAGGCTTGATATTGAACGTTAAGAAAACAAAAATAACAACCATGGAACTACAAGAATTCATTCTAAATGATGAAACTAAAATATTTAAAGGGTTCTCATACACTGGCTCAAACATTACTAAGAATGGAAACTAGTCTTGATAAGTACTTACATGTTTTCCTTATCCTTAACAAGTAACATGTATTCATATGTATTTAAAAATAGCCAGCTGCTATGAGATTTTTCATTATTGTTATTTTGGGACTTTTCTTGAAATTTTCTGAAAGGATTTTTCCCTACATAAAAAAAATATTAGCTGAAATTGTGAAAGTGACATTAAGTCCAGTTTACACCTGTGTGTGCCTTTGTATGGTAATTGTGCAGAGAGAAAGCCACTACCTCCCAACAGAGAAAAAAGCATCTGATTATAGAGCCAAAGGCAAAATGACAAGGGCATCCTCCAGGACCTCCAGAGGTCTCAGAGAATGAAATCATTGTTTGGCATATGGCTACAGAGTATTGCCAGATCCTACTTCAATGTCCGCTATTCTTCATTGGCTGCTAAATGGCCATAGTGGGGTGTATCTGCAGGAAGAAGGTGAGTCCTGAAGTGAGGGAGAAGAGTGGAACTTTATACTAACTCATGCAATGCAGGTCTCAGCTGTTTTTTGTGTGTGCAAAATACAATATTTTTGCACAAAATATTGAAAACATTTGTTTTTAATGGGGAAAAATGTCCCATTTTGTAATTAAATGTGTGTGTGTGTGTGTGGATAGATAGATAGATAGATAGATAGATAGATAGATATTTTCATAACTTTGCCCAGGAGAGAAAAATCCCTTTGATTTTTTTTTTGTTCTTTCATATGGGAATAAAATAAACTAAGATTTACTTTCCTAGCCTTGCACATCAATGGTCACAGTTTATGAAGCATATGTATTATAGTGATGGAATTACTAATCTGTCCCCACTGTTCATCAGTCTTGTGCAAGTATGAGACAGAATATCTTAATGGCTTATCCCATAGTTTATTCCACAATCTTTGAAAATCTCCAGTCCATCTGGGCACCAGTCATACAGCTGAGGGATTCTGGGATCTATAGTCTGATAAGTCCCAAGAGGATGTCACTTGAAAGTCTATGCCTTGCAGGCAATGCCTATATAGGATTTTAATTTTCATCATGATATAACCATTTTGACATTCTTGCATAGGAAGGAATGACATCCACTGTTCATTTATATGGCAGAAAGTAAAAGAGCTACAGTTGGTGACATGGCTGAGACTGAAGTTAAGCATCAACTGGGTTGTTCCCTGTCACTGTTATAGTTAAGCATTGCCTTCAGCTAAATTGTACCCCTAAATGCATTGCTTTGTTTCTGTCTCTGACAAGAGTGAATTTTCTTACACTGACTTCTTTTTAGAGCAGAAAGTAATTACAGGCCTTCTTTTTATTATGTGTTTGGTAAAGAATTGATAAGAAATTAGTTAAATGGATGTATAAGGAAGACAGTTAAGACAATCTGGAGGGAAATTTTTCACTTCTTTCCTTTGGGCTTTTTTGGGGAGAAAATCTACCCATGCAATAAATAAATAAATAAAAAGACTTTTTTTTTTTTTTGCAAAAATGAAATTTTTGCACACAAAATATTTTAAAAACAAATAAATTCAGCAATGCTGGTTTTCGTATAAGAAAATTTCTTTTGCACAAAACCAAGGCTTTTCCAGGAGCTGATGGCACAGAAGTCAAGTTAGAACACCTAATATGAAGACTTAAAATACTTTAATAAATAAAAATGCCCCCTTCCATTCACATTCTTCTTTATCAGGGTGTTTAAAATAGAGTGAGCCCATTGTACTCACTGTGGGTTGGTTCCAAGATCCCACATGGCTATTAAAAATCAATGGAAGCTCAAGCACCATTAAATACAATGGTTAGTAAGTTGCTGTCCCTTGTATAAAATGGCAAAAAAAAAAAAAAAAAACAACACCAAGGTTTGCTTTTAGAATATTTTCCAGCTGTGGATGATTGAATCTCTTGATACAGAAGGCCAATTATAGCATTTAAAAAAAACAAACACTTCAGAGGTATCAGATATGCCCTCTCAGACTCTCAATTAGAAAACTGCATATTGTATTTGTGAGATTTGAATCCCATCCTTCTTCCAAGTCATGCAGAAAAAAAATATAAACAAGCCTCTAAATTGTCTCCCATCCAGGTATTTTCCAGGCCCAAATCTAAGCAGCTTCAGCAATGAAAAACCATAACATGCCTTTGGCCCATTCTTTGTGCACAGACATTCCACTGTCATTTTATCACCATACGTCTGAACAGATTTGCACACCTTACGAGTACATATTCTGGATTCTTAAACCAGTTTCTAAAAAATTCCCAGGCCATCTCATATGGACCTCTCCATGTCCCACAGATACACAGTGGAGGAGAGAGATGAGAAAGTTGCTTCATTAGCTGAGAAATCACTCCTTTCATACTGACTTAAAGGACAATTGCATGCCAAATTGCATTTGGGTGGAGGCAAAATTAGAAGGTAAAGGCAAGAAGCTCCACCATGCCTAGCCCCAGAGGCATATGAAAGTCCCTCCCTTTATTGCAACTGCCATCACCCTGGCCTTCTCCACTATCATTCCCTTCTCCTTTTTTGTCATGTCTTTTTAGACACTGTCAATTTGAGGGCAGGTAACTGTCAAATTAGCAATCTGTCAAATGACCAATCTGAGGCCTTTTGTGGCTGAACACTCTAGATAAATAAATAAAGCAACTCAGTTGTTATATTTTTGTGAGTTTTTCAGGCTATGTGGCCATGTTCTAGAAGAGTTTATCCCTGACTTTTCACCAGCATCTATGGCTGGCATCTTCTCTGAAGGCTTTGGAAGGCTGATGATAACCCAGCCAATACAGCCCAAGATGAATGATACAACAGAAAGGGAATCACCCACAGACTATTTGAAAATGTGTGTCCCCCCCTATATGAGCCTGACAGTGTTTTACAGTATTCAGGGGTGGGCTTTCTCTCCATCTCACAGGATTGTCTGGTGAGGAGGAAGAACCTTTGTGATGGCTGCTCCCAATTTGGCTGACCTCCTCTCTGGTCTCTTTTTTTGCTAGTCAAAGACCTTCTTCAATAAAGGTCTGGAAACATGTTCTATGTTGAGTGACTTCAGAAGCTAAGTATGCTTACTTAGCCTGGAGAAGAGAAGGTTAAGAGATGATATGATAGCCATGTTTAAATATTTGAAAGGGTGTCATACTGAAGACGAAACAAGGTTGTTTTTTCTTCAGCTCCAGAGAGCAATGGGAAATACAGGAAAATATTCCATCTCAGCATTAGGAAGAATGTCCTGATAGTAAGAGCCGTTTGACAGTGGAATATGTTGCTCTGGAGTGTAGTGAAGTCTTCTTCTCTGGGGGTTTTTTAACAGAAGCTAGATGGCCATCTGTCAGGAATGCTTTGTGTATTCCTGCATGGCAAGGGGTTGGACTTGATGGCCCTTGAGGTGTTTTCCAACTCTATGATTCTTTTATTCTTATTTAACCAGACTTTAACTGTTCAGGGTAGTAGGACGGCAGTACGTGTCCTACTTTAAGATATGTAATGTGCATAATGTGTTTTTAACTGTTTAATGTTTTAAAAGTAATTTTTAACATTTTTTTATTTAATGATTTTAAAACTTTTGTTGCACATATTGTTTTAGCTATTTTGTTTTAACTTATATTGTAAGCTGCTTTGGTACCATATTGGGAGAAAGGTGGAATATCAACCAACCAACCAACCAACCAGCCAACAACCAACCAATCACTTTTCATGATCATTCTTCTCTTTGGCTCTAAGCACATTTGGCTTTCATTTGGCTCATGCTGGAGTGTGGTTCCCAAGAGACTGGGGTGCAGGGATGGGTATTTAAGACCAGTGGAGGGATGCTTCTTTCCCCCCTCAGGCAAAACATCTTAAAAATGTTGATGGAGGCAAAAAGGATATAAATGATGAGTAGAGTTTCTCATAGGAGTTCTGCACATCTAAAGGTTGCCAAAGGGGTTTTTCCCCTAAAGCGAAATTATAAAGTAATCTATTTTTTAAAAAAAGTTTTAACAAATCTTTTTTAAAAATATCTGTATGAGACTTAGACAGAACAGGACTTAGAGGATCAAAAAATGAGAACTGTGCAGAAATTGACTTAGTGCATCTGCCCATCCCTACTTCAATGATGAGAGAAATGCCAATGTTGAAAGTGGTTCATTGATGACCAGCCAGCATAGTGTGAGTCAACCATCTGAGGTCTTTTTGCAGGCAGTCGGGGACTAACTTATAGGAGTTTACATTATTTTTTGCATTGAGACAGATTTTGGACCCTCAAAGGATAGAAATATTGAGCTTCAGAAAATCTTGAAAGCCAAGGAAATAGCTCATTGGCAAGAGAAACTAGACAACAAAAAGGAACAGAAACCAGATGCCCAGAAATACACGTGGTTTGAGGTGGTCTTTGGCCCAAATTCTCTGTTATGGGAACATCCTGAGAGGCTTTTCATCTATTAAAATAACATCTGGTTTACATTTATACAATGCAGATTGGGACTAATTTAACTTATAGTTGTGTATATGCACTTTTGCCCTTATTAACAAAAATTAGGTGCCACATTATATTGCATGTTATGCAGTTTTATGAATTCAATTAGCATGCCAACATACTCTCCTCTATCTAAACTGAGCTTGCAAACTGGAAGGATAAAATAATTTGACAGGGTTTTTTTTTTTACCTTAAGCATTTATTTTGAGACCTAGTATGAGATTCACTTTAAATATGTTGGTCTTCATGTAAGTAAGGAAACAATTCATGTACTTGTCTATGCAGATATAAGTCTCACATAGTTCCTAGGTAAACTGTGGAGGATTGCATCATGAAAGAGGTAGTTTTCTCTGAATGGGTAACTAATGGCCATTGTGCCATACAGCAGAATTTCAGACTAGCATCATAGCTCAGGTGCTGGGCTTAGAAATCATTTCTTCATTGGAAGAAGAACCTTGGGACATCAAGGGACTTGATAATGATTAAGAAAAATGCTTTCCTTGGATGAAGAAAGGAGGAACCCCAAGGAACTATGAATCCATCATATCCTGTTCTTGTACATGTTTTCTTACCAGGTTCTTCAGAAACTTGAGCCTGCTTCCAAAAAGGGAAGTTTCTTCCTTCCTTCAGCTCCAGGGGGCAGAAGGAGACATATAAGCCATACTGGAGAAGGCACTTCACAAACAGAGTCTTTATAAATGAGAGATTATTTGCTCCAAAATACCAGGGCCTGTCTAGCTCAGCAGTCCATCTATGGCTGGCACTATATATATTAACACTTTACCACTTTGGCACTTGACAATGGCTCCTGAGGGCTTGAGTCATTAATAGGAGGAAGAGGTTGTCCTGACCTGGCTTGCCAAAGAATGAGGCTCAGGTTATGTTGTTAACAATGTAAATAAAATCCAATCAAATTCAACCCAAATTTTCACAAGATACCACCGCTCATTCTGTATTAGCATCTCATGGATTATTTATGAAAATGATGTTGCTTGTCTGACAACCTAGGTGACAATATCTCTGGAGAATGTTCATCACCATGGCAAAACAGACATGTCACCATCAGACATTAGTCTACTGTAACTAATTCATAAGGCTGTCCCACAATTTGTTTTGATCAGGCAGACTAGTGGATCTAGTGGAAGAGGATGAAAAGAAGTGTGTGGGGTGAGGGAGAGAATCCAATATTGTTAATAATAACAGAATTTAGTAAGATCTTTTTAAAAAATAAAAATAAAAATAGAAGCAGGGAGAAAATGCTTTAACGTTGTTTGAGCAAGCCCCATCCTTGCATAGTAACAGCTTTATAATCTCTAATATGATTTCACTCAATGGGCTGAGAAGACTGATGTGAAAGCATCTTCCATCCTGTAGGAATTGCTCTTAAGTGCTGGGTTGTAAACTACTACAAGCCTTGGTTACTAGAGCAGGGAAAGATTATGACACCCAATTGTTTAGGGTGTTAGAACAAAAACAGATTGGAAAAAGATCTCTAGAAACTGGGGAAATGGGCATTAAAATGGCAAAAGAGTTTTCAACATAGCCAAGCAGAATGTTATAGATACTAGGGGGAAATAAAATAAAAACAGCCAGTATCACACTGCCCTTATAGAAATCCATGGGCTGTGAGATCATATCAACAGTACTGTGCAAAGTTCTAATCACTGCACCTAGCAAAGGATATTGTAGAGTTGGGGAAAAAATGAGAAACAGGCAGCCTAGCTGATCAAGAGACTATAGTAACTGCCATATGAAGAGAGGTTAAAGCATTTGGAGCTGCTGAGCTTGGGAAAAAGGATGACTAAGGGAGGACCTGATGAAGCTCTATAAAATGTTGGATAATATGACAAAGCAGAGAGAGAGAGAGAGAGCAGCTGTTTTCCCTCACTCATAATACTAGAATCTGGGAGCATCCACTGCAGCTGAATGCTAAGAGTCAGGAAAGATAAAAACAGGCAATTGTTCACACAGTATACCATCAAACTGCAGAATTAGAAACCATAGAAAGTAGGGATAGCTGCCAAGCTGGGAAATTTTAAAAGACCTGTTAATCAAATTCGGGGGGGGGGGGTTTAAGTTAAGTTATGTTAATAGGTGGACCATTAAGTTAACAGATGGACCTATAAAGATGGTCTGCCCTTGAAGGCTAATGGACCCTTTTGAATTCCAGAAATGAATTCTAAAAATGAATCCTCACCAATGATTCCAATAGATGGAATGAAGACCTGACTAGGACTACTGACATGATTGCTCCCAGACATCCTCTCCAACTACTGTGTCTGAAGAAAGAGACTGATGTCTTCAAAAACTTCATGCTTCTAACTTCTTTCTTTCAGTTAGTCTCAAAGGTGCTACAAGATCTCTACATACTGATTCTACAGACTAATACAGCTATATCTTTGAGTCCTCTCTGACCTGTTACTAACTGGACCCCGTGGTATACAGGGAACCTCAGGGAGCTGAAATGGAAGGACAATGACTAAAGCACAGATGGTGGACAAGACACGCTATAGAGAACATCTTTGTCCATGTGTGTCCATGTGTGAATTCACATCCAGATGAACTGTTTGTTCAGTGTGCTGAGAGGTATAACTCACCAATTCTAGAATCCAATTCTAGAACATTCAGCAGTTTGCTGTGATTCTTTTAATAATCGCTCCACAGATAAAATCTCTGCATACCATCATTGTAGCAGAACTTGACAAGGGGGTGTCCAGTGACTCATTTGGTAGGATTAAACTGGAACAATTCCAATTGGTGAGTACTGCCAATGTGGACACTTTGGGCTGGTTGTCCAGGGACGAGATGTAATTAGGCTTCAAAAACAAAATATCATTAATGCATCTCTCAAGGCAGGTAGTTTTCCATCTTGTTTAAAAGAAGCGGTGGTATGACCACTTCTTAAAAACCCCTCCCTAGACTCCCTGGACTTAAACCACTATAAAATCTCCCATTTTCAGGCAAGATGATCAAGAGGGCAGTTGTCATCCAGCTCCAGGCAGTCTTGAATGAGATAAACTACAGTGGGTCCTTGGTATAAAAAACTCCATGGATACAGAGGGCTGACTGTCTTTAGACCCATTCCAAACTTATTTCAGAGCAGGGTATGGAGTTGAGACTGCTATGGTCACCTTAGTGAATGATCCTCTCCTGAGCACTGACAGGGTGAGTGTTTCCCTGCTGGTGCTTTTGGACCTCTCAATGGCATTTGATACCCTCAGCCATGGTATCCTGCTGGGGGATTTAGGAATCAGAGGCACTGTGCTTCAGTGTTTCTGGTCCTATCTCTTAGGCAGGTTCCAGACGGTGGTACTTGGGGATAGCTGCTCCTCAAAAAGGGACCTGTTTTAGGCATACCTCACAGTGGCAGTCTTTCCCCAATGCTATGCAACATGTGCATGAAAACACTATGAGAGATTATCTGGAGCAATGAGGTGGGGTGCTATCAGTATTCTGATGACTATTATGATGACACTCAAATATTTTCTTCTTGCCTTCAAATACAACTTCAGCTTCAGCTAAGTATGTCTCTTCTAAATTAATGCCTGGAGGAAGAAATGGGATGGATTGTGTGTGTGTGTGGGGGGGGAGATTGAAGCTGAATCCAGACAAGAAAGAGGTGTTTACTGTCAAAGGTCTTAACTTGGGTTTTGAGGTGTGTCAACTAGTCCTGGATGGGGTTTCACTCTCCTTGAAAGACTGTGTTTGCAGTGTGGGGTGCTTGTGGATCTGTGCCTCCTAATGACAGCTCAGATAGATGCAACAGCCAGGAGTGCATACTAACAGTTTCTGCTAATATGCTAACTGTGGCCCTACCTAGATCTGGAGGACCTAAGAAGGTAGTGCAGAAACTAGTAACCTCAAGGTTGAAGTTCTACAATGTACTGTACATTGAGTTACCTCTGTTCAGAAGCTTCAGTTACTTCAAAACATGGCAACCAGACTGATTACTGGGACATCCAGGAGTGATCACGTCACACCAATATTCAAATCACTCTATTGGCTGCCAATTAGTTTATGGGCAAAGTGTTGGTTATTACCTTTAAATCCCTACATAGTTTGGGTCCAGGTTATCTATAGGATCACCTCTACCCATATAATTTGTCCCATATGCTCAGGTCCTCTGGAAGACATTTACTCCAGTCGGACAGGACTAGATTGGCAACTGTCAGCAAGAGAATTTTTTCTTCAGCTGCCCCTAGACTGTGGAATTACCTGCCAGAAAAGATATGCTGTCCAGCAGGCTTATTCAGATTATTTTAAAATGTGAATTTTAAATTATGGATTTTTAATTTGGATTCTTTTAATGTGTGTATATCTTATTTGTCTTTTAAAATTGATGTGTGTTTTAACTGGTGTAGTCTGTTAATTGTTGTTGTCCCTCATCTTGATCCATGGGAAGAGGCAGGTAAGAAATAAATCCTCTATCACTGCCACCAAGAAATAGAATTCAGGGTAGTGGTGTGAGGGATGGGATTAAGCAAATGAATTGGCTCATTCCTTAGTGTTTCTATTTGCTATGAAGAAACCTTAAAACACAATGCACACTTAAGAGGGAGATAAGCTTGCCCTCCACCAGACTGCAGGGACATAAGCCTTGCCTTTATGTGGTTCCCCTTACATTCTCCTCTGGCTAAAATCTGCAGCATTTGTACAACTGCCAGCATAGTAAACTGAACCTGAGCTTTAAAACAAAAAATGTTTTTAAAACTGTTCCACGTTCCCCAATAATAATATTCTGCAGCTATTAAGTGACTCAAACAAATCTGTAGATGTACCTGCCAAAGTAAGCATGACCAAATCCTACTCATTCTTGAATTGCTCTATTGGCAGTGAACACCCCTTCAAGAGCATGAGGACAAAATTCATACTTTTGGCAGCAAATGGGTCACATGTGGCTGAGTACTCAGGAAGCAACTTTGGCAATATAGTTCCATGTGACCTGCTCATAAACAAGCTCAGGAAATCTGGGCTAGAGAGTACTATTATTTGATCAGTCCACAATCCTTTGATAGGTCACAAGCAGTGGGCACGGAATGATTAGCAGTCAAGCTGGGAAAAGGAAACAAATAATATTCTCAAGGGATTTGTCCTAGTTACAGTATTGCTCAAGACTGATGTCATTAATTTGGAACAAAAGACAACTTGGAATAAAAGACTGTCCCATTTGTAGCTGCCACACATTTGAAAATATTTTTGCAAATATTTTGGAGAATGGGATTAAAATGGGGGAAATGGACTTGATAAATAGGGAGAACATGGATGAAAACACAGATACTGTATAGCATGCAACACACTGCAGACTGGAGTATTTTATCTTTGATTTTTCTCTTGTCAGGATAATTATAGCATTCTAGAAAACTGCAGGATGTGAATGTTTGCCATCTTTGTCCTGCTTTACCAAAACAGTCTTTCATTTTAAGAAAAAATGTGATTGTAAAGATGATTTTATTCTTGGTACAGTACTATGTGGGAGTATCAAATGTTTGGTTTTATGTGGTTGAAAATGATATTTTGCTGTGTTGTCGACTTCCTTTCAATCTGTTTTTAAAAGAAAACATAGGTTGAATGTCTGCATAGTGACCAGTCTCTAACCTCGTTTTTATTGAGAGAAGAATCTGGTGCTCTAACAAGCTATTTTTTGGTTTCAGAAGGCACAGTCCCTTCTGTTCCCCATGTGTTTTCTCAGATGGAATTTCCTAATGTCCTCCTCCTCTTCCCCCACCTCTAAGGAGGCAGATGGGATCTGTTTTCCTCTTGAAAGTTCTCTGAACTCAGTTAAGTAGCTAGAATTATAATGTTGGACTAACACTCCAAGGACATCTGATACCCATATTCCTAAGAAGCCTCTGCATTAAGCACATGTTTTCTCCCTTGACTTGAGACTCTGTTGAACTATGTAGACAAGTTCTTTCACTGCCCTAAAAGATTTTGCATTTACACTCCACATGAATGACAAGGGTGGCACTACTTGTATCTTATTAGAACATATTACACTGCTTGTATCTTAAGAGCCCTGGTGGCAGAGTGGTTAAATGCCAGGCCTGCAGCCACAACATTTTAAGTTCAGTCCTGGAAGGCTACAAAGTTGAATTCCATCCTTTTTCAGGTCGATAAAATGAGTACCCAGCTTGTGGGGGCCAATTGGATTACACACTGTAAACTACTTAGGGGGTGCTAGTTCACTGATAAGCAGTATAGAAATGTACTTGCTATTGCTATTATTCCTTTTTATTATTTGATCCTCAATCAGGACTTGTGTGTTATTCACTCATTACACTTCCATGTTCTTAGTGTATATGTTACATGTGAATAGGGTGTATGCTGTATGGTGAATCAACACATAGGTGAATGACACTGAGGCTGCTGCCCCACTGCAGAAATAAAGCAAATCAGCATCACATTAGCTTCCATGGCTTAATGCTATGGAAATCTCAGATCTGTAGTTTAGTGGATCACCAGAGCTTTGTGACAGGGAAGGCTAAATATCTCCCAAAACAACAAATCCTGGAATTCCACTGAGCCATGGGAGTTAAAATGGTGTCAAGCTGCTTCATTTCTGCAGTGTGGTCACAGCCTGATTCAATTGGTCCATTCCAGATGGGATTAACTGTGGGATTCAGACCAAAGCTGCACACTCCAGTGGACCATCAGAAAGGAGAGCCTAGGTTCATACACCTATACACCTGCAGGGTTTCCACCTCATTTACAATCTGAAATTTGCAGAATTCACTGCCCACTATGGTGTGCATAGAGGAAGGGGGGAGACTTTAACTCTTTGCTCCACCACAATATCAGTCCAAATCAGCTTCCCATCTTTCTTATGTCCACTATTTACAATGGACGAATGTTTATCTTACTGCATGCTGCATAAAAATGTAAATCTTGCATTGAGTTTGGTCCCAACTGGCTGACAGTGTATTACAGCTGCATAACAATTTATTTATTCTTGCATACCTTGGCAAAAAAGGAAAAAAAAGAACAAGTCAAAAATGAAATTCCGGGAAGGTTCTGAAACAAAATCAATGGGACAACATCTAGGCTCAGCATCTGTGGGCATTTCAATGGAATGTACCATATTTTTAACAGATTTCCAATTTTGAACTGTTGAAAAGGAGCTGGATTATTGGTCGCCACTGCTGGATTTAGGTGAAATAGAAATTCAAGATTAATTTGACAGTGCAAAGCATCAGTCAAAACATCTGTTGGAATGTTGAGAGCATTTCACACTTCACCACATTTTGCAGAAAGACAATTGAACACTGCTCATTTTCTAGTGATGAAAATCAAAATGACCTTTGGAGCTGAGCTTGGAAAGCTTGCATGTCGGATGAGAAATTCTGGATGCTGTAGCAGAAAAAAGTAACTTATTGAACCTCTCATGTGGGATCATTGCTCCATCCTAGGCTTCAGGGAATATATGACTCTCCTCAGGAGAGAGCTTAAATATTTTATCCAAGAGCAGCTTATCAAACCTTATAAGAATGTAAAGTGGCATCACTAGAAGTGAAAACTGGTTTTTATTTGGAACTGAGGGTGAAAGAATAATGGAAACAACCAGGAGAGATTGGTAAAAGTTCCCTTTATCGGAGAATTTCAAAATGCATCTTTTCCTTCTGCAATTGAAAGACAGCTTGATTCAATCTTTATGCAATTAACTGAATATACAGGAACCTGAACAAGAAGTATTTGTTAAAATGTCTCTCAGCCAGGCCTCAGAACCTCTTAGAGGTTCTGAGAAAACTTAGCCTTCTTTAAAATCTTTTTTTATATATATATAGGTGACTTTCTCTTCCCACCCTCACTCCCAAAATTTTAATTGCTTCCCTTCTACAGCTGGCATCAAAATCATGACAATAAATTGCTTATGTTAGCAACATTTTTAAAAAGAGAATAAAGTTAAGTTTATCTATAACAGCATATCAAAGCAAGCTACATAAAAAATTGGGAACTGGGGAGATATAACCAATACATCCTGTTTTCAGACCAGGCTGGCAGACTGGATTGACTTGTCTAGGATGTTCAATCTTTATGAAGTAAATACATGACTGGTAGGAGTGTTATTTCTTGAATGGTGGTCTGGTACAGAAGAATGGGTTTAGATCATGTTTATTCACTTACTGGGGGATTTATTGGTCTGATAACCATATTTTGTACTTTATAGACCTTTCTGCTGCATTATATAGAACTTCACTCCCTCTTTATCTGGTTATTTCTATCAAATGCTTGGCAGGCCTAAGCAGAGCCTCACCCCCCCCCCCTCCCTGTTTTTAGTTGGCTTGCTATAACTTGGCAACTTGCAAATTAGAACAGTGTGTAATTTTTAATAAAAGAACTCAAATGTGTTTCTCATAATTCAGCTCCAGAGGTTTGGCTGAATGCATAAACTTTATGTGAACTTATTAATCGTGGCAGGGGAGGGGGGAGCTAACTACTTCACACACAGGAGAGAATGGCATGCCCATTAGCCACTGTTCAGTGACAGTTTTCAAAAATAAGAACCATAGGCTGGCTCATATGAATCTGCATAGCCCACAATAGACACTAAGCAATTGACAGGAACTTGTTTCATTTTAATTTTGTCCAATACTTTATGCAACAGATATCACATACAATATAAGCATCTCTAACTTGAATTTCCCCAGAAACACTGGACTAAGAGGCAGTGCAGACTGGCAATAAAGGCCGACATTGGGCAGAGTAGGGTTGTGGCATCTGCATGAAACATTCCCTCACTCTGCCCCCATGCTGGTGGGATGCTGCGCACCCCACCGCATGGTGGGTGGTGTCACAGCGCTTCCCTGGTGCTGCATCCAGATGATGCTGTGCCAAAGGAGGGCTGAAAAGCTGTGGCACTGGCGGTTATTGCAACCTTTCTGCAGCACAAAAAGGAGCCACTTTTGGGGGGGTCCTTTTTGCACCATGGTGTGTAGTTGCAGCAGCTCCGATCCAGCGAAGAAAGAGGAGGCTGCAGGCCACCCATTAGGGGTGGAATGTGCAGCCCCTTAGATTCCTCCTATCCCCAGACATGTTTCCTTCTTCTCTAGCCTAAGATACTATAGTCCAATAAATTTGGAGGACCTCAGTAAACTATAACCATGGTCGAATAGCTAACCCTATAGTTGGTTTGCCATCTATACGTTAAGTTGTTTTTCTGTGAAGATGTGAGCTGGATCCACAATGCAGAAAACAAATCCACTTTGACACTGCTTTAACTGCCATGGCTCAGTGCTAGGAAATGTAGTTTGTTGGGGCCATTAACTGCAGTTTTTTGGGGTCCAGAGCTCTCTGACAGAGAAGGATAAATGTTTCACAAAACTATAAATCCCAGAATCCCATATCATTAAGCCATGGCTGTTAATGTGGTGTCAAATTGCATTATTTCTTCAGTGCAGATGCAACCATGGGCTGCATGGGTTTTCTTCTAAAATGCACAGCTGAGTAAGAATTTTATTTTGCTCTCTAGAATGTACCTTAAGCTCACATGAGATGACAGCAAGTCTTAACATGGTTAACAGCTGCACTTTCTAGTGTGGAAGTGCATGGTAAAACTCATCCCAGAATCATTTGCAGTGCTAAGGGGTGCAGTGATATATATGTAGAGGTTCCTTAGCAGACAGTTCTAGATTTCAAACTGTGGAGTGTGTTCTAAATCTAGAAAGTCAAAAGCACTGATCTGTGCAATGCAAGAAGAATACTATATTACATCAGCACACAGTCACTGAATAATTCTTAACCCTCATCATCTGGAACAACTTGTTTGCCACTAAATCAGGGGAAGTTGGTGGCCCTTATTTTACAGAATTTAATTTCATGATGCAACTCAGCAGCCGGGGGGGGGGGGGGGTAATTTCAATTTATATTTTTTCAATGCTTTGGTTTTATTTTTTCCAAAACAGTTTGCTAGTAACCTCTACATGTTCTTGCTTCTCATATATTAAGCAGCCATTATGGTAACTAGAGATGACTTCTAGAAGGTAGGATTTTTTAAAGAAGTAACATGACAATCACAAAATCCCATCTGATTCTGGATGCTAAGCAGGGTTATCCTTGGTCAATATTTGGATTGGAGACCACCAACAAATACTAGGTGTTGTAGGCTGTATTTCAGGGAAGGAACTGGCAAAACCACTTCTGCTTATTCCTTGCCTAAGAAAGCCCTATGAAATTCATGGAGTCACAATAAGTTGACAGGCATACACATACATACAAACAATAAGTGTCAACTGGAATAAGACACACACACACCATTACCTTAACATGCACTCTTAAAGCACTCCCACTCAAAGTGGTGGTCCGGACACTGGTGCTGGTCCCCAAGATACTGAAAACTGGTGGTCCCTGATGAGTTCCAGGAAAGAAAGAAACTGTTATAACCAGTGAGCACAAATATGTTGCACATGGCTAGCACATCAGGGGGAAAATGCTGATCCTTCTCATGA